>CM038682.1:463182707-463782707 GCA_021605205.1 Aegilops longissima
CGCCGCTTCCATCGCTCTCGAGCGCCGTCTTAAATCACGCTTAGATGGAGATGTGAGTCCGCTATGGCCGACAACCGGATCCTTGTTTTTTTTCCACGGACGCCGCCAGCCGGCGCCCGAGACGCGGCGCTTGATCTCGGCAGGGAGGCAAGTCGCCTGTTGTCGCCGCTGGCGCCTGCGTGCGGCAGCAGCTTCGTTTTCGCGCAGCAGCCGACGAGAGCTGCTGACTCGCCCGTCATCAGCGGCGCCTCGCCTCGGTTATCCAGTTTGCCCGCCGCCGCTGGCGGGCGCGGATGTTCTCCGCGCGCGTGGTACACGGGCGATTGGCCCTAAACAGATCGGGCGATGGCTACGCTGCTGCTGGACCGCCGCTTAGGCGGTTAGGCCCGAGTTGAGGCGGCGAGCGCCCACGGCGCGATCCATCTCGGCCGTAGGCTTCGACAAGCGCCTCATGCTTCAGCTTCTGCGCGCCCACGAGGAGCCGGAGGCGCGCGCTTCCAGCCCCAGCCGTCGGGCGTCTTCCGGAATGGGGCGGTCAGGTCTTGCGTAACGCGTTAAAGAGGTCACGAGCTCCCTCGTCGGAAGGCTCGCCAGACCGATGACGAGCACCCCCGGATCGCGTGCTTCCGCCGCCTTCGCGCGAGGGAGCGGCTCGTCAGATACCACCACGTTGAGGGGAACGCGCTCAGCGACGCGTGTTGAGTCGCCAAGATCGGGTCGGTGGAGCCTACGGACTCCAGTCGGCGGCGGGCTCGCCGGGCGACGTGGAGCCGCCGAGGAGGCCCGGAGGAGGGGGCCGTCCGTGCTCGCGCCGGATGCAGGCTCGCCGGAGAGGCGAACCTCGCCGACAAGTTCGGGCGAGGCAGCTCGCAAGCGAGCGACTCAGCGCCATGCAGCGATCGGCGCAAGCTCCGTCTGGCGTGCCGGGCTGGCTACGCCGCCAGAGAGGAAGAGGGTTCCCATCCGCAGCAGTTCTCCGGACGACGGTGCACCTAGCCCCACGGTGGGCGCCAAATGTCGGGGTTGGGTGCGACATATGCCAAAGGATGGCTTATCATGGAGGCGAGTAGAACGCCGTCGGTGCTTGAAACGGATGAGGCGAAGACATGCACGCCGCTAATCTTACCCAGCTTGTGGCTTCTCAGGAGATAACACCCTACTCCGCCTGCGGGTCTCCGATGATCACTATGGCAAAGTGAGTACAAGGTTGCTCCTTGAGTTGTTCGGGGTGAGGAAGGAGAAGGCACGGATAGCTCTTCTCTTCCCTCTATGTGTCTAAAACTATTGGGGTTCAACCCTTTGCATGGGTGCCCGGGTTTATATAGGCCTACCTCGGGGTACAATGGTAATCCGCTGGGCGCAGTCCCACCTGTCGATCTCTTAAGTCGCCGTCTTCTCCGCTGACTTCGGGCCCGCCGACTAGTGGGCCCACCGACGGTCCAAAGATGGGGCCGACAGCCCTTATCCGGCCAGGGTGGTCTTGCGGTCAGAGGTTATCAGAGCCGCTTCTAATGATGCGAAGCTTGGTCGGGTTATGTCACAGCAGCAGCTACCGCGGGCGTATCACCGTTGTCATTCCTGCCTTGTCTGGTTAATGGCGCCGAGCCCGTGGGAGGGGCCGCCGACCTCGAGGCCGACCCAACGGTCTCGGGCGTTTCGCCGTCTTCAGACTCCCGCCGACAAAGGGTCCCGCCGTCTTGGTCGTCTGAGACAGCCATCGTGGGTGCAGGAATCTGGCCACGGGTTGACGTCGAGGCAGCGTGGCTCTGATGCCACGGACGGAGATCTCCATCGGTATGGCGCCTGTGGCCATGCCACTCTTTATGAGCGGGTAGACGGGCAGGCAAGGCGGCTTTATCCCATCCCGCCGTGGTCGCCAGCAGGAGGTGGATGGAGTCATGAGCCGACTCTCGAGCCGGGCTTCATCGGAAGTCGCTAGCTTGGTCGGCTTGTCTTGAGGCGTCTCGGGACTCGGTGGGAGGGCGATCATGCGACTCCGTCGCCGACTCTCGTCAAGCGGCTCTTCGTCTTGGGGTCTTGAGGGCGCAGTCTGCCCTGATATTTTGAAAGGTCCTGGGGCTCGCGTTTGCCTACCCGTGGCCCATTACTCCGACAATATGTGCCATAGTGTTGTGATCCATCTTCTTCTTGGCATAGACATCCAAGTCATCCTCTTCCTTCTTAGGTGCATTGATCATATTAGCCCATTCTTTAATTGATGATTGGTACCTAGTACCTTCAGACATCCATACTATCCTGCCATCTGGATAGAAGTGTGTTGTGGAGTACAATTGCATTATTAGCTCATCATTCAACTTTGTGAGCTTCTACCCAACAAAGTCTGCCACTCCACAAGCACTGAAGCTATCATATACACCAGGATAGTGTTCTTCATTCTCCTTGATGTATTGCCAGTTGACCCATCTCATGTCACACACTATTGGCTTCTTGTCCAGCAGAATTGTCTCATAGAAGTCCTGTTGTTCCTTTGTGTGGAACCTCTAGTCTACAACAGTTCTCCTTCTGGTGGCATATGGATCTGACTCTCTCCATAGCCTCAATCCCGAGTCCTTCCTGATCTTCATGTTCTCAACTACAGGATGGGCATCATTATGATCTGGAATTTTAGGCTTCAATTTTCTCAAAACATGTGTCTCATCATCTTCTTCTTCAAGAATAGTTTCAGTGCATCGGGCCTTGTTCTTCTCAAATGGTGGAATGTTCTCGGTACTCCTCTTGGGTGAAGTCTTGGGTTTGGAGGCAGCCTTGGGTGCTACTTTGGGCTTTGATGAAGCAGCCCCTGACCTAATGGCATCACCCATCAGCTTCTGAGCTTTGGGTGCTGGTGCAGCATCCTCTTCTTCTTCCTCCTCTTCTATCACAGAAGGCTTTCCAATCAGTGGTGGTGCCAGGATCCAATCCTTGTGTTGTCAAGCTTTACAGATGAAACATTTTCTATGTAAATTAAACAGGAACACAAAAGATCATACTTTATTTCAAACATATTTGTTTTAGCAGCCTTTTTTTTATCATGCAAATTTTATCTTAAACATGTTTTTTGATATAAAAAAATCTTAAACATGTTTATGGTAATGACAAATACCATTATCAAACTTAAGACCTAACAAATGACAAAACAAGTTTTGCTAAGAGAAACAAGATCTGAATTTCAGTAATATGAGAATAGAAAATTGCAAGAGAAAGAAGATGAAACTTACAAACAGAAGCGGAAGGGCCTCGCCCTATACACTCGTCGATCGGTGGAGTTGTAAGATTACTTGACAATGGAGACTGCCGGAGCAGCGGAGGAGGCCGTGCTCATGGTGGTGATTCTGAGCAGCGGCGACCTTGGCGGTTGGTGAGCAGCATGGCCATCCATGCATGATGTGCTCCACTGCTCCTCCCCACGGCGTAGTGCCCAATTGGCCATTAGAGATTATAAAAGGAAGGTGAAAAAGGAGAGAGGTTGAAGTGATAGTCACGGGATTTGAGGAGACAATTAGGAAATTAATAATGACGGCTGAAGCTTCCTTTTGCTATTTGGGCCAGCCAAATCTCACGCAAAACTGATACCAACTGGGCATGTGTTATTTAATTTCCAAAGCCTGTTTATTTGTGGTGGGGTAAGCAGTCACGTACTCACGGTAGTCTTCGATACCAAATTCCTGTGTAGTCGCTTGACTACACAGTTATAGTGTGGCTTCGCCACTATTTCCAATTACTCTGGCCATGGTCTTCTTGACCCTTTCCTTCCTCTTCTTCCCTTCTGTAGCATCCTCTTTGGGTTCAGCTTCCAGAGATGCTTGAGTGGAGGTTCGGCTTTAGAGATGGGTTGTCTTCCCTGCTGGCCTTTTGGTCTTGAGACTGGCTTAGTTCTCAGCTGAGCCATATTCTTTCTTGACCACCTTCTTCTTGGAAGTGGCCTCATCCTCAAGCGCCACATAGTCTTCATCCTCGATTCTCGAGGTTCTCTTTTTCTGGCCCTGGTGGCAGCTTTGGGTAGGTTGCTTGGGGTGCTCCTGCTGCCCTCATCATAGCTGCTAGAGGGACTAGTGCCCTCACTCATATGAACCTGCTCCTCTTCCCTATTCTGGCTGTCACTTTGATTAGACATATTGCAATCACAGACAACAGACCCTGTGAGTAGATATAGATGAGATAGAGTGGATGAGCATCACAAAATACAGAGGTTTTTGCAAAAGAATGAGTCAAAAACTTAGTTTTAGTTTTTCACAGAAAGCATTTCAGATCTACCGATTTGTAAACTCAGTGATACCAAAGCAGCTTATGGAACCTAAACTAGTGAACTCGGCCAGACCGAGTCACAGTTTGCTGGCACCGAGACTGCTAGGGTTTCACAAAGTCCTGAACTCGGTCACACCGATTTGCAATTCTCGGTCAGACCGAGAGTTACATGTGCAATGGCCTTAGCCGAATCGGTGGTACCGAGTTCCACAACTCGGTTGGTCCGAGATGGTTTCGGCGGAAACCTAACCCTAAATTTTCAATTCATCTCTAATCTATGGAGTGTTTTGACTGGATAGGATAGTTTCAATCGTGGCAAGATTCATGGTGAACACAATGTGCTAGGAATCAGATAAGGATAGCACAGTGATCAAGTTCATACCCTAGTTCGGCGATGAACTCGCTACGGCGGCAACGGCGGGGATGATTCCCGTTGACGACGGCGGAGACCAGCGCCAGGAGGCAGCTGGCGACGAGGAGGACGATCCGGAGACCCTGGAGGCAGAGCGGGCTGAGCGCGGGAGAAAGAGTTTGGAGAAAATTTCCAAAAATTTTCCCGTGGGTATATATAGCCCGACCCTGTCGGTGTGACCGAGTGGAACAACTCGGTGGCACCGAGATGCATAATCGCAAGCGATTCTGCAACTCGGTGTGACCGAAAAGTTCAAATCTGTTGCACCGAGATTGAAAACCTAGATCGACTTAGTGATCTCGGTATGACCGAAATGGATGAATAGGTCAGACCGAAATGCACAAAGAAGTTTTGGAAGTTTAAGTCTATGACTTAATCGGGGACTCGAGTGTCCTCTCACAGAGTGGTTCGAATCTGACTTGATCAAATTTTGTGATGTAGCATGAATAGAGTTTGAGACGAGAAAAGCATAGATAGCTAGAGAAGGTTCTTAGGCATTCTTGTCCATCCACTTGGCAAAAGAAAAAGAAAACAATCAATCAAAACAACAAGTGGATGTCCTCGAATGAGTAAAATATGCAACCAACATGTTCACACAATAAAATGGCAAAAGAAATATGTGGCGAAGCATGCACAACCAATTCTAGCATCTATCAAGCAATTGGCGATGACTAGGTCATCAATATATGAGCATATTGACTGAGGAGTCAAATGTGAACATTTTATCATAGGTCGTACTCATCATTTAAGCTCAAGTGAGGTTACCACTTTTTCATAATGCATTGTTGTGTTCACACCATTAGAGTTGCTTTAGCTCAATTCTTAGAGTAAAGCTCCCCCTAGATGTGAGATCCCCCCTTAGAGGGATAAACTAACCTTGGGTTTTGTCGATTATGACTTCATGTAGGTGTTGAAGATGTGGATGCTCAATGTTGATGTAGATCATTTGGAGCAATCCTTTGGAGTGAGTTGCACTTTCAATACCTACACGGGTTAGTACCACAAGGAACAAACAAGGGTATCCATAGACATAGAGTGATGCATACACAAGATAATGTCTATGAGAGCATTAGGTTAGCTTGTCCCTTGTCTTAGCAACAAGAGGGTTTGTGACTCCTTAAACTAGTGCAAGATGTGGAAGTTGATTGCACTTGTTCTTGCCAAAATGATATGAGTGAAGTATGTTGGCGGAGTCACCCTCAAGAACTCTCTAGTTCTTCTTCTTCGGGATCCACATCATCTTGATGGGAATCCTCGGAGTTTTAGTCGTACTTGATGAAGTGGAACTTGATGTAGTCTTGGGAACCCACTTGACCAAGGCCTTAGGAGCTTCTTCAAATGCATCAGTTTCTTCCTGAAGCTTGTCCTTGCCTTTTTGCTTGTGGTCTTGTGGTGGAAGATCATCTTGAGCTTGTGTCCCTTTGAAAGAAGTAGGATCATACTTCTCTTGTTGGGGAACAAACTTCGTCTTTGGGTATTGATCTTCTTCCCACTCAACTCCATTGGCATTGAACTTTCGTTCAAAACCAACACCTTGATTCTTCCGGTGCCTTCCTTGCTTGCGTACAATTTCCTCAAATTGCTTACTCCCGGCAAGGCTCTTGTAAACACCTTTCTCTATAATTCCCTTCAATAAGCTATTTTCTTGCTCAAGTTTAACTTGGCTAAGAGAATCATTAGTGGAATCAAGAGAACTACTAGAAGAAACAACATTGGATTTAGCATGATTATTGTTACTACTAGAGGAAAAATCCTTCTTGTTCTTGTTACTAGACTTGACTTGAGGCATGTAAGTAGATAAGAGTAAACGCTTGGCAATGTAAGAAGAACTTTTCTTGCGAAGATCATCATTGATTGCCTTTAAGAACTCATGCTCTTGCTCAAGGTTGAGCTTTTCAAAGCGTAACTTCTCATGAGTCCTTAAAAGTTCTCGATGATCTCCTAAGATAGTTTCATGAGCTAACTAGAGAGTGTTTAGTTCTTTAGTTAGAAGCTCAATCTTCTCCTTATCATTGTCATTCGTTTTATCTTGATTAGCATGATTAATTGACGTTTCATCATAGTATTCATCACTAGAGTTGTCAACAAGTAAATCATCATCACCTAACAAGTCATCTTCATCACTATTGAAATCAACATACTCGGGGTGTGTTACCTTTGGACCTTTGGCCATGAAGCATCTTCCAATTCCTTCATTTGGTGAATCAAATATGTTGTAGGAGTTGGTTGACACAAGTGCTAGACCGGCAACACCTTCATCTTGAATATATTCAGAGTCGGAGTGATAGGTTCTCTCGCAGTGATTTTCAGAGTCGGAGCCGGATACCCATTCACCAACATGAGCTTGATGTCTTCGTTTAGTGTAGCTCCTTGATGACTTGTCCTTCCTTTCCGAATCCTTGCTTCTCCGTGAGGGTATTGGTTCAAAACGATCATCTCTACTCCCTCTCTCTCTTGGTGGTGATTCTTCTCTTCTACATCTTCTTTTTGGAGAATCTTCTCTTCTTTTGTAAGGTGCCGTACACTCATTGGAATAGTGTCCGGGTCTTCCACAGTTGTAGCAATTACGCTCTCGACTAGAAGATCTTTTGTCATTGTAGGACCTTGACTTGGAGCTTCTCTCTTTGCTTCTACTCTTGTAGAATTTTTTGAAGTTCTTCACCATTAAGCTCAATTCTTCATTGAAGGTTTGTTTCTCACTTGATGATGTGGGGGCTTCCCATGAGGCTTTGTAAGCACCACTTGATTTGTTGTGAAGTTCCTCCTTATCCTTGAGTGACATCTCATGAGCAACAATTCTACCAATGACTTCTGTTGGCTTGAGATCTTTGTAATTGGGCATCATTTGGATCAATGTGCACACGGTATCATATTTTCCATCCAAGGCTCTTAGGATCTTCTTGATGATGAATCTGTCGGTCATCTCTTCACTTCCTAAGCCGGCAATCTCATTTATGATAAGAGCAAGCCTAGAGTACATTTCGGCGACACCTTCACCATCCTTCATTTTGAACTTGTCAAGCTGACTTTGAAGCACATCCAACTTGGATTCCTTGACGGAGTCGGTACCTTCATGCATATCAATCAAAGTATCCCAAATTTCCTTTACATTCTCAAGGCGGCTGATTTTGTTGAATTCTTCGGGGCACAATCCGTTGAAGAGGATATCACAAGCTTGAGCGTTGTATTGCAGCATCTTCAACTCTTCCGCGCTAGCTTCACGGTTCGGTTCTCTCCCACAAAGAATTCACCTTGCAAGCCAATACACACAATCGCCCAAACGGCGGGGTTATGTCCAAGAATATGCATTTTCATCTTATGCTTCCAACTAGCAAAATTAGTACCATCAAAGTAAGGACCACTACGGTGATAATTTCCCTCGCTAGACGCCATACTCTTCTAGGTTGTGAAACCAAGGCTATGACTACCAAAAGCTATGGAAATCAAAGCAAATGGAGACCAAAGCTCTGATACCACTTGTAGGATCGAAAGTGTGTCTAGAGGGGGGGTGATTAGACTACTTGACCAAATAAAAACTTATCCTTTTCCCAATTTTAGTCTTTGGCAGATTTTAGCTATCTTAGCACAAGTCAAGCAATCTTAACACAATTCAAGCAAGCATGCAAAGAGTATATGAGCAGTGGAAAGTAAAGGATGCAATTTGCAAGAATGTAAAGGGAAGGGTTTGGAGAATTCAAACGCAATTGGAGACACTGATGTTTTTGTCATGGTTCCGATAGGTGGTGCTATCGTACATCCATGTTGATGGAGACTTCAACCCACGAAGGGTAACGGTTGCGCGAGTCTATGGAGGGCTCCACCCACGATGGGTCCACGAAGAAGCAACCTTGTCTATCCCACCATGGCCATCGCCCACGAAGGACTTGCCTCACTAGCGGTAGATCTTCACGAAGTAGGCGATCTCCTTGCCCTTACAAACTCCTTGGTTCAACTTCACAATCTTGTCGGAGGCTCCCAAGTGACACCTAGCCAATCTAGGAGACACCACTCTCCAAGACGTAACAAATGGTGTGTTGATGACGAACTCCTTGCTCTTGTGCTTCAAATGATAGTCTCCCCAACACTCAACTCTCTCTCACAGGATTTGGATTTGGTGGAAAGAAGATTTGAGTGGAAAGCAACTTGGGGAAGGCTAGAGATCAAGATTCATATGATAGGAATGGCATATCTAGGCCTCAACACAAGGGTAGGTGATTCTCTCTCAGAAAATGTGTATTGGAAGTGTAGGTTCGTTCTGATGGCTTTTTCCACGAATGAAGAGTGGGTGGAGGGGTATATATAGCCTCCACACAAAATCTAACCGTTACACACAACTTACCAATCTCGGTGGGACCGAATTGAGAAACTCGGTCGGACCGATTCAGCAAATCTAGTGACCGTTAGGATTTTCGGTGGGACCGACATGCAACTCGGTAGGAGCGATATGGTTAGGGTTAGGGCATAATGTAATCTCGGTGAGACCAATTACCCAAACTCGGTAGGACCGATTTTGGTAATAAGCTAACCAGAGAGTTGGTCAGGTAAACTCGGTGGGACCGGTTCACTCATTTCGGTGAGACCAAAATGTTACAAAACGGTAACATAGAGTTTACATTGAAATCTCGGTGGGACCGATCGCTCATCTCGGTGGGACCAAAACGTTATGAAGGGAAGCAGAGAGATTACAATCCCATCTCGGTGAGACCAAGATCCCTATCAGTGAGATCGATTTGCCTAGGATTTGTGGCAGTGGCTATGACATCTGAACTCGGTGGCACCGGATAGAAATAATCGGTGGGGCCGAGTTTGAATTTTGGTTTAGGCCATATGTGGATGTGAGAAAGTAGTTGAGGGTTTTTGAGCATATCACTAAGCACTTTGAGCAAGCAAGCCATTAAGCAACACCTCATCCCTCCTTGATAGTATTGGCTTTTCCTATAGACTCAATGCGATCTTGGATCACTAAAATATAAAATGTAGAGTCTTGAGCTTTGAGCTTGAGCCAATCCTTTTATCCTTAGTATTTTGAGAGGTCCACTTTCCTCATCCATGCCATGCCATTCATTGAGCTTTTCCTGAAATATTTATCTTGGAATAATGGTAGCTCAATGAGCTATATGTTGTTAGGAATTACCAAAACCACCTAGGGATATTTGCACTTTCACATGCGGAAATGAATAACAGGGGATGAAAGACTTATCTGAATCTGCAGCCCTCGGCAACCTTGGCTTGCCGTGGTTGGATCCTTGTGTCTTCAGGCCCCGGCAGTCTTGGCCAGCCGGGGCCGGAGCACTGGTTCGTTCTCTTTTTCCCAAGCGGCTCAGCAGAAATGTCCACGTGCTCTGCGAACCAAAGAGAACAGAAAGACGCACCCTCGACCTCTAGGCTAGGGGTTAGTCGCCGCTAAGCACTATCAACCCTAACCGAGGGAGAGACTTAACCTAGCATGCATGCTATAACTTAGGGTGCCAGCGCTTCATTTATTTATGCTCAGGGTATGCGCCTGGCTTCGTACAAAGGGTTACATGCCTTGTGGGCAAAGCTTGTACAAAAGGTGGCTTGCCGGGAGGCCCGGCAAACCGCGCCTTATGGGTAAAATTTGCAAATATGCTCGATGTTCCACGAGTTGCTCACTGGGGCAGCATCTTCGGTCTCCAGGCAGACTGCGCCGGGCCTGGTGACTTGCATTACCCGATAAGGGCCTTCCCACTTCAGCGTCAACTTGTTGGAATTCATGGCAGACTGAACGTGCCGAAGAACAAGGTCGCCTTCCTCAAAGCTTCGGGCATGAACCTTGCGGCTATGGTAGTAGTGCAAAGCTTGTTGGTAGTGCGCTGCTCTCACAGCCACCCGAAGATGATCTTCCTCAAGGAGCATTGCATCATCTTGCCGCAATTGCTCTTGCTCAAGCTCTTCATAAGCGAGCACTTGAGGTGACCCGTATATGAGTTTCGTGGGGAGAACTACCTCTACCCCATATATTAGGGCAAAGGGTGTCTGGCCAGTGGCTCGATTTGGCGTCGTCTTGATCGACCAAAGAACCACCGGCAACTCATCAATCTAGCGCCTTCCGCTCTTGTGCAGTCTGTCAAAAGTCTTCGCTCTCAGGCCTCGCAACACTTCAGCATTTGCCCACTCCGCTTGGCCGTTGCTCCGCGGGTGTGCCACGAAAGCAAAACAGACCTTGCTGCCGAGGTCTTGGATGTATTGCATGAAGGTGCGGCTTGTGAACTGTGTGCCCTTTTTGATGATGACTTTGTTTGGTACACCAAAACGACAAACTAGCCCTTTGAAGAACTTGACGGCTGACTGTGCGGTAACCTTCCTCACTGCCTCCACCTCCAGTCACTTTGTGAACTTGTTGATTACGGCATACAAGTACTCAAAGCCCCCGACAGCGTGAGGGAAAGGGCCCAGTATATCGAGCCCCCAGACCGAAAACGGCCAGGAGAGAGGGATTGTTCGAAGGGCTTGAGCTTGCTGATGAAGCTTCTTCGAATGGAACTGCCACACTTCACACCTGGTTACTAGTGCCATCGCATCCTGAAAGGCGGTGGGCCAGAAGAAGCCTTGTCGGAATGCCTTGCCGGCAAGGGCCCTCGACCCTATGTGGGAGCCACATATGCCTCCATGTATCTCTGCCAACAGCCCCAGTCTTTCCTTCCGGGGGATGCACTTCAACTTCACACCGTTCGGTCTTTTCCTGTACAGGACATCATCGACGAACTGGTACAAGGCAGACCGATGGGCTACTTTTTCTGCTTCTTCCTGCTCCTCAGGAAGTTCCCCTGTCTGGAGGAAACGGACGATATGATGTGCCCTTGCCTAAGCCTGGGGCTCGACGGCAAGGACCAAAGGCATATCTTCCGCCCTGGGGGCAGCCGTCTCTACGGCCAGGGCTTGGCGCCCTGCCGGAGCCAGCTGCCCTTTGGCAGGCTCAGAATCCACGGCAACACCCTTGCCGGCGGCCCCTGGGGGTTCGGCGGGAAAGTACTTGCCGGGGCCTGATTTCCTCCACTTGTTCTGCTCCGTTGATGGTTCGACGGATGGTTGAGTTAACCTAAGCAAAAAGGTACCTGGTTCCACAGGTAGCTTGAATGCAGCGCGCTTTGACAGGTAGTCACGTCGTCGTTCTCCACTAGGGGAACGTGCTCCGCTTGTATACCGTAGAAGCGCTCCTCCAGCTTCCTCACCTCATCTACGTGGGCCTCCATCAACGGACTCTGATAATCTTTGTTGACTTGTCTGACGACAAGCTGCGAATCACCCCTGACGACGAGCTTCTTCACCCCAAGGTCTGCCGCGATCCTGAGACCAGCAAGCAGCCCCTCGTACTCAGCGGTGTTGTTGGTGGACATCTCCCTGGGAAAGTGCATCTGGATTACATACTTGAGGTGCTCTTCGGTGGGTGCGACGAGCAGCACACCAGCACCGGCGCCTTGCAGCGACAAAGCTTCGTCAAAGTACATAATCCAGTCGCGAGCTGTTTCCTTGCTGGGGAAATTGGTCTCCTGGATCTCTTCATCAGGCGTTGAGGTCCATTCTGCAATGAACTCCACCAGGACTCTACTCTGGATTGTTGAAGTACTTTCAAACTTCAACCCAAAGCTTGATAACTCCAAGGCCCACTCCACAATCCTTCCGGTTGCGTCTGGGTTGTGCAGTATCCATTGCAACGGGAGGCGGGTGACGACAATGATCTCATGGGCCTAGAAGTAATGATGCAGCTTCCTCGGGGCCATAAGGAGGCTGAAGAGCAATTTCTGCACACCGGAGTACCTTGACCTTGCCCCCTGCAAGAGGGAGCCGACAAAGTAAACCAGGCACTACATCATCTTCTTCTTCGGCACCACTTCATTGGGCTGCATGGGCCCTGTCCTGACGGTGTCAGACTTTGCCGGGGGCCTTGCCATGCCGGCACAAGGCCCTGCCGGGGGAATCTCTGACTCGCCATCTGCCGGTCCTGCCATTGCCACTGCCTCTTCATCGACCTCCCTCTGTGCCACCAGCGCGGCGCTGACCACTTGATTCATCGCCGCCAGATACAGCAGCAACGGCTCTTGCAGTTTAGGCCCCACCAGTACTGGTGTAGAAGAGACGTATTTCTTCAGATCTTGCAGCGCTGCTTCGGCCTCCGGGGTCCATTCCATTGGGCCCGCCTTTTTCAACATTTTGAAAAAGGGAAGGGCGCGCTCGGCAGACTTGGAGATGAATCGGCTCATGGCGGCAGCGCAGCCAGTGAGCCGACGCACATCCTTGATCCACTTGGGCACCTCAATCTGCTCGATAGCCTTGATTTTGTCTAGGTTTGCTTCAATCCCACGATGCGACACAAAGAACCAGAGAAGTTTTCTAGATGGAATGCCGAAGACACACTTCTCAGGGTTCAGCTTGAGGTTGATCTTGCATAGGTTGGCAAATGTCTCTTCTAAGTCTTGTACAAGAGTTTCCCTGTCCTTGGTTTTGACCGCTATGTCATCCATATAAGCTTCCATATTTCTATGTAGCTGGGGCTCAAAACCAATCTGGATTGCCCTTGCAAACATCGAGCCAGCACTCCTCAACCCGAAAGGCATCCGTGAAAAGCAGTACATAGCACATGGGGTGATGAATGCTGTCTTCTCTTCGTCTTCTCTTGTCATGAAGATCTGGTAGTAGCCCGAGTAGGCGTCGAGGAATGATAACAGATCACACCCGGACGTGGAGTCAACAATCTGGTCGATGCGCGGCAACGGAAGGGGTCCTTAGGACAAGCCTTATTGATATCTGTGTAGTCAATACACAGCCTCCACTTCCCGTTTGCCTTGCGCACCACCACCAGATTGGCCAACCACGTCGGATGGAGCACTCCCCTCACCAAGCCTGCTTCCAACTTCCTGATATCCTCTATGATGAACTCCTGCCGCTCCAAAGCTTGCTTCCTGACCTTCTGCTTGACGGGTCGCGCATGGGGACAGACAGCAAGGTGGTGCTCAATCACTTCCCTGGGAACGCCGGGGATGTCGGATGCTTTCCACACAAACACATTGACATTCGCCCGCAGGAAAGTGACGAGCGCGCTTTCCTATTTGCTGTCGAGGGTGGAGCTTATGGTGAAAGCCCCTCCCGTGCCATCCTCCTTGAGAACACCCTCTTGGTCTCTGGTGGCGCAGCTCTGGATTTCTTGCTCTTGCCAGTGGAGCTCTGTGGCACGTCCTTGATGGTAGCACAACACTCCGAAGAGGTGCGCTTGCCGGAGTGGGTGCGAGAGGTCTTGCCAGGCTTCTTCTTCCCTCCCGGGGCTTCAGCGGCAGGAGCAAGTGCCTTGGCGGCAGCCGCTGCAACTGCTTCCCGGTAGAGCAGGTCGGCGCAGATCAGCGCATCCTTCTTGTCGTAGGGGACGGTGATGATGGTCATCAACCCAGGCATCTTCATCGTGTTGTAGGCGTAATGCGACGCCGCCATGAACTTGGCTAGTGTCGGGCGACCGAGGATTCCGTTGTAGGGCAAGGGGATCTCAGCTACGTCGAAGACAATCCTCTCCATCATGTAGTTCAACTCACCTCCAAATGTCACGGGCAGCGTGACCTTCCCCTTCGGCTGACTCCTTCCCGGATTGACCCCTTGAAACGTGCTCGTTTCCTCGAGGTCTCCATCAGGAATTTGCAGCCACTTGATCACAACAGGAGAGATCAAGTTCAGACCGGCCCTGCCATCGACTAACATCTTGTTCACCTTGAGGTTGCGTCTCGTTGGTGAAACCAACAACGGCAAGCACCCGACCGCAGTTGTGCGATCAGGGTGGTCCTCGGTGTCAAAGATGATAGGCGTGCTGGACCACTTCAGTGGCTTCTGAGCGTCGAATGATGGCTCCGATGCTGTGATCTCACGCGCCCACTGCTTGAGCTGGCGGTGAGAGGTATGCAGCGAGGCCCCACCATCGACCCACATGGCCAATGTAGCCTTCTGGAACTCATGCTCGCCGTACTCATCGTATTCGTATTCCTGCTTCTTGTCGCGGCCCCGAGCGGGCCTCTCTTGCTGGTTATCCTTGCCGCGGCGACCTCCTTGGCCGCCATGTTTCTTGCCGGATCCCTCAGCACCATCCTGGCCCTACTCCTTGTCCCGCCTCTCATACTCAGCTTTTTGCTTCTCAGCAAGCAGCTCGACTTGCCGGCAGTTCTGGAGGTCGTGGACCTTGGTGCGGTGGATCTTGTAGTACTGCTTGTCGGAGCCCCCTGGCTTTTCGGCAGCCGCCAAGGCCCGGCAGGCGGCGCACCCGGCTATTTCCTTGCCGGGGTCGTTTGCCTTGGCCTTCTTGGTAGCGCCGGCGTCCTCGGATCCCTCGACGGCAAGCACGGTCTTATCCTTGCGTTTCCTGTTGCGGCGCTGGCCCTTCTTTGTCGGGGCGGCGGTGTCTTCGTCCGTGGAGTCAGTTTCCGCGCTGGCATCTTCGCCCAGGTACTTCCTTCCCTCTTCAGCCCGGGCGCATCTGTCGGCCAGAACATAAAGTTCGGCCACATCCTTGACCTTGTTCATCGCCAGCTCTTCGCACATCTTGCGGTTGCGCACGTTCTAATGGAACACGCTAATCGGGGATGTTCTACTGCACCCGGCTGAACCTCTCGATGTACTTGCGCAGGGTCTCCCCTTCCTTCTAGGGAATGCTATGCAAATCACTGGCCTGGCCATGAGCTTGGTGGCCTGCAGTGAAGGCACCAACGAACTCATGGCAAAGATCTGACCAAGAAGAAATGGAATCCGCCGGCAAGTGCATCAACCAAGACATGACGTTGGGCTTCAGTGCCAACGGGAAGTAATTGGCAAGCACCTTGTCGTCACGAGCTCTGGCAGCTTGCATCGCGATGGTGTAGATGCTGAAGAACTCTGACGGATAGTTCTTGCCGTTGTACTTCTCGCCGACTTCGGGCTTGAACGTGCGGTGGGATGGCCACTGGAACTGCCGCAGCTCACGGGTAAAGGATGGGCAACCCACCTTGTAAGGTAGGCCGCCGGAGCTCCCCGGTGCTGGGTGGTTCATATCGGGTCCTGCCCCCTTATCCGACTGGTGGCGTGTATCGCGCCGGCGCTCGATGGTGGTTCGAGCGTCTTCATGGGCTCGCTCCCGAAGAACTTGGCGTTGGTCGCGGTGGGTGCACTGTGGCCGGTGGGTGCACTGTGGCTGGCATCGGCGGCAGCTCACGCGGGGGAGGAGAGTGCACTGTGGCTGCAGCTCCCCCGGTCCTTCCACCGCTGTCGTGCGGTGGCTCGACGGAGTGCTGGCCCGAGGGCCCTGCCGGCCGTGGCTCGTCTTTGTTGGCGACGACGACGAGGCTCTGAATGGTGGCTCTCCACTCGTTGAGCTTCTCCGAAGTAGGAGGGAAGTCGACGAGCAGCTGCGCGCGCTAAAGCTTCTGCTGGCGTGGGTGGTGGCGAAAGCTGCATGGACCGTGGCGCGCTTAGACTTCTAACCACGTTAGAAGGAGCCCTATCACGGCCCAGTTGCTGCATGCCATTGTCGCCAGCGCTTCGGCGGGCATGCTGGCCTCCCTCGTCCCGTAGATGATGTACAGGGCTCTTCCCATGGCGGTGCTCAGGGTCACCGGCGTGGTGACGCTGCTCATCGCTGCTACGTCTTGAGCTTGCGTTGGTTTTCCCCGAAGAGGAGAGGATGATGCAGCCACAGTAGTGTAAGTATTTCCCTCAGTTTTTGAGAACCAAGGTATCAATCCAGTAGGAGGCCACGCACAAGTCCCTCGTACCAGCACAAAACGATAGCTACTCGCAACCAACGCGATTAGGGGTTGTCAATCCCTTCACAGTCACTTACGAGAGTGAGATCTGATAGAGATAATATTTTTGGTATTTTTGGTATAAAGAAGCAAAGTGAAAAGTAAAAAAGCAAATTAAAAACAAAGCAAGTATAAAAGTGATAGAGATTGATATGATGAGAATAGACCCGGGGGCCATAGGTTTCACTAGTGGCTTCTCTCAAGAGCATGAATATTCTATGGTGGGTGAACAAATTACTGTTGAGCAATTGACAGAATTGAGCATAGTTATGAGTATATCTAGGTATGATCATGTATATAGACATCACATCCGTGACAAGTAGATTGAAACGATTCTGCATCTACTACTATTACTCCACTCACCCACCGCTATCCAGCATGCATCTAGAGTATTAAGTTAAAAACAGAGTAACGCCTTAAGTAAGATGACATGATGTAGAGGAATAAATTCATGCAAGATGATAAATATCCCATCTTGTTATCCTCGATGGCAACAGTACAATATGTGCCTTGCAACCCTTTCGGTCAATGGGTAAGGACACCGCAAGATTGAACCCAAAGCCATGCACTTCTCCCATTGCATGAACTACCAACCTAGTTGGCCAAACCAAACGGATAATTCGAAGAGACTTGCAAAGATAACTCAATCATACATAAAAGAATTCAGAGAAGATTCAAATATTATTCATAGATAAGCTGGATCATAAACCCACAATTCATCGGTCTCAACAAACACACCGCAAAAAGAAGATTACATCGAATAGATCTCCACGAGAGAGGGGGAGAACATTGTATTGAGATCCAAAAATAGAGAAGAAGCAATCTAGCTACTAGCTATGGACACGAAGGTCTGAAGTAAACTACTCAAACTTCATCGGAGAGGCTATGGTGTTGATGTAGAAGCCCTCCATGGTGGATGCCCCCTCCGGCGGAGCTCCGGAACAGGCCCCAAGATGGGATCTCGTGGATACAGGAAGTTGCGGCGGTGGAATTAGGTTTTTGGCTCCTGTTCTGATCGTTCGGGGGTACGTAGGTATATATAGGAGGAAGGAGTACGTCAGTGGAGCATCCGGGGGCCCACGAGGTAGGGGGGCGCCCCCCACCCTCGTGACCGCCTCCGATGTTCCTTGGCGTAGGTTCCAAGTCTCCTGGATCACGTTCGGTGAGAAAATCACGTTTCCGAAGGTTTCATTCCGTTTGGACTCCGTTTGATATTATTTTTCTTTGAAATACTGAAAAAGGCAAAAAAACAGCAATTCTGGGCCGGGGCTCCGGTTAATAGGTTAGTCCCAAAAATAATATAAAAGTGGAAAATAAAGCCCATTATAGTCCAAAACAATAGATAAAGTAGCATGGAGCAAGCAAAAATTATAGATACGTTGGAGACGTATCAGGCATCCCCAAGCTTAATTCCTGCTCGTCCTCGAGTAGGTAAATGATAAAAATAGAATTTTTGATGCGGAGTGATACTTTGGCACAATTTCAATGTAAATCTTCTTAATCATGGTATGAATATTCAGATCCGAAAGATTCAAGACAAAAGTTCATATTGACATAAAAATAATAATACTTCAAGCATACTAACTAAGCAATTATGTCTTCTCAAAATAACATGGCCAAAGAAAGTTATCCTACAAAATCATATAGTGCGGCTATGCTCCATCTTCCCACACAAAGTATTTAAATCATGCACAACCCCGATGACAAGCCAAGCAATTGTTTCATACTTTAACATTTTCAAAACTTTTTCAATCTTCACGCAATACGTGAGCGTGAGCCATGGATATAGCACCATATGTGGAATAGAACGGTGGTTGTGGAGAATACAAAAAGAGGGAAGATAGTCTCACATCAACTAGGCGTATCAACGGGCTATGGAGATGCCCATCAATAGATATTAATGTGAGTGAGTAGGGATTGCCATGCAACGAATGCACTAGAGCTATAAGTATATGAAATCTAAACAAAAGAAACTAAGTGGGTGTGCATCCAACTCGCTTGCTCACGAAGACCTAGGGCATTTGAGGAAGCCCATCATTGGAACATACAAGCCAAGTTCTATAATGAAAAATTCCCACTAGTATATGAAAGTGACAAAATGAGAGAGTCTCTATCATGAAGATCATGGTGCTACTTTGAAGCACAAGTGTGGTAAAAGGATAGTAACATTGTCCCTTCTCTCTTTTTCTCTCATTTTTTTATTTGGGCATTTTCTCTTTTTTATGGCCTCTTTTTTTATATATATTTTTATTTTTCGTCCGGAGTCTCATCCCGACTTGTGGGGGAATCATAGTCTCCATCATCCTTTCCTCACTTGGGACAATGCTCTAATAATGATGATCATCACACTTTTATTTTTCTTACAACTCAACAATTACAACTCGATACTTAGAACAAAATATGACTCTATATGAATGCCTCCGTGTGTGCAGGATATGCAATGAAACATGAGTGACATGTATGAAAGAATTATGAACGGTGGCTTTGCCACAAATACGATGTCAACTACATGATCATGCTAGCAATATGACAATGATGGAGCGTGTCATAACAAACGCAATGGTGGAAAGTTGCATGGCAATATACTCGGAATGGCTATGGAAATGCCATGATAGGTAGGTATGGTGGCTGTTTTGAGGAAGGTATATATATATATGGTGGGTGTATGATACCGGCGAAAGGTGTGCGGTATTAGAGAGGCTAGCGATGGTGGAAGGATGGGAAAAAGTGTGTATAATGCATGGACTCAACATTAGTCATAAAGAACTCATATACTTATTGCAAAAATCTAGAAGTTATCAAAGCAAAGTATTACGCGCATGCTCCTAGGGGGATAGATTGGTAGGAAAAGACCATCGCTCGTCCCCGACCGCCACTCATAAGGAAGACAATAAATAAATAAATCATGCTCCGAGTTCATCACATAACGGTTCACCATACGTGCATGCTACGGGAATCACAAACTTCAACACAAGTATTCTTTAAATTCACAACTACTCAACTAGCATGACTCTAATATCACCATCTTCATATCTCAAAACAATTATCAAGCAACAAACTTATTTTAGTATTCAACGCACTCAAAAGAAAGTTTCACATATCTTGAATACCAAGTATATCAACATTAAGCAAATTACCATGCTATTAACGACTCTCAAAATAATCTAAGTGAAGCATGAGAGATCAAGTTTCTTTAAAACAAATCCACCACCGTGCTCTAAAAGATCTAAGTGAAGCAATAGAGAAAAAATTATCACGCTCAAAAGATGTAAGTGAAGCACTATGAGCAAAACTATCAAGCTCAAAAGATATAAGTGAAGCACATAGAGTATTCTATCAAATTACAATTTATGTATGGCTCTCTCTAAAGGTGTGTACAGCAAAGATGATTGTAGTAAACTAACAAGCAAAGATGCATAATAAAAGACGCTCCAAGCAAAACACATATCATGTGGTGAATAAAAATATAGCTCCAAGTAAATTACCGATGGAAGTGGACAAAAGAGGGGATGCCTTCCGGGGCATCCCCAAGCTTTGAATTTTTGGTGTCCTTGGATTATCTTGGGGGTTCCATGGGCATACCCAAGCTTAGGCTCTTTCCACTTCTTGTTCCATAATCCATCAAAAGAATTCTCCCAAAACTTGAAAACTTCACAACACAAAACTCAATAGAAATCTCTTGAACTCGTTAGAGAAAGAAAACAAGGACTACTTTAAGGTACTGTAATGAACTCATTATTTATTTATATTGGTGTTAAACCTACTGTATTTCAACTTCTCTATGGATCATAAACTATTTTACTAGCCATAGATTCATCAAAATAAGCAAACAACACACGCAAAACAGAATCTGTCAAAAACAGAACAGTCTGTAGTAATCTGTAACTAACGCAAACTTATGGAACTCAAAATATTCTACAAAAATTAGACGACCTGGAAAATTTGTTTATTGATCAGCAACAATTGGAATCAATATTTTATCACGTTCTGGTGATTTTTAACAATTCTGGCACTGAGCGCAAAGTTTCTGGAAATTACAGCAAGATCAAATAACTATCATCCAAGAAGATCCAATAGGTTTAACTTGGCACAAACACTAATTAAAAGATAAAACCACATCTAAACAGAGGCTAGATGGATTAATTATTCCTAAACAGAAGCAAAAACAAAAAAGTAAAAATAAAATTGGGTTGCCTCCCAACAAGCGCTATCGTTTAACGCCCCTAGCTAGGCATAAAAGCAAGGATAGATCTAGCTAGTGTCGTAGTAATAAGATAGATCGGTGAAACTCATTTCATATTCTCTATGTTCGGCAGCAAGTTTTCTTTGAGGCAAGCAAAAGTAATCAAAAGGGCTAAATTTAATAGGACAAAAGTCCCCAAGATTAATTTTAGGAGGTATAGGTTCCTCTTTCGGCCCTTCATATTGCACAACCAATTCATCGTTATAAGCATTCTTTTGACAGAACTTTGTGAGACTATACTCAAGAGAGCATTAAGCTCGGAGATTCTATCAATTGAGCTCGGAGATTCTATCAATTAAAATATTGGTAGGCACTTTTTTTAAGATTTTCATTAAAAGCAACATAGTCGATAGATTGAAAACGCATTATTTCTTCTTGATCAAAAAGGATGGATTCTATGGGAGGACGGCCAGCGTCTACCCTATAATGCGCAAAGATTTCTTTGGCTTCTTTTATTATGAATCTGAACTCATGAGCCAAAAAGATAGTAGCGGCATGCTTAATAGAGGAGTGTTCAATATTAGAAAATTCTAGGAAAATTCTTTCTATAGAAGGGTGCATATGCATAAATTCCCTTTCAAGTTCAACGATAAGCATGGCAATAGCGTCCGCAAGACTACTAGTTCTATGGAGAATTGAACCACCCATAGAGGGTAAAGCACCAGCACAAGTAAAGAAATCTTGAATAACTCCTTTTCCAATAATATTACCACTACCGATTCGAAATCTTTTTGTGTGATAGGTAGGGGATTCTTCAACATGAGCTTCAGAATTTTCCATATTATTATCGCCCATACCGGCGATAATTTCCCCAATTTCAGACATAGCGACAAGCAAGCAAACTAACACACAGGCAAACAAACGGACGAGGAAAAGGCAACGGGAAAAAGAGGAGGATATTGGGAAAGAGAGGGCGAATAAAACGGCAAGCGTGAGGTGGGGAAGAGGAAAACGAGAGGCAAATGGAAAATAATGTAATGCGAGAGATAGGGATTGTGATGGGTACTTGGTATGTTGACTTTTGCGTAGACCTCCCCGGCAACGGCGCCAGAAATCCTTCTTGCTACGTCTTGAGCTTGCGTTGGTTTTCCCCGAAGAGGAGAGGATGATGCAGCGCAGTAGCGTAAGTATTTCCCTCAGTTTTTGAGAACCAAGGTATCAATCCAGTAGGAGGCCACGCACAAGTCCCTCGTACCTGCACGAAACGATAGCTACTCGCAACCAACGCGATTAGGGGTTGGCAATCCCTTCATAGTCACTTACGAGATTGAGATCTGATAGAGATAATATTTTTGGTATTTTTGGTATAAAGATGCAAAGTGAAAAGTAAAAAGCAAAGTAAAACAAAGCAAGTATAAAAGTGATGGAGATTGATATGATAAGAATAGACCCGGGGGCCATAGGTTTCACTAGTGGCTTCTCTCAAGAGCATAAATATTCTAGGGTGGGTGAACAAATTACTGTTGAGCAATTGACAGAATTGAGCATAGTTATGAGTATATCTAGGTATGATCATGTATATAGGCATCACGTCCGTGACAAGTAGATCAAAACGATTCTGCATCTACTACTATTACTCCACTCATCGACCGCTATCCAAAGATGCATCTAGAGTATTAAGTTAAAAACAGAGTACCGCCTTAAGCAAGATGACATGATGTAGAGGAATAAATTCATGCAATATGATAAATACCCCATCTTGTTATCCTTGATGGCAACAATACAATACGTGCCTTGCAACCCTTTACATCCGGGTAAGGACACCGCAAGATTGAACCCAAAGCCATGCACTTCTCCCATTGCAAGAACTACCAATCTAGTTGGCCAAACCAAACGGATAATTCGAAGAGACTTGCAAAGATAACTCAATCATACATAAAAGTTTTCAGAGAAGATTCAAATATTATTCATAGATAAGCTGGATCATAAACCCACAATTCATCGGTCTCAACAAACACACCGCAAAAAGAAGATTACATCGAATAGATCTCCACGAGAGAGGGGGAGAACATTGTATTGAGATCCAAAAAGAGAGAAGAAGCCATCTAGCTACTAGCTATGGACCCGAAGGTCTGAAGTAAACTACTCACACTTCATCAGAGAGGCTATGGTGTTGATGTAGAAGCCCTCCGTGGTGGATGCCCCCTCCGGCGGAGCTCCGGAACAGGCCCCAAGATGGGATATCGTGGATACAAGAAGTTGCGGCGGTGGAATTAGGTTTTTGGCTCCTGTTCTGATCGTTTGGGGGTACGTAGGTATATATAGGAGGAAGGAGTACGTCGGTGGAGCATCAGGGTGCCCATGAGGCAGGGGGCGCGCCCTAGGGGGGGCACCCTCGTGACCGCCTCCGATGTTCCTTGGCGTAGGGTCCAAATCTCCTGGATCACGTTCGGTGAGGAAATCACGTTTCCGAAGGTTTCATTCCGTTTGGACTCCGTTTGATATTCTGTTTCTTCGAAATACTGAAAAAGGCAAAAAACAACAATTCTGGGCTGGTCCTCCGGTTAATAGGTTAGTCCCAAAAATAATATAAAAGTGGAAAATAAAGACCATTATAGTCCAAAACAATAGATAAAGTAGCGTGGAGCAATAAAAAATTATAGATACATTGGAGACGTATCAATCGCGCACAACGTGGGAAGAGCATGCTGTGGGCACCAGGGTGGGCGTCCTAGAGGTCATCGCGCCGACCGTGGGTGGCACGGCGGTGACCTCAGAGGGCCCCGCGCAGCCTGCGGGGGGGGGGGGCAGCTATGTCTCTGGATTTTGCGGCGTGTGACCCGCCGTCTTGCGTACGAACGATGCCGCTCGCTAGGCTCTGACTGCCAGAGCGATGCTGGTTCTCGCGGGCCGCGGCTCGGGTTCTGTCCACGACCGGCCCGCTACTCGTCTGCACTGGCACGGGCCATTCGGCTCTCGACGAGCCGATCACCGTGATCGTCTTCTTCTTGGGAGCCATGGCTATAAAGAACCGCTAGGCTAACTGCTAGATCAGATTCTCACAACTGCGCCGCCTACCTGGCACTCCAAAGATGTCGGTGGAAACGACACCTATGGGATTACTGGAATCCCGTCTACGGTTGGCAGGCGTGGGGTTGTGAGAAGAGCAGGTCTAACAAGAAGCACACGGGTCGTTTACCCAGGTTCGGGCCGCGGGGATGCATAATACCCTAGTCCTGCTTTGGTGGATGTATTGAGTGTTCTTGTGTTCTTGAGCTAGCTACGGGGTGTAACTTGCCCAAAAGAGCCAAATCCCTCTCAGTATGCCATGGGCCTCCTTTTATAGTCAAAAGGGGCTGCCATAGTGGCACACAGGAGGTGGAAAGGACTACAGTGTTGCGAGCTTATCACACGTATTACAGGACAAGACACATTTAATGCATTGCTTAGGTGTCCCTTAG
Source organism: Aegilops longissima (assembly GCA_021605205.1). Classification (NCBI taxonomy): domain Eukaryota; kingdom Viridiplantae; phylum Streptophyta; class Magnoliopsida; order Poales; family Poaceae; genus Aegilops; species Aegilops longissima. Next base: position 463,206,780 of record CM038682.1, read on the forward strand.
CTTTATCAGGGATGGGAACGGGGCCGGTCCTATCCGTCGCCGCCTCTCCTTTCTTCGACACACGCCCAGGCCAGCGATGCATGTGGCGCCATGTAGGCAGGCAGGCAGCTGAGGTGGCACGGTGGTAGGGTCTTCACGAAGATCTGCATGCCACCACGCAGGTGCTTGCTGAATTAGCTTGGAAGCCGCATGTTGCCACGCAGGTGCCTGCCCAGCTGGTTGGGCTGGCAGCTGCATGCAAACGGCGGCAGAGTCTTGGTCGATGCGGTCCTGTCTGTGGCCTCGCTGATGTCCTCGTCAAGGGCCTTGCCGGGGGCCCGGCAAGGGTCTTGCCGTGGCGTTGCAGTCGTCCCCGGCAAGGCGCTTGCCGGGGGTCTTGTGGATTCCCTCGGCTGGGATCCCGTCGAGGGTCGCCGTCTTCTGGTCCTCATCTGATCTCACATGTTTATGATCTTGACGAAGATCTGCATGCCACCATGGAGGTGCCTTCCGAGCCCTGGTTCCAACGTAGTTGGTTGGGTCGGAACCCGTGGGCTCAAGGGTGGCTCGTTGTGTTGGTGTTGGGCAAGTTGCCCCGACAAGGCTCTTGCCGGGGCCGCGGAAGCCGCCCCGGCAAGGGCCTTGCTGGGGGGTCCACCTCGCCCTCTTGCTCTTTGGTGTTTCTGGTCTTGGCATTGCCTTGACCGCCTTGTGCCTTTGGCTTCTCTCCGTCTTCCCTCCTTTGCCCTGCTAAGTGTGGCTGCAGCACGCGGCTCCGACTGCCCATGCACAAGTAAAGGGGTACAAAGGAGTGCCCCTACTTTTGTACACCGACACACAGTCCAGGACACACAGTCCTCACCGTATTCTCGTTGAGCTAAAGTCACACAGACCTCGCCCAATCACTCGTGGCAAGTCTTCAAGTGTCTTCCAAACCTTCACAAACTCGGTCACTCAGCGATCCACAATTTCCTCTTGGATGCTCTAGACCATGACGCCTAACCATCCGGAAGATGCACAGTCTTCAAAGGTAACAAGTGTCGGATCCACGCAGGATCAATCTCTTCAGTGATGCTCAATCACTTTGGGTTTGTAGGTATTTGGGTTCGGGTTTCCTCACCTGATGATTTTCGCTCAAAGTCCTCGGAGGATGGGATGCTCTCAAATGACAACTGTCAGTTTCTCTCGGAGCAGCCAACCGGCTAGTGGTTGTAGGGGGCGGCTATTTATAGCCTAGGGAGCAGCCCGACATGATAAGACATAAATGCCTTTCAATGATATGACCGTTAGGTGGGTAGATATTTTGGGACAGCTGGCACGTAGCACAGCAACGGTCGGATATTTGATCTATCAAATTCCTTAGGGCTATCATGTTCCTCACTTGTAGGCAATCCGCACTGGCGAATTCCTGACTCCTCAGTCAGAACAAATTCCTCAGAGACCAGAAGAACTTCGTCTCTGTCACTGAAGAAATTTTACTGAACTGTATGAGATTTCCAATGGCTTCACTTGAAGGGATTGGTAGGTGTAGGATTTTTAGTTGAGCATTACATGGAAATTTTAATTTAGTATTTCCTCGACCCCCTTTAACAGTACGGTGATTCCTAAGACTCAAGAAAGAGAAAAAGAAACTACGAAAACAAAAGTCTTCATGCTTCATGTTCCTCGAATGAATACCAAGTCTTCAAGGTCACTCCAAATTCTTCACTTCCAAAGTCTTCAGAAAGTCTTCAGAAATCCAAACTCTTCAGTCGAGGAACCTCATTTTTAGGGGTCGAATTTCTCTATAAATATCAAACTCCTCATAGAATTATAGACCTGTGTACACTCACAAACGCATCAGTCCCTTAACCTATGAGTCTTCAATACACCAAAATCACTAAGGGGCACTAGATGCACTTACACATATAAATTTTTTGTAAACATGGCATGAATACTTCATTAATTATAGATACGTTGGAGACGTATCAACCACCCGCCAAGGCTCCACCACTCCACCTCACAACAACACAAGTCATTGATCGGTGCAGTGTCGAGCCCCCAAGTGACTAAGTGGTTGTTTCTTGACACATGGCAGCCACTTCCTAAGGAAATCACCTCCAAATGAGACCCGTCCAGAGACGTGTCAAGCAGACAGACAAGAGAGTGGCCGAACTGCTCGGCAAGGGTTGCCGGGCATGCCATAATGTGACACTAAGAGGCACATTTAATGCGCTCTGCCCTGTCTGCAGAGTTAGGTATGATAGAACTGTTTGCTATCTAATCAGTACACAATGATTGATTTGCCATTATGGTGACCCCTTGATCTATAAAAGGAGGGCCATGGCAACCACAGACAGGATTCAGACCATTGTACATTCATACGCGTGTAGCTGCTCTCGCCCCAAGGCAACCCTGCCGGGCAAGAGCGCTGCGTCTCCACCACGGTCCTCTCATCAATCCACCAAAGTAGTAGTAGGGTTTTATGCCTCGCAGCGGCCCGAACCTGGGTAAAACTGCCTGTGTTATCTCTGTTGTGCTGCGCGACGTTCTCCCCTCCTTGTGCAATGTGCTCATCCCCCTTGCCGAACTACAAGGGGTTGATAGCCCCATAAGTGTCAGTGGTTTCCCACGACATCTTTGGCGCCCCAACTAGGGGGAAGCGCTTGCGCGAACCCAAGAAGCGTGCGTAGCGCGTCATCTTTATCATCATTTTCTTTGTCAACGACTCCATCATCCACGGCGCCGAAGAAAAAGCCTGGTGTCGCAACCCACCCGTCCACCTCGAAGGCCCCGTTGCACGCGGCCAACGACACCGCGGGGGCTACTGGGACGCACGGGGATGTGGACGCTGCGGGGGACGTGGTCAGCATAGGCGGCGGCATCACCACCTCCCATGCAGCTGAAATGGAAGCAGGAGGCACCGGAGAAGGACAACGCCAACAGCATCCCAGCGGCCACGCTCCACAAGGTATGGGTGGAGAGATCATTACGTCTGCACCTCTCCGCCCGGCTAAAGGGCATAGCCGCAACGGTGGCACTCGCTCTGGGGCGAATCACAACTCTTTGGCCGCTCTCGCTACGGGCGTGGCCGCAGGGCATGCGCCACCCCCGGAAAGAGCTGACCCAACCGATGCGCCAAACAGAGTCGCTGGTCCTCAAGCGCCTCCACCTCTTCACCATGCCACCCTGGGGACTGGCTTATGGCGACGAGAACACAGCGCGGCCACTACGGGCATCATCAGTAGCAAGGCAACGTTATGGTCTACGTCGTCATCCATGCCAAGCACCGCCGGCAGCCGATCAGATGGATGAGTGGAGAGCCACCATTCAAAGCCGGATTGGTTTCACCGAGGCAGGAGGGTCACAGTGAGCTGGCCCGCCACGGCCTCCCCAGGCGACGACAATGGCCCACGTTGCTGGCCGTGCCGAAGGGGCCACCCCCACAGTGCAGTCCCCTCCATGGCAACCAGCGCAGGGGCCACTGTCGGAGCCACACGTCCAAGAGCCTGACGACGTCTCGATGGCTTCGTCTGACCCTCGAGCGCGTCAAGACCAACGGCGAGTCCTAGAGGACTGGCAGAGGGAAGGCACGCACGTCATGATTGAGCAACGCCGCGACACCCATATCCAGTCCGATTGGCGCAATGGCCCCAACATCGACGAGCCCGCCATCGGCAAAGGTGGATACCTACCTTTCGAGGATGGGCGCCCCGCCTTCACCCATGAGTTGCACCAAGTCCGTTGGCCATCCACTCACACATTCAAGCGAGAAATACCAGAGAAGTATGATGGGAGACTAAACCCGGCAGAGTTCTTGAGCATCTACACCGTCGCTGTTCAAGCTACCGGGGGAACAGACGAGAAGGTGTTTGCCAACTACTTCCCTTTGGCACTCAAGACAAATGTAAGGTCTTGGCTGATGCACCTGCCGGAGAACTCCATTTCGACCTGGGCTGAACTGTGGCATGAGTTTGTTGGCGCCTTCACAGGCGGTCATCAAGAACCAGGGCGACCCAGTGACTTGCAGCTCCTCCCGTAGAAGGAAGGAGAGACTCTGCAAAGGTACATGGCGAGGTTCGGCCAAGTACACAGGAACATTCCAGACATCCACCCGGCAGCTGCATTCTAGTCCAATGTGCGCAATCATTGGATACGTTCCAAGATGAACGATTGGTTCCCCAAGACTGTGAAGGAGCTTTACACTCTAGTGGATAAGTGTGCTTGGGTAGAGGAGGGGAGGCAGCTCCCCGGTGAAGAGGATGGCGTCGACATCGACTTAGAGGATGATGATAAGGCCACCGATCAGAAGAAGAAGAACAAGAAGCGCAACAGAAGGTGCAAGGATATGGCAGTGATGACCGTTGAGGGGTCGAGTGCACCTAGTACTGGCAAGAAGGCCAAGACTGAGGTTCCCGGCAAGGAGGTTGATGCCTGCACTGATTGCCAGGAAGCCGCGCCTGCCGAGAAGGATGGGAAGGCTGATGGGTCGTACTGCAAGATCCATTAGACCAAGGGCCACGATCTCCCTGAGTGTCATTAGGTTGAGCAGCTCGTCAAGAAGCAGAGGGCTGAATATGAGAAGCGTGATAAGGAGAAAGGTCAAAATGGCATTGGCGGGAAGGGCCGATGCGGCGGAGCAAGCCGCCCCGGTAAGGTTCCTCAGAATCAAGGAAACCCCACCAGAGGCCGTGAGAAGGAGGATTGCAATGATGAGAGTGGTGGAGGAGATGAAGAGGAAACCAGCGAGCAAGAGTTCCATAAAGCCACTGACGCCCTGTGCATTGATAGGGGTGCATCTCTGCACTCCTCTCACCACCAACTTAAATAGTGGGCACGTGAAGTCAGTGCCATGGAGCCAGTGGCAAATTCTTGGAAGCCGCTCAAGTGATCCCGCATGCCCATCATCTTTGACAAAGGGAATCTCCCTGACCGCACCATCGCAGTAGGGTGCTTGCCGTTGTTGGTCTCACCAACAATCTGCAACCTCATAGTCACAAAGATGTTGGTTGACGACGGGGCCGGGTTGAATATGATTTCTCCAAAGGTCATCAGCAAACTTCAGATAACAGAGGAAGATCTCAAGCTTACTGGCACGTTTCAAGGGATCAACCCCAGCAGGAGTCGTCCTAAGGGGAAGATCACGTTCCCGGTGACATTCGAGGGGGGAGTTGAATTACCGGACTAAGAAGATCGTGTTGGACGTGGTCGACCTCCCCCTGTCGTACAATGGAATCCTTGGTCGCCCAGCTCTGGACAAATTCATGGTGGCATCCCACTATGCCTATATCACCTTAAAGATGCTAGGGCCGATAGGCGTCATCTCCATTCCATCAGATGAGAAGGACGCAATCATCTGCGTGGACAAGATGTACCAGGAAGCGGTCGCGACAGAGGCCGCCGAAGCCACTGTTCCCTCAAAGGAAAGTAAAGGAAAGAAGAAAGCCAACAAGGGCTCCTGCAAGTAATTGGGGAAGTGTACCTCTTCGGAGTATGCTGCGCTTGTTGATGACTTGCTGGAGAGTTCCAATAGCAAGAGACCCAAGCCTGCTGCACCCGTTGTGAAAAAGGTCCCAGCAGGGCCGGCTGGCACTGATGGTACCTTCACTATCAGTGCCACCCTCGATGACAAATTGGAAAGTGTGCTTGTTGCCTTCCTGTGGGCTAATATCGATGTGCTTGCATGGCAACCATATGATATTCCTGGTGTTCCAAGGGACGAATCGAGCACTACCTTGATGTCTGCCCACATGCCCGGCCCATCAAGCAGAAGGCCCGGAAGCAAGGTTTGGAGCGACATTAGTTCATTGCCGAGGAGATCAAGAAGCTTGAGGCAGCTGGTCTAGTCAGAGGAGTACTGCATCCAACATGGCTAGCAAATCATGTAGTGGTACGCAAGGCTAATGGGAAATGGAGGCTTTGCATAGATTTTACAGATCTGGACAAGATATGCTTGAAGGACTCATTTCCCTTGCCGGGCATCGACCAGATTGTGGATTCCACCTTCGGGTGTGACCTGCTTTCTTTTCTGGATGCATACTCTGGGTACCACCAGATCTTCATGTCCCAGGATGACGAAGAGAAGACAGTGTGCATAACCCCATGTGGCACATACTGCATCGTACGGATGCCCTTCGGGTTGAAGAGCGCCGGATCCACTTTTGCAAGGGCAGTTCAGATTGGCTTTGAGTCCCAGCTGCATAGAAACATCAAAGCTTACATGGATGATATTGTGGTCAAGACCAAGGGCAGGTCAACCCTCATTCAGGATTTGGAAAAAACCTTGGCTAATCTAAGCAAGATTAACTTGAAGCTAAACCCGGAGAAGTGTGTGTTTGGCGTTCCTTCCGGCAAGCTACTTGGCTTCTTCGTGTTCCATCGGGGGATAGAGGCCAACCCCGACAAGATCAAGGCTATCGAGCAGATTGAAGCACCCGAGACAGTTAAGGATGTGAGGCATTTGACTGGATGTGTTGTCGCGCTTAGCAGGTTCATTTCCAAGTTTTCCTAGCGCGCCTTGCCTTTCTTCAAAGTCTTGAAGAAGGCAGGACATGTGGAGTGGATCCCAGAGGCACAAGCTGCGCTACAAGATTTGAAGACATATCTTTGCTCTGTGCCCACTTTGGTCACTCCCAAACCACAAGAGCCGTTGCTGCTATACTTAGCGGCAACTAATCAAGTGGTTAGTGCAGCACTGGTGGCGCAGCAGGAAGTGAATGAAGCGGCAGCCATAGCCATTGTCCCCTCTGGAGAAGAAAGCGAACACTCCCGACAAGGTCAGATGCAGTTCTAGACAATGGAGAGCAAGGCACCGGAGACAATCCCAAGGTTGCGGCAAGGAAGAAGGTGGTGCAGCGCCCAGTGTCCTTCATCAGCTCCCTGTTGGAGGGGGCTAGGTCAAGGTACTCTGGCGTTCAAAAGTTGATTTTTGGCTTCATCATGGCCTCGAGGAAACTGCGCCACTACTTCCAAGCCCATGAGATCAGGGTTGTCACCCGCATCCCTTTGCAACGAATACTCAGAAACCCAGAGGCCACTGGCAGGATAGTGGAGTGGGCCTTGGAGTTATCCAGCTTTGGTTTGAAGTTTGAGAGCACGTCAACTATTCAGAGCAGAGCACTAGTAGATTTTATTGCAGAGTGGGTGCCAACCCCTGATGGAGAAGTGTTGGAGACAGTTACCCCCGGCAAGGAAGCGCCCCAAGAACGGATTATGTATTTCGATGGTGCCTTCTCCCTACAAGGTGCAGGGGCTGGCGTGCTTCTCGTTGCTCCCACTGGGGAACACCTTAAGTATGTTGTCCAAATGCATTTTCCCTGGGAGAAGGCTACCAGCAATACTTTAGAGTACGAAGGGCTCCTTGTCGGGCTCAGGATTGCAACCGAACTAGGAATCAAGAAGCTGATCATCCATGGAGACTCACAACTTGTGGTGACACAAGTAAACAAGGATTACCAAAGCCCATTGACGGAGGCATACATTAAGGAAGTGAGAAAGTTGGAGGAGCGCTTTGACGGATTGCAAACAGAGCACATACCCCATGCGGAAACTAGCATTACTGATCATCTGTCAAAGTGCGCTACAAAAAAACTCCCCCTGGAACCAGGGACTTTTGTTCTTCATCTGACTCGTCCCTCCGTATCCCCGGCAACAATGGCCAGAAAGAGGAGGAAACTGGACTCCGGCAAGCCTCTCCCGGTAGAGCCTCCCGAGTCTCCCGGCGGAGAGCTTGGCGGGAACAACTCCCCTTTGATCACTGAGCTGCACCCTCCTGCCAGACCACCGGTCCCGCCGGTCGAGGAATGCGCTCCCATGAATGAGGAGGTGCTGCTAGTCCTCGATGTCGAGCCTCAGGCTCCAACTTGGGCGCGATACATAGTTCATTTCCTCCAAACTGGAGAACTTCCCAAAGAGCAAGAAGAAGCCTTCTGTCAAGGATTTTACTGGCCCGTAGCCCTCCAAGATGCAGTTGAGTTGGTCACCAAATGAGAAGCCTGCCAGTTCCACTCCAATAATATCCATCAGCCTGCCCAAGCTCTCTAGACAATCCCTTTATCACGGCCCTTCTCGGTCTGGGGGCTTGACATCTTGGGCCCCTTCCCCTTCGCTAGCGGAGGCTTTGGGTTCTTGTTCGTCGCCATCAACAAGTTCACAAAGTGGCAGAGGTGGAGCCCGTGAGAAAGGTGACTGCACAGTCAGCTATCAAGTTCTTGAAAGGATTAGTGTGCCGCTTCGGGGTCCCCGCCCGAATTATCACTGACAATGGCACCCAATTCACGAGCCGCGCCTTCATGCAATACGTTCATGCCCATGGAAGCAAAATCTCATTTTCCCCTGTTGCTCATCCAAGGAGCAACGGGCAGGCTGAGAGGGCGAATGCTGAAGCATTGTGAGGACTCAAGACGAGAACATTCGATAAGCTGCGGAAGTTTGGCGGGCGATGGATCGATGAGCTACCGGTGGTTCTTTGGTCCCTCAGAACGACACCAAATCGAGCTACTGGGCAGACTCCCTTCTCCCTTATCTATGGGGCAGAAGCAGTTATCTCGACGGAACTCATATACGGGTCAGCTCGAGTGCTTGCCTATGACGAAGAAGCGCAAGAACGACACTGGCGTGACGACGCTGTGCTACTTGAGGAGAACCCTCTCCGGGCTGCTACGCGTGTTGCACGCTACCAGCAAGCCCAACGTCACTATCACAGTCGCAAGGTTCATGGGCTGGAGTTTTGAGGAAGGCGACCTTGTCCTTAGGCACGTTCAGTCCGCCAAGGGTACAAACAAGTTGATGCCAAAGTGGGAACACCCTTACCGTGTAGTACGAGTCACTAGACCTGTCGCAGTCCATATTGAGACCGGAGATGGCAGTCAGTTGCAAAACTCATGGAAAATTGAGCATCTCCGTAAGTTCTATCCATAAGGCGCGGCTGTCGGGCCCTGCCCGGCAGTAGTTTGTCACGACCGGTTTTCAATGAAATACTTATTGAGAAACCGATCTTTTTATTTCCAGTATAGGAGAGTCCGCCTTACTGGTAGATAAATTCTTGATACATGAGTCCAGAAGTACTAGATATATTACAGGGTTGAGCTAAGGTTGCTCAACAATCTTATTACAAGCACGCCAATAATATACATAAAGGCGGATATGACACAAGGGTGTGGTGGCATACTACTGACTCGTATATATAAAGGTGGTGGTGGATATGTCACAGTGAAGTGGGTGACGTTGACTCCTACTCTTGCAGCTCATCGAGCGTCAAGGTGAGGCTCGATGGTTTATTCGGGTAGCGGAAGCGGATATGGTACAAGTGATAAATTCCAGAATCGCACGGACGATAGGACTCCTCTAGGTGTCGGACTCGCTATCGAACTCTTCATCCATAAGATCGCTTTCACAACATCCGCCAAATCAACAAGCGGTGAGTACTTTGAATGTAATCGCAAGACAGTTCGGACATAAGATATAACAAATGTAAGCATGATGCAACATGAGCAATTGGCAATGCACACTCAAATGATAAACTTGCACGACATGATAAATAAAAGGAAGTCAGGTGGTAGTCCTCCCGAAATCCCAACAGAAATAACTGAAAACCGATCGAGTGTCTGAAACGACGCCTCGAATGGTGAACAAATAAATTAACATGCCGCAGTAGGGCGTCTAAGCGACACCACATAAAGGGCTTATATTGAAAAGTAAATGATAGTGCGTGCCACAGTCGGACGTCAAAGCGACATCACATAAAGGGCTTATATTGAATGTAAATAATGAGAGTGCCTGAGTCGGACGTCTGAGCAACATCACTTAAAGGGCATATATTGAAAGTAAATAATGAGAGTGCCTCAGTCGGACGTCTGAGCGACATCACATAAAGGGCTTATATTGAAAGTAAATAACGAGAGTGCCTCAGTCGGACGTCTGAGCGACATCACATAAAGGGCTTATATTGAAAGTAAACAAACATAAATGCCACAGTCGGACATCTGAGCGACATCACATAAAGGGCTTATATTGAAAATAAATAACATAAATACCACAGTCAGACGTCTGAGCGACGTCACATAAAGGGCTCATATTTCATTGTCGTATTCAAGCAGTATAGACCATTCCAAGGAAAATACTCAGCACATAATAAAAATAAACGGGTTAGTCCATCCACAGGAGTAATCATATAGTCGAGTTTACCACTCATGTCTGTTCACCGGAGATTTGTCAAGGAGACTGACACTGAGACTGACAAGGACAAGTTGAACACAGACCTTGACCATAGTATGGTACTTGGATGAGTTTGACTCTGCAGAGTTTGTACTATTAAACCACAGCCAACGGATTTCAGTAGTCGCAAGGGACTAGTTCCGTTTACGGTATTTTAGAAGAAACACATCTAACCAGTACACACCCAATTCCACATTCCGCTGCCAGGAATCACCCTAGGCAACGTTCAAGAAAAACTCTAAGACGGGGAGGTCACAACCTCGAATAGCATGGGATCAAATTTATCTCGCGCGCTCTAAGGGGTGCCCCCCTCTCGGTCCCAACCAGAAACACCCATGCTCCCTGACCGGATGACGGGCTTTAATCCAGGGCCATGGAACCCTCATCCCGGCCCCTCTGTTTGGTGTGTACCAGGAAAGAGATTTGTAACTTACTATACCATATTCCATAAAGAGAACATGTGGTAGTACAAGAAAAGGAACGGATGGTAACGTGACTTGATTCACGTTGACACTGGAGTTAAGTAGATTGGCATAAGACTGGCATGCTACAACAATACCATCTTACCACCCATCATGTCACCACATGATCATGTAAACTCACATCGAATCACGCATCGAGTTTCGAAGCTCACTTGCAATAGCTTTGCATGTAATATACCCCTTACCGCTATGCATATGATCATGCCATGAACTGACTACTCAATGCAAACATGCAAAACACTCATCATATCAAAGGTTCAAACATGCTTGCCTGGTTCGGAGTAGTCGGAGTCTAGCTCGGTGAAGTTCGCGGTCCCGTCACCTCTCTCGGTATCTACGGTATAAGAAAAATACGTACTAACGTAAATACCGTGTGTGCACAAAAAAATGTTCCAAATATTTTTCAAATAAACATGATAAAAAAACTAGACAGAAAAATAAAGGTGACAGAAAAAGAATCAATCAAAAATCATTTTCCGTTTTAAAGTTATTAAAGTTTTAGTCCAGGGACTTGTCTGTAATGAAACAGAAAGTTCCCAGGGGCTAGCTTATAAAAACAGAAAACGGTTCGATTAAAAACCCGCCAACTCCAAAGGGAAACGTATCCTGCCTGAAGGCGTTTTCAAAAAACGTTTCGAAAAGAAGAAAAAGCTGACGGGGGTCCCACTTGTCGGGTTTAAACTCTGAAACAGAGTCGCCGGCGCCCGAAGGTCGCGGTGGCCGCCATGGCGATCCACGGCAAGTTAGGAGGAGTGGGTGGTACCTACGGGCTCCTTGGGTCCTTCCGCACCTGTGGGTGGTGGAGTTGGTCGACGGCGAGCACCACGTCGATGGCAGCCTCAACTCCGGCGGGCGGTGGTTCAGGCGTTGGTGGATCTCGTCGGGGAGGGCTACACATGTTGAATTGAGGCTCGGGTTAGAACACTGGGTGCACCAGAGGGCTGCTGACGTGGTTTGGGAGTCGGAGGTGGCCTCACCTGAGTGAATCAAGCCGGAGCCCGAGGCGGATCGGGGCGGCCGGAGTCAGGGAAGGAGACCTCCTCGGGGTCCTCCTGGTGGCTTGGCGGGGCTCTGGTGAGGTGGAGTTGTGGTGCGGAGTCGAGAGCAAGCTCGGGGGCGCCTTTTATAGCTGATCCGAAGCGGTGGCCGTGAACGGGAAATCTCCAGCGACGATTACGGTGGTGCAGCAGTTGGTCAGGTGGTTTAGGGGGCTAGGCATCACCGTGGGGGCCTACGGGTTCGGTTTAAGCGCTAAACTTGGCCTGCCTTGGCTGCTACTCCAAGTTCCGAACAGAACGGCGCACGGAGCTCGTCGGCGGCAGGGAGCGCGCTCTGCGCTGCTCGAAGCCACGACGACGAGTGCGCGACATCATGCGAGCAAGCAGACGGCCACGCGGAGGCCTCGGGTGGTTTGGGCGGTCTTTGGGACGGCGCCAAAGCTGGGGCTGATCCCTGCTGGCCGCCTCGGTTGGCTCTGCCACCGCAGAAGCTGCCGGCGTCGGCGGGACACATCACCACCGACGGTGGTGTCCGTCCAAAGGACCGTGCGGCGCTCTGGATAAGAGGAAGGAGCAGTGCGCATGGCTCCAGAGTGGGCACTGGTGAGATCGACGCCATGACTCTGAAGAAAATGACACTGACAGTCGACTGAAACACTGAACTCTGAATATGTATGACAACAAAGGCTCGCCGGTGTTCGATGAAATGATTTTGGCATGTGGGAAATTTATCTGGAGCTGATCTTTGGTGAGGTGGCCTCTGAATGCACCTGGGGGCTGCCTGAATTTTGGTAGAATTTTTGGATAAGGAAAAATATGAATTTCACCAAATTTGCCAAATCTGGTCCAAACTTGCAGTGAATGAAACTTGAAAATTTTGAATTGTGGAAGAGTGGATCTTGATGGATCTAGGTTGGGGGTGCTAGGGACTAGCCAGAGGTGTTGGTTTGAGATCAAAACTCAAAGGAAAACAGATACTTCCTGTGTAAATCACCTAGGCCCAAAATAAAAGGCAGAATTATTTTTGGGGATAAAATAAATGAAATAAAGTTCAAAAATAGGTTGAACTTGTTGGAATAGGATATTTGGCTTGGCCCAAAGTGGGGGAAGGGGTTTTGGGAGAAATTTTGATATGAGGCATGGTAAAAAAAAGTGGTTGCAAAAGAAAGAATAGCCCCAAAACCCATAGGATTTCTATTTAATAAAAATATAATTTCCAAAAATTTATTGTGATGAGTTAACATCAGAAGGAAAGTTAAAAAAAAAAACCAAACACCAAGGTTGAGGAAGACAGAAAAATAAAATACTTGTCATAGGAGAAATTTTTTGAGAAGGAGGGGCTTTTGGAAAGATTTTTAAGTAGCCTCCTTCAAATCAAATAAAGGTTTTGTCAAAAACCAAGTAAAATTTTTTGGAGTGTCCCAACACCTACCCCCTTAGGAAAAATCTCGTCCCCGAGATTTCAGCTGATCCTCAAATAGGTGTGGGTGTTCTGCTCGAAGAAAATCCTCTCTTTCCCATGTTGCCTCGTCTTCGGTGTGATTGCTCGACTGTACTTTGAAAAACTTGATTGCCTTCTGACGGGTTCTCCTTTCAGACTCCTCTAATATTTTTATTGGGCGTTCCCTGTAGGTGAGGTCTGGCTGTACATCAATGTCCTCATGGGATACCTGCTTTTCTGGGTTGCTCACACATTTCCTCAACTGTGAGACGTGGAACACGTCGTGGACGTCGGACAGCTCTTCGGGTAGGTCTAGCTGGTACGCTACCGTGCCTCTTCGCGCAACTACACAGAAAGGTCCGATAAATCTTGGTGCTAGCTTTCCTTTAACTTTGAATCGCTGCAGGCCTCTCATAGGAGATACTCGGAGGTACACATAGTCACCGGGTTCAAAACTGACTCCCCGATGTTTTCGATCGTAATAACTCTTCTGTCGGCTTTGAGCTGTCCTGAGTCGGTCCGTGATTAGCTTAACTTTCTCCCCAGCTTCCTTGAGCATATCTGGGCCGAAGATACGGCTGTCTCCTGTCCCTGACCAATTCAATGGAGTACGACATCTTCGTCCATACAAGGCTTCGACGGGTGCCATTTGCAGGCTGGCTTGGTAACTGTTGTTGTATGCAAACTTGGCATATGGCAAGCTTTCTTCCCAACTGGTCCCATAGGTGAGGACACATGCTCTCAGCATGTCCTCTAGTATTTGGTTTACGCGTTCAGTTTGTCCATCGGTCTGGGGGTGGTATCTTTGTCTTGAATGCCGCTTGAGTACCCAGAGCTTGCTGTAATTGATCCCAAAATCTAGAGACGAATTGAGTGCCTCGGTCAGAAATTATAGTCTTTGGGACTCCATGCAGGCACACTATGCGAGAGAGATAAAGCTTAGCGAGCTTCTGAGTTGTGTAGGTTGTCTTCACTGGAATGAAATGTGCCACCTTGGTTAATCTGTATGTGATGACCCATATGGCATCATTTCCGTGTTGTGACCGAGGTAGTCCAACAATAAAGTCCATCCCGATCTCATCCCATTTCCACTCAGGTATCCTGTTTGGCTGTAATAACCCTGCCGGGTTTTGATGCTCGGCCTTAATGTGTTGACACGAATCACAGTATGCAATGAAGGTGGCTATATCCCTCTTCATACCGTGCCACCAAAACTTTTCCTGAATGTCTTTGTACATTTTGGTTCCTCCGGGGTGGATTGAATATGGAGCGGTGTGGCCTTCGGCTAGGATTTGCTGTTTGAAGTCTTCTATGTTTGGTACGCAAAGTCTGTCTCCGTACCATAGTATTCCCTTATTGTCTATGATAAATTCAGAGGCCTTGCCCAAACTCACTTTTCTTTTTATGCCTTCGATGCTGGGGTGTCCAGGCTGAGCCTCCTTAATTTGCTCCTTAAGGTAGGCTGTATACCAAATTTGACACATCGCCCTCGGCGACCATCATCATGTTGAGTTTGGCGAACTCTTGCTGAAATTCAGGTCTCAAGTCTGGTAGCCTGTCGTTGCCCGAACTGGGGTTTCGGCTAAGCGCATCTGCCACAACATTCGCCTTTCCTGGATGGTAGTGAATACCGACATCATAATCTTTCACTAATTCCAACCAGCGCCATTGCCGTAAGTTGAGTTCTGGTTGTGTGAAAATATACTTGAGGCTTTTATGGTCTGTGTATATTTCACAACGGTTTGCGAGAAAAAGTGCCTCCACTCCTTGAGTGCATGAATGACTGCTGCCAGTTCCAAATCATGCATAGGATAATTTTCTTCATGCTTGCGTAGTTGCCTGGAGGCATACGCGACTACCTTGCCTTCTTGCATTAATACGCATCCGAGGCCCTTCCTGGAGGCGTCACAATATACCTCAAAACTTTTGTGGATGTCTGGCACAACCAATACTGGTGCTGTTGTTAATTTTCTTTTGAGGTCTTGGAAACTTTTCTCGCAAGCTTCCGTCCAAACAAATTTCTTGTCCTTCTTGAGCAACTGCATCATTGGCTTTGCTATGGTGGAGAACCCTTCAATGAACCTTCGGTAATACCCTGCCATTCCGAAGAAACTTCTTACATCCGTTACGCTGGCTGGTGGTTTCCAACCAAGTACGTCCTTGACCTTTTCCGGGTCTACGGCAACACCTTCTTGTGTTAACACATGGCCTAGAAAACCAACTTGTCTTAACCAAAATTCACATTTGCTGAACTTGGCGTATAATTGATGTTTCCTTAATTCTCCCAAAGACAATTCGAGATGTTCAAGATGCTCTTCGGTGTCTTGGAGTACACCAGAATATCATCGATGAATACCACAACAAACTTGTCCATAAATTTCATAAACACTTTGTTCATGAGGTGGACAAAATATGCGGGGGCGTTGGTCAGTCCAAACAGCATTACTGTGAACTCATACAGCCCGTATATGGAGGTGAAGGCTGTCTTGGGGATATCTTCTGTCCGTACTTTTAATTGATGGCATCCCGACCTTAAGTCAATCTTTGAGAAAACCTTGGCTTGAGCGAGCTGGTCAAATAAATCATTTATCCGTGGCATCGGATATTTGTTCTTGATTGTGACCATGTTGAGTGCTCGATAGTCTATACACAATCTCAGTGTCCCATCCTTTTTCTTGGCAAATAAAACCGGTGAGCCCCAAGGTGAGGAGCTAGCTCGAATAAATCCTTTGTCCAGTAATTCTTTTATTTGCTTCTTTAATTCCACCAACTCTGAGGGTGCCATTCTACATGGTTTCTTGTAAATGGGGGTGGTTCCAGGTGCTAGCTCAATGCTGAATTCTATCTCTCGGTCTGGTGGCATGCCTGGTAGTTCTTCGGGAAATACGTATGGGAACTCACACACTACCGGGACTTTGCTTAACTCTGAAACGTCCACCTTGTTCAACCTTGGTTGCCGTGTTATTTGTCTTTCTTGAGCTGAAACTTTTATTGTCTTCCAGTGATGGTGGGTAAGAATTACTGTCCGGTTGAAGTAGTCAATAAATCCTTTGTTGGTGGTTAACCAATCCATTCCTAGGATGACATCCAGTCCCTTATTTTCCAATACAATAAGGTTGGCGAGAAACTTTAATCCTTCAAACTCAATAACCACACCTTGGCAGTAACTCTGCGTAACTTGCTTAATCCCGGGGGACTTGATGATCATGGACTTTTCCAGGGGAACCATTGAAAAATCATTTTGCAAAGCAAATTTCTTTGAAATGAACGAGTGAGAAGCTCCAGAATCAAACAAGACCGTGGCAGGTATTGTGTTGACAGGGAATGTACCGAGTACGATATCCGGGGCATTCTGTGCTTCCTCCATGGTCACATGGTTCAAGTGACCCTTATTGTGATTATTATTGGGGTTGAAATTGTTACGCTTGGGTGCTGAATTATTCCCACCGTGGTTCGGCGTGGGAGCCGAGTTTCTTGGCTTTGGGCACAGCTTGGCATAGTGCCCTTCTTCTCCACAAGCGTAGCAAGTAAGACCTGGGCGGTATGTAAAATCCTTGTCCCTCGCATGATAATTCTTGATCGAGCGTGGGATATTGGTTGTGGACTTGTTTGCTCCACTTTTCTGGAAGTCAGTCTTGCTTCGGTTGTTGCGAGCTTGAGTAGTTTGGTCCCTCTTGCGCTTGCGAAAATCTTCCAAACTACGGCGCTCATTTCCCAGGGTAATGGCCTTGTGCACAAGTGTTTTGAAGTCCGGAAAGGTGTGTACCACCAGCTGGCATTTAAGTGCTGGTGTAAGACCGTCCCGGAATTTTTCCATCTTCTTATTTTCCGTCATGTGCTCTTCGTTGGCGTAACGAGGTAACTGAGTAAACTGGCTGTTGTACTCATTCACCGTCATGCCTCTCTGCTTGAGGTCATCAAACTCCCTCTTCTTGATTTTCATAATGCTTTTGGGTATATGCACCCCATGAAAACCTTCTTTAAATTCTTCCCAGCTGATGTTATTCTCATTGGGGTGCATGTGTAGGAAATTTTCCCACCATGATGCAGCTGCTCCTGTGAGGTAGTGAGGTGCATATAGTACCTTCTCATGGTCTGAACATTGTGCAATAATCAATTTTCTTTCAATGTCTCAAGCTACCATCGGCCTCAAGAGGTTTGTCAAAGCGAGAAAGTTGGGGACGCGTCTTTTGTAGTTCGACAATTTGGATTGTCACTGATACGGTCCACGGTGATTTCCCATATTGATGACCTGGTTCATCATTTCTTGGTGCTGTTGCTGGCTTTGCTCATAAAGGCGGCACACTTGAGAAAAAGCTATCTCACTGCCCTGTTGACTTGACTGTCCCTGTGTGAAATTGTTGCTGGTTTGGGTGCCATAATTCTCTTCTGGCGGATTTGGCATGGAACGAGTCCAAGGACGAGACATTTTCCACTCTGGGGATATATTTTGGAAAAATCATAAGGAAAAGAAATTGAGCCGCAAAAATAAATAAATACTCAAAGGCAAAGAAAAAATTTAACAACTCCAAGATTTCTTAAGAAAATATTTGATAGCGGATGGAGAAGGACCGTTCAGTACATATCTTACACGCAAGCAGTAATTATACAATACATCACTCAGGATGTGCGTACACAATCCTGACATGTTATTTAGGCTAGTGCACTTCTCCCAGTTCCTACATGATGCGCATACAAACTACTTCTCACAACCTATATACATATAAACATATCATACAAGCTGGCACAACGCGGGGCTGCTAGGCGTACTCATTCGGAGATGGTAAGGACTTCCCTTGGCCTGCCGAGGGTGAGGCCCAGTGATGCTGGAGACTCAACCTCCTCCTCACTACTAGGCTCCAGGCGTGAAGTGCTGCGCTGAGAAGCTGGAGCGGGTGCGAGAGGCGGTGCAACGCGGACTGGGGCGGGCGCAATAGGTGGTGCCACACGGACTGGAGTGGGTGCAATAGGTGGTGCAACACGGACTGGAGTGGGCGCGATGACTTGGTTGAACTCCTCAGTGGTAGGCAGGCGACGAGCGGTGGCGAGGATGGCAGGTGAATAAGAAGCTGAGGACGAGACGAAGGTCAGTGGTGGTGCTGTGTGGAGGAGCTCCCTCCTGTTGGCGGCACAACCATGGACTGAGTCCATACGGGCAGCCACAAGGTCGTCCACAAGGTTATCAAACGCCGCCTCTAGTGCCTGGAGGTATTCCACAAGCATCTCAATAGCCTCATCTCGCTCTGCTCTGGGGCAACCGAATGCATAGTGACACATGTATGGCACGTGGCATGGAAGGTAGCGGTAACGACGAGTCTTCATCGAAGGAAGAACATCCCGGAGACGAGCTATCGCCTCACCGGCAGCCATCTGCATGGCATGCCTCTCCGTAGGCATGGCCCTGCCAACAAATCGGAATTGGCGTGACTCTGAACACCCTCCCTTGAACTGTACCGCGGCCTGGTGCATAGACAGATTGTCGCTGATCTTGTGCTGGTAGAGTGTGAACACTGGGCGAACCGATGGCCCAATCGCGATCTTGACGATGTAGGTGAGGAGCTTGATGAATCCCTCGGGAACATTGGCGTAACACACTGTGACTCACGATCGCTGTTAGCCATCTACAAAAGTAGACAAAATTCCAAATAGTCGATCATAAATTTATGATGACTAACGAGAAAAATTGCTACGCTTTTGCAAAAATGTTAAAATCACACTAAGACACTAATAACCGATTAGCGATTGCACCTAGTGGCTTCCTACACGATCATTTGGCTCTGGTACCAAGTTTGTCATGACCAGTTTTCAATAAAATACTTATTGAGAAACCGATCTTTTTATTTCCAGTATAGGAGAGTCCTCCTTACTGGTAGACAAATTCTTGATACAGGAGTCCAGAAGTACTAGATATATTACAGGGTTGAGCTGAGGTTGCTCAACAATCTTATTACAAGCACGCCAATAATATACATAAAGGCGGATATGACACAAGGGTGTGGTGGCATACTACTGACTCATATATATAAAGGTGGTGGTGGATATGTCACAGTGAAGTGGGTGACGTTGACTCCTACTCTTGCAGGTCATCGAGCGTCGAGGTGAGGCTCGATGGTTTATTCGGGTAGCGGAAGCGGATATGGTACAAGTGATAAATTCCAGAATCGCACTGGACTGACTGGGACTCCTGTAGGCGTCGGACTCGCTATCGAACTCTTCATCCATAAGATCGCTTTCACAACATCCGCCAAATCAACAAGCCGGTGAGTACTTTGAATGTACCCGCAAGACAGTTCGGACATAAGATATAACAAATGTAACCATGATGCAACATGAGCAATTGGCAATGCACACTCAAATGATAAACTTGCACGACATGATAAATAAAAGGAAGTCAGGCGGTAGTCCTCCCGAAATCCCAACAGAAATAACTGAAAACCGATCGAGGTCTAAAACGACGCCTCGAATGGTGAACAAATAAATTAACATGCCGCAGTCGGGCGTCTAAGAGACACCACATAAAGGGCTTATATTGAAAAGTAAATGACAGTGCGTGCCATAGTCGGACGTCAAAGCGACATCACATAAAGGGCTTATATCGAATGTAAATAACGAGAGTGCCTCAGTCGGACGTCTGAGCAACATCACATAAAGGGCTTATATTGAAAGTAAATAACGAGAGTGCCTCAGTCGGACGTCTGAGCGACATCACATAAAGGGCTTATATTGAAAGTAAATAACGAGAGTGCCTCAGTCGGATGTCTGAGTGACATCACATAAAGGGCTTATATTGAAAGTAAAACAACATAAATGCCACAGCCGGACGTCTGAGCGACATCACATAAAGGGCTTATATTGAAAATAAATAACATAAATGCCACAGTCGGACGTCTGAGCGACATCACATGAAGGGCTCATATTTCATTGTCGTATTCAAGCAGTATAGACCATTCCAAGGAAAATACTCAACACATAATAAAAATAAACGGGTTAGTCCATCCACAGGAGTAATCATATAGTCGAGTTTACCACTCATGTCTATTCACCGGAGATTTGTCAAGGAGACTGACACTAAGACTGACAAGGACAAGTTGAACACAGACCTTGACCATAGGTATGGTACTTGGATGAGTTTGACTCTGCAGAGTTTGTACTATTAAACCACAGCCAACGGATTTCAGTAGTCGCAAGGGACTAGTTCCGCTTACGGTATTTTAGAAGAAACACATCTAACCAGTACACACCCAATTCCAGATTCCGCTGCCAGGAATCACCCTCGGCAACGTTCAAGAAAAACTCTAAGACGGGGAGGTCACAACCTCGAATAGCATGGGATCAAATTTATCTCGCATGCTCTAAGGGGTGCCCCCCTCTCGGTCCCAACCAGAAACACCCATGCTCCCTGACCAGATGACGGGCTTTAATCCAGGGCCATGGAACCCTCATCCCGGCCCCTCTGTTTGGTGTGTACCAGGAAAGAGATTTGTAACTTACTATACCATATTCCATAAAGAGAACATGTGGTAGTACAAGAAAAGGAACGGATGGTAACGTGACTTGATTCACGTTGACACTGGAGTTAAGTAGTTTGGCATAAGACTGGCATGCTACAACAATACCATCTTACCACCCATCATGTCACCACATGATCATGTAAACTCACATCGAATCACGCATCGAGTTTCGAAGCTCACTTGCAATAGCTTTGCATGTAATATACCCCTTACCGCTATGCATATGATCATGCCATGAACTGACTACTCAATGCAAAAATGCAAAACACTCATCATATCAAAGGTTCAAACATGCTTTCCAGGTTCGGAGTAGTCGGAGTCTAGATCGGTGAAGTTCGCGGTCCCGTCACCTCTCTCGGTATCTACGGTATAAGAAAAATACGTACTAACGTAAATACCGTGCGTGCACAAAAAAATGTTCCAAATATTTTTCAAATAAACATGATAAAAAAACAAGACAGAAAAATAAAGGTGACAGAAAAAGAATCAATCAAAAATCATTTTCTGTTTAAAAGTTATTAAAGTTTTAGTCCAGGGACTTGTCTGTAATGAAACAGAAAGTTCCCAGGGGCTAGCTTATAAAAACAGAAAAAGGTTCGATTAAAAACCCGCCAACTCCAAAGGGAAACGTATCTTGCCCGAAGGCGTTTTCAAAAAACGTTTCGAAAAGAAGAAAAAGCTGACGGGGGGTCCCACTTGTTGGGTTTAAACTCTGAAACAGAGTCGCCGGCGCCCGAAGGCCGCGGTGGTCGCCGGCGGCGATCCACGACAAGTTAGGAGGAGTGGGTGGTACCTACGGGCTCCTTGGGTCCTTCCGCACCTGTGGGTGGTGGAGTTGGTCGACGGCGAGCACCACGTCGATGGCGGCCTCAACTCCGGCGGGCGGTGGTTCGGGCGTTAGTGGATCTCGTCGGGGAGGGCTACACATGTTGAATTGAGGCTCGGGTTAGAACACGAAGTGCACCAGAGGGCTGCTGACGTGGTTTGGGAGTCGGAGGTGGCCTCACCTGAGTGAATCAAGCCGGAGCTTGAGGCGGTTCGGGGCGGCCGGAGTCGGGGAAGGAGACCTCCTCGGGGTCCTCCTGGTGGCTTGGCGGGGCTCTGGTGAGGTGGAGTTGTGGTGCGGAGTCGAGAGCGAGCTCGGGGGCTCCTTTTATAGCTGATCCGAAGCGGTGGCCGTGAACGGGAAATCTCCAGTGACGATTACGGCGGTGCAGCGGTTGGTCAGGTGGTTTAGGGGGCTAGGCATCACCGTGGGGGCCTACAGGTTCGCTTTAAGCGCTAAACTTGGCCTGCCTTGGCTGCTACTCCAAGTTCCGAAAGGCACGGCGCACGGAGCTCGTCGGCGGCAGGGAGCGCACTCTGCGCTGCTCAGGCCACGACGACAGTGCCGCAGCATGTGCAGGAAAGCAGACGGCAATGCGGAGGCCTCGAGTGGCTTGGGCGGTGCTGGACGGCGCCGAAAGCTGGGGCTGATCCCTGCTGGACGCCTCGGTTGGCTCTGCCACCGCAGAAGCTGCCGGCGTCGGCGGGACACATCACCACCGATGGTGGTGTCCGTCCAAAGGACCGTGCGGCGCTCTGGATAAGAGGAAGGAGCAGTGCGCACTAGTGAGATCGACGCCATGACTCTGAAGAAAACGACACTGACAGTCGACTGAAACACTAAACTCTGAATATGTACAGCAAGAGTGCCTGCCAGGTGTTTGATGAAATGATTTTGGCATGTGGGAAATTTATCTGGAGCTGATCTTTGGTGAGGTGGCCTCTGAATGCACCTGGGGGCTGCCTGAATTTTGGTAGAATTTTTGGAGAAGGAAAAATATGAATTTTACCAAATTTGCCAAATCTGGTCCAAACTTGCAGCGAGTGAAACTTGAAAATTTTGAATTGTGGAAGAGTGGATCTTGATGGATCTAGGTTGGGGTGCTAGGGACTAGCCAGAGGTGTTGGTTTGAGATCAAAACTCAAAGGAAAACAGATACTTCCTTTGTAAATCACCTAGGCCCAAAATAAAAGGCAGAATTATTTTTGGGGATAAAATAAATGAAATAAAATTCAAAAATGTGTTGAACTTGTTGGAATAGGATATTTGGCTTGGCCCAAAGTGGGGGGAGGGGTTTTGGGAGAAATTTTGATATGAGGCATGGTAAGAAAAAAGTGGTTGCAAAAGAAAGAATAGCCCCAAAACCCATAGGATTTCTATTTAATAAAAATATAATTTCCAAAAATTTATTGTGATGAGTTAACATCAGAAGGAATTTTTTTTCAAAAAAAAAACCAGACACCAAGGTTGAGGAAGACACAAAAATAAAAGACTTGTCATAGGAGAAATTTTTTGAGAAGGAGGGGCTTTTGGAAAGATTTTTAAGTAGCCTCCTTCAAATCAAATAAAGGTTTTGTCAAAAACCAAGTAAAAAATTTTGGAGTGTCACATCACCCTTTTGTATAGGCCTTGCCGATGTTGCATGTAACTCCTTGTACAAAGCGAGGTGCAGACCCTGAGCAACAGAGAAATAAATGAAGCCCTGGGGGCTCCCAAAAAATTGCATGCATGCATAAGCATATCATGAGCATAGCATGTTCATGTAGATAAGATCGTATATGGCATCATTTTGATATGCACTAACTGTAGGCTCTTACTGTGGACTTTGTCCCAAAGAAGCAAAGAGAAGACAAGCCTACATTGCGATCGCCGACATGCCAAACAGATAAGTTCTCTCTTATCCATACGTGTTCTGTAAGTAGAGACTTGTGCATATGAAAACCTCGCCAAATTTGAAACTTATGTGGTCCCATCCCTTGGCTCAAACATTGCTTCGGTCAAGATGGTTGCAGTGTCCTTCGGCGGAAATGGTTTGCCGGGGGCCTGGTCCCTCTTTGCGATTTGCGCCCGGCGAGCCTAGCTCTGCGGTGGTGAACTTAGGGTACATGCAGGATAGCTTGCCGAGGAAAACTTGTTTACTTAAATGTATAGAGGCATTTCACCTTTGCATGGACATGTTACAGGCACAAGTACCCGGCAAGGTTTTGTCTTTTTCATTAATATGGTGATTAACAAGTATAGATCTTACAGAACATAAACATGGGTAAAGAAGATTACATAATTTAAACTAAAGTTTGGCCGGCGCCTACATATTTTAGATTGAAGAAACATAATTGCCCCGTGATGCCCTTTCTTGTCCCTCTCCTCCTAGACACTACGGTGAGAGGCGAAGTGGGAAAAAGGAGCACCTGGGTAGAAGCCCAGCCTGACCCCTCAGGTCCCTTGACAAGGAGCCTGGCGAGAGGAGAGGAGGGCGCGGGCGAAGGTGGTGGTGAAGAGGTCGGCGGAGACAGCCCCCCAGCCGCCACCACCAGGGCCAGTAGGACGTGGCAGGGCGAACAAAGCTGCGGCCCGCGAGGAAGCCTACCGGGTCCAGATGGAAGGCTGCTCGAGGAGCCGGGGGCACCATCTTCACCTCCGCACCCAACTCCCCGGCAAATCGCCTTTCCGGAGAGGAGATGCAGGTGCAGAAGGTGGTGCCACCGCCTGATGATGACGGTGCGACTAGTGTTCAGCCAGAGTCAGAGTCATTGCCCTCCCGGTCGACATTGTCGTCATCGCCGTCACTGTCCTGCTCGTCGCTATCACTCGATGAGGATCTTTCGTCGTCAGTCGAGCTCTCTGCACAGCACCCTAAGCGAGCACCCGAGCATCCAAAAACCTTGACGGAAAGCAAATAGGCCTCCATTAATTTAAAATGGTGGATGTGCTCCTCCGACAAGCTATGGGCGTGAGCAAAGGTCTTCCAGCCACGATAGAAGAACATGACATGAGGGGCAGGAAAATCCACATCACCCGCATGCCGCCATTCCCGCAACCCCTCATAAGCAGTTTCAACGCGCACGGCTGTTCTAGCTCCATCACCCTTGCTAATGGAGTGATGAGTCATAGGCTTCTGCGCGGAGGCTTGTACAATCTGATGATGAACTCCAGAGGTTGGTTTCCAATGTGGCCTTCCATCAAGGGAGGGGCGGCTGGCGGGGACACAATCAAAGTGCCACCTCGGCCTCCTGGACCTCGGGCACCACGACGACCACGACCTCGCCCCCTCCCACCTCCCCTCGTGGCGGGCTCCGCCCCTGCATCTTTGGAGGAAGGAGGGATACGCTGTCGAGCAAAAGTTCTCATTGCCACTGGAGTAGTGCCGGGCCACCTACCTCTCACCATGATAGGAAAGGGCTGCTGTAGGAATGGAAGGAGAAGGATGTGTGGAGAAACGCCTCGCCCCGCGCCCCCTTTTATAGGCGAGCAGGACAGGGGGCTAGATTTTTCCATGAAGGTGGCCGCCCCGTACGTTCATCCAGTCTAGCTCCCCCTCTCCATTAACGGCTCGATGAATCTAGGCCGACCCCCTGCACCAATCCACGACGGCTGGCTTTCTGTCATGGCACTCATTTCCGCGCCCTCCGCATCCGCCACCAACTTTGTGCAATGCATGCAATACACGTGGTAGAGGCACTTGGCACGGGAAAAATAATGGGGTGGCGGTTACCGCCCCATGAACGTGGGACATGGGTACCCAACATATCGTTGCCCATTATATATCCCACTATGGTTGGCGTTACGCGATGCACGGTAGAACCGGAAACTGACCTGGCTCAGGTTAATGAAGAAGCAAAGAAGATATCGAAGGGCAAGCAACTACTACCCCCTTTACCTGTGCACTGAATAGGGCCTACCCCGACGACGCCCGGCAGTGCACTTAGGCCAGGCCCGAGGGCTCCTGTCGGTGTAACAAACCCTGGTTCTATTGCCCAGACCGTGCACATGACTAAGAGCAAGGTTGTGACATCCAAGACCAGGCCAAGCAGAAGAGATCAGCTCTTTGAGGAATCAAAGGGCGGATCGAGAAGAACAAGACATGCCAAAGGAAGCAAGATACCACTAAGGGAAAGCCTCCTTTTCCAGGCAGGCGAGCCTGGCGAGGTCAAGGCTGCCCCAGAGACAAGTCTCAAGACTGCCCCGGCTAGCCTGCCGGGGACACCAAGGGCGGACCACCTCGCCAAGGCTCCACCGCTCCACCTCACAGTGACGCAAGTCATCGATCGGTGCGGTGTCGAGCCCCCAAGTGACTAAGTGGTTGTTTCTTGACACATGGCCGCCACTTCTGAAGGAAATCACCTCCAAATGACACCCGTCCAGAGACGTGTCAAGCAAACAGACAATTGGGTGGCCGAACTGCCCGGCAAGGATTGCCGGGAATGCCATGATGTGACACTAAGCTAGGTATGATAGCACTGTTTGCTATCTAATCAGCACACAATCACAGATTTGCCATTGTGGTGACCCCTTGATTTGCCATGGAAACCATAGAAAGGATTCAGAACCTCGTACATTCATACGCGTGTAGCTGCTCTCGCCCCGAGGCAACCCTGCCGGGCAAGAGCGTTGCATCTCGACCACGGTCCTCTCATCAATCCACCAAAGCAGTAGTAGGGTTTTATGCCTCGCTGCGGCCCGTACCTGGGTAAAACTACCCGTGTGATCTCTGTGTGTTGTGCGACATTCGCCGCTCTTTGTGTAATATGCTCATCGCCCCTGCCGAACCGCAAGGGGTTGATGGCCCCATAGGTGTCGTGGTTTCCCACAACAAGTAGCATAGTCATCATGATGAAATGAAACATACATAGAGCACATGTATCATGTAAAAAGGATAAGTAGGCAGAAGACAAGGTGACTAAAGAAATAGGATTGAGGAAATTGAGAAGTCGTCAGTCAAAGTCTTCAAATAGTAACGATCAATTTTGTCAGCATTCTAGGAACGGGGGTCCCCAGACTTGCCTGCCTAAGGCCCACGGCGTGGCTCCATTAGCGTCCTGGTATGGCCCAGCTTCAGCATCGACAACTCAAGACCCCCGCGAGGGGCCAAGCCTTGCAAGGCGGACGACACCAAGACCTCCATGAGGAGCGGCCTCCTTAGGCTGGCTCCTGAGGACCGGAGATTCCTATGCGAGTTTCACCTCGCGAGGCTCGGATGACGTGAGCCATGACGACCAAGGCCAGGCGGGCGCCAGCGGGCGCATGTCGACAGTTTCCTCTTTGGTGCTAAGGAGGCAAGCACAGGCGCGGAGTCTTGAAGAATCAGCCAAAGGTTTCCATACCCATGCAACAAGACCAGGACCGCTAGGACGGCAGGACGGAGGTCATCGCCGAGCCCACCATAGCGTCACGGCCAGAGGCTTTGCAAGCGAAGACTACTTTTGTCAAGATATCGTGTACTAGTTGTCTCCCTTTGAATTTGGCCGTTGTGGGAGCCCTTCCCGCCTTCATTTGGGAAGAGGACCAAGGCCACTATTAATAGGGCCTAGCCACCATCATGGGCAAGGAGAGGGACCGGATCGGATCCATTCCATCCTCACTAGCTCACCAGCTTACTCGAGCACAAGAACATGCCTCATCTTGAGGTTGTTATCCCACTGTACTAGTTCATCCTCAGCCCCTCGAGGCCAATCCACCACAAAGCAGGAGTAGGGTCCTACACTGCAAGGTGGCCTGAACCTAGGTAAACTGTTGTGTCCCATTTCCTTCCCGTTCATCGAGCTAGGTCGCTAGATTGGCGAGTAGGCAGACTAGGGAGATTAAGTTCTTCGCACGCACCCTAGAGTTCGAACCTCTCAAGGGTCTGCGGAGCCCGAAATCCGACATTTGGCGCGCCAGGTAGGGGGTGCGTCGAAGATCCACCTCTCTGTCTGCTGCGCTCCACTGTGCGGCTCTCATGGTGGACGTTGTTCTATCGACCGGACCAACGTGTGCCTTTCGGGGGAGCCGATGGCCTTCGTGCTTTCACCCCCGCCCTACGACGAGTGTAGTGGCCACCCAAGTTCAGGCCGAAGCTGCCGCCCAGATACGATGGCGCGGCGGACCCGGCAGGTTTTCTCCGAGCATACGAGGAGGCAGTTTGGGCAGCCGGCGGCGACAACAAGGTCATGGCTAACTGGCTTCCCATGGCCCTCATGGGCGTGCCACGCGCCTGGCTGCTCAACTTGCCAGGATCTTCGATGGCCTCCTGGGAGAAGCTGCACGGCCTCTTCATCGCGCGCTTCGTGGCTCCGGCGCCCCACGCCGTCGCAGCCCTCCTCGGTGGTTCGCATGCGCCACCCTCGGACCGCCACGTCAAGCAGTGTCACACCCTGCATTTTGTAGCATTTCATTTGCATTAATAAAGCATACATTTTGTCCCAACAAAAACTTTTGCACTATTTGGCTTTTATTTTTGGAGTTGGTTTTCTCTCTGAGATTTTCAAATGCTCTTTAAAGTCAACTACTCCACCTTCTGTACTTCATCTCTTTGCCCCAAACTTCTGCCCAATGATCATGCCATGTGTATGGAGCAATATAGTATTTTCTTACAAAAATAATTTGGCTAAAAAGAATTTTCTAAAAATAGTTTTTCAAAAACCCTTGAATTGAGATTTGCACTGCACGTACTTGATTCGAGGTGTGAAAAATCTTTCAAAAGGTATAATTGAAACCTATTAGATAAAGGATTCCCATAAACCACAAAAATATAATTTTAAAAGTTATTTTACTATTTTACTTAAAAGCTTTTTCTTAAGGCCAGAAATGGTCTTTAATAGGGAAAAATTATTTTATCGTTTTAAAAATATTTGACAAAAATCAGGGAAACTCAGTGGGCATATATTTCCCATATATAAGAGTTACAACACATGGTCATGATCAAATATTGGACAAAACCTCCCAAAGCCATTTATGCCCATTTCAAGGATTTGAAATATTTCTACAGGAAATATTTTCATAAAAATCCAGCAAGTCACAAATGCATATTGTGATCACCTTGCAAAGCCTCATGTCAATTAAAATCATTTTGGTTCACCAAAATGTCCCAAAACCCTCTCTGACCAGAATCAAATTTGAACAACTTTGTACTGCCAACTTTCTCTCCTTGACCCCAACTTTGGTGAGCATGTTCACATGACGAAATAAGGCCACCACACCAAGTGGTGCATCAAGGAGAAGTGATTTGCTCAACTAGATCTACACAAGTCCATTTCTGTTAATTTCTAGGGTTTACAAAAGTTGCATTGGCAACTTTGCCCAACTAAGCTCCAACTTGGTGGAAGGCCCTAATAATATGTGTCATTTCACCCTGTGGAGTCTCCTGGCAGTTGGAAATCATCTGCTGGTCCAAACCATTATCAAACACCTTCGCCACATTTCAAAAATCACCATTTTGACCACTAATACTATTCTCCTTGAACTCAAATCTTACCACAGCTCCTCCTAATCCTCTCCTACCTCCAAAGAACTCTCCCCCGCCATTGCTCAATGATTAAGGGTGAAACACCCCATTTACCTCCCCGACAGCAACTTCTCTCTCCTTTCTCACCTCCCTCCTCACCCCGGTGGCATACCCAGGCATCCAATGCCCTTCCCCATTCTTTACTCCCCTAGAGATACTGACACCTTTGGCCATGCCCACGCTGCATAGAAAATGGCCATGCCGGCCATTTACGCCTGAGCGACTATAGTGCGCCCCGACCAGTAGCCGCCCCTTTCAACCGCCTCCGGCCACCTCGGGCCTCCCCAGCGCGCCCGATGATGCGCCTCGGCTTCCACAGCATGCTAAACCCTGGTCCCCCTCTTCCTTCTCCCTCCTCTCGCCCCAGCTCACACGCGCGCTGGCCGCCCGTACGCGCCAATGGCGCGGCTCACACGCGCGGCGTCTCTGACCCCTCCTCGCTCTCTCCCTTAGCTCCCCTCGGCGTGGTCCACGCCCAGCAACACCCTAGACACGACGCCAGCTCCTCCCGAGCCCTGTGGCAACGAGCAGGGGCTCACCGGCGCACGGGTCCACGGCACCCCACCGTTCGCCTACTTAAGGGCCTCCCCGAGCCCTCCTCTCCTCACCACTCGCTCTCTCGCTCCCCTAATCACCCCCTACACCACTCACCCCTCTCCAGACAAGCCCGAGCTCGAGATCGAGCTCGAGCTCCGCCGCCTCGGGTCGCCGTCGATCTCAGGGTACAAGCCCTCTCCGCCGCTCCTCTTCCTCGATCTGGAACCGCCGCGGCTCACTGACCATTCCCCCTCTCTTCCCCGCCTCTTTTGCAGCCGGAAACGGCCGGAGCCACCGTCGCCCGAAGCTCCTCCGCCGTGCCTCCTCGTCGCCGACGTACCAGGAAACTCCGGTGACGTCCACCACCTCCACCCGAACGGCGACACGACGCTGAGTCCGGCTGTGCCTTCGCCCGACCTCGTAGTGCCCCGCATCGTCGCCGGTGAGCTCGCCACCCTCTCTAACCCAGGGTTGACGACGACGGCCGTGGGGCCCGTCCGTCAGCCTCACGTCCTGACGAGTGGGTCCCACCCGTCAGGTTTAAACACACACGCTGCAGCATCGTTCGCCCATCGATCAAGGCGATTTTGCATTTACGCTTCGACGTGGCAGCTTCGCTGGCTGAGTTCCTTCGGCTTGCTGCACCGAGGCCTTTTCGCCCGAGGCACGATGCCCCTTCCCTTTTTCTTTTCTCGTCACTTTTCCAAAAATTCCACAGATAAAATATTTGTCCAAATAAATTAATTCAACTCCTAAATTCCCAGAATATTGCAACCTATTTAATGGTGCAACTTTCATTCAAATCCAACAACCTTTTCTTCATCAGAATATTTAAATGTGATTTTACGATTTAAATATGCCTTTGTAAATCCATTTCTCCTACTCGCTATTCCAAATCCAAAACTAGGAATTTTCCCCTTCTTAGTTTTCACCCTAGAATTTTACAAAAATAAGTTGACATTTTTCTGAGCACTTTGACTTTTCTGTTTTTATTATTGTCTTATTTTTCCATTATTTTCTTGCGACGTTTAGATCCCGTATTTGACGAAGTTGCCGAAGGAGAAGGAGGAGAAGGATTTGAAGACCTCGAAGAACAAGCCAATCAAGGCAAGCAGCCCTTTGACCATGACACCCCTCTTGTTCATCGATACCCTTTATCTGACTGTATGATGATGAAATATGACGGTGGTAAACTTGTTGTGAACCACCACATGATGCATACCCCTACTCATGACTTTACCTTGTTCATGATTTCATTTTCAAGAGACTAGTTGATGCATAAAGATGCATGTGTACCATGAACTCTTCATGGTTACGTTATTTCGAAACCCCCCTCGGGTGCCCCTAATGCCCTTGGGAGATGTGGAACTAAGGTCACCACTTGAGGAAAAAGTGGTGTACCAAAGAGAGCTTTTTGTGTGTGAGTAAAATAATGGATTAGATTTATGTGTGATTACCATCCCGACCAAACATGTGCAACCACTCTACCCCTTATGGGACGGGGCATTATTGATTACTTAGGCTGATACTAGCATGGTGCCCACATTACTAGTGACGGGGGTGACTTGAGGTCACTCTTGGGACGGGGTCGTGCTTGGATAGGCGGCCATGACTATTTTCACAGTGGCACCGGACACACCGCTGGTCCCTTCGTATCGTAAATAATGTGATAAAGGGCTGAGTCCCACGATCTTTTGCTTATACACGAGGGTCGTGTATCAACGAGTAGACCCTATGTTAGTGTCGTCTGGGGAAAGGTAATGATTGGGTGTTTCCCCCGAGTGCTTGAGGTACTGCGGGATCGTGGATGACACGAAAGCTTCCCGGATCTTGTGGGTAAAGTGCGCAACCTCTGCAGAGTGTCAAACTATTCGAATAGCCGTGTCCACGGTCATGGACAGTTGGGAGGTGCTACTTAAACTATGTCCAGAAATTTTACAAAGCATGATGCATGTGTGTGTGGAAAGGAACTAGTTGTGTCAAGGTGGAGACTTGACATGTTGAATGACATGACATCAATTCAACTCTATTTATGTTGATATCTGTAACCTGTTCTCGAGGTTACCCATGTTTTATTGATGCATATCTCACAAGTTGATAGGACATCTTAACTAGCTTGAAGCTAGGTTGCTTACTCGTTGTGCAATTGCATTGTTACATTGAACCAAATCATGGGTTTCTTGCGAGTACATTCAAAGTACTCATTGGCTTTCCACTGGTTATTTAATTGGCCAGGCATGGAAGAACTGGAGTTCGAAGAAGAGTTCATTGGAGACGAACATGCGAACTAGGACGTTTCCCAGTCAGAATGCCTGTAGGGTTAAGGCAGATGGCATGGGTTCTACTTATCGAAGAAGATTCCCGCTGCTTGTGTTTCATTTGATGTTCAGCCCTTAAGGCTTTATCAATGTAAGACTTGACCATAATGGTCATAATTTGTGTAAGACAGTATGTAAGGATGTAAGACTCTTGTTATTCAACTTCTGTGTGTTGAGTGAGCATTGATCTCTGGGATCACTGTACACTTGCATTCGATGATCACGACTTATGAGTCGGGGTCCCCACAAGAAGTTCTTCCGCTAGGTGGGTGCCCACCCATGTGCAGCTAAAGCCAACCTCACCTTCGACTCAGGTGTCATCCAGCGACCACCGCAGGTGCTGGCGCGCTCCCGATGCTCTGCACCCCCACCATCTGCAATGTGGCGGTCACCAAGACCCTCATCGACGGTGGAGCCGGCCTCAACGGACTTTCTATGGAAGCATTCGGCTTGCTTCATGTGCCCCATGGCCGGCTCTGCCCCACCAAGCCTTTCTCTGGAGTCATCGATGGCTCCACGAGCTCCCTAGGGCAGACCCGCCTCCCAGTCACCTTCGGTACCCGCGACAACTACCGCACCGACCTTATCGACTTCGACATCGCCCATATCAGCTTCTCGTACAACGTCATGCTCGGGTACCTGGCCTTGGCCAAGTTCATGGCCGCGACTCACCCTGCCTACAATCTCATGAAGATGCCGGGAAGCAGCGGCGTCCTCACCGTAGCAGGGGATACCAAGGACGTGTTGTTGGCCCTCAAGCTCACCTTCAGAGCCGCGGCGGCTGCGCGGCCAAGCAAGGAAGGGGCCCCGGAGGCTCCGAGGGCTGCACCAACAAAGAAGAAGCAATTGTTCCCCCAGGATCGTGTTGAGACAATGCAAGTGCCGGTTAACAAAGACGGGGCATCATGCGCCACCTTCACCATAGGCGCCGGCCTCCTTCCAGATCAAGAAGAGGCGTTGATCAGCTTCTTGCGCACGAACAAGGATGTGTTCACATGGGTACCCAAGGACCTGGTCTAAATCCCGAGGGGAATAATCAAGCATAACCTGAGGGTGTGCCCTAACGTCTGCCCGGTGAAGCAGAAGGCGCGGCGGCAGTTCACGGAGAAGCAGTCGTTCATCGTCCAAGAGACCCGCAAACTGCAAGAGGCTGGTGTCATTCGGGAGGTGCGGTACCCGGAGTGGTTGGCAAACCCGGTCATTATCCCCAAGAAAGGCGGGAAGGAGCGCATGTGCGTCGATTTCACCAACCTCAACAAGGCTTGCCCTCAGGACCCCTTCCCGCTTCCGCGCATCGATCAGATCATCGACTCCACCACCTAATGCAACCTGCTGTGTTTTCTGGATGCCTTCTTGGGCTATCACCAAATCAAGATGGCGTTGCAGGATGTTGAGAAGACGGCCTTCCTGACCCCATGCAGGGTGTACTGCTACTCCTGCATGCCATTTGGGCTGTGTAATGCCGGGGCAACCTTCCAGCGGCTGACGCACATCGCTCTGGGCAAGCAGCTCGGGAGGAACACCGAGGCCTACGTCGAAGACATAGTGGTGAAGACTCGGGAGGCAAGGACCCTTATTGAACATCTGGAAGAAACGTTTGCCAGCCTGCGCAAGGTGGATATGCGACTCCATCTAGAGAAATTTGTGTCTGGACTCCCCTCCGGCAAGCTACTTGGCTTTCTGGTGTCGCACAGGGGGATCGAGGCCAACCCAGACAACGTCAAGGCCATAGAAAGGATGAGCTCGCCACAAACCCTCAAAGAGATGGAGAAGCTGGCGGGCTGTATTACCTTGCTGGGGTGCTTCATCTCCAACTTGGGAGAGCGCGCCCTCCTGTTCTTCAAGCTGATGAAAAAGAAGACCGTTCGAGTGGACTCTGGAGGCTGACACAGCATTCCAAGACCTCAAGAGGTACCTCACCAACCCGCCGGTGATGGTAGCACCACGTCCCCTTGAGCTCTTGGTGCTCTACCTGGCTGCCACGCCTCACTCTACCAGTGCAGTGCTGGTGGTGGTCCCGGAGGAGCACCCGACCAAGGGCTCGCAGAGCAACACTTCGCGCCCGGTCGAGATGCGGCGGCCTGAGGACGGAGCTCCTGAGGCCACGGTTGCCCCAACAGATGACCATGTTCCTCAGGATGGTGCTCCTGAGGTCTTAGTTGCCCCGATGGACGGCCAAGCTCCTGAGGCCCCTGGCCCCCGGAGGTACAAGACCCCGCCGACACTTCCGCCCTCGTCGAACACCCGGTGTACTTCGTCGGCATGGTGCTACGCGATGTGCGGGCACGCTATCCCATGCCGCAAAAGCTCTTGCTCGCGCTCCTCGTCGCCTCCCGCAAGCTGCGCCACTACTTCCAGGGCCACCCCATCAAGGTTGTCTCAGCTTACCCACTGGAGAGGGTGCTCCGGAGCCGCAATGTCACGATAAGGGTCGCAGAGTGGAACATCGAACTGCACGTGTACCAGCTCGAGTTCAGCACCACCAGAGTCATCAAGGGCGTGACCCTCACAGATTTCATGGCAGAATTGACTGACGACCCCAACCGTGAAGTGTGCGAGGACCGCTCTCTCTTGTCCGAAGACGAGGCACCAGATGGATGGGTCATGTACTTCGACGGCGCATACACATGCCAGGGCACGAGGGCTGGAGCAGTGCTCATTTCGCCCGCCAAGGACAAGCTAAACTACGCCGTGCAACTCTGTTTTTAGCGCGGCGAGAAGGTCCAACAACGTTGTGGAGTACGAGGGCTTGATTGCCAGACTCAAAGCCGCCGCGACTCTGGGGGTCAAGCGCCTCACGATCAGGGGTGACTCGCAGCTCCTCGTCAACTTCTCCAACAAAGAGTATAAGCCGAAGGACGAGCACATGGAAGCATACCTTGAGGAGGTACGCAAAATCGAGAAACAATTCTTGGGCCTAGTATTGGAGAACGTGCCACGTGGAATGAACAAGGAAGCAGATGACATCGCCAAGAGAGCATCTCACCTTCTGCCTCAAGAGCCTGGCGTCTTGGAGGAGCGGCTCTTCAAGCAGTCGGCAGTCCCACCCACTGTGGGACCAGCACTGCCTCAGGAGGAGCTCCCCCAACACCTGTCGGTGTTATGGGAACGGGGGTCCCAAGACTTGCCTTCCTGCGGCCCACGGTGTGGCTCCACCAGCGGCCCTGTGCGGCCAATCTTCACCAGCAAACACTCAAGACCCTCGCGAGGGGCCAAGCCTCGCGAGGCGGACAATGCAAGACCTTCTCGTGGGCGGCCTCACCAGGCTGGCTCGCGAGGGGCGGAGAGATCAAGGCAAGGGGCACCTCGCAAGGTTCCTGTTACGCAAGCCATGACGACCAAGGCCAGGCGGCACCAGCGCGCCCAGTGTCCTCGTTTCCTCTTTGGTGCTAAAGAGGCATGCGCAGGAGAGGAGTCCTGAGGCATTAGGCAAAGGTTTCCATATCAGTGCAATGAGACCAAGACCAGCAGGACAGTAGGAAGGAGGTCACCGTGGAGCCCAAGACGGCGTCACCACCAGAGCCTTTGGCAGGCGAAGACCACCTTTAGTCAGGATAACTTGTAATAGTTGTCTCCCTTTGAATTTGGCCGTTGTGGCATCCCTTCCCGCTCAATATTTGGGAAGAGGACCGCGGCCCTTATAAATAGGACTAGCGACCACCCTAGAGGGTGCTGGAGACACACCACACCAGCCTACCGAGCACAAGAACACCTCTCCTCAGGAGGCTGTTCTTCCCTTGTAACTGTTCATCCTCAACCCAAGAGGCAATCCACCACACCACACTGGAGTAGGTTATTACACCACATCGGTGGCCCGAACCAGTATAAATCTTGTGTCCCTTTGTTCTCTGGGTTCAACGCGCTAGGCCTGGCCATCGTTGCGAGAGCAAGCTAGGGGAGGGAGAGATCTTCGTGTGCACCCCAGTGTTCGAACCTCAAGGG
Source organism: Aegilops longissima (assembly GCA_021605205.1). Classification (NCBI taxonomy): domain Eukaryota; kingdom Viridiplantae; phylum Streptophyta; class Magnoliopsida; order Poales; family Poaceae; genus Aegilops; species Aegilops longissima. The sequence goes on from CM038682.1 coordinate 463,242,488, forward strand.
TTTTGCCGGAACCCAAAATCTGACATTTGGCACGCTAGGTAGGGGTGCGCTGAAGCTTTCCTTCCACCAATCCGTTTTCCACCGCTCCACCGCGACCATGTCAGAAGCGTCCCGAGCTCGCACTGAGCATCGGGCCACCCTCGCCGCCCGTGTCGCTCAGACCGCCCCCATCGGCGGGCCTCCCCGTCGTTCTCCATCACCCGCCGCCAACGCCGCCACCGGCCCGGCGGGAAATGAGCAGCAAGCGTCCTCGCTGCACCCCTTGGTGCGGCGGGACGGCCGCACCGCCACTGCGTCGCTGACCCTAGCCAGCTCATCGTCTCACGCCCGTTGCGCTCCCATAGACGCGCAGGCCACGCTGCTCATGGCACACAAATTCCTATGCTACCGCCCAGTCGACGACCTCTACGAGGACTGGCTGGACCGCATCGCCAAGCTCGTCAGCGCCGCAGGGGGCTCCCCCTCGCCATCGCTCTCGCTGCCTCGCCCTCCGCCAGCTGCGGGCGACGTGGCTCCAGAGCACCTTCGCCACCTCCGCACCAAGACGGCGCCCTAGCGCCAAGGCGCCGGCCCCCCGGCGCGACCCACCGCGTCGAGCGCCCGCGCGAGAAGAAGGAAGCTGCCAAGAAGTTCCCCGGCCACAAGAGAATGCTCGCGCGCTCCCAGGCCACCGCGACAAGATCGCATGCCGCCTATTGTGGCAGTGCGCGGGCACCAAGGGCAGGCCCCACCTCTACAAAGGGCCCCGATGGCCACGGAAGGCTGCCGCGCCTTCACTCCTGAGTTGTGTGGCATCGTCTGGCCGGGCAAGTTCAAGCCGGATCTGCCTCCTCGCTATGACGGAACCCCCGACCCTGCGGAGTTCCTGTAGCTCTATGAGCTGAGCATTGAGGCGGCCAACAGCAATGAAAAAGTCATGTCGAACTAGTTCCCCATGGCTCTCAAGGATGGTGCTCGCTCGTGGCTCCTGAACCTGCCCCCGGGCTCGATCTCCTCCTAGGACGAGATGCGCGAACGCTTCGTCGCCAACTTCCAGGGCACTCGCGACCACCCTCCGGCCGTCGGCGACCTACGTCGCATCAAGCAGCAGCCAGGAGAGACCCTGCAAAAGTACATCCAGCACTTCAACAATGTTCGCCTCAAGATCCCCAAGGTGACGGACGAGGCCATCATTTCAGCGTTTTCTGATGGCGTCTGCGACGTCAAGATTAAGGAGGAGCTCGCCATCCACGAGGAGCTATGCACGGCTTTAGAGTTGTTCAACCTGGCGACCAAGTGCGCAAGAGCTGAGGAGGGTCGCCTTTCCGTCCTCGAGCTCCCAGCTACCGACCCGGAGGAGAAGAAAGCTAAGACCAGGGCGTGGGCGCAAAGGGAGTGGCGTGCTTTCATGGCGGAGCCAGAATCTGGCTGCGGCGGGACCATCCCGAGTCGTCCAAAAGCAGCCGACCGTTCTGCGCCTTCCACAACATACATAGCCACAACACCAACGACTGTCAAGAGCTCAGGGCCATTCGAGATGGACGCTTCGGTCGACGCCCCGAGCGCAACGACCGGGGCTACAACCGAGGAGGAGGACGAGGCGGAGGACGCTGGGGCGATCGCGGCCCCTGCCAGGAGTGGCGCGACCGGCCTCGCAAGGACCGCTGGCAGGATCAGCCTCGTGAGGGCGCATGGAGGGATCAGCCTCGCGAGGATCACCCTTAGGGCAATGCCGGTCTTCCCCCGCTGCCACCACCACCAAGAAGGAACAACGACCACCTTCAGGAAGAGGGGGCTGGGGGCTTCCAGGAACCGCGTGCTATAGCCTATATCTTGAGCGGAGCTCAGGCCCCATCCTCCCAGCGTATCTTCAAGCAGTTTGCTCGCGAGGTGAACGGAGCCCTTCCCAGGCTTGAGGCACATGCCCGCTCAGGTTGTCAAAGTGCGCCGTCACTTTCAGCTCGGCGGACCAGCTCAAGTGCGCGGCCACCACTGGCGCCATCCCGATGCTCTGTTCACCCGTCATCAGCAACGTACAAGTCACCAAGACCGTCATTAATGGCGGTGCTTGGCTTAACGTCATATCCGTCGAGACATACGATAGCCTCCAAGTGCCATATGATTAGCTTCAACCCACCAAGCCCTTCTCAGGAGTAAGCGACGGCTCCACCACCCCGATAGGGCAAGTCCGCCTCCCTGTCAATTTCGGACAGGGCGACAACTACCGCACCGAGCTCATCGACTTCGACATTGCCCACATCCGTCTGCCATACAATGCCATCCTTGGGTATCCAGCGCTAGCCAAGTTCATGGAAGTGACCCACCACGGCTACAACATCCTCAAGATGCTAGGAAGCGGCGGAATCATCACAGTCCCCTGCGAAGAAAAAGATGCGGTGTGCTCCCTCGAGTGCGCCTTCTAGGCCGCAGCAATCGAAGACCCAGACAACAATGGTGCGCAGTACCCTCCTGAGGCCATCCCCAAGAAGAAGAAGCAGCTACTCCTTATAGGGCCTCAGGGGAGCGCCGCCTCTAGCAGTGCCACATCACGATCAGCGCTAGCGCCTGGGGTGCCTCACTCCCTCGCATAGGAAGGCGTGCTCGGTGCCCTCCTCGGGCGAGGCTCGGGGACTCTCTTCTGGAGGGCCTCGAACCTGGCCAACATCACGAGGGAGGTGCTCGAGCACCATGTGGAAGCGTGCTTTGCGGCACGTTTCCCTCAAGAGGGCACCGGGCGAGGAGCGCCTGGTGGTCAGGAGTTCATCACCAAGACTACCCAAGAGCTTCAAGAAGTTAGAGCCATGCGTGGCGACCGCCGCCCACCTGGAGCAGCTCCCCATCCGGGCGAGGATGGTGGGCTGCGCGTCTGGATCGACATTCCAGGGCTCAACAGGGCCGCATCTCAGGAGCTCTTTTGGCCTTCGCGCGTGGGACGTTATGAGGGCCCACCTCACAGCTATGTTCGCATGCCATTCGGCCTGCCGAGCATGGCAGCCGCCTTCCAGTGCAACCTGCGGAACGTCCTGGAGGCTCAGGAGGCCAGATGTCATGCAGTCCTGTCGGAGATGGAGACGGTCCTCGAGGAACCGTCTGGACCCCCAGAGCCTCCCGAGGCTCAGGGCCCCGGTGGCTCGTGAGGAGCAACCCCTTCGCCATGCATCTTCAGCTACCCCAACACCCCTTCGACAACAGAACCAGGTGACATTTTCCAAGTTTATTTAGCTGGGAGCGCCCCTCGGGCTGCATCATTCCCAGGCCGTGTGGGCCCGTCCCTGCAACATGTATCCTTTTGCATCTTTAGCTTACTCTGTTGGGGGCGCCCCTCAGGCTGCATCATCCCCATGCCGCTCGGGTCCGTCCCAGTGGCATGAACAGTTCTTGCACTTACCTAAACTAGTTCACTTTCCATGCATAATCTGTCCATGGTTATCACCTGCTTGATTATCACCCACCATGGGGGCCGCGCGCCGATCTGTCACATCCCTAGTTTTGGTAATGCCTAGTGCTAGCATCTGGTGTTGCATCATGTCTACTTTACTCATAAAGTTGAAATGGGGATGACAGAACCCCCAGCGCCCCTTTAATCCAACTAGGATTTACTGAAATCTTTTCAACGAACCTAAAATGGCCTTCTAAAATGTTCGTCATCTTTGCCTTGGTCTAGAACCTATGACAAAAATGGTGCACAATTTTCTAGGACATCATAAGATCACTGAATTAAATCATATAGTATATGCATTTGGGCATTTAAATGCTATAAAATATTTTAAATGTCCAAATAATCATAAACTTAAAAGTTTACTGTTGGAAATATTCCAAACAGTGGGCATGAGTAGTTTCATGATTTTTGAGTTAGTTTTAGTGTTTTAAATAAAGCCACAAAGTTACAGAAGAAATAGAAAAACAGAAAAGAGAGAGAGAGAAAGGAAACTAACCTAGCAGCAGCCCACTTACCTGTTTCGTCCCAGCCAGCAGATAGCCCACCCCAACCGCCGTGACCTTCTTCAAGCTCCTGCCAGTAGGAGCTGCTGCGTGCCCGCATCACAGCCGACCGCAGCCACGTCTCCTCGCCACCTCCTGCTTCCTCCCCTCATTCTCGACCGAGCGCCTGGAGACGCCCGAGCCCCCTGGTCCTTTCCCCTCACTCGCAGCCTCTCTCCCCTCTGCTCTCTCTGTTCGCGGGCGCTCGAGAACGCTGACGAGCACCTCCGCATCCACCGCCTCCCCCTCGCTTCTCCAGCCGGTCCAGATGCTCCATCGTCCCACTCTTCATCTCCTCGTCTATGCACGCAACACCAGGAGTAGCAGAGCACTGCCACCATCGTCTTTATCGCGGCCTCTACTTCGTCACCGTCGTCGTTGATTCGCTGGCCACAGCGCTTCCCCGACCTCGCCGTCGGCTCTACTAGCCCCGGCGTGAGCTTCTCTCTCTATCCCCCCACTTCCCTCACTCTAGTGCGTCCTCTAGCTGCTGTTTCCATCAAGGCCAAAACCCACCGCTGCACGAGCTCGACGCCGGCGTCACTCTGGTGACCATTTGGTCACGCGCCAACATCCAACGAGCTCGTGGCTGCACGTTGAGCATGGCTAGCGCGTTAGTTGGTTATTTTGCGGGCTCAAACACCAAACCCGCAACCCACCCGAGCTCCGACCGCCGCCCTTTTGGTCGTAGCCATTGACTCCGTCCACCCTCGCTCAAACCACGGCCACCCATGGATGCGTCTCGCTCCCCTCTTTCAAACACGCCCTTCCGCGTCTCGAACGGTGGCCCGTAGAGCAAACCCGACCCGGGCACCGCCGCGGTCTGTGGTCGTCGGCGGTTAAACGCCGGCAGCTGACGTGGCACCATCAACTTACGTGCTAATCATGTTTAGTTAGTGCCCTATGTCAATGATGTGGGTCCCTGATACTAATTAGGTTAGTCTAAATTTCCTGTTTAGATTAGTGCTAATCTTGGGGACCCCACGTGTCAGCTTTGACTTTAGCCAATTCAGCGTTGACCGGTCCCACCTGTCATCCACCCAAACCAGCCATGAGACACTGACTTGTGGGTCCCAGCTGTCAGGTTTGACCTGGATGGCCTGTTGACCTGCTGAGGTCAGCACGACTTAATCCTGACGCAGTAATGCATTTTCTGGATTTATTCTTATTCAGGAAATTTCAGAAATTCATAGAAATTAATCTGTAACTCCAAATGCAAAGATTTATATATGAAAAATGATCAAAAAAATCCAATCTATCTGTCTGTACTTGTTTCATGCATGTTAAAACAACTTAACCCTACTGTTTAGTGTAAAACATGTTAATGCACTTTGGAAATTCATAGTTTGAATTTGAATTTGAACCTTTGGTTCAAATCAACCCAAACCCTTATGTTGTTAGTTGCATTAGCTCAAATCACAGCATATTGCCATGTCATGATCCTGCATCATATTGTGCATTGCATTGATTGTGTTCTTACTTGTTCGCCGGTATTTGTCCCCTCTCAGTAGACGTGGTTTCGACGATGAGATCGATGACACTGATGATGAGCTATTACTATCTTCAGAAGTGCCAGGCAAGCAAAACCACCTTGTTCATTCTGATACAATCCCACTCTCTTGCTTTTGCTCTCTTTTACTGCATTAGGACAACAATGATTCATCTGTTACCTGTTGCGGTAGTTGAACCCCTTTTTTCTCTGCATGACCTGTCATTGCCACAGTAAATAGATGAAACCCACTAGCATGAGTAGGAGTTGTTTGAGCCCTCATGTGCCTACTCATTCATGCTTGTTTGTCATGCATGCTATTGCTTAGAGTTGTGTCAGGTCTGATTCATCGGGGATGAATTGGAATGGTGATGAACTTGTCCTACTGTGTGTGAGCTAAGTGTGTGAACACGATTTGGTAAAGGTAGCGGTGAGAGGCCATGTAGGAGTACATGGTGGGTTTTCTCATTGAAGCCGTCCTCAGGAACTGAGTTCTGTGTTTGTGATCCATGAAATAGCTACTAACATGCATTGGGCCCTGAAATATGACCCCGCTCGACTTCTTAACCACCCTAGTCCTCTGTCCAGGAGTTGCAAGTAGTTTCTGGTGTTTGTAGTATGCTAGAGGCCGTGCGCAGCGCTGACCCAATGGGTGGGCTGTGATGCGGTAGGCACGTGGCCAGGTATGCCGGGCGCCCGTTTGTGTCGCGGAACCCTGTACACATAGTTCGGGGCCGTATATGGAATCCTCGGCGGGACTCCCTGCGGATGGAACCGGGATAGGCGATAAACCTGGACTAGAGACTTGAGTGTTTAGGTAGGTCGTGGTCTACACCCACGTCGGCTTTCGCTTGAAGTCTGCCGAGCACATGTCGTGTGCAGACGCTAAGTGGTGGAAACATGTGCGAAGAAGTACACCCCTGGAGGGTTCTGAATGATCTATTAGAATAGTCGCATCCGCGGTAAAGGACTTCTAGGTTGCCTATAACAGTTCATAGACAAGTGAAAGTGGATACTCTAAAATGCGCAAGATAAGCGTGAGTGCTATGGATGGCGTTCTCGTAGGAAGAAGGGAGCGGACCCATAGTGGTGTATTGATATGGTGAATATGTGGACTCGTGTGCGCCACCTCAAAAGAGTTACTTGCAGTAGTAGTTCAGGTTAGCCACTGAGTCAAAGCTGGCTTGCTGCAGTCAAACCCCACCATCCCTTTGATGACAATGATGCATATGTAGTTAGTTCTGATGTAAGTCTTGATGGGTACATTTGTACTCACGTTTGCTTAATTTATGTTTTTTGCAGAGAGACTTCAGTCTCGCTAGTAGTTCTGTGTGGACTTCGATGTTTAGCTTGATACCTCAGTTACGATCTTGTGCCCTCGGCAGGATCTGGTAGATAGTCAGGCTTCTCAGCCTTTTTCATTTGTAGATGTCTGTACTCAGACATGTTAAGCTTCCGCATGTGCTTTGACTTGTATGCTCTGAATGTTGGGTCATGAGACCCATGTTTGTAATATCTCGCTCCTCGGAGCCTAATAAATACTTGAGTTGTAGAGTCATGTTGTGATGCCATGTTGTATTTGCACATATCGAGCATATTGTGTGTATGATTGAAATGCTTGGTATGTGTGGGATCCGACAACCTAGTTGTCTATCCTTGGTAGCCTCTCTTATGGGGAAATGTAGTCTAGTGCATCCACTGAGCCATAGTAGTCTGTTACAGCTCGGTTTACCGGAGTCCTGCTAGCCCAGTTGCTACTGCTCCGGAACACTTAGACTGGCCGACATGTGGTCCACTTCGTTCCTGTGTCTGTCCCTTCGGGGAAATGTCACATGGTGACTTCCGGAGTCCTACTAGCGAGGTACAACCCGGCTTCCCGGAGTCCTGTTAGCCCAGTTGCTACAACATGGATTCACACGCTGATGACCGACACGTTCGATGTTGGTTCATGTATGCCTGTCCCCGTAAGTTAGTGCCACTTTGGGTTCACGACTAGTCATGTCGGCCCGGGTTCTCTGTCATATGGATGCTAGTGACACTATCATATACGTGAGCTCTGCAAGTGAACTCTTGCCCTGATTTCCCAATAGTGCAATATGCTGATGACACTTTGGTCCTCCTTCAAGCAGATGCCAAACAACTTCACTGCCTCAAGACCCTCCTCAATTCTTTTGCTGATGCTACTAGATTGAAAGTCAATTACTCTAAATCTAGCCTCATCCCACTGAATGTACCTAAAGAGAAAGTTGAAATTCTGACTAATACTTTCCATTGTAAAAGGGAATTCTTTCCCATCCAATATTTGGGTGCACCTCTGGGTATTTATATACCAACTGTTGAGCAATGTTTACCTAAGGTCACAAGACTACAGAAGAAGCTTATGGGCCTATCATCTTTTTTGACCATGGCTGGAAGACTTTTGTTGGTAAAATCTGTGCTTAACTCTTTGCTGATTTATCTTATGGGATGTCTTGATGTACCTGTCACCATTAAAGCTCAAGCTATTAAACTGTTGAGGCCTTGCCTCTGGAGAATACGATTTGGAGGATCATAGGCCTGCCATGGTGGCTTGAGTCTTGTCAGTAGGCCAAAGGACCAAGGAGGATTGGGAGTGATGGATTCTTTGTCCAAAACAAAGCTCTGCTGCTCAAGAATCTGCACAAGTTTTATAACACACACAACATTCCATGGGTTAACTTGATCTGGGAAGCACATTACAGTGCTGATTCACTGCCTGGCAACAATTGGATAGGTTCTTTCTGGTGGAAAGCTAATCTTAAGCTCATTGACAATTTCAAATCCATGGCCAGATGCCACATTGGAGATGGCAAAAGTGCCTTTTTATGGTCTGACCTTTGGCACTCAGCTTGCATGCAAGACATGTTCCCTCATCTCTTTTCTTTTGTGAAGAATAGGAACTCCACTGTGTATACCATTATTCACACTGAATTTCTCGAGGATCTCTTTCATTTACCATTGACAGTGGAAGCATTCCAAGAATTTGAAGCAATGGAGGACATTTGTATAGCTTTGAGGGGTTTTGAATATCTAGAATGTACTGATACCTGGAGCTATATTTGGGGAAGTGATCAATTCTCAGTTGCAAAGGCATATAAACTGATGATGGGAGTTAAAATAGTGCCACAACAATTTAACTGGATCTGGAATAGCTCCTGTCAACCCAAGCACAAGGTGTTCTTTTGGAGATTACTACATGACAGACTCAATACCAGGAATCTCCTTCGAAGGAAAACTTTTCACTTGGACAATTACAATTGTGTTGTTTACAATTGCCAGCAGGAGGAAACACTTCAACACCTCTTTTGGACATGTCCTTTTGCTGCGCAGTGTTGGGATATGATCTATCCCACTAGGCAGGCCAATGCCTCAGTTCTTGAGGCTTTTGCTGATCTAAAACTCAAACTTCATGTGCCTTTCTTCATGTAAATCATCATCCTGGCTTCATGGGCCATCTGGATCACTAGGAACAATCTCATTTTTCAAGACATTCAACCAAGCATTCAAGGATGGAAAGGCATCTTCTTAGAGGAACTCAATTTGCTAAGATTCAGAATTAAGAAGAGCTATGCTAGAGCTTTCTGTCTCTGGCTTGACAACCTTATCCTGTAATCTTTTGTTTTTAGTAGCAGTTAGCCGGTAGCTTCTTTTTCTCTTTCTTTCTTTGTTTCTTTCTTTCTTTCTTTCCGTCTTCTTATTTCTTGGCTTATCTCAAGCCTTTTTGTACTGCTGGATCTCTTTGCTGTTATAATTTAAAAATTGCAGTGGGGTTTTGCCCTACTGTGTATAGTCAAATCATATACGTGAGCCAAAAGGCGCAAACAGTACCAGGCCAGGTAAGGAGACACCTGTGGGAATACCGTGCGTGAGGCCGCCAAGTGATATGATGTGTTACATGATAGATCGATGTGGCTTAGGATCGGGGTACTGACAGCTTTGGTATCAGAGCCCGATTGCCTGTAGGATTACCAAGCCAAGTTGGTCGAAGTTGAGTCTAGAAATTCTTTAGTTATGTAAGGGAATTGATTGTGGGATGGAACGTAAAGCTCTTTTTACTCCTTATACCTTACGCCCTTCTGATCCGAGTCATCCTATCTTTCATGCGGGGTTAAGGAACTAGGCTCTCCATTCTTCTATCAGGATCACGTGTTACTAATCCTTAGACTTATAAGATTGGTGAATTCAAGCCTCAGTTCAGTTCCTACTATCTCCGTGTATTGACAGTTGATGTCGGAACCTTGATACTGTGATGATCCCATGGTTGTGCCAACATTTTTGCAGGATGTCTCAAATCTTTTTGAGCATTTACAACCGTTATGCTGTCCGAGTCATCCCAGGTTTCAAAAGAATCTGATGCATTTGCAAATCCTTCCTCCCACTTCCCGATGTCCTTTTGGGCCAGATTAAGTGCACTAAACGGTCTGTTGAGGTACTTCATTGCCTTGACATATATGTTGGAGCTAGTATTATGACCCTAGGCATCCTAGAGAACCACCCAGTAATCTAGCAATGCTTTATATTCCTAGTGTGATGATTCTGGCCGTCATTCTCGAAAGCATCCCGTGATGCCATTTAGTTAATAGGCGTTCTATTCATGGGTTCTTGAACCCGAGATTCACCCTACTTACTTCATGTTGATAGTGTTTGCTCGTTCCTTTAGGATATTAGTAACTTTTGTGATAGTCCTCGAGGTTCGTGGTTTATCATTCTCCCAACACCATGAACTATCCTCGGTGGAAGTTCTTTTGAACCAAAAGATCATAACAAGAGTGCTCTTGATGAGTTCTCGATTCTATATTGTGATTCTGCCAGTTCTACCTTTCTGCATGGGTTATCTAGAAGAAACTTGTTGAATTTGGTTCGACATATTAATCTATGCATCCAAAACTCAGAAAGATATATATCCCCTTGAGTTGTCCCTCTTCATTTGTATTCCGACCATCGTCTATCAATTGATAGTCAGGAGTAATTGTGCATCCGTGTTATCGATGCTTATTATTCCTGTGGTCCATCAAGCCATTCTATTTCAGAATGACTAGGAGAAACAAACTCCAGTACCTCATCCATATCCAGGGTTGGGTGAAAATAGTTGTGTATCGTAGATCAAAATGCCAATCAAGCTTTTGATTCTGTTCTACCCTGAAGTATTACCGTCTTATGTCAAGAATGTCATGGGAATTGCACACCATCTTTTGAGTTCTTGATACGGTGATACCTCTCGCCATCATTGTTCATTCCTCGATTCCCGTGTTGCTGCAACCGGAATACCGACAAGTGAATCATGATGTGTGAAATCAATACTCCTAGCAACTGCGTTGCTTGGTAGTTAAAGGACAGTATTCTCATCCTTAGCGTGTTGGTTATTGAATCACCATCCTAGGACTGATCGTGCTACCTAGTCCATTTTTGGTGGTGCATTCTTCGATCGATGAGTTAGGATTTTGTCAAACCCTTGCTCTTTTGATCACATCGTTTTGCCTTGAAAAGCAAGATTGTTCTCGTGCTTAGTAACATATCGGTGGTTCGTGATTTTCCGAATATCTTCTCGGAAGTGTTACCAGGTTGTCACTTGACCACTATGTTGAGTTTGTGATCAAGTTGGTTCTTGTAAACCACTCTTTCTCCAAGAATCCGTGTTGGATACCCCTGAGCTAGTTGGTTAAGCTAAACAACAACTTGGAGAGTTGGAAGATAAAAACTTACCTAATATAGTTCGTTTCAAAGGGATATCCTTGTGTTGTGTGTTAGTTGAAGAAAGATGATATCTTCATCGATTGGTCCCTGTGATCAGTTGTTGGACCTATTGTCTTATCAAAACTTGATTTGAGTATGGGCTATCACCAAATCAAATCAGTACCAATGATGTTCATAATGTTGTCTTACTCGTGGTTGATTCTTCGAGCATACACCATTATATCTTTTGGCCTGACCAATGATATCACCGGGTTCACATAATTGTGGAATTCCATCATAGGGAAGCCCCGATGGATTGTTGTTGAGCCCATTAGCAACATTTTCATTTTGTCCATGATTCATGTTGAACATTAAGCTAGTGTTGTAAACTTGTGTAAGAATTTTCTTCATGTCCCATTCATGAAGGATATGTTGGATGAAAGAAGTGACTTCCTCTAATTCATGTGCATTAGATGCAAGTTGCCGCCGTGAATTCGAGAAATTTTGTTTTGCTTCCTCTGGAATCATCCCAAGTCAGTCATGCATATGTGCGAAGTATACTGTGGTTTGGAGACTTGAAACCTTCATTCTATATGTATCCCTAGCACACCAAGCCACTAACTGATTTGTTCAAGGAGAAGAAGTCCCTTCATAAGAGCTAATCATATGACTTATGCAAGGACTTCGTTATCCGCAATGATGGTTCCCAACCAGAACTCGGTAGTGTTTTATTATAAGACTACCATGTGGTCATGCCTGTATAGGACAGTGTGTTCACAGGTGTGTAGCAGAACCAGCTCATGTTTTGGATCTTGCTATCGTAGTTCATCTCCCGACAATCTTGCAACGTCAACTCGTCGATTTGTGTTGCAAACTTTCATTTTTCTCTCTAGACTGGATGAGTCTGGATTATCCTGACACCAACCAGATCTAAATCTCAGGCAGGTGTGATGGTTGGAACATTTCCCAAGAACTATAATATTGGTCTCTCTGTAACCCGGTAAAGTGATGTCGTGGCCAACACACCCAGCCAAAAGACCCATTATTGTAGTATCTTGATTGAGAAAATTGGCCACCTTCCCAAGGATTCCGTAGGATTTACTTCCATAGTTATTCCTTATGGATTCTTGCGCTCCCGAAGTCCGATCTTCTACCTGATGTTCTAGATACCAAACCATATCAATAAATGGGTTACGCTAGCACATAAAGGAGAACATTAGAAGCAGAGTGCTAAATATCTGTCGGTCGATCATCAGATTTTGTTTCCTTGGCCTCGCTAAGGAGAAATCTGAGAAGGCGTTATCTCCCTTTGCATCTGCATCGTTGATCACTATTCATCATGGTAGTATGTTGTGTTACCAAGATCCTTGACACGGGTATTGGTAAAACCTTGACGAATATGGAAATGCTCAAGTTCTTGAGAGCACGCGCAAGCACTAGGATTTATCGTCGGCATTAATTGGGATCCGCTCTCAGTTTCTTCGATTATGCCATAATCCAGTGGAATCACTCTCTATTGTTGAGTTTCTCCCAGTTACTAGAATCATTCCCAGCATTAGCATTTTGTTCCTAGCTTGCACCGCCATTGTGCCATTCAACCATGGACTACCCTTCTAGGTAATTTCTGGTCAGGATCACCTTCAAAAGTGGTCCTACCATGGGTCCCATCCATTTCCGATGATAAGCAAAAATCATCCTTTGCATTGTCTTCAACAAGGTAGTCCACATCATCCATCCTAGTACGGTTATGCCATCCCTTCGTACTCCACCAAACGCTTGTTGTGATTTGCCTTAGGCTGGTATAAAGAGTTTCAATGATCTCTGAATCAAAAGTAATTCTTTTTGCCACTTAAGGGAATATTTCTGCGAGTCATCTTCTTTAAGATGTGTCGTATGGTATCATGGCAACTCAACTCCTCACTACGTTGACAACGTTCACCACCTTCTTAAGCGTGAAATTGTTGTCTATCTAGTGAACCTTCGCCATCTGTTATACTCCATCCCTCTGGATGTATGTGTCGTGTCTCAGCTCGAGAAATGTTTCAATGTCTCCCTCCATGAGTTGATCCTGAGTTGTTCAATCTTCGAGAAGATCGATCCTTCTATAGTTTTCCCTTTCCTCTCGCTGCCATGATAGTCGGAGTTCTCAGAGCAAGACATCGAGACAAAGATGGTGATCGTATCAACGTTCTTATGAAGTACAACCTGGACCGTGAAGGTTGTGTTAGTTATGCGTTCCCCTTCCATATTACCCTACTCTTGAATCTCGGGAAGAGATTCTTGTTTAGTGGGGGTGAGTTGTCACATCCCTAGTTCTGGTAATTCCTAGTGCTAGCGTCTGGTGTTGCATCATGTCTACTTTACTCAGAAAGTTGAAATGGGGATGACAGAACCCCCAGCACCCCCTTAATCCAACTAGGATTTACTAAAATCTTTTTTAATGAACCTGAAATGGCCTTCTAAAATGTTCATCATCTTTGCCTTGGTATAGAACCTATGACAAAAATGGTGCACAATTTTCTAGGACATCATAAGGTCACCGAATTAAATCATATAGTATTTGCATTTGGGCATTTAAATGCTATAAAATATTTTAAATGTCCAAATAATCATAAACTTAAATGTTTACTGTTGGAAATATTCCAAACAGTGGGCATGAGCAGTTTCACGATTTTTGAGTTAGTTTTAGTGTTTTAAATAAAGCCACAAAGTTACAGAAGAAATAAAAAAACAAAAAAGAGAGAGAGAAAGGAAACTAACCTGGCAGCAGCCCACTTACCTGTTTTTGCCCAGCCAGCAGACAGCCCAGCCCAACTGCTAGGAGCTTCTTCAAGCTCCTGCCAGTAGGAGCTGCTGCGTGCCCGCATCATAGCCGGCTGTGGCCATGTCTCCCCGCCACCTCCTGCTTCCTCCCCCCGTCCTCGACCGAGCGCCTGGAGACGCCCGAGCCCCCTGGTCCTTTCCCCTCACTCGCAGCCTCTCTCCCCTCTGCTCTCTCTTTTCGCGGGCGCCCGAGAACGCCGACGAGCACCGCCGCATCCACTGCCTCCCCCTCGCTTTTCCGGCCGGTCCAGATGCTCCATCGTCCCGCTCTTCATTTCCTCGTCTACGCACGCAACACCAGGAGTAGCAGAGCGCTGCCACCATCGTCTTCATCGCCACCTCTGCTTCATCACCGTCGTTGTCGATTCGCCGCACAACGCTTCCCCGACCTCGCCGTCGCCTCTGCTAGCCCTGCAGTGAGCTTCTCTCTCTATCCCCCCTGTTCCCTCACTCTAGTGCATCCTCTAGCCGCTGTTTTCGTCAAGGCCGAAACCCACCGCTGCACGAGCTCGACGCTGGCGTCACTCCGGTGACCATTTGGTCACTCGCCAGCATCCAACAAGCTCGTGGCTGCATGTTGAGCATAGCTAGCGCGTTAGTTGGTTATTTTGTGGGCTACAACACCAAACCCGCAACCCATCCGAGCTCCGGCCGCCGCCATTTTGGTCGCCGCCGTTGACTCTGTCCACCCCTGCTCGAACCACGACCACCCATGGATGCGTCTCGCTCCCATATTTCAAACGCGCCCTTCCGCGCGTCGAACGGTGGCCCGTAGAGCAAACCCGACGCGGGCACCGCCGCGGTCTGTGGTCACCGGCGGTGAAACGTCGGTAGCTGACGTGGCACCATCAACTTAGGTGCTAATCATGTTTTGTTAGTGCCCTGTGTCAATGACATGTGGGTCCCTGATACTTATTAGGTTAGTCTAAATTTCCTGTTTAGATTAGTGTGCTAATCTTGCGGACCCCATGTGTCAGCTTTGACTTTAGCCAAGTCAGCGTTGACCGGTCAGACCTGTCATCCACCCAAACCAGCCTTGAGACACTGACGTGTGGGTCCCAGCCGTCAGGTTTGACCTGGACGGCCTGTTGACCTGTTGAGTTAATGTTGATGCAGTAATGCATTTTCTAGATTTGTTCATATTCAGGAAATTTTAGAAATTAGTGCTAACTTCAAAAATTCATAGAAATTAATCTGTAACTCCAAATGCAAAGATTTTTATATGAAAAATGATCCGAAAAATCCAATCTATCCATATGTACTGGTTTCATGCATGTTAAAACAACTTAACCCTGCTGTTTAGTGTAAAGCATGTTAATGCACTTTGGAAATTCATAGTTAGAATTTGAATTTGAACCTTTGGTTCCAATCAACCCAAACCCTTCTGTTGTTAGTTGCATTAGCTCAAATCACAGCATATTGCCATGTCATGATCATGCATCATATTGTGCATTGCATTGATTGTGTTCTTCCTTGTTTGCCGGTATTTGTCCCCTGTCAGTAGACGTGGTTCCGACTATGAGATCGATGACACCGATGAAGAGCTATTACTATCTTCAGAAGTGTCAGGCAAACAAAACCACCTTGTTCATTCCGATACAATCCCACTCTCTCGCTTCTGCTCTCTTTTACTACATTAGGACAACAACGATTCATCTGTTACCTGCTGCGATAGTTGAATCCCTTTTTCCTCTGCATGACATGTGCCACAGTAATTAGATGAAACCCACTAGCATGAGTAGGAGTTGTTTGAGCCCTGATGTGCCTACTCATTCATGCTTGTTTGTCATGCCTGATATTGCTTAGAGTTGTGTCAGGTCTGATTCATCGGGTATGAATTGGAATGGTGATGAACATGTCCTACTGTGTGTGAGCTAAGTGTGTGAACATGATTTGGTAAAGGTAGCGGTGAGAGGCCATGTAGGTGTACATGGTGGGTTGTCTCATTGAAGTCGTCCTTAGGAACTGAGTTCTGTGTTTGTGATCCATGAAATAGCTACTACCATGCATTAGGCCCTGAAATATGACCCCGCTCGACTTCTTAACCACCCTAGTCCTCTGTCCAGGAGTTGCAAGTAGTTTCTGGTGTTTGTAGTATTCTAGAGGCCGTGCGCAGCGCTGACCCAATGGGTGGGTTGTGATGCGGTAGGCACGTGGCCGGGTATGCCGGGCGCCCGTTTGGTGTCGCGAAACCCTGTACACATCGTTCGGGGCCTATGTGGAAACTCGGCCGGACTCCCTGCGGATGGAACCTGGATAGGCGATAAACCTGGACTAGAGACTTGAGTGTTTAGGTAGGTCGTGGTCTACACCCACGTCGGCTTTCGCTTGAAGTCTGCCGAGCACATGTCGTGTGCAGACGCTAAGTGGTGGAAACATGTGCGAAGAAGTACACCCCCTGCAGGGTTATAAATTATCTATTCAAATAGTCGCGTCCGCGGTAAAGGACTTTTGGGTTGCCTATAACAGTTCAAAGACAAGTGAAAGTGGATACTCTAAAATGCGCAAGATAAGCGTCAATGCTATGGATGGCGTTCTCGTAGGAAGACGGGAGTGGACCCATAGTCTTGTATTAATATGGTGAATATGTGGACTCGTGTGCACCACCTCAAAAGAGTTACTTGCAGTAGTAGTTCAGGTTAGCCACTGACTCAAAGCTGGCTTGCCGCAGTCAAACCCCACCATCCCTTTGATGATAATGATGCATATGTAGGTAGTTCTGATGTAAGTCTTGCTGGGTACATTTGTACTCACGTTTGCTTAATTTATGTTTTTGCAGAGAGACTTCAGTCTCTCTAGTAGTTCCATGTGGACTTTGACGTTTTGCTTGATACCTCAGCTACGATCTTGTGCCCTCGGCAGGATCTGGTAGATAGTCAGGCTTCTCAGCCTTTTTCATTTGTAGATGTGTGTACTCAGACATGTTAAGCTTCCGCATGTGCTTTGACTTGTATCCTCTAGATGTTGGTTCATGAGACCCATGTTTGTAATATCTCGCTCCTCGGAGCCTATTGAATAAATACTTGAGTTGTAGAGTCATGTTGTGATGCCATGTTGTATTTGCACATATCGAGCATATTGTGTGTATGATTGAAATGCTTGGTATGTGTGGGATCCGACAACCTAGTTGTCTATCCTTGGTAGCCTCTCTTATGGGGAAATGTAGTCTAGTGCTTCCTTGAGCCATGGTAGTCAGCTTCTGACGGGTTTACGAGTCCTGCTAGCCCGGTTGCTAGTGCTCCGAACACTTAGGCTGGCGGCATGTGATCCACTTCGTTCGTGTCTGTCCCTCACAGGAAATGTCACGGTGACTTCCGAGTCTGCTAGCCTGCTACAGCCCGGCTTCTGAGTCTGTTAGCCAGTTGCTACAGCCCGGATTCACACGCTGATGACCGACAAGTTCAATGTTGGTTCATGTATGCCTGTCCCCGTAAGTTAGTGCCACTTTGGGTTCACGACTAGTCATGTCGGCCCGGGTTCTCTGTCATATGGATGCTAGTGACACTATCATATACGTGAGCCAAAAGGCGCAAACGGTACCGGGCGAGGTAAGGCGACACCCGTGGGAATACCGTGGGTGAGGCCATAAAGTGATATGATGTGTTACATGCTAGATCGATGTGGCTTAGGATCAGGGTCCTAACACGATCATCTTTCTTCGGGATCCTTCGCATAAGGAGGCTAGGCACGGCGTCTATGCTTGGGTCCGTCCCTACAGCATCGATAACTCCAACGGTTGAGCTCTGTCTGGCGGGCCGGCCCCGTCACCTCCTGAGGTCGTTGGTGCTTGGCCTTCTCATGCGATAGCCTCAGGAAATTCGTTCGGCGCAAGTTACCTAACCATCTCGCAGGAACACCATAGCCATCATGAACCAGGACCAGGCGCAACCCGCCTTGAGGTAGGGCCTCGTGAGTACCGCGCTGGCTCACGGGTGCCCAGACACACCTCGTCTAGCCCTGCCGTGCAAGCCACGTGTCAGGGCGGGGCTGTACATGCCCTGGGGGCTCTCCGTAGTAGGGAGTCCCCTCCCACGTGCCAGTGGAAGCACCATGATCCGTGCTAGTAGTCAACACCGCCGAGGAGCGGCTATGCCCGTGCAAGTGCGGAAGCGCTATGCTCCGCGCTAGTGATAAACAACTGAGGGCAGCCCCATGGCCGTATCAATCTCAGGGATCCCTTGAGCCCAGTGTCTGGCCTCATCGCAACACCTCCCCTCGGGAGAGTCACGCGAGAGGGCTGGGCACGGGGGCTACGCTCGGGTAATGCCCAAGTGTACGCCGCCCTACCAAGTCTCTTGGACCAGGTCGTCACGCGCCCTCCCAAGCGGAGCCAAGGTATGAAGGTCGTTTGGACGTCAAGGGGGACTCCTGAGCATCGCGACTCAGGAGCCTAACTGGCCACGTAGCCCCTCACTCCTTGGTCTCGTCCTGGTGATCCGGACGACCCAACGGCGGCTGAGGTATGCACGGGGTCTGGCCTTGCTGAAGTAGAACACTAAGGCCTATTCCTGCATCTCCTTTCTGTAAGCCGTTTGCATGTCAAGGGGGACTCCTGAGCATCGCGACTCAGGAGCCTAGCTGGCCATGTAGCACCTCACTCCTTGGTCTCGTCCTGGTGATCCGGACGACCCAACGGCGGCTGAGGTATGCGTGGGGTCGGGCCCTGCCGACGTAGAACATAAAGCAAATGGAAAGGAAATCACAAAATCTCAAACAAATAGTACAAGACATATTGTTCTCCCAGTACCAAACGCAAGTTTAAATGCCTCCACGAGGCATGGTGCATGTTGCAGGAGCTAAATAGGAAAGGAGCCGCCAGCAAGTCGCCTCGTCATCCCCGGGCGCCACCGTCACCTACAAGGGACGCTTCTGCCACAGCGGCGTTGCCCTCACCTGCACCTGCCGTCGGAGTTGCAGGTTTGGCAGCATCGCCTGTCGGAGGCACAGGATCGAAGGCGCAGAACTTCTTCAGCAGGGACCTCCTGAGGATGATAGCAAGCGGTACTACGGGCTCCGTCTTCTCCCATGCGATTCGCTTGCGCGTTAAAAGGGGGGCTCCTAAGCACCGTGACTCAAGAGCTCTTACTAGCTTTCCAGCCCTCACCCCTGGCCTTGACCACAGCATCCCGACCTGGCATACCAGCAGCCGTTGAGCTTGCTTGAGGGCTGGGACCTGAGGACGCAGAGCACATAGAAGAGTGTGGAGAAGAGGAGGTGAAAGTTCAACTATCCCTAGGTGGTTTTGGTAATTCCTAACAACATATAGTTCATTGAGCTAATGATATTTCAAGACTAATTTTCCAGGAAAGCTCAATGATTGGCATGGCATGGATGAGAAAAGTGGACCCCTCAAAATACTAAGGACAAAAGGATTGGCTCAAGCTCAAAAGTTCAAGACTCTACATTTTCTATTTTAGTGGTCCAAGATCACATTGAGTCTATAGGAAAAGCCAATACTATCAAGGAGGGATGAAGTGTTTCTTAATGAGGCTCTTGCTCAAAGTGCTTAGTGATATGCTCCAAAACCCTCAACTACATTCTCACATCCACATATGACCTAAACCAAAAGTCAAACTTCGCCCCATGATTCTTTCTATCCGCGCCACGAGTTCAGATGTCATTGCCACTTGCCACAAACCCTAGGCAAATCGGTCTCACCGATAGGGATCTCGGTCTCACCGAGATAGGGTTATAATCTCTCTGTTTCCCTTCGTAACATTTCGGTCCCACCGAGATGAGCGATCAGTCCCACCGAGATTGCAATGTAAACTCTCTGTTTCCCTTTTGTAACATTTGGTCTCACGAAATGGCATATCAGTCCCACCGAGTTTACCTTACCAACTCTCTGGTTAGCTTATTACGAAAATCGGTCTCACGAGTTTGTATGTCGGTCTCACCGAGATTACGTTATGCCCTAACCCTAACCATATCGGTCCTACCGAGTTGCAGGTCGGTCCCACGAAAATCCTAATGGTCACTAGATTTTCTGAATCGGTCCGACCGAGTTTACCAATTCGGTCCCACGAGTTTGGCAAGTTGTGTGTATGTGATTTACATTTTGTGTGGAGGCTATAAATACCCTCCACCTCCTCTTCATTCGTGGAGAGAGCCATCGAGCGAACCTACACTTCCAACCTACTTTTTCTGAGAGAGAACCACCTACACTTGTGTTGAGACCAAGATATTCCATTCCTACCATATGAATCTTGATCTCTAGCCTTCCCCAAGTTGCTTTCCACTCAAATCTTCTTTCCACCAAATCCAAATCATGTGAGAGAGAGAGTTGAGTGTTGGGGAGACTATCATTTGAAGCACAAGAGCAAGGAGTTCATCATCAACACACCGTTTGTTACTTCTTGGAGAGTGGTGTCTCCTAGATTGGCTAGGTGTCACTTGGGAGCCTCCGACAAGATTGTCGAGTTGAACCAAGGACTTTGTAAGGGCAAGGAGATCGCCTACTTTGTGAAGATCTACCGCTAGTGAGGCAAGTCCTTCATGGGCGAAGACCATGGTGGGATAGACAAGGTTGCTTCTTCATGGACCCTCCGTGGGTGGAGCCCTCCGTGGACTCTCGCAGCCGTTACCCTTCGTGGGTTGAAGTCTCCATCAACGTGGATGTATGATAGCACCACCTATAGGAACCACGACAAAAACATACGTGTCTCCAATTGCGTTTGAATCCTCCAAACCCTTCCTTTACATTCTTGGAAGTTGCATGCTTTACTTTCCGCTGCTCATATACTCTTCGCATGGTTTCTTGAATTGTGTTAAGATTGCTTGACTTGTTCTAAGTTGCTAAAATCTGCCAAGAACTAAAATTGGTAAAAGGCTAGATTTTTATTTGGTCAAGTAGTCTAATCACCCCCCCTCTAGACATACTTTTGATCCAACAAGTGGTATCAGAGCTTTGGTCTCCATTTGCTTTGATTTCCATAGCTTTTGGTAGTCATAGCCTTGGTTTCACAACCTAGGAGAGTATGGCGTCTACCGAGTGAAATTACCACCGTAGAGGTCCTTACTTTGATGGTACTAATTTTTCTAGTTGGAAGCATAAGATGAAAATGCATATTCATGGACATAACCCCGCCGTTTGGCTATTGTGTGTATTGGCTTGCAAGGTGAATTCTTTGATGGGAGAGAACTGAGCCGTGAAGCTGCCGCGGAAGAGTTGAAGATGCTGCAATACAATGCTCAAGCTTGTGATATCCTCTTCAACGGATTGTGCTCCGAAGAACTCAACAAAATCAGCCGTCTTGAGAATGTAAAGGAAATTTGGGATACTTTGATTGATATGCACGAAGGTACCTACTCCGTCAAGGAATCGAAGTTGGATGTGCTTCAAAGTCAACTTGATAAGTTCAAAATGAAGGATGGTGGATGAGTCACTGAAATGTACTCTAGGCTTGCTCTTATCACAAATGAGATTGCCGGCTTAGGAAGTGAAGAGATGACCGACAAATTCATCATCAAGAAGATCCTAAGAGCCTTGGATGGAAAATATGATACCGTATGCACATTGATCCAAATGATGCCCAATTACAACGATCTCAAGCCAACCGAAGTCATTGGAAGAATTGTTGCTCATGAGATGTCACTCAAGGATAAGGAGGAGCTCCATAACAAGTCAAGTGGTGCTTATAAAGCCTCATGTGAAGCTCCCACATCATCAAGTGAGAAACAAACCTTCAATGGAGAATTGAGCCTAATGGTGAAGAACTTCAACAAGTTCTATAAGAGTAGAAGCAAAGAGAGAAGTTCCAAGTCAAGGTCCGACAATGACAAAAGATCTTCTAGTCGAGAGCGTAATTGCTACAATTGTGGAAGACCCGGACACTACTCCAATGAGTGTACGGCCCCCTACAAAAGAAGAGAAGATTCTCCCAAAAGAAGGAGTATAAGAGAAGAATCACCATCAAGAGAGAGAAGGAGTAGAGATGATCGTTATGAACGAAGACCCTCTCGGAGAAGCAAGGATTCGGAAAGGAAGGACAAGTCATCAAGGAGCTACACAAAACAAAGATATCAAGCTCATGTTGGTGAATGGGTATCCGGCTCGACTCCGACAATCACTCCGAGAGAAGCTATCCTCCGACTCGAATATACTCAAGATGAAGGTGTTGCGGTCTAGCACTGTGTCAACCAACTCCTCGACATATTTGATTCACCAAATGAAGGAATTGGAAGATGCTTCATGGCCAAAGGTCCAAAGGTATCACACCCCGAGTATGTTGATTTCAATAGTGATGAAGATGACTTGTTAGGTGATGATGATTTACTTGTTGACAACTCTAGTGATGAATACTATGATGAAACGTCAATTAATCATGCTAATCAAGATGAAACGAATGACAATGATAAGGAGAAGATTGAGTCTCTAACTAAAGAACTAAACACTCTTAAGTTAGCTCATGAAACTATCTTAGGAGATCATTGAGAACTTTTAATGACTCATGAGAAATTACGTTTTGAGAAGCTCAATCTTGAGCAAGAGCATGAGTTCTTAAAGGCAATTGTCGGTGTCAAAACCGGCGGATCTCGGGTAGGGGGTCCCGAACTGTGCGTCTAGGCGGATGGTAACAGGAGACAAGGGACACGATGTTTTACCCAGGTTCGGGCCCTCTCGATGGAGGTAAAACCCTACGTCCTGCTAGATTAATATTGATGATGTGTGTTACAAGAGTAGATCTACCACGAGATCAAAGAGGCTAAACCCTAGAAGCTAGCCTATGGTATGATTGTTGTTCGTCCTATGGACTAAAACCTCCGGGTTATATAGACACCGGATAGGGTTAGGGTTACACAGAGTCGGTTACAATGGTAGGAGATCTACATATCCGTATCGCCAAGCTTGCCTTCCACGCCAAGGAAAGTCCTATCCGGACACGGGACGAAGTCTTCAATCTTGTATCTTCATAGTCTTGGAGTCCGCCGATGATGATAGTTCGCTATCCGGACACCCCTAGTCCGGAACTCCTCGGTAGCCCCTGAACCAGGCTTCAATGACGATGAGTCCGTGGCGTATATTGTCTTGGCGTTGCAAGGCGGGTTCTTCCTCGAATAATTTATAGAAGATTGTGAACACCGGGATAGTGTCCGCTCTGCAAAAATAAATTCCACATACCACCGTAGAGAATAATGTTACACAAGATCAATTTGTTGACATATTTTGTGGCGTGGCGTCGCACCACTACCAAGCCTTTATTCAAATTGTTTTCTTGTTCCACCTCGGTAGCGTTTAGCGAAGCGGTTTCCTTGGCACGTCTTGTCGAGGCAGAGATCGTGTTCCCCTTATTCCGGATTCCCATCAATACGGACGCGGGAACCCAACCGCGCCATTGATTGTGGCGCTTGGGGATAAGCGAGTTTTACCAGGCGGTGGGGACACATGTTTTGTCCGCCCATATAAGGGATAAGGATCCAGCCCTTTACCTGCGCCTTCTTCCTCCTTGGCTTATCCATCTCCATGAACTCGAGCTCCAGCGCCCAAGTCCGCACTTCTCACCTCAACCTTCTCCAATTATGTCGGGAGCGGAGGCAGTGGATGGCCTCCTCCGTCACGGAGGGCAGATCCAGAGCTGCGCGACGCGGATATCTATCCGGCAACATCGCAGATCGGCTCCCGACGAGGGAGAGCTCGTCCCCAACCCCAGCCCCATGAGAGGTAGTATTTCTTCCCCATTTCCTCCGCGGACTAGGCTTCCGCTTCATCCCTTTGTCCAGGGGCTCATGTTCTACTCGGCCTAGATTTCCATGATCGGCCCAATTTCATCCTCAACATCTCGGCGTTTATCGTCGTGTGCGAGGCATTCCTCTGCATCAGCCCCACTTTGGCTTGTGGCTCAAGACCTTGATGTCAAGCGAAGGTGTTGAAGGGCAGCCAAGCGAGAGGCGGAGGCGCCATGGTGGGCAGGATGTCCCACGTTACGTGGTGGAGGGTACTTTCGTGGAAACCATCAAGGGGTGGCAATCGGGGTGGTTCTACATCACCGAGCAGCGTGACCCTGATTGGGCAGCGGCCCCAATTTAGATCTGGTATTCCCACACGGCTCTCCTCACGGAAAGAGAGTGGCGAATTTGGGGGATTCGAGGAGCTGACCGGACTCCAAGCCTATATCCGAAGCTTGTGGACAAGAAGCTCAAGCTTGTCAGCGTAGTCGGTCATGCTCATCCACGGATTCTCCGTGCGGGGACGGGCTTTAATATGTGGGAGTTTGATCCGGCGCAGCACCAGACCGTGAGCGGGCTCTTCGACACTATGTACGAAGATGTCTAGAAGGTGCTGTTCAAGGGCGCCGAAGCTCCCGCATCCGCTAGCGAAGATCGCGGATTCTGCTCGCAGTGTCCAGCTGACGAGGTAAGTGATTTCACCACTTGTTTTCCATAGTTTGGCTCTATGCGGATCTAAACTCCCCTTGCCTTTGATAGGAATGGCTGGCGAAGGCGAGCGGATTACTGTCGGCCCCATTGCGGAGGACCCAGCGGACGCCCGCCTAACGTGGCTGCTGGCTCCGGCACCCCACGTGGTGCGGAGAAGCCAAGAAGACGGCCACGGGACTCGGAAGAGTTCCTGTTTTAGGTGCTATCGGATGATGAATCCGAGGCCGACTCCTCCACCAAGGTGAGGGGGAGAAGAAAGCCTCTCCCCGGTGAAGGAGGAAAAAAAGGAAGGCCTCCCCAACAAGGGAGGTCAAGGGTCAGAAGGAAAAACCCTTCCTCCGGACTGCTCACTTGGCCAGCGATGACGCATTTAAGAATGGCGAGATCGTAAGTATCCGGACTCCCGAATAACCTCTAGGTTTTGTTTTCGCCACATAACGTCTTTCTAATGCCGCATACAACCCTGCAGTCCACCCAAGGATGATCTTCCCGTTTAAATCGGCGGGTCCTTGGGTGCGTCGGATATGGATTCCCTTCCGCTGCCTCCACCCCGTGCATGGATGACGCCGAGGTGGGATCGAAAAGGACCCACCAGAGGGGGAGGCCGGAGGTGTCGCAGACACCCTCCGGACTGTGCACGGACTCCGCCCGGAGGCCGCGATGGGCTGCGGAGTCCGCGGGCGACCCTTCGTAAGAAGGGCAAGACGACATCGCCCGGCTGCCTCCGTCCAACCGGAGGTGCGGATAATTCTGGGCGCTCAATGGCGCCTCCATCGAGGAACACCGCACTTTGTTATGAGTGCGGTGATTCAAGGTTCTTCGCCAAGAGCGGGCTGACTGAGCCTGCAATAGCCTTCTAACAGGCTTTGAGGTAAGAATTTCAACATATGTAAATGGTACCGCATAGACGGTAGCCCTTGATGCTCGGTTCGGTGTTCGGAAAGAAAAGCCGGACTGAGGATGTTTAGAAAGATAAACGCAGGAGTCATAAAAATATGTCAATATGGGATTGCAGGCTGTGCTGCTGAGCTCCGCCGCACTGACTGCGGAGGTCAATACTTTGAAGAAAAACCTTGAGCAGTCCGAGAACGAGCTCGGCCATGCCAAGAAGCAGCTCGAGAAAAAAGAAGGTGAGTAATACCTTATGAAAATTGTACCTTACAAAAAAGGATTTGGTTGCAAGAAAAATGACAAGGATAACGTGGGTATTGTAGGGGCCGCTAACGAGGTGGCGACCCTAAAGGAGGCGGTGGCCGCGGCCGAGCGTAATGCGGCCGCGGAACGCACCGAGCGAGAGAAGCAGGAGGTACAGCAAGAGCTCCAGGATCTCGTGAAAAAACATGAGAACTTGGAGCGTGACTCAAAGACTCGAGTGCGAGCTTGCAACGGCTCTTGAGAGTGCCAAAACCGCTAAGGCGAAGCCTACAAGGCCCTCCGGAGATTGAGCGGTGAAGAAAATAGCAGCGGGTAAGGCATTTTTCATGCAGAGTAAGCATGTGAGTGTTAATTACCTGTTGCTTACCCGAATCGGAGCTCTCGAGGCGTTCAGCAGAGCTTCCTCATGAGCGTGTCCGATCTGCCGCATTCTACCGGGCGAGGAGGGAGTTCAGCGGAAAGGTCTTCGGTCTCAAGTATCTTTGAGGCGGACATCCAGTGCCCTTAGCAACCAGTGAAGCAGCTGGTCGAGCTCACAAGGCGGCCGAACAGGCCATGAAGGGCCTTATAGTTGGTGTGGCCTAAGGAGGCCATGCACAGGAGCTACTTGCCTGGTGCGCGGCGGGTGGATGCGTGCTGTGGGTTGAAGTTATCAAGCATTCCGCTTGTATCGAGGTGCCCGTCGGGCCTTGCCGTGCAAAGGTGCACTGGGCACGATGGATGCCCGAAGCTCGTGGCAGACCCGCCACGGAGGGCAAGGAGCATCATGCGCCCAAGATGTATTATAAGAGTGTGTCAAGGGCGCCGCACTATTGCGGGTGAGTGCTCCAAAGATGTAATATTTGAGTAGACTCGCATTTTGTTATCCTGTCGCTGAAAACTTAGTTCATATCGCTAAGAAACGCTTGTTAATTTAAAATATTACCTTATATGCGGCTGTTTATCAAATCGAGAGATGGCAAGTCGTCGGCTTCAGCCCCCATGCCACGAGTTTGGGGTGTTGGGATAAACTTGGCGCTCTTGTTCCCATTTTGGGTCCATCTAGGAGGCGCTCAACACAACGAACAAGGCAACCGGACTTATAATGCTTGAACACTCTCACTTAGCCATAGAATTCTATAATTTTAAATTTGGTGAAGCCCCTAGTCTTGGAAGGCGAATTTGGGGCGCTATCCACGCCTTGGCCGGACAGTATCCGGCTCCTCGCTCTAAGTGGCATAAGTCTTTGGGACTCAGAAAACCTCTCGAACAGCGACCGGTCTCTCGCCTCATCATGGCGGTCAGTTTAGCTTTCTCCATTGAGGCGTTAACCCAGCCGAGGCGGGCGGAATCATGATGGTTCTCCGGTGCTACCTTAGCCGATATAACGGGCGTAAGGTACCAAAACACGGAGCAGGGCAAACCCAACTATTGACCCAAGACATGATTCGAGCCGATGCATATAGTGCTATAAGTTCGGGTGCCGCACTTGTGAAAGTGTTAGGACTCATCACACCATAACGCTGGAAACATAAGCCCTGGTGTATATTAGCCGTACCAAAGTGTACGGATGCAACATGTCGTGAATGAACATATGTATGAAAAAGAAATGCAATTATAAGCAAAAAGGTGATGCATTGTTTTATTCAATAAGTGCTGCTACGAATGCAGAACGATACAAATGGTGCGATAAGCAATGTAGGAGACTTTTAAACATGTCCCCTTCGGGGTAGGCTGCAGATTGGTGTATGAAAATGCTCATAATGGAGACCACCAGATATTCGTTGTAGCCTTTATCCTTCCCTGGCTGTTGCATCGTGAGTTTGGCGGTCTGCTGCGGACAGGCTTCGACAAGCGGAGTCTGTGTTTAAAAGTAAAAGGTAAAAAGAAAAGGAAAAGGAACGACACACTTGAGAGCCCCTTGTGTGGTTGAGCCGTAGTCTGGGTGTATTGTGGTCGTGCCCCCTCCCCATGCCCAAGGTATCTTGAGGCGTAATGGTGTCTGTGAAGGACCTGCTTTGGCGTTCGCAGAGCTGGGGTTGGGGCCGCCTTTTCACGCTGCTGCTCGAGCGTGCTGTGGTCTTGTTGTAAGTTACTCCGGCGTGCTTGGCTGTGTCCGGCCGCTTAACGGCCGGATTCGATAATTGCCTTAAGAGGCTGCATTGCACTTCGCGCGAGAGCATTGTATGTTCCTCCGTGCGGAGGGCGTTGATGTTTCCGTTGGCTGTAATGACTCCTTGAGGGCCTGGCATCTTGAGCTTGAGGTATGCGTAGTGCGGCACCGCGTTGAACTTTGCAAACGTGGTACGTCCGAGCAAGGCATGATAGCCGCTGCGGAACGGGACTATGTCGAAGATTAACTCCTCGCTTTGGAAGTTATCCGAGGATCCGAAGACCACTTCCAGTGTAATTGAACCTGTACAATTAGCTTCTACACCTGGTATGACGCCTTTAAAGATCGTTTTGATAGGTTTAATCCTTGAGGGGTCTATGCCAATTTTGCGCACTGTATCCTGGTAAAGCAGGTTCAGGCTGCTGCCGCCGTCCATCAGGACTCTGGTTAGGTGAAATCCGTCGACGATTGGGTCTAGGACGGTCTGGCGAATCCGCCGTGGCGGATCTTTGGTGGGGTGGTCCTTCGGTCAAAAGTGATCGGGCGGGAGGACCATGGATTGAACTTTGGGGCAAGCTGGCTCCATCGCGTAGACATCCACGAGTGCACGCTTCCGCTCCCTTTTGGGTATGTGGGTTGCGTATATCATGTTCACCGTCCGCTTTTGGGGGAAACCCTTCATCCTCTATTGTTCGGGCGGTTGGGTCTCGTCCTCGTCATCGCTATGCAGCCCCTTGTCATTGTTTTCGCAATTAACTTGCCTGCTGCTTGAATACCCAACAGTCCCTCTTGGTGTGGTTAGCGGCTTTTCGGAAGTGCCGTGTATCGCAAGCGGTCGAGTATTCGGTCCAAACTGGACGGACCCGGAGTAGTTCGTTTGAATGGCTTTTTCCGTTGACCGGGTTTAGAGCCTTTGAATCCGGCATTGACTGTCGTATCCTCAATATTGTCGCCGTTAGTGCGGCCTTTGTTTTGTTACGACGCGCGCCTGCCGCTTTGGTCCTTGAAGTCGGACTGCGAATTTTTGTTGAGGTTGTTGCTGCATGCTAGCTAGCTGTCCTCACCCGTGAAGCGGGTCATGAGTGATGTGAGGGCTGCCATGGATTTGGCTTTTCTGTCCTAGGTGCGGGCAAGCCACTCGTCGCGGATGTTATGCTTGAAGGCGCGAGGGCCTCCGTGATCCGGACAATCGGCGATTTGGTTTTCTTGGTTAAGGACCGTGTCGTAATTATGCGGCCGATTAAATCAGGCTGCTGAATTATGTGGCTTAGGTCATCGCGTCGGTGGTCGCACATAAGTGCCCAGAAGTTATCGAGGAATGCGGCTTCGGTCCTCCAGCTCCCAATTGACTCTGGCGGCAAGCTGTTGAGCCAATCTTGGGCTGGTCCTTTAAGCTTGAGGGGAGGTATTTGATGGCGTGAAGATCGTCACGCGGGCCATGTGGATGTGAAGGAGATAGTCTTGATCCAAACCGCGGGGTCTGTTGTGCCATCATAGGATTCAATATTGACGGGTTTAAACCCTTGGGATTTGATGATCCATTACTTCGCTGCGTGAAGCATAGTGGGTGTCTTGGCGCCTCTGATTGGGTGATATCACGACGGAGCTCAAAAGAGCTTGGTCTGTTTTGTTCGGCCCGACCGGACTTACTGTGTCCGGCGCGACGGTTGTCGTCACATACCGTGGGGCACCCACGCGATCCATAGATCGATCTTGATTGTCTTGCCTTGTCCTCCAATATATCTCGCAGGTCCGGAGCGTTCCCCTTTGGCCAAGTGCTTTTTGAGCGATGCCGGGGTACGGTTCTAGTGGAGGGCCTAGAGGCCTCTCTGTCGCGGCCACGGGGTGGTCGGTCAGCCGTATTGTCTCCTGGTGATGCGGGTTCGTAAGCCTCCTCCTCTAATCGGGGAGCAGCTTGCGTTTAGGGTAGCTTTGGAGGCGTTGAGCTCATGCTCTTGACGCGAGGACTTGGTCCATCTGTCGGCTAGCAGATCCTGATCTGCTCTAAGCTGTTGCTGCTTTTTCTTTAGGCTGTTTGCCGTGGCCATAAGCCCTGCGTCTAAAACGCTCTTGTTCGACGGGATTCTCGAGCCACATTTAATTCATTGTTGTCGAGGCTTGCCGTCTTGGAGGGAGGCATATAATCCTCTACCTCTTCTTTTGCCGCTCTCTCTTGAGGGGCTGGCGTCTTCATCCTCTGCGATGGATCTTGCTGGAGTGGATTCTCTTCGGCGTTGTCCGGTGTATTGTTATCTCCGGTGCGGAATCTTCATTCTTCTTTGTGGCGGGATTTAGAGCGGCGCCACCGGCGCTTGGCGCTTGGGCTGCTTCTTGGAGGGTCATCCTCCGTTGTTCCATCGCCGTTCCCATCTTTTGGGATGTCCACCATGTATATGTCGATGACGAGGTGGCCTTCGGTCTTGTAAGCGCTGGGTCTTGGTCGTCTCCGGCATCGTCGTCCATACCGTCGATGTCTTCAGAGTCGTAGTCTAGCATGTCGGTTAGGTCGTTGACAGCGGCTACCAAGTGGGTGGTGGGTGGGCGTCGAATTTCTTCGTCGACCGTATCCCAACCTTCCCGACCGTAGTCCGCGGGGCTCTCGGATAAAAGAGAGACTTTAGTGAATTCAGGATGTCGCCAAAAGGCGAGTGCTGAAAGATGTCATGCGTGAACTCCATAATCTGGCGCCCAATCGGATTCGATCGGCAAGGCGTGGAGGGTTGAGTCCGGATAGGAGTCCGGCACCCTAGAGTCGAGGTCTTCGCAGCGACAGGATGGAGTTCGCTCGATCGCTGTAGAGATTAAAGCCCCGAGGCGGTGTCCAACCACTCGTCCTCGATCGGGAATCCAGTTCGGATTAAGGGTGGGCGGATTTCGTGCGGCCTCCGAGGCCTCGCTCGCTGCAGATGTAACGCCCGGATTCGGCGCGCCAGTGTCGCCAGTTTTCGCTGTCGTTTCCATGTCATTTGCTTGCGTGTCGCATTTTATCATGTCATCATGTGCATCTCATTTTGCATACGTGTTCATCTCATGCATCCGAGCATTTTCCCCGTTGTCCGTTTTGCAATCCGGCACTCCTATGTCTCCCGGCGCCCCCTTTTGCCTCTTTTCGTGTGCGGGTGTTAAACGGTCTCGGAATGGACCGAGGTTTGTCAAGCGGCCTTGGTATAGCACCGGTAGACCGCTTGTCAATTTTCATGTCATTTGGAGGTCGTTTGATACCCCATCGGTTAACCGGGTAACCGTGAAAGCCTCTTTTGTGCAGCCCAACATCCCCTCCAAAGTGGCCCAAAACCCAGCAAACTCCCCTCCATGCTCTCGGTCGTTCGATCACGATCGCGTGGCCGAAAACCGCTCCTCATTTGGACTCTCCTAGCTCTCTCTACCTATATAAACGTCCCTCCCCTTCCATTTTCGCGGATGAAAACCCTAGACTTCTTCCCCTCGCACCGCCGGACACATCTCCACCGCCGCCGGACATGTCCTCCCGTCGCCCCCGTCCAATAGGACGCCGCCACGTCGCCCCGCCAGGCCCCCTCTCTCTCCTCCCACCGCCGCCGGCCCGCGGAGCCCGTCCGGACCAGCGGGCCGGATCCGCCGCCGCCTGCCGCTCGCGCTTGCTCCTCTCGGCGCCGCGAACCGCGCCCGCCGCCCCTTCGCCCGCGGCGCCTCCGCCCTTGACCTCGTCACGGCGACCACCGCGCCGCCGCCCGCGCGCGCGCGCGCGCTCGTCGCGCGCGTCCCTCGCCGCGCCGCCCGGTTCCCCTCGCCGGCCGTCGGCCCGTCTCCGCCAGATCCGGTCGTGGGTCGACCGTATCCGGCGCCCCCTCGCCGGTGCGCCCCGTCCCCGGCCGTCTTCCCCAGCCACGGCCATCCTCGTAACCCGCGCCAGATCTGGATCCCGCAGGTTGACTCCCCCCTCGTTTTTCGCCCAAGTCCTAAGTTTTCTGCATTATGTTAGCATGTTCATCGCATCATATCTCCCTGCTTGCTGCTCCGTTTCGTGCGTGTGATAGGTAAAATTGTTTGTCTCGACAAGTAATTCATTTCGTTACATTGCATCATGTTTATTTGAGCTCATCTTGATGCCTGAATTATCGTTGCAAAAGTGCTATATAATGTTAACCTGCTGAAACTGTTATAACATGGTGATTTGTCATTTTTGTTGCATTTGATGTGTGCATCTTATGAGCATGAGCTCTACATGTGTTTTGTGCTATGTCATGCCATATTTACTGGGGTGTTATCCATGTATTTTTGTGATTCCTGTAGTGAGTGCATCAAGCTTGTTAAGTAGGGTACTTGCTGTTGCTGTTTTGCATGTCTGAATCTGCTATATCATGATGCTATGTTAACCTGCTTCTACAAGTCGTTCTATGCATAATATGGAGATGTTCACTAAGGATGTTTTGTTATAAATGTCTGTCTTGATCTATCCATCCATGCCCTTTGTTGCAATTATAATCTGCTGTAACTTGTTGTAATCTTGCTCCAAATTTGCTAAATAATGTTGCTGTCAACCTGTTAACTTTAAGTTCAGTTTTTCCATGAGCTTTGCTAGTGATCCATGCACTCTATGAACTTGCTCTTGCCATGTTTAGCTTCATAAACATGTCTTCTTACCGTGATTTGCCTTGCCATACCATGTATTTCTCTATGGTGAGTGGTTCAAGCTCACCAACATGCCTACTTATCGTTGTTCCTGCCATGTATGAATCTGTCATATAACTTGCCATGTTTACATGGGTGCCATCATATCTTCTGATCCTTTTTGGCTCATGGTCAGTAAAGGACATTTTATCTATGCATTTAGTAGATTCATTCCATGCCTTTGTTTTCCATGATATGTTCCTGTAGCATGTTTTTTGATAGCTCTAAACATTGCAACCTGATGTTATTTCTGCAAAGCCTGAAATTGTTATTATTTGCAATCTTGCCATGTCATTTTGAGCATGTTCTAGTGATTTCTGGAGATAGCTCAGTGTTCATGTTTTGTCATCCTTTACCTGTTAATCATGCCCATGCCTTTTGTTTTCTTGTTGAGGTCCTGTAGCATGTTGTTTTGGTGCTTGCAATATACATATTTGCTGTTTTGGACAGCTTGTCCTTTAAACTTGTATAGAGTGTATGTGTTGAACCGTTGCTCCGTTTGGAGTATGCTCTATATGAAACTTGCTTAGAATTGCATGTAGTTTCATATTATCATGTTGCATCCTTGTTTTGAGGTGTTTGCTTGATGTTGGTATGCATTTTGCATCAATGCCATGTTTAACTTGTTTTGCTCATATCTTCTAGGCCGTAGCTCCGAATTAAATGAACTTTATATGTAACTTGACTAGAATTTCGTGTAGATCATCTTGGTGCATTCTAAATTGCTGTTTAACAACTTGAACATAAGGTTTATTCAGTTCTGGACTAATTTCTAAATTTGCATATGAGGACTTACCGGAATTGCTCTATGTCGTTTCCGGCCTCATTTAAACTTGCTTTGATGTGTTGTTCTTGTTTGCATCATCTCTTTCCATGAGTAGCTTCATGTAGCCTTTGTCATACATCATACTTGGTTGAGCATCATGTCTTGTTCATGTGTGGTGTGTTCACCATGTTGTGTGCTTCTTCTCGATAGTTCCCGTTTCGTTGCGATCGTGAGGATTCGTTCGTCTACGCTTGGTTCGTCTTCGTGGCTTCATCTTCTTCATGGACTCGTTCTTCTTCCTTGCGGGATTTCAGGCAAGATGACCGTCACCTTGGATCTCATTACTATCATTGCTATGCTAGATGCTTCGTTCTTTCGCTATGCTGCGCTACCTGCCACTTGCTGCTCAAGCCTCCCAAATTGCCATGAACCTCTAACCATTGTCACCCTTCCTAGCAAACCGTTGTTTGGCTATGTTACCGCTTTTGCTCAGCCCCTCTTATAGCGTTGCTAGTTGCAGGTGAAGATGAAGATTGCTCCATGTTGGATTATGTTTATGTTGGGATATCACAATATCTCTTATTTTATTAATGGATCTATATACTTGGTAAAGGGTGGAAGGCTCGGCCTTATGCCTAGTGTTTTGTTCCACTCTTGCCGCCCTAGTTTCCGTCATATCGGTATTATGTTCCCGGATTTTGCGTCCCTAACGCGGTTGGGTGATTTATGGGACCCCTTGACAGTTCGCTTTGAATAAGACTCCTCCAAAGAAGGCCCAACATTGGTTTTACCATTTGCCTCACCTATGCCCTTCTTTTCCTTGGGTTTCGGAGCCCAAGGGTCATCTTTATTTTAGCCCCCCCTCGGGCGGTGCTCCTTCGAGTGTTGGTCCGAACCGAGCAACTTCTTGGGGCCACCACGGGAAACTCGAGGCTTGGTTTTACTCGTAGCTTGACTTATCCGGTGTGCCACGAGAACGAGGTATGTGCGACTTCTATCGGGATTTGTCGGCACATCCGGCGGCTTTGCTGGTCTTGTTTTATTATTGTCGAAATGTCTTGTAGCCGGATTACGAGACTGATCGGGTCTTCCGGGAGAAGGAATATCCTTCGTTGATCGCGAGAGCTTATCATGGGCTAAGTTGGGACACCCTGCAGGTATAAACTTTCGAGAGCCGTGCCGCGGTTATGTGGCAGATGGGAATTTGTTAATATCCGGTTGTAGTAAACTTGAAGTAAACTCTTCTAAAATACACCAACCGTGTGCGTAATCGTGAGTGTCTCTTTTCGGGGTTGATCGAGAGGAGAACACGGTTTCTGGGTTATGTCTGACGTAAGTAGGAGTTCAGGATCACTTCTTGATCATTACTAGTTGACGACCGTTCCTTTGTTTCTCTTCTCGCTCTCATTTGCGTATGTTAGCCACCATATATGCTTAGCCGCTGCTGCAACCTCACCACTTTACCCCTTCCTTTCCCATTAAGCTTTGCTAGTCTTGATACCCATGGTAATGGGATTGCTGAGTCCTCGTGACTCACAGATTACTACACCACCATTGCTTGGTGCATGTTTCGCGATGATCATGACGCGAGAGCGATGTTTGCTTGTTTGGAGTTCTTCTTACGCTTCTTCTTGATCGGGGATAGGTTCGGTCGGCAGCCTGGGCTAGTGGTGGATATTGTTTGAGTTTTGTTTATGTTTCATCCGTAGACGGATGTTGATCTTGTATATGATGTATCGTTGTATTCGTGTGGCATTGTATGCCTTATGTATGTATCCCCATCTATTATGTAATGTTGATGTAATGATATCCACCTTGCAAAAGCGTTTCAATATGCGGGTCTATCCTTGGTGGGACCTTCGAGTTCCTTTTGGATAGGGTCGCATATTGGGCGTGACAAGTTGGTATCAGAGCCTCGACCGACCTTAGGAGCCCCCTTGATTGATCGTGTAGTTTAGCCGTTGTTGAGTCTAGAAGAAAACTATTTTCGGAGTCTAGTTATATCGGAGAGTAGGAATTCTTTTTACTCCTCAGCCCCTTCGTCGTTCTGGTGAGGAATCTTGACGTAGGTGTTTTGAACTACTCCTCTTCTCGCTCAAATTTTTCTTTAGGATCACGTGGTTAGCTTCGTGAGTTGTCCATCCTCTTTTGTCCGGTGCATTTCTCGTCAAGTTGACTCGACCATCTTCATCTTTGCAAGTTCAATCCTTAGTTGTCTTCTTTTCCCACCCGCCCAACCCTTTTTCTTCTCGGAGCCGGAGTCCGTAATCGAGTATCCTTCCTACTCGTGTGAAGCCTCTGCATTCTTCCTCAACTATTTCAAGCGGTGTTTTCGCTTCAAGTTATTCATCGATTTCTCGTTCCAAGTCGCCTTTGTTTTCCCGCCCTCCCACCCCTTTTCTTCCCGGAGTCGGAGTCTGTTTCGAGCACCAATGTCATTCGTGTGGAGCCTCTTCAGGTTTTCCCTCAATTATTTCAACCGGTGAATTCTCGTCTCGTTCGTCATTCTTCATCCTTTTTTCTTTTTCCCGTGCGTCATTCTTCATCCTTTTTTCTTTTTCCCGTGGATTCAATTCAAGTTTTTCGTTGTCGATCGTATTCTTTCCCTCAGCTCAAATATTTCTCTTTGCTCGTTCGCCTCTCGCCAGTTTATCATTCCGGAGTTCGGAAGACATATCAGGAGATTCGTCTGTGTTCTAATTAATTCGAGGTTGTCACCTCATTCAAATCTTTCAATTGTTCTGGTGCATCATCTATCTGTTCAACATCCCTTTCCAACGGTGTTTTTCTCTTCAGCGGGCCCTAACCCACAGGTCTTTTCCCAGGATCTTACCTGACTCCTCTATTTCCCCGGAGCTATTCTCAATTCTTTTCAAGTGTGACGTAAGAATGGATCACATCAGTCACATGCCTTTTCCAAGATGGATTCCAAATCATTTTCATTGTTGGCTCAACCTCTTCGCCTTTCGTTTCCCCGGAGTGTCTCAACAAATTTTGGTGGTGTTTCTCGTCATCATTTGAAGATTGAAGTAGAGTTTCTCTTAAATCTAGCTTCATGCTATCCTCTTGAATTATTCCGTTTGTCAGAGATTCTTTTCTTACCCATCCGGAGTATTTCAGGAGTTGCTTTTCTGTTCCGATCATCCGGAGGACATCTTTTCGGAATATCTCTCCATTCTAAGTTTTTCAAATTCGTTCTCCAATTATTCCATATTCGTGCCCCTTCGTTCGTCTCAATATTCTTCCGGTGCTTCGTTCAAGTGTTCTTTAATCAGCTCATGATCTCTTTGTTCTTTTCCATTTAAATCCCCTCGAGCTTATTTGTTCTTCTAATTCTTCCCGGTGATTCATTCTCTTTCGTTGATCATTTTCAAATTCTTACGGTGGCTCGTTCAAGATTATTTTTCCTTGATTATCATTTAAATCCATTCATTCTTTCCAATCCTACCGGTGGTTCAAGAAGACTTTCTCAAATTTTGTGCAATAACCCCCTTAATCTTTTCAAGAAGAATAAGTAGTTTGCAAAATCCATTGCTTGTCATCAATTTAATTTGATGAAGGATAAGCATACAATAAATCTTATTCTTATTTCATCCAAGTGAGTAACCCCTTCCTTCGGAGTTTGTTCTTCATGAATAAATTCTAGTTCCAAGCATTCTCATCTTTTCTTCTTCGGAGTTCAAAATTTACTCGGCCATTTCGTCGGAACATCCATCTAAATCATTGCAATGCTCATCTTATTATTTCTTCATTCATTTTATCTCATCATCCTTTTGTCACCAGAGTTCTTTATGGTGGTTCTTCATGATTTAATTCATTCTTCAAGAGTTCATCAAGTTTCATTCCATCTTCTTAAGCTCGTGTTCTATTCCTACATGTTTCAGCTGAAGTGCTGCCTAAATCCTTTCAGTCTTATTCGTTTCTTATCCCGTTCTAACCGGAGTCATTTCTCAGTCTATCTGGTTCCGTGAGCTTTCGATTCTCGTCATTCTCGTCGTTCCTTTCTTCTTCTCGAGTGCTCTCGATTCTTTGCTTCTTCTCTAGAGTTCTTGTTTCACCTCATCCTTTTTCCCTTCCGTCTCGGTCCTAAGATCTCGGGACGAGATCTCTTGTTAGTGGAGGAGTGTTGTAACGCCCCGGATTCGATGCGCCAGGTGCCTGCCAGTTTTTCGCCGTCGTTGCCATGTCATTTGCTTGCGTGTCGCATTTTATCATGTCATCATGTGCATCTCATTTTGCATACGTGTTCATCTCATGCATCCGAGCATTTTCCCCGTTGTCCATTTTGCAATCGGCACT
This sequence comes from Aegilops longissima, assembly GCA_021605205.1. Lineage (NCBI taxonomy): Eukaryota > Viridiplantae > Streptophyta > Magnoliopsida > Poales > Poaceae > Aegilops > Aegilops longissima. The sequence continues at coordinate 463,279,790 of CM038682.1, forward strand.
CCTATGTCTCCCGGCGCCCCCTTTTGCCTCTTTTCATGTGCGGGTGTTAAACGGTCTTGGAATGGACCGAGGTTTGTCAAGCGGCCTTGGTATAGCACCGGTAGACCGCCTGTCAATTTTCGTGTCATTTGGAGGTCGTTTGATACCCCATCGGTTAACCGGGTAACCGCGAAAGCCTCTTTTGTGCAGCCCAACATCCCCTCCAAAGTGGCCCAAAACCCAGCAAACTCCCCTCCATGCTCTCGGTCGTTCGATCATGATCGCGTGGCCAAAAACCGCTCCTCATTTGGACTCTCCTAGCTCTCTCTACCTATATAAACGTCCCTCCCCTTCCATTTTCACGGATGAAAACCCTAGACTTCTTCCCCTCGCGCCGCCGGACACATCTCCACCGCTGCCGGACATGTCCGCCCGTCGCCCCCGTCCAATAGGACGCCGCCACGTCGCCCGCGGCCCCTCTCTCTCCCCACCGCCGCCGGCCCTGGAGCCCGTCCGGACCTGCGGGCGGATCCGCCGCCGCCCGGCCCGCTCGCGCCGGCTCCTCTCGGCGCCGCGAAGAACGCGCCCGCCGCCCTTCGCCCATGCGCCTCCGCCCTTGACCTCGTCGCCGGCGACCTCGCGCCGCCGCCGCCAGCGCGCGCCGCGCCTTCGCCCGCGCCCGTCCCTCGCCGCGCCGCCCGGTTCCCTCGCCCGCCGGCCCCGTCTCCGGCCAGATCCGGTCGTGGGTCGACGGATCCAGCGCCGCCAGCGCGCGCCCGCCCCCGGCCGTCTTCCCCAGCCACGGCCATCCTCAGAATCCGCGCGGATCTGGATCCCGCAGGTTGACTTCCCCCTCGTTTTTCGCCCAAGTCCTAAGTTTTCCGCATTATGTTAGCATGTTCATCGCATCATATCTCCCTGCTTGCTGCTCCGTTTCGTGCGTGTGATATGCCAAATTTTTTTGTCTCGACGAGTAATTCATTTCGTTCCATTGCATAATGTTTATTTGAGCTCATCTTGATGCCTGAATTATCGTTGCAAAAGTGTTATATGATGTTAACCTGCTGAAACTGTTATAACATGGTGATTTGTCATTTTTGTTGCATTTGATGTGTGCATCTTATGAGCATGAGCTCTACATGTGTTTTGTGCTATGTCATGCCATATTTACAGGGGTGCTATCCATGTATTTTTGTGATTCCTGTAGTGAGTGCATCAAGCTTGTTAAGTAGGGTCCTTGCTGTTGCTGTTTTGCATGTCTGAATCTGCTATATCATGATGCTATGTTAACCTGCTTCTACAAGTCGTTCTATGCATAATCTGGAGATGTTCACTAAGGATGTTTTGTTATAAATGTCTTGATCTATCCATCCATGCCCTTTGTTGCAATTATAATCTGTTGTAACTTGTTGTAATCTTGCTCCAAATTTTCTAAATAATGTTGCTGTCAACCTGTTAACTTTAAGTTCAGTTTTGCCATGATCTTTGCTAGTGATCCATGCACTCTATAAACTTGCTCTTGCCATGTTTAGCTTCATAAACATGTCTTCTTACCGTGATTTGCCTTGCCATACCATGTATTTCTCTATGGTGAGTGGTTCAAGCTCACCAACATGCCTACTTATCGTTGTTCCTGCCATGTATGAATCTGTCATATGACTTGCCATGTTTACATGGGTGCCATCATATCTTTCGATCCTTTTTGGCTCATGGTCAGTAAAGGACATTTTATCTATGCATTTAGTAGATTCATTCCATGCCTTTGTTTGCCATGATATGTTCCTGTAGCATGTTTTTTCATAGCTCTAAACATTGCAACCTGATGTTGTTTCTGCAAAGCCTGAAACTGTTATTATTTGCAATCTTGCCATGTCATTTTGAGCATGTTCTAGTGATTTATGGAGATAGCTCAGTGTTCATGTTTTGTCATGCTTTACCTGTAAATCATGCCCATGCCTTTTGGTTTCTTGTTGAGGTCATGTAGCATGTTATTTTGGTGCTTTCAATATGCCTATTTGCTGTTTTGGACAGCTTGTCCTTTAAACTTGTATAGAGTGTATGTGTTGAACCGTTGCTCCGTTTGGAGTGTGCTCTATATGAAACTTGCCTAGAATTGCATGTAGTTTCATATTATCATGTTGCATCCTTGTTTTGAGGTGTTTGCTTGATGTTGGTATGCATTTTGCATCAATGCCATGTTTAACTTGTTTTGCTCATATCTTCTAGGCCGTAGCTCCGAATTAAATGAACTTTATATGTAACTTGACTAGAATTTCGTGTAGATAATCTTGGTGCATTCTAAATTGCTGTTTAACAACTTGAACATAAGGTTTATTCAGTTCTGGACCAATTTCGAAATTTGCATATGAGGACTTACCGGAATTGCTCTATGTCGTTTCCGGCCTCATTTAAACTTGCTTTGATGTGTTGTTCTTGTTTGCATCATCTCTTTCCATGAGTAGCTTCATGTAGCCTTTGTCATGCATCATACTTGGTTGAGCATCATGTCTTGTTCATGTGTGGTGTGTTCACCATGTTGTGTGCTTCTTCTCGATAGTTCCCGTTTCGTTGCGATCGTGAGGATTCGTTCATCTACACTTGGTTCGTCTTCGTGGCTTCATCTTCTTCATGGACTCGTTCTTCTTCCTTGCGGGATTTCAGGCAAGATGAACGTCACCTTGGATCTCATTACTATCATTGCTATGCTAGATGCTTCGTTCTTTCGCTATGCTGCGCTACCTGCCACTTGCTGCTCAAGCCTCCCAAATTGCCATGAACCTCTAACCATTGTCACCCTTCCTAGCAAACCGTTGTTTGGCTATGTTACCGCTTTTGCTCAGCCCCTCTTATAGCGTTGCTAGTTGCAAGTGAAGATGAAGATTGCTCCATGTTGGATTATATTTATGTTGGGATATCACAATATCTCTTATTTTATTAATGCATCTATATACTTGGTAAAGGGTGGAAGGCTCGGCCTTATGCCTAGTGTTTTGTTCCACTCTTGCCGCCCTAGTTTCCGTCATATCGGTATTATGTTCCCGGATTTTGCGTCCCTAACGCGGTTGGGTGATTTATGGGACCCCCTTGACAGTTCGCTTTGAATAAGACTCCTCCAAAGAAGGCCCAACATTGGTTTTACCATTTGCCTCACCTATGCCCTTCTTTTCCCTTGGGTTTCGGAGCCCAAGGGTCATCTTTATTTTAGCCCCCGGGCGGTGCTCCTTCGAGTGTTGGTCCGAACCGGCAACTTCTTGGGGCCACCACGGGAAACTTGAGGCTTGGTTTTACTCGTAGCTTGACTTATCCGGTGTGCCACGAGCGAGGTACGTCGACTCTATCGGGATTTGTCGGCACATCCAGGCGGCTTTGCTGGTCTTGTTTTATTCTTGTCGAAATGTCTTGTAGCCGGATTCCGAGACTGATCGGGTCTTCCCGGGGAGAAGGAATATCCTTCGTTGATCGCGGGAGCTTATCATCGGCTAAGTTGGGACACCCCTGCAGGGTATAAACTTTTGAGAGTCGTGCCCGCGGTTATGTGGCAGATGGGAATTTGTTAATATCCGGTTGTAGTAAACTTGAAGTAAACTCTTCTAAAATACACCAACCGTATGCGTAATCGCGGAGTGTCTCTTTTCGGGTTGATCGAGAGGAGAACACGGTTTTCGGGTTATGTCGGCGTAAGTAGGAGTTCAGGATCACTTCTTGATCATTACTAGTTGACGACCGTTCCTTCGTTTCTCTTCTCGCTCTCATTTGCGTATGTTAGCCACCATATATGCTTAGCCGCTGCTGCAACCTCACCACATTACCCCTTCCTTTCCCATTAAGCTTTGCTAGTCTTGATACCCATGGTAATGGGATTGCTGAGTCCTCGTGACTCACAGATTACTACACCACTTGCAGGTGCAGGTTTCGCGATGATCATGACGCGAGAGCGATGTTTGCTTGTTTGGAGTTCTTCTTCTGCTTCTTCTTCGATCAGGGGATAGGTTCCAGGTCGGCAGCCTGGGCTAGCAGGGTGGATATTGTTTGAGTTTCTGTTTATGTTTCATCCGTAGACGGATGTTGATCTTGTATATGATGTATCGTTGTATTCGTGTGGCATTGTATGCCTTATGTATGTATCCCCATCTATTATGTAATGTTGATGTAATGATATCCACCTTGCAAAAGCGTTTCAATATGCGGGTCTATCCTTGGTGGGACCTTCGAGTTCCTTTTGGATAGGGTCGCATATTGGGCGTGGCAGCAGAGCTAGATCATGCCCATCGAGACAGTGCGGCGCGCTTGGCTGGGGCTCGAATCCGTCGAAGATCAAGTCTCCGCGGATATCGGCCGTATAGTTTAGGCTTCAAATCTGACTGACGGGCAGGGGCGTAGCTTCGATCTGCTCCGGATGGCTGCTTAATTGCCCGCAGCAAAGCCGCCGAACATGAAGATCTGTCCGGGAGAAAAGTCTCACCTGGACCGTGTCGTTGTTGATGATCAAAGGAGCCATCGGCCTATCGGCGGCGACGGAGGAACTCTCAATGAAAGCACCAATGTCGGTGTCAAAACCGGCGGATCTCGGTAGGGGGTCCCGAACGTGCGTCTAGGCGGATGGTAACAGGAGACAAGGGACACGATGTTTTACCCAGGTTGGGCCCTCTCGATGGAGGTAAAACCCTACGCCCCTGCTAGATTAATATTGATGATGTGTGTTACAAGAGTAGATCTACCACGAGATCAAAGAGGCTAAACCCTAGAAGCTAGCCTATGGTATGATTGTTGTTAGTCCCACGGATTAAAACCCTCCGGTTTATATAGACACCGGATAGGGTTAGGGTTACACAGAGTTGGTTACAATGGTAGGAGATCTACATATCCGTATCGCCAAGCTTGCCTTCCACGCCAAGGAAAGTCCTATCCGGACACGGGACGAAGTCTTCAATCTTGTATCTTCATAGTCTTGGAGTCCGGCCGATGATGATAGTTCGGCTATCCGGACACCCCCTAGTCCGGAACTCCCTCAGCAATCAATGATGATCTTCACAAGAAAAGTTCTTCTTACATTGCCAAGCTTTTACTCTTATCCACTTACATGCCTCAAGCCAAGTCTAGTAACAAGAACAAGAAGTATTCTTCCTCTAGTAGCAACAATAATCATGCTAAATCCAATATTGTTGCTTCTAGTAGTTCTGTTGATTCCACTAATGATTCTCTTAGCCAAGTTACACTTGAGCAAGAAAATAGCTTATTGAAGGGAATTATAGAGAAAGGTGTTTACAAGAGCCTTGCCGGGAGTAAGCAATTCGAGGAAATTGTACACAAGCAAGGAAGGCATAGGAAGAACCAAGGTATTGGTTTTGAACGAAAGTTCAATGCCAATGGAGTTGAGTGGGAAGAAGATCAATACCCCAATAGGAAGTTTATTCCTCAACAAGATAAGTATGATCCTACTTATTTCAAAGGGACACAAGCTAAAGATGATCTTCCACCACAAGACCACAAGGAAAAAGGCAAGGACAAGCTTCAAGAGGAAATTGATGCATTTGAAGAAGCTCTGAAGGCCTTGGTCAAGTGGGTTCCAAAGACTACATCAAGTTCCACTTCATCAAGTACAACTACAACTCCGAGGATTCCCATCAAGATGGTGTGGATCCTGAAGAAGAAGAACTAGAGAGTTCTTGAGGGTGACTCCGCCAACATACCTCACTCTTATAATTTTGGCAAGAACAAGTGCAATCAACCTCCACATCTTGCACTAGTTCAAGGAGTCACAAACCCTCTTGTTGGTAAGGCAAGGGACAAGGTAACCAAATGCTTTCATAGACATCATCTTGTGTATGCATCACTCTATGTCTATGGATATTCCTTGTTTGTTCCTTGTGGGACAAACCAGTGTAGGTATTGAAAGTACAACTCACTCCAAAGGATTTCTCCAAATGATCTACATCAACATTGAGCATCCACATCTTCAACACCTACATGAAGTCATCATCGACAAAACCCAAGGTTAGTTCATCCCTCTTAGGGGGGATCTCACATCTAGCGGAAGATTTACTCTAAGAATTGAGCTAAAGCAACTCTAATGGTGTGAACACAACAACACTTTATGTAAAAGTGGTAACCCCACTTGTGCTTAAACGATGAGTATGACCTATGATCAAATGTTCTCATTTGACTCCTATGTCAATATACTCATATATAGATGACCTAGTCATCGCCAATTGCTTGATAGATGCTAGAATTGGTTATGCATGCCTTGCCACATATTTCATTTGCCACTTTACTGTGTGAGCATGTTGCTTGCATAATTTACTCAGTCAAGGACATCCACTTGTTGTTTTGATTGATTGGTTTCTTTTTCTCTTGCCAAGTGGATGGACACGAATGCCTAAGAACATCTCTAGGTATCTATGCTCTTCTCGTCTCAAACTCTATTCATGCCGCATCACAAAGTTTGATCAAGTCATATTCGAACCACTCTGTGTGAGGATGTAACGCCCCGGACACACCCGCCGGTGGTCGTTACTCCTGGCGGGATCTAGACTGGCCCCACAGATCAATACTAGTCTTTTCTGCGCACTTTGTCCTCACTCATGCGCACCCGGGAGCAACTTCCCGGTCGGTCACCCATCCTGACACTACTCCAAGCTGAGCACGCTTAACTTTGGAGTTCGTCGAATGGGCTCCGGAAAAGAAGGAATTCCTTATTGATATGAGTAGTCTATCATCCCTAATAAGCCAGGCTATCACATACACCCCCACTCGGAGGAACCGACGTCCTCGTCGGGCCACAGAACGTTCCTCTTGGCACAAACGCGTCGTGCTTCGATCCGTACATGTGCCATGTCGGGTGCCACGACGGGTCACAAACGTCATGAACAACATGACCACGCACCTGTCCGCAACCATCCGTGTAACGAGGGTCGGCTCTGATACCAACTTGTAACGCCCCCGATGCGGCTATATCTTCCACGTGTCGAGGCACGACTTAGAGGCATAACCGCATTGAAAGCAATGTCGCAAGTGAGGTAATCTTCACACAACCCATGTAATAATTAAGGAAAGAGATACATAGTTGGATTACATCGCCACTTCACACAAGTACATAAATAAACATCCATCATTGAGTACACTCAAGGTCCGACTACGGAACCAAAATAAAGAAGATACCCCAAATGCTACACAGATCCCGAATCGTCCCAACTGGGCACCACTACGATCATCAGGAAAAGACACATAATAACGACCACGTTCCTCGTCGAACTCCCACTTGAGCTCGGTTGAGTCACCTGCACCGCCACGTCGAACCTGCAACTGTTTTGGAAGTATCGTGAGTCACGGGACTCAGCAATCTCACACCGCGAGATCAAGACTATTTAAGCTTATAGGAAGGACAGAGTAGTAAAGTGGAGCTGCAGCAGCGACTAGCATATATGGTGGCTACATCGCAAAAGAGAGCGAGAAGAGAAGCAAAGCACGGTCGTGAAACTAGTAGCGATCAAGAAGTGATCCTGAACTACTTACGCCGACATAACTCCAACACCGTGTTCACTTCCGGACTCCGCCGAGAAGAGGCCATCACGGTTACACACGCGTTGATGTGTATTTTATTGAGATCAACTTTGGGTTTTCTACAACGGACATTAACAAATTCCCATCTGCCTCATAACGCGGGCACGGCTTTGAAAGATATTACCTGCAGGGTGTCCCAACTTAGCCCATTATAAGCTCTCACGGTCAACGAAGGATATTCCTTCTACTGGGAAGACCCGATCAATCTCGGAATCCCGGACTACAAGACATTTCGACAACAATAAAACAAGACCAGCAAAGCCACCCGATTGTGCCGACAATCCCGATAGGAGCTGCACATATCTCGTTCTCGTGGCACACCGGATAGGTCAGCCCACGAGTAAAACCAGCCCTCGAGTTGCCCGTGGTGGCCCATGATCTGCCGGTTCGGGCCAAGACTCGAAGGAGCACCGGTCCGGGGTTAAAATAAAGATGACCCTCGGGCTCATGAAAACCCGGGGAAAAGGCTTAGGTGGCAAATGGTAAAACCAATGTTGGGCCTTGCTGGACGAGTCTTATTCAAAGAGAACTGTCAAGGGGTCCCATAAATCACCCAACCGTAAGGAACGCAAAATCAAAGAACATAACACCGGTATGACGGAAACTAGGGTGGCAAGAGTGGAACAAAACACGGGCATAAGGCCGAGCCTTCCACCCTTTACCAAGTATATAGATGTATTAATTATAGCAGATATATATATTGTGATATCCCCAACAAGTAAACATGTTCCAATAAGGAACATCTCCATGTTCCAACAAGGAACAAACTTCACTTCACTCGCAACTAGCAACGCTATAAGAGGGCTGAGCAAAGCGGTAACATAGCCAATCAACGGTTTGCTAGGAAAAGGATGGTTAGGGCTGACATGGCAATATGGGTGGCATGATATAGCAAGTGGTAGGCATCGCAGCATAGGCATAGCAAAAGAGCGAGCAACTAGCATAGCAAAGATAGAAGTGATTTCGAGGGTATGGTCATCTTGCTCGCAATGTTCTCGAGTTGTCGAAAGCTTGATCCTCGAAAGCGTTCTCAACAGGTTCCTCGTTCACGTACTCGTCTCCGACTCTACCCAAAGCAACAACACAAACAAAGGAACCACAATAAATCACGGTGCAATGCACAATCAACATGATGCAAAACATGACATGATATGCGGGATGTGATATGCAATGCGTATGTGCGCCGGAAGGTAAATGATGAACCAGGCATCAACTTGGCAAACCAAGCATGCCACTGAAAGATGAGATGATTTCGTTGAAATCGATATAAAGATCACCGAATCGGATGCACGGTTTGCAAATGGCAAGCAAAACAAGAATGACGCAAATCTGCCATTAACAGCATGATACCACTTAGCAAGCAACAAATAATTAAGCTACTGCACCCAAACGTATCAACAAAGTATATGGCAGTGATCTACACATGATGCTCGACAAAAGATGAGCACTGAGCTACGGCTAGTTCACATCATAACATGTTCAAACAAGCATGGCAAAAGTGCACAAAATATCAGGCTGGACATGACAAAAACAGCAACAGGTTGCAATGTTCAGAGCAACAAAACTACATGCTACAGAAACTTAAAATAGCAAAACAAGGCATGTAATGAATCTACTCAAAGCCTAGAACAAAAGCCCTTACTGACCATAAGCCAAAAAGGACTAGAAAATATAGTAACACCCATGTCAAAATTGAAAGTTTCGTTAACAGATTCAGCAACATGGCATGTCAAAAACTGATAACAAGAGGGCATGTTTACAAGCTCAATGCACTCACTACAGAGCCTCAAATGATAAACTAAGCATACATACATCAAGAAGACATGACATAAAAGACATACATGGCAAGAAAAATAACATAGCATAAATAGATCAACCACAACAAGCTAGGCAAAATTGAATAACATGTATACAATCTGCCAGGAAACATTTGGTAGCAAAAGTAGAGCTCGATTGACTCAAGCTATGGCACTCCATAATTGCAAACAAAGGCATGAATGGATAGAGCAAGACATGCTTTACAAAACACCCTTACTGAAGTATCTCAAAATATGCATAGATCCCTCGGTAGCATCAAGTTAACATGGCATCAAAATCAGCTAAAACAGGGCTGAAATCAGCAACATCAGGACACCTACTTTGCATGCTTGTGCTAGTCACCACATAGATCACAAAAATACATGGCATACACCCCTGGAAAGATGGCATGGCATATTTCAAAACACATGTAGGACTCTAATTCATAGGGTGCACACAATAATCATGGCAAAAATAACAAAAGTGCAAGTTCTGATAAAAATCAGAAACTAACATCACATAGCACTCTTCCAACAGCATTTCGGGCATCAAGATGAGCTCAAATGAAAATGATGCAATGGAATGAAATGATCTACTCTTCGATACGAACATTTTGACATATTATACGCGCAAAATGGATCTACGGATGCAAAGATATAGCACGTCGAAAATTGCACAAAATATCAAGAGATTAAAGACTTAGAGAAAAAATTAGGAGGGGGAGAAGAGGTCAACGGGCTCTCGGCCCGAGGCCGGATCGGGCCGGATCGGTCGGATCGGCGCCGGATCGGGCGACGGGCGGCGGCTGCCGGCGGCTCCGGCGGAGGAGGGCGGCGCCGGCGGAGGGGAGAGGTCGCTGGCGGGACGGCCGGGCCGGGCAAGAGGCGGCAGGCGGGCGCGGCCGGGCGGCGGCGGGGCGAGGTCGCTGGCCAGCCTGCCGGGCGGCGGCGGGCGCTGGAGCGGGCGAGGAGGCGCGGGCGGCGGGAGACGGCGGACGGGCGAAGCGGCGGCGGCGGACGCCGGGCGGGCGGGTTCGATGGGTTTCGCCGGAACTGCTGCGGCGTGAGGCGGCGGCGGTGACGTGGCGCGAGGTGGTTGGTCGAGGCGGCGGCGGCGATGACGTGTCAGCTGGATTGGTCCGGCGACGTGGCGGCGGACGTGTCCGGCGCGGACGGACGCGTGCGTCGGCGGCGCGAGAGGAAAACTGCTAGGGTTAGGGGTGGAATTTGATCCGCGAATTTGGACGGGAGGGTTTGCTTAAATAGGCATAGAGGGAGCTAGGAGAGTCCAAATGAGGTGTAGTTTTACCACACGATCGTGATCGAACGACGGAGAGCATGGAAGTGACTTAGATGGGTTATTGGGCTGTTTTGAAGGGGTGTTGGGCTGCAACTTAAAAGAGGCCTTTGCGAGAGTGCGGTTAACCGTTGGAGTACCAAACGAGCTCCAAATAACCGAAACTTGACCGGTGGTCTACGGTGGTATACCAAGGCCACTAGACAAACCTCGGTCCATTTCGAGAAGGTTTAATACCGCACACGGAAAAACGTAAAAGGACGCCGGGGAGATAGGAGTGCCGGATTGCAAAACGGACAACGGGAAAATGCTCGGAATCATGAGACGAACACGTATGCAAATGCGATGCACATGATGACATAATAAAATGCATGACACGGACAAAAAGCAAAAAGGAGAAAACCCAACCACGGAGGGAATATCATATATCAAAGCCGAAAATGGCAAGAGTTGGAATTACAAATATGGAAAGTTACTTCCGGGGTGTTACAACATTCCTTCCCCGACTTAGGAGCCCCTACTTGTTTGTTTGCTGCCGTTGTTGAGTCTAGAATGGAAAATGTTTTGAGTCTTAGGATTATATATATCGGAGAGTAGGATTCTTTTTACTTCCCATCCCTTAAATGCAGCTCTGTGAGGTCTCCCCGACGAGAGTTTTGACTCTCCTCTTCTCAATTTTTCACTAAAATTTTTTAGGATCACGTGGGTATCTTGGAATCGTTCCGATGGTTTTGTGACGAGAACATTGTTCTTGGTGCCTCGACATTTAGGGGTTGTGGCGGTGTCCCGGGAGTTGAGCTCCGAGGTGTTGCCGTCACAATTTTATCGTTGCAGCGGAATACGAGTTTTGCCGACATCGAAATCTCTTTTGTGCAGTTGTTGGTGAGATAACCCCGATAGCCCAAGATCGAGGCGAAAAGGGAGTATTTCCATGACTTGCATAACGGATGTTTTTCAAGGTTGAGGTACACGATTTCGAGGATTTCTTGGTTATGTGTTGACGGATGGATACATTTGGATCTAGGTATTGTTAGTTTGGGTGATATATTTTGTGTCCCTGTATCCCCAACACCAGATTGTATAACCGTAAAGTTTCGGGAGTTTATAGGTGGGAATTCTAGTAGCTTACGGGATATTCTTTCCGGCGGATGTATGATTTGAGATTGGGGTTCAACGTCTAGTGGTCCGCCCATTCATGGTCGATTACTGATGGTCGCGAGACGCCTTAAAGAATCCTTGGCTATGCTGATTCGGGACGTCTTGTTTGTCATTCGTGACGTCCGCTATACGTCGTGTCCGTGTGGGCCCCACCACGAACACTTTGGGCGTAAATCTTTATCATGTGTTTGTTCCGCTCATTCTAGAAGCCAATCTTTTGTTTTCAGTGGTGATATTCGATTTGTTTCTAAGATGATGTTGTTTCCATATCTTTATCTAAGTGGCTTCTCACCTTAATGGACGTGTGATGATTAACTTTGAATTCATTCGCTCATTCTTGTTCAATGTTTATTGTGAAGACTTTATGTTGCAATTTCTATCCGTTGATTCTACTTATCTATTTGTCTATCAAAGGACTAACGGATGTCACCCTCTTCAGATGGCTCCGCCAACTCGTCGAATCCGGATCGCAATGATGGGGATCATCAATCCTCCACCTCCACCTCCACCTCCGCCTCCAGAGGCCCGGCAAGCTATCATGGCAGCCACCAATGCCAATGCTCGATGATTTTGCAGCTCTTGCAAGAACGCACTCAGGGCAAGGCAATCAAGGCAATCAAGGCAATCAAGGTCAAGGCAACAATCAGCCACACTTTGCTACTCTCGGTCGGGCCTCGCTAATCACCAAGTCTTTCGGTTTACGTGTTGAGGCTACTGACGGCGACGATTGGTTAGTGGACATCTGCAAGCACTTTGATCTGTAGCAATGTCGGACACGAGGACTTTGTCAAGTTTGCATCGCTTCAACTCAAGGATCAAGCTGCTGAGTGGTACCAAAGAATACAAAGATTCCAGAGGAGGTCGTGTCATTACTCAGGATGAGTTCCGCCGTGATTTTGAGCTCATCACATTCGAAAAGTGTTGTTGAGAACAAGCGTGAGGAGTTCCGCAATCTCAAGCAGGCACCATGTCTGTCTATCAATACAATATCCAGTTCCAAAAGCTCGCTCGTTTTGCTAAGCAAGACGCACTGATGAGAAGAGTATGATCTATCAATTCAGAGGTGGTGCGAGAGAAGATTTGCAATTACCTCTTGTGCTGTTTGAGCAGATAAGTATGATGATTTCTACAACATGGCTCAAGCAAGAAGCTGCCAGCTCAAATGTGAGGCTTCTAAGAAGAGAATCAGGGATGCGATTCAGTCCTCTTCGTCCTCTCAAGTGGCAGCTAAGCAGCAGAAGTTTTACCTTCCCCCCTCCTCCGTCGGCCTTACCAAGCAGAAGAACTCAGGTGGCCGTGGATCTTCCCACCCACCCAACCCAAGCTATCGAACAAGTCTAATTCTCAAGCTCCAAGGTCAAGTGCTCCTTACCACCGTCCGCTCTCGAGGTCACTTGCAACAAGTGTCGCAGAAGGGTCACTATCTGAACAAGTGCTTCAACCAGAGGCGCCTTCCGCCTCCTCCTCTGTGAAATCTTCCAGCAATGGTGGTCAAGCATAATCCCAAGTATGCCAAGGTCAATATGATGAATGCAGCTCAGCAGAGGATTCTTCCGATGTGATCATGGGTAATCTTCTTGTTAATGATATTCCTGCAAAAGTTCTCTTTGACTTTGGTGCATCGCATTGTTTCATGTCGAGACCGTTTTTGCCAAGCATGATTTCACTTGAATTCTTGGTTAAACCTCTAGCAATTGTTTCTCGGGCAAGCATATGAGTTCTAGCTTGGTGGTTCCAATGTCGGTATCAAGATGGGCGATTATAGATTTCTGTCTAAACCAGTTGTTCTCGGTGACTCGGATATTGATCTTATTCTCGGAATGGATGGCTTTATCAAGACAAAGCTCAGCTTGATTGTGCTGCCAGGGAAATTCAATTGACTCACTCTTCTAATGATGTGATCATCTATGCCGCTCGTGATGAAACCATTCGGTTGTTTTCTCTCAATGAGAAGGGCAAACTGAATGCCATCTCTCAGATTCCAGTCGTTTGTGAGTACCAAGATGTCTTTCCAGAAGAGCTTCCGGGTATGCCTCCTCATCGGCCAGTTGAGTTCGTTATTGATCTTGAGCCTGGCACTAAACCCGTTTGCAAGCGTCCATACAAGCTTGGACCTGATGAGCTGAAGGAATTGAAGAAGCAGCTCGATGAACAAGAGCGTCTGGTTTGATCGGATCGAGTTCATCTCCTTGGGGTTGTGGTGTTCTTTTGTCCGGAAGAAGGATGGCACGGACCGACTTTGCGCCGATTACCGCCCATTGAATAAGAAGACAATCAAGAACAAGTATCCACTTCCCAACATCAATGAGCTTTTCGAGCAACTCAAAGGTGCTACAGTGTTCTCCAAGCTGGACCTTCGTATGGGGTATCATCAGATTCGCATTCGTGAACAAGATATTCCCAAGACAGATGAGAACAAGCTTTGGTTCTTATGAATATACTGTCATGTCTTTCGGCCTCGTCAATGCTCCTCCAACATTCTCTCGGATGATGAACTTCATATTCAACCCCTACACCAATGAATTCGTCTTGGTCTATCTCGATGATATTTTGGTCTTCTCCAAGAATAAGAAGGATCATGCCAAACATTTGCGATTGGTGCTAGACAAGCTCAGAGAGTACCAATTCTATGCTAAGTTCTCTAAATGTGAATTTTGGCTTGATGAATTGCTTTATCTTGGTCATATCATCTCCGCCTAAGGGCATCGCTGTTAATCCCAGAAGGTGTCCGCAATTGTGAATTGGGAACCTCCTCGAATGTCAAGCAGCTCATAGATTTTCTTGGTCTTGCAAGCTATTGCGAAGATTCGTTGAGAACTTCTCCAAGATTGCAAAGCCTATTTCCAACCTTCTCCAGAAGCATGTGAAGTATGTTTGGTCTCCCGAGTGTGACGTTGCTTTCAATACCCTCAAAGAGAAACTCGTCACAGCTCCTGTTCTGACTCCTCCTGATGAATCAAAGCCATTTGAAGTTTTCTGTGATGCTTCTCTTCAAGGTCTCGGTGCTGTGTTAATGCAAGAGAAGAGAGTTGTGGCTTATACCTCTCGCCATTGAAGCCCAACGAGAAGAACTACCCCACTCACGATCTTGAGTTGGCGGCGATTGTCCATGCATTGATAACGTGGAGACATCTCTTGTTGGGAAGGAAAGTGGACATTTTCACCGATCACAAGAGTCTAAAGTACATCTTCACTCAGCCCAACCTCAACCTCAGCAGACTCGATGGGTCGAAATGATTCAAGAGTACAACCCAAGTATTGAGTATACTCCGGCAAAGCCAATGTCATTGCAGATGCTTTGAGCAGGAAAGCTTCGCAACAGTCTAATCCTCAAGCCCTTCCGGCCGGATCTTTGTGAATCTTTCCGCAAGCTGAATCTTCAAGTTGTTCCTCAAGGCTTTCTTGCCAACCTCATAGTCTCTCCTACTTTGGAAGATCAGATTCGTGAGGCTCAACTTCTGGATACCATGGTGAAAAAGGTGAAACGTGGTATCGACAAGGGCATTTCCAAGTACAAGTGCTTCAATGTTGATGACAAAGACACTCTGTTCTTTGAGGACCGGATTGTGGTTCCTAAGGGTGATCGAGAAAAGTCATTATGAACGAGGCTCACAATTCGCTTCTATCCATTCATCCGGAAGTACGAAGATGTACCATGACCTCAAGCAGCCATATTGGTGGACTCGAATGAAGCGAAATTGCTCAATTCGTGAATGAATGTGATGTCTGCAGAAGAGTGAAAGCAGAACACCAAAGACCAGCTGGTCTCCTTCAACCTCTTGCTATTCCTGAATGGAAGTTTGATCATATTGAAATGGACTTCGTGGACTGGCTTTCCAAAGTCCAAGCGTGGAAATGATGCTATCTTCGTTGTCATTGACAAGCTTACTAAAGTGGCTCATTTTACGCCTATCAAAGAATCCATCACAGCAGCTCGGTTAGCGAGCTATACACCTCGAGATTGTCTCCTTGCACGGCATTCCACAAGTGATCTCTTGAGACCGTGGCAGCATCTTTACCTCCAAGTTTTGGGATTCTTTTCAAGGCCATGGGCACCAACATTCGGTTCAGCACAGCTTTCCATCCTCAAACAAGTGGCCAAGTCGAGCGAGTAAATCAAATCCTTGAAGATATGCTCAGGGCTTGTGTCATTTCTTTCGGTATGAAGTGGGAAGATTGTCTTCCATATGCCGAGTTCTCTTACAACAACAGTTTCCAAGCGAGTTCGGGCAAGGCCCCATTCGAAATTCTCTATGGCAGAAAGTGCCGTACTCCTCTCAATTGGTCTGAGACAGGTGAACGCCAACTTCTTGGCAATGACTTGATCACAGAAGCAGAAGAAATGTGCCAAGTCATTCGTGAGAATCTCAAAGCGCATAATCGCGCCAGAAGAGCTATTATGATGATAAGCACCGTGATGTGGCTTTTGAAATTGGAGACCATGTCTACCTCCGCGTCTCTCCAATGAAAGGCACTCGTCGCTTCGGTATCAAAGGGAAGCTTGCACCTAGATACGTGGGTCCTTTCAAGATCATTGGCAAAAGAGGCGATCTCGCCTATCAACTTGAGCTTCCATCCAACTTTGCAAACGTGCACGATGTGTTCCACGTGTCACAGCTTCGCAAGTGCTTCAAGACTCTTGAACGCACTATCAACTTCGAAGAGATTGACCTTCAAGAAGATCTCTCTTATCATGAGCACCCCGTTGCTATTCTTGAAGAAACCGAGCGCAAGGCTCGCAACAAGTCAATCAAATTCCTCAAAGTGAAGTGGTCACACCATTCCGACCGAGAAGCTACTTGGGAGCGCGAGGATCACCTCCGTTCCGAATATCCGGAGTTCTTTCAGTCCTAGATCTCGGGACGAGATCCTCTTGTAGTGGTGGAGTGTTGTAACACCCCGGAAGTAACTTTCCATATTTGTAATTCCAACTCTTGCCATTTTCGGCTTTGATATATGATATTCCCTCCGTGGTTGGGTTTTCTCCTTTTTGCTTTTTGTCCGTGTCATGCATTTTATTATGTCATCATGTGCATCGCATTTGCATACGTGTTCGCCTCATGATTCCGAGCATTTTTCCGTTGTCCGCTTTGCAATCCGGCACTCCTATCTCCCCGGCGGTCCTTTTACGTTTTTCCGTGTGCGGGTATTAAACCTTCTCGAAATGGACCGAGGTTTGTCTAGTGGCCTTGGTATACCACCGTAGACCACCGGTCAAGTTTCGGTCATTTGAGCTCGTTTGGTACTCCAACGGTTAACGCACTCTCGCAAAGGCCTCTTTTAAGTTGCAGCCCAACACCCTTCAAAACAGCCCAATAACCCATCTAAGTCACTTCCATGCTCTCCGTCGTTCGATCACGATCGTGGGCGAAAACTACACCTCATTTGGACTCTCCTAGCTCCTCTATGCCTATTTAAGCAAACCCTCCCGTCCAAATTCGCGGATCAAATTCCACCCCTAACCCTAGCAGTTTTCCTCCTCGCTCGCGCACGGACGCGTCCGTCGCGCCGGACACGTCCGCCGCCACGTCGCCGGACCAATCCCGCGCTGACACGTCATCGCCGCCGCCTCACCAACCACCTCGCGCCACGTCACGCCGCCCGCTTCCGCGTCGCGCGAGTTCGGCGAGCCCATCGCGGGCCCGCCCGCCCGTCGCCGCCGCCCGCTCGGCCGTCCGCCGTCTCCCGCCGCCCGCGCCTCCTCGCCGGCTCAGCGCCGCCGCCGCCCGGCATGGCCCAGCGACCTCGCCGCCGCCGCCGCCCGGCCGCGCCCGCCACAGAGCCCCGCCGGCGACCTCTCTCCTCAGCCGCGCCGCCTCCTCCGGAGCCGCGGCAGCAGCCGCCCGTCGCCCGATCCGGCGCCGATCCGACCGATCCGCCCGATCCGGCCTCGGCCGAGAGCCCGCTGACCTCTTCTCCCCTCCTAATTTTTCTCTAAGTCTTTAATCTCTTGATATTTTGTGCAATTTTCGACGTGCTATATCTTTGCATCCGTAGATTCATTTTGCGCGTATAATATGTCAAAATGTTCGTCTCGAAGAGTAGATCATTTCATTCCATTGCATTATTTTCATTTGAGCTCATCTTGATGCCCGAAATGCTGTTGGAAGAGTGCTATGTGATGTTAGTTTCTGATTTTTATCAGAACTTGCACTTTTGTTATTTTTGCCATGATTATTGTGTGCACCCTATGAATTAGAGTCCTACATGTGTTTTGAAATATGCCATGCCATATTTCCAGGGGTGTATGCCATGTATTTTTGTGATCTATGTGGTGACTAGCACAAGCATGCAAAGTAGGTGTCCTGATGTTGCTGATTTCAGCCCTGTTTTAGCTGATTTTGATACCATGTTAACTTGATGCTACCGAGGGATCTATGCATATTTTGAGATACTTCAGTAAGGGTGTTTTGTGAAGCATGCCTTTGTTTTCAATTATGGAGTGCCATAGCTTGAGTCAATCGAGCTCTACTTTTGCTACCAAATGTTTCCTGGCTGATTGTATACATGTTATTCAATTTTGCCTAGCTTGTTGTGGTTGATCCATTTATGCTATGTTATTGTTCTTGCCATGTATGTCTTCTATGTCATGTCTTCTTGATGTATGTATGCTTAGTTTATCATTTGAGGCTCTGTAGTGAGTGCATTAAGCTTGTAAACATGCCCTCTCGTTATCAGTTTTTGACATGCCATGTTGCTGAATCTGTTAACGAAACTTTCAATTTTGACATGGGTGTTACTATATTTTCTAGTCCTTTTTGGCTTATGGTCAGTAAGGGACTTTTGTTCTAGGCTTTGAGTAGATTCATTCCATGCCTTGTTTTGCTATTTTAAGTTCCTGTAGCATGTAGTTTTGTTGCTCTGAACATTGCAACCTGTTGCTGTTTTTGTCATGTCCAGCCTGATATTTTGTGCACTTTTGCCATGCTTGTTTGAACATGTTATGATGTGAACTAGCCGTAGCTCAGTGCTCATCTTTTGTCGAGCATCATGTGTAGATCACTGCCATATACTTTGTTGATACGTTTGGGTGCAGTAGCTTAATTATTTGTTGCTTGCTATGTGGTATCATGCTGTTAATGGCAGATTTGCGTCATTCTTGTTTTGCTTGCCATTTGCAAACCGTGCATCCGATTCCGGTGATCTTTATATCGATTTCAACCGAAATCATCTCATCTTTCCAGTGGCATGCTTGGTTTGCCAAGTTGATGCCTGGTTCATCATTTACCTTCCGGAGCCTTTATACGCATTGCATATCACATCCCGCATATCATGTCATGTTTTGCATCATGTTGATTGTGCATTGCATGTGATTTATTGTGGTTCCTTTGTTTGTGTTGTTGCTTTGGGTAGAGTCGGGAGACGAGTACGTGAACGAGGAACCTGTTGAGAACGCCGAGGATCAAGCTTTCGACAACTCGAGAACATTGCGTGCAAGATGACCATACCCTCGAAATCACTTATATCTTTGCTATGCTAGTTGCTCGCTCTTTTGCTATGCCTATGCTGCGATGCCTACCACTTGCTATATCATGCCACCCATATTGCCATGTCAGCCCCGACCATCCTTTTCCTAGCAAACCGCTGATTGGCTATGTTACCGCTTTGCTCAGCCCTCTTATAGCGTTGCTAGTTGCGGTGAAGCTGAAGTTTGTTCCTTGTTGAACATGGAGATGTTGTTCCTTATTGGAACATGTTTACTTGTTGGGGATATCACAATATATATATCTGCTATAATTAATACATCTATATAATTGGTAAAGGGTGGAAGGCTCGGCCTTATGCCCTGTGTTTTGTTCCACTCTTGCCACCCTAGTTTCCGCCATACCGGTGTTATGTTCTTTGATTTTATGTTCCTTACACGGTTGGGTGATTTATGGGACCCCTTGACAGTTCGCTTTGAATAAGACTCGCCCAAGCAAGGCCCAACATTGGTTTTACCATTTGCCACCTAAGCCTTTTCCCCGGGTTTCGCGAGCCCGAGGGTCATCTTTATTTTAACCCCCCCGGACCAGTGCTCCTTCGAGTGCTGGCCCGAACCGGGCAGACTGCGGGGCCACCACGGGGCAACTCGAGGGCTAGTTTTACTCGTAGGCTGACCTATCCGGTGTGCCCTGAGAACGAGATATGTGCAGCTCCTATCGGGATTTGTCGGCACAGTCGGGTGGCTTTGTTGGTCTTGTTTTATTGCTGTCGAAATGTCTTGTAGTCCGGGATTCCGAGATTGATCGGGTCTTCCCGGTAGAAGGAATATCCTTCGTTGACCGTGAGAGCTTATAATGGGCTAAGTTGGGACACCCCGCAGGTAATATCTTTCAAAGTCGTGCCCATGTTATGAGGCAGATGGGAATTTGTTAATGTCGGTTGTAGAAAACCCAAAGTTGATCTCAATAAAATACACATCAACGCGTGTGTAACCGTGATGGCCTCTTCTCGGCGGAGTCCGGAAGTGAACACGGTGTTGGAGTTATGTCCGACGTAAGTAGTTCAGATCACTTCTTGATCGCTACTAGTTTCACGACCGTGCTTTGCTTCTCTTCTCGCTCTCTTTTGCGATGTAGCCACCATATATGCTAGTCGCTGCTGCAGCTCCACTTTACTACTCTGTCCTTCCTATAAGCTTAAATAGTCTTGATCTCGCTGGTGTGAGATTGCTGAGTCCCGTGACTCACAGATACTTCCAAAACAGTTGCAGGTTCCGACGTGGCGGTCAGGTGACTCAACCGAGCTCAAGTGGGAGTTCGACGAGGAACGTGGTCGTTACTATGTGTCTTTTCCCGATGATCGTAGTGGTGCCCAGTTGGGACGATTCGGGATCTGTGTAGCATTTGGGGTATCTTCTTTATTTTGGTTCCGTAGTCGGACCTTGAGTGTACTCTGAATGATGGATGTTTATTTATGTACTGTGTGAAGTGGCGACTGTAAGCCAACTATGTATCTCTTTCCCTTAATTATTACATGGGTTGTGTGAAGATTACCTCACTTGCGACATTGCTTTCAATGCGGTTATGCCTCTAAGTCGTGCCTCGACACGTGGGAGATATAGCCGCATCGGGGGCGTTACAGAGGAGCACTCGGAGTTCCCCGATTCGTCATAGACTTAAACTTCCAAAACTTCTTTGTGCATTTCGGTCTGACCGATTCATCCATTTCGGTCATACCGAGATCACTAAGTCGATCTAGGTTTTCAATCTCGGTGCAACCGATTTGAGCTCTTCGGTCACACCGAGTTGCAGTAACTACTTGCAGTTATGCATCTCGGTGCCACCGAGTTGTTCCACTCTGTCACACCGATAGGGTCAGGCTATATATACCCATGGGCCAAAATTTGGAAAACTTTTCGAACCTCTTTGCCGGCGCTCAGCCTGCTCTGCCTCCGTGGGTCTCTGGATCATCCTCCTCGTCGCCAGTCGCCTCCAGTCGCTGGTCTCCGCCGCCGTCAACGTGATCGTCTCCGGCGTTGCCGCCGTAGCAAGTCCATCGCCGATCTAGGGTATGGACATGATCTTTGTGCTGGTCTCACTCCAATTCCCCAGCACATTGTTTTGCCATGAATCTTGCCACGATTGAGATCACTCTATCCAATGAAAACACTCCGTAGTTTAGTTGTGGATTGAAAATTTAGGGTTAGGTTTCCGCCGAAACCATCTCGGACCGACGAGTTGTTGAAATCGGTTCCACCGATTTGGCTCAGGCCATTGCACATGTGATTCTCGGTCTGACAGAGAATTGCAAATCGGTGTGACCGAGTTCATGTCTTTGTGAAACCCTAGCAGTCTCGGTGCCACCGAACTGTGACTCGGTCTGACCGAGTTCACTAGTTTAGGTTCCAACAGCTGCTTCGGTATCACCGAGATTTCAAATCGGTAGATCCGAAATGCTTTCTGTGGAAAACTAAAACTAAGTTTTTGATTCATTCTTTTGCAAAAAACTCTGCACTTTATGATGCTCATCCACTCTAATTCATCTATAATCTATTCACAGGGTCAGCTGTCAGTGTTTGCATCATGTCAGATCAGAGTGACAGTCAGAACAAGTCTGAGGAGCAGGATCACATGAGTGAGGGCACTAGTCCCTCTAGCAGCTCAGATGATGGAAGCAGGAGCACACCCAGCAACTTGCCAGAGGCTGCCACAAGGGCCAGCAAGAAAATAACCTCAGATTCAGAGGATGAGGACTATGTGGCTGAGGAGGAAGAAGCCACCTCAAAGAAGAAGGTGCTCAAAAAGGAATATGGCATGCCTGTCAGAACTAAGCCAGTCTCAAGACCAGGAGGCCAGCAGGAAGACAGCCAATGTCTAAGCCAAGGAAAGTTGCCACGGTGAGAAAATGGTGTTCACTCTTGAACCCAAGGAAGCTGGATATGGCAAGAAGAGGAAAGAGAGGGTCAAGAAGACCACCGCCAGAGTTCTAGGAAGCCCTCAATGATGAGAGACTCAAGAGGAAGAGGAAGAGGTTGCTGCACCAGCACCTAAAGCCCAGAAGCTCATGGGAGATGCCATAAGATCACGGGCTGCTCCATCTAAGCCCAAAGAAGCTCCCAAGCCAGCTGCTCCAAAACCCAAAACTGCACCCAAGAGGAGCACCAGAACATCCCAGCAGCAGAGAAGAACAAGGCCCCAGTGCTTGAAGCTGCAATGGAAGAAGAAGATGATGAGTCACATGTCTTGAGGAAGTTGAAGCCAAAAATTCCAGATCACAATGATGTTCATCCAGTAGCTGAGAACATGAAGATAAGGAAGGATTCAGGATTGAGGCTATGGAGAGAGTCAGATCCATATGCCACCAGAAGAAGAACTGCTGTGGACTACAGGTTCCATACCAAGGAACATGAGGACTTCTATGAGACAGTGTTGCTTGACAAGAAACCAATAGTGTGTGACATGAGATGGGTCAACTGGGAGTACATCAAGGAGATTGAAGAGCACTATCCTGGAGTCTACAATAGTTTCAAGGCTTGTGGAGTTGATGAGTTTGTGGCTCAGAAGCTCACAAAGTGGAATGATGAGTTCATCATGCAGTTCTACTCCACGGCTCACCTCTACCCAGATGGAAGGATTGTCTGGATGTCTGAAGGTACTAGGTACCAGTCAACAGTAACAGAATGGGCTCAGTTAATCAATGCCCCAGAAGAACAAGAAGATGACTTGGATGTCTATGCCAAGAAGAAGAAGGATCACAACTCCATGGCTAGCATGTACAAGGAGATTCCTGATGCAGATCTTGAGACTCACCAATTTGGTTCAGTGAAACACATGCTGTCATGTCTGCCTACAATCAACTAGATCCTCAGGCACAGACTTCTGCCCAAGTCAGGTGATCACAGAATGATCAGAGGTCACTCCATCAACTTGTTGCACATTTTTGATGTTCCACAGAAGTTCAAGGTCATGAGCCTAATTGTGGAAACCATAAAGAGGACAGCTGCAGATCAGAAGAGGAGTTGTGGGTATGCCCCACTGATTCAGGAGCTGATCAAGTCCAAGATGGCACTGGCACAAATCTACTGGACAAGGAGCACCTGCCCATCTACCCAGACTTTGAGGATAACACTGTGGTGATGGATGAAAATGAACCATCTTCTGTGCAAGCACAAGCAAAGAGGAAGAAGGCAAGGACTGAGAATGCTGCAAAGATGCCAATCATGGATGATGCATCTAAGTATCTTCTGAAGAGCAAGCAAGATCAGCTTGGCTACTTGATTGCCTCCACTCTAAGATTGAGAAGGGACTGGCCACCCTGACTCAAAACCAAGAGAGCTTGGAGAGGATCATGGAGCAGAAGTTCTACGACTTAGATGTGAAGGTCACTGAGATACAGTCTGTTGTTGAGCAACTTCAGGAAGCAGTGCAGGAGAAGAAGGGCAAGACAACCACTAATGCTTTTGCTAGAGTGCCCCAAGGACAGAGATCTGTTGCTATGCCTGTCACAGACACTAGAGCAACTTCATCTGCACCAGCTATGACTTCATGCCACCAGCTCCAAAGACCTACTCCTCCAAAGACCATCTACATCGACCGATGCCTTCGTTTGGAGTTCGTCTACACCACAACCTCAAGACCAAGCCCGAGTGTCGATCTAGCACTATGTATTTTTTATGAACTTTTTGGTAACTTGTTGCCAAAGGGGGAGAAAATGTATAGATCATAGGCTTCGAGAGAGACTGTTGCTTTTGTTCTCTCTTGCGTTTCTCTTTGGTGGTTGAACTTTGTTATTTGATTGTTTGAAATACTTTATGCTTGTGTGTGTGATACTTGGATGATCATGTGTTTGATCATATACTACTATTATGCTTGTTGGATAACATTATCCTTTTATATTCCATATGATCACTCACTTTGCTTGGTGATGAGTGCATGTATTTTAATTATTATCATTTTGAGCGCTCCACCAAGATGTATGTGACATGGAAGAGTAACCGATGATCCTAACTCTTTATGCATTTGCAGTCCAAAGCAAATCTTAAAATATGCACAAATTTAGGGGGAGCTCTTGCTTTTCACATAATTCTCAAAGGGACAATGTTTTTCACTCTTATTATCATTTGTCGAAGCTTTGTTCTATATGTTGTCATCAATTACCAAAAAGGGGGAGATTGAAAGAGCAACTATCCCTAGGTGGTTTTGGTAATTCCTAACAACATATAGTTCATTGAGCTAATGCTATTTCAAGACTTATTTTTCAGGAAAGCTCAACGATTGGCATGGCATGGATGAGAAAAGTGGACCCCTCAAAATACTAAGGACAAAAGGATTGGTTCAAGCTCAAAAGTTCAAGACTCTACATTTTCTATTTTAGTGATCCAAGATCACATTGAGTCTATAGAGAAAAACCAATACTATCAAGGAGGGATGTGGTGTTGCTTAGTGAGGCTCTTGCTCAAAGTGCTTAGTGATATGCTCCAAAACCCTCAACTACATTCTCACATCCACATATGACCTAAACCAAAATTCAAACTCGGCCCCACCGATTCTTTCTATCCGGCGCCACCGAGTTCAGATGTCATAGCCACCGCCACAAACCCTAGGCAAATCGATCTCACCGATAGGGACCTCGGTCTCACCGAGATGGGATTGTAATCTCTCTGTTTCCCTTCGTAACATTTCGTCCCACCGAGATGAGCGATCGGTCCCACCGAGATTGCAATGTAAACTCTCTGTTTCCCTTTTGTAACATTTTGGTCTCAACGAAATGAGCGAATCGGTCCCACCGAGTTAACATGACAACCTCTCTGGTTAGCTTATTACCAAAATCGGTCTCACCGATTTTGTGTAATCGGTCTCACCGAGATTACGTTATGCCCTAACCCTAACCATATCGGTCCTACCGAGTTGCATGTCGGTCCCACCAAAAATCCTAACGGTCACTAGATTTGCTGAATAGGTCCGACCGAGTTTACCAATTCGGTCCCACCGAGTTTGGCAAGTTGTGTGTAACGGTTGGATTTTGTGTGGAGGCTATAAATACCCCTCCAAATCCTCTTCATTCGTGGAGAGAGCCATCAGAACGAACCTATACTTCCAACCTACTTTTTCGGAGAGAGAACCACCTACACTGGTGTTGAGACCAAGATATTCCATTCCGACCATATGAATCTTGATCTCTAGCCTGCCCCAAGTTGATTTCCACTCAAATCTTCTTTCCACAAAATCTAAATCCTGTGAGAGAGAGTTGAGTGTTGGGGAGACTATCATTTGAAGCACAAGAGCAAGGAGTTCATCATCAACACACCATTTGTTACTTCTAGGAGAGTGGTGTCTCCTAGATTGGCTAGGTGTCACTTGGGATCCTCCGACAAGATTGTGGAGTTGAACCAAGGAGTTTGTAAGGGCAAGAAGATCGCCTACTTCGTGAAGATCTACCGCTAGTGAGGCAAGTCCTTCGTGGGCGATGGCCATGGTGGGATAGACAAGGTTGCTTCTTCGTGGACCCTCCGTGGGTGGAGCCCTCCGTGGACTCGCGCAACCGTTACCCTTCATGGGTTGAAGTCTCCATCAACGTGGATGTTTGATAGCACCACCTATCGGAACCACGACAAAAACATCTGTGTCTCCAAATTGCGCTTGAATCCTCCAAACCCTTCCCTTTACATTCTTACAAGTTGCATTCTTTACTTTCCGCTGCTCATATACTCTTCGCATGCTTGCTTGAATTGTGTTAAGATTGCTTGACTTGTTCTAAGTTGTAAAATCTGCCAAGAACTAAAACTAGGAAATGGCTAGATTTTTATTTGGTTAAGTAGTCTAATCACCCCCCCTCTAGACATACTTTCGATCCTACAAGTGGTATCAGAGCTTTGGTCTCCATTTGCTTTGATTTCCATAGCTTTTGGTAGTCATATCCTTGGTTTCACAACCTAGGAGAGTATGGCGTCTAGCGAGGGAAATTACCACCGTAGAGGTCCTTACTTTGATGGTACTAATTTTGCTAGTTGGAAGCATAAGATGAAAATGCATATTCATGGACATAACCCCGCCGTTTGGCTATTGTGTGTATTGGCTTGCAAGGTGAATTCTTTGATGCGAGAGAACCGAGCCGTGAAGCTACCGCGGAAGAGTTGAAGATGCTGCAATACAATGCTCAAGCTTATGATATCCTCTTCAACGGATTGTGCCCCGAAGAACTCAACAAAATCAGCCGTCTTGAGAATGCAAAGGAAATTTGGGATACTTTGATTGATATGCACGAAGGTACCTACTCCGTCTTGGAATCCAAGTTGGATGTGCTTCAAAGTCAACTTGACAAGTTCAAAATGAAGGATGGTGAAGGTGTCGCTGAAATGTACTCTAGGCTTGCTCTTATCACAAATGAGATTGCCGGCTTAGGAAGTGAAGAGATGACCGACAAATTCATCATCAAGAAGATCCTAAGAGCCTTGGATGGAAAATATGATACCGGATACACATTGATCCAAATGATGCCCAATTACAAAGATCTCAAGCCAACAGAAGTCATTAGAAGAATTGTTGCTCATGAGATGTCAATCAAGGATAAGGAGGAGCTCCATAACAAGTCAAGTGGTGCTTACAAAGCCTCATGTGAAGCTCCCACATCATCAAGTGAGAAACAAACCTTCAATGAAGAATTGAGCCTAATGGTGAAGAACTTCAACAAGTTCTATAAGAGTAGAAGCAAAGAGAGAAGTTCCAAGTCAAGGTCCTACAATGACAAACGATCTTCTAGTCGAGAGCGTAATTGCTACAATTGTGGAAGACCCGGACACTACTCCAATGAGTGTACGGCCCCCTACAAAAGAAGAGAAGATTCTCCCAAAAGAAGGAGTAGAAGAGAAGAATCACCATCAAGAGAGAGAAGGAGTAGAGATGATCGTTATGAACGAAGACCCTCTCGGAGAAGCAAGGATTCGGAAAGGAAGGACAAGTCATCAAGGAGCTACAAAAAACGAAGACATCAAGCTCATGTTGGTGACTGGTATCCGGCTCCGACTCCGACAATCACTCCGAGAGAAGCTATCACTCCAACTCCGAATATACTCAAGATGAAGGTGTTGCCGGTCTAGCACTTGCGTCAACCAACTCCTACGACATATTTGATTCACCAAATGAAGGAATTGGAAGATTCTTCATGGCCAAAGGTCCAAAGGTATCACACCCCGAGTATGTTGATTTCAATAGTGATGAAGATGACTTGTTAGGTGATGATGATTTACTTGCTGACAACTCTAGTGATGAATACTATGATGAAACGTCAATTAATCATGCTAATCAAGATAAAACGAATAACAATGATAAGGAGAAGATTGAGTCTCTAACTAAAGAACTAAACACTCTTAAGTTAGCTCATGAAACTATCTTAGGAGATCATCGAGAACTTTTAAGGGCTCATGAGAAATTACGTTTTGAGAAGCTCAATCTTGAGCAAGAGCATGAGTTCTTAAAGGCAATCAATGATGATCTTCGCTAGAAAATTTCTTCTTACATTGCCAAGCGTTTACTCTTATCCACTTACATGCCTCAAGCCAAGTCTAGTAACAAGAACAAGAAGGATTCTTCCTCTAGTAGCAAGAATAATCATGCTAAATCCAATATTGTTGCTTCTAGTAGTTCTCTTGATTCCACTAATGATTCTCTTAGCCAAGTTACACTTCAGCAAAAAAATAGCTTATTGAAGGGAATTAAGAGAAAGGTGTTTACAAGAGCCTTGCCAGGAGTAAGCAATTCGAGGAAATTGTACGCAAGCAAGGAAGGCACCGGAATGATATGTCTCGACTAGACGACGAGTCGCTAGTTGGTCCGATCTTCCACGGTACTTGCAAGATAACAATGAACGACGGCAGCAAAAGTCGCAGAAGAAATAGACGTAGAAGAAAAGAAACCTTCGGATCAAACGGATAATATAAGAAACCAAAGGAGAAGACTTGCAGCGAAACTGATATGAGATCAGACACGAGCACAGCAGCAACGAATCCCTAGGATTCATAAGAACACATCCTTGGTGCCTCCGGACGTGAGGCCTTTTCTGTTGTGCTTATCAACTCCAAACTAAAACAAATCTCCGTACAAGACTCAGGACGCTGCCTTTTATATCCTAGACACCAGCCAGCCGTAAGGGCCTAAACTACTAACTGTCTCAAACTAATACGGAGATCCCCTCCTTTTACATCTCGGAGAGAAAGAAAAAAAAAGATAACTAACACAACCTGTACGTGGACCCTATTCTGAAGTAGTATTCTTTAATTAGAAAGCTACTTAATAAACCGGCCACGCTAATCACACATGACTAATAAAAGAACTACTTATTTGCTTCCATGCTTGAAACTACTTCACCGGACATGAAATACTACCAATATTAGTGCACTTTGGAGGGGTTCTGAAGTTTGGCTTCACTATGTCCTTCTTCGGCTCCACCGACGAAACCTCAAAGAAGAGAGAGCCAAGCTGTAGCACACTCGGAAGATCAGATCTGAAGCCTCTGGTATACTTGCATCAAAACAAATGGTTGTGCTTGTCTTTTGTTCAACACTTGGAGTCACCCCAGGTAAACCTACAGCATTGGTGCACACATCATCCTCCCCCTCTTGAAGCGAAGCCGTCCTCGACTTCGAAACAACCTTTGCGATCTTTTGTTGTAGAGAAACATTAGCATCTACATTGATGGCATTGGCAAACATCGGTCTCAACACATTCCGTTTTCCATTACTCCAAAATGAATAAGTGTTAGACCTTCCATCATGTGTGGCTCCATGATCATATTGCCATGGTCTTCCTAACAATATATGGCATGCATCCATTGGCAAAACATCACATATCGCCATATCAGTATAATCGCCAACAGAAAAATTCACACGGACCTTATGTGTAACCTTCATCTTCCCTGTATGATACATCCACTCGACATGGTGTGGCTGAGGGTGCTTCCATGTAGGTAACCCAAAAGCTTCCACCAATTCCTTGATGACCGCGTTGGTGTAGCTTCCTCCATCTATAATTAACTTACAATTGGTGTTGTTGATTTTGCATTGAGTTTGAAAAATATTCCAGCGCTGCCCCTTATCCTCAATGCGATCCTCTTGAACCCGCTGCACCATCAAAGACGGATATGATTCAGCAGCTTCAAAACTCGCAAACACCTCTTCTGTTTCTTCAGTTTTTTCACTAGAAGTGTCAGAAACTGCCTCTTTGTCACTAGCAGACGCATATCCATCTCTTGTGAGCAACACTCTTTTCTCATTAGGACATTCACGCCTCATATGCCCTCTTCCTCCACACTTGAAACAGTCTATGTTACTGGTACGTGAGGTGGACTATGCACTAGAATCAAACTTCGACAGTCCTGATTTTGAAGCATCCTTTTGCACGGAACCATGGGAGTGATTTGACACGGTTGTCCTAGAGCTAGGACCTACATCCTCACTCTTATGCTGCGAGCGCCACCATGTGTTCAAAGTGGTACTGGGAACTGTGCTAGCTTGGTGTCGCTTAATCTGCTGTTCTGCACGCACAACTTGGTGCACAAGATCTTGTATGTTGTAGTAGACCACCATCTCAACACGATCCTGCACCTCAATATTTAGTCCATTAAAGAAACGTGCCATGGTTGCCTCCGGATCCTCCGTTGTCCCTGTACGTATC
This sequence comes from Aegilops longissima, assembly GCA_021605205.1. Taxonomy (NCBI): domain Eukaryota; kingdom Viridiplantae; phylum Streptophyta; class Magnoliopsida; order Poales; family Poaceae; genus Aegilops; species Aegilops longissima. The sequence continues at coordinate 463,309,672 of CM038682.1, forward strand.
ATAAGCAACTCCATCTCCTTGTAATATTCATCAACACTCATATTGCCTTGAGAGAGCCGTTGCAACTTGTTATACATATCTCTTTTATAGTGCTCGGGAACAAAACGTCGCGTCATGAATTCTTTCATACCTCTCCAAGTCATCGGGCGATGTCTTGAACGACAAATTTGACTCCACCAAATTAGTGCGTAACCGGTGAACTCAATTCCAGCAAGTTGAACTTTCTTCTCCTCGCTATAATGATGGGCGTCAAAAATTTGATCAACACGCATCTCCCACTCCAAATAGCCTTCTAGTTCGCACTTGCCGGAGAACGAAGGGACTGAAATTTTTATGCGCCCAATTCCATCATCCAAAGGAACACGCACAGCTTGCCCCACACGGTCCGCTCCACCACGAGCGGAAGTTTCATGACGGGGCTCATAGTGTCGCGGTCGTGGTGCGTACCCTGCCTCATGGTCAACTCCGTCATCGACGCCATCATCTCCAGCATGTGGTTGTGCCACCAAACGGTGATCATGCACGCCGACATGTCCATCGCGAGCCGGTGGTGCATAATGCAGTGGAGCAGCCGGAGCAGCCTGTGGTGGTGCAGAATTAGTCATCGGCGTATTGGTGGTGTCCGCCAAAGCATCGAACCGCGCGATCAGAACATCAATACTTTGGCCAAGCTTCACCTCGAGCGCGTCATGGCATTGCTTGACGTAGTTGCACGTGTGGTCAAAACCATCCCGAATATTTTGAGGAATATCATCCGTGTACACTGGACGCACAACTTCCTCAGAATCAGCAGCAACCTCATCAACCTTGTTGACCGAAGTTGACGTCTTAATCAACACAGCACCATGAACAACCTTAGCTCTGAATACCACTTGATATGACTCGACTAAACGACGAGTCGCTGGTTGGTACGATCTTCCACGGTACTTGCGAGATAACAATGAACGACGGCAGCAAAAGTCGCAGAAGAAATAGACGTAGAAGAAAAGAAACCTTCGGATCAAACAGAAAAGATAAGAAACCAAAGGAGAAGACTTGCAGCGAAACTGATATGAGATCAGACACGAGCATAGCAGCAATGAATCCCTAGGATTTGCAAGAACACTTCCTTGGTGCCTCCTGACATGAGGCCTTTTCTGTTGTGTTTATCAACTCCAAACTAAAACAAATCTCCGTACAATACTCAGGACGCTGCCTTTTATATCCTAGACACCAACCAGCCGTAAGGGCCTAAACTACTAACTATCTCAAACTAATACGGAGATCCCCTCCTTTTACATCTCGGAGAGAAAGAAAAAAACAAGCTAACTAACACAACCTATACGTGGACCCTATTCTGAAGTAGCATTCTTTAATTAGAAAGCTACTTAATCAACTGGCCACGCTGACCACACATGACTAATGAAAGAACTAATTATTTTCTTGCATGCTTGAAACTACTTCACCGGACATGAAATACTACCAATATTAGTGCACTTTTGAGGGGTTCTGAAGTTTGGCTTCACCGTGTCCTTCTTCGGCTCCACCGACGAAACCTCAAAGAAGAGAGAGCCAAGCTGTAGCACAGTCGGAAGATTAGAATCTGAAGCCTCTGGTATACTTGCGTCAAAACAAATGGTTGTGCTTGTCTTTTGTTCAACACTTGGAGCCGCCCCAAGTAAACCTACGGCATTGGTGCACACATCACGGAATAAACAAGGTACTGGTTTTGAACGGAAGTTCAATGCCAATGGAGTTGAGTGGGAAGAAGACCAATACCCCAAGACGAAGTTTATTCCTCAACAAGAGAAGTATGATCCTACTTATTTCAATGGGACACAAGCTAAAGATGATCTTCCACCACAAGACCACAAGGAAAAAGGCAAGGACAGCTTCAAGAGGAAATTGATGCATTTGAAGAAGCTCCTAAGGCCTTGGTCAAGTGGGTTCCCAAGACTACATCAAGTTCCACTTCATCAAAACTACAACTCCGAGGATTCCCATCAAGATGGTGTGGATCCCGAAGAAGAAGAACTAGAGAGTTCTTGAGGGTGACTCCGCCAACATACTTCACTCCTATCACTTTGGCAAGAACAAGTGCAATCAACCTCCACATCTTGCACTAGTTCAAGGAGTCACAAACCCTCTTATTGGTAAGGCAAGGGACAAGGTAACCAAATGCTTTCATAGAGATCATCTTGTGTATGCATCACCCTATGTCTATGGATATTCCTTGTTTGTTCCTTGTGGGACTAACCAGTGTAGGTATTGAAAGTACAACTCACTCCAAAGGATTGCTCCAAATGATCTACATCAACATTGAGCATCCACATCTTCAACACCTACATGAAGTCATCATCGACAAAACCCAAGGTTGGTTCATCCCTCTTAGGGGGTATCTCACATCTAGCGGGAGCTTTACTCTAAGAATTGAGCTAAAGCAACTCTAATGGTGTGAACACAACAACGCTTTATGTAAAAGTGGTAACCCCACTTGTGCTTAAACGATGAGTATGACCTATGATCAAATGTTCTCATTTGACTCCTATGTCAATATACTCATATATAGATGACCTAGTCATCGCCAATTTCTTGATAGATGCTAGAATTGGTTGTGCATGCCTTGCCACATATTTCATTTGCCATTTTATTGTGTGAGCATGTTGGTTGCGTAATTTACTCATTCAAGGACATCCACTTGTTGTTTTGATTGATTGGTTTCTTTTTGTCTTGCCAAGTGGATGGACAAGAATGCCTAAGAACCTTCTCTAGGTATCTATGCTCTTCTCGTCTCAAACTCTATTCATGATGCATCACAAAGTTTGATCAAGTCAGATTCGAACCACTCTGTGTGAGGAGCACTCGGAGTTCCCCGATTCGTCATAGACTTAAACTTCCAAAACTTCTTTGTGCGTTTCGGTCTGACCAATTCATCCATTTCGGTCATACCGAGATCACTAAGTCGATCTAGGTTTTCAATCTCGGTGCAACCGATTTGAACTCTTCGGTCACACCGAGTTGTTCCACTCGGTCACACCGACATGGTCATGCTATATATACCCACGGGCCAAAATTTGGAAAACTTTTCGAACCTCTTCGCCCGCGCTCAGCCTGCTCTGCCTCCATGGGTCTTTGGATCGTCCTCCTCGGCGCCAGCTGCCTCTAGTCGCTGGTCTCCGCCGCCGTCAACGGGATCGTCTCCGCCGTTGCCGCTGTAGCAAGTCCATCGCCGCTCTAGGGTATGGACTTGATCCTTGTGCTGATCTCACTCCAATTCCCTAGCACATTGTTTTGCCATGAATCTTGCCACGATTGAGATCACTCTATCCAATGAAAACACTCCGTAGTTTAGTTGTGGATTGAAAATTTAGGGTTAGGTTTCGGCCAAAACCATCTCGGACTGACCAAGTGGTTGAAATCGGTTCCACCGATTTGGCTCAGGCCATTGCACATGTAATTCTCGGTCTGACTGAGAATTGCAAATCGGTGTGACCGAGTTCAAGTCTTTGTGAAACCCTAGCAGTCTCGGAGCCACCGAACTGTGAATCAGTCTGACCGAGTTCACTAGTTTAGGTTCCAACAGCTGCTTCGGTATCACCGAGATTTCAAATCGGTAGATCTAATGCTTTCTGTGGAAAACTAAAACTAAGTTTTTGATTCATTCTTTTGAAAAAAACTATGCACTTTGTGATGCTCATCCACTCTACCTCATCTATAATCTATTCACAGGGTCAGATGTTAGTGTTTGCATCATGTCAAATCAGAGTGACAGTCAGAACAAGTCTGAGGAGCAGGTTCACATGAGTGAGGGCACTAGTCCCTCTAGCAGCTCAGATGATGGAAGCAGGAGCGCACCCAACAACTTGCCAAAGGCTGCCACAAGGGCCAGCAAGAAAAGAACCTCAGATTCAGAGGATGAGGACTATGTGGCTGAGGAGGAAGAAGCCACCTCAAAGAAGAAGGTGCTCAAAAAGGAATATGGCACAACTGCTGCAACTAAGCCAGGTATGAAGACCAGGAGGCCAGCAGGAAGACAGCCAATGTCTAAGCCAAGGAAAGTTGCCACAGGTGAGAAAATGGTGTTCACTCTTGAACCCAAGGAAGCTGGAGATGGCAAGAAGAGGAAAGAGAGGGTCAAGAAGACCACTGCCAGAGTTCTAGGGAAGCCCTCAATGATGAGAGACTCTGAAGAGGAAGAGGAAGAGGTTGCTGCACCAGCACCTAAAGCCCAGAAGCTCATGGGAGATGCCATAAGATCTGGGGCTGCTCCATCTAAGCCCAAAGAAGCTCCCAAGCCAGCTGCTCCAAAACCCAAAACTGCACCCAAGAGGAGCACCAGGAACATCCCAGCAGCAGAGAAGAACAAGGCCCCAGTGCCTGAAGCTGCAATGGAAGAAGAAGATGATGAGTCACATGTCTTGAGGAAGTTGAAGCCAAAAATTCCAGATCACAATGATGTTCATCCAGTAGCTGAGAACATGAAGATAAGGAAGGATTCAGGATTGAGGCTATGGAGAGAATCAGATCCATATGCCACCAGAAGAAAAACTGCTGTGGACTACAGGTTCCATACCAAGGAACATGAGGACTTCTATGAGACAGTGTTGCTTGACAAGAAACCAATAGTGTGTGACATGAGATGGGTCAACTGGGAGTACATCAAGGAGATTGAAGAGCACTATCCTGGAGTCTACAATAGTTTCAAGGCTTGTGGAGTTGATGAGTTTGTGGCTCGAAGCTCACAAAGTGGAATGATGAGTTCATCATGCGTTCTACTCCTGACTCACCTCTACCCAGATGGAAGGATTGTCGGATGTCTCAAGGTACTAGGTACCATCAACGATTGCGAGAATGGGCTCAGTTGATCAATGCCCCAGAAGAACAAGAAGATGACTTGGATGTCTATGCCAAGAAGAAGAAGGATCACAACTCCATGGCTAGCATGTACAAGGAGATTCCTGATGCAGATCTTGAGACTCACCAATTTGGTTCAGTGAAACACATGCTGTCATGTCTGCCTACAATCAACTAGATCCTCAGGCACAGACTTCTGCCCAAGTCAGGTGATCACAGAATGATCAGAGGTCACTCCATCAACTTGTTGCACATTTTTGATGTTCCACAGAAGTTCAAGGTCATGAGCCTAATTGTGGAAACCATAAAGAGGACAGCTACAGATCAGAAGAGGAGTTGTGGGTATGCCCCACTGATTCAGGAGCTGATCAACTACAAGATGGCACTGGCACATATCTACTGGACAAGGAGCACCTGCCCATCTACCCAGACTTTGAGGGTAACACTGTGGTGATGGATGAAAATGAACCATCTTCTGTGCAAGCACAAGCAAAGAGGAAGAAGGCAAGGACTGAGAATGCTGCAAAGATGCCAATCATGGATGATGCATCTAAGTATCTTCTGAAGAGCAAGCAAGATCAGCTTGGCTACTTGATTGCCTCCACTCTAAGGATTGAGAAGGGACTGGCCACCCTGACTCAAAACCAGGAGAGCTTGGAGAGGATCATGGAGCAGAAGTTCTACGACTTAGATGTGAAGTTCACTGAGATACAGTCTGTTGTTGAGCAACTTCAGAAAGAAGTGTAGGAGAAGAAGGGAAAGACATCCACTGATGATTTTGCTAGAGTGCCCCAAGGACAGAGATCTGTTGCTATGCGTGTCACAGACACCAGAGCAACTTTATCTGGACCAGCTATAGCATCAGTGCCATCAGCTCCAGCACCTAGTCCTCCACCACCATCTACATCGACTGATGCCTTCGTTCTTGGAATTATGTCTACACCACGACCTGAAGACCAAGCCTGAGTGTCGATCTAGCACTATGCATTTTTTATGAACTTTTTGGTAACTTGTTGCCAAAGGGGGAGAAAATGTATAGATCATAGGCTTCGAGAGAGACTGTTGCTTTTGTTCTCTCTTGCGTTTCTCTTTGGTGGTTGAACTTTGTTATTTGATTGTTTGAAATACTTTATGCTTGTGTGTGTGATACTTGGATGATCATGTGTTTGATCATATACTACCTTTATGCTTGTTGGATGACATTATCCTTTTATATTCCAGATGATCACTCACTTTGCTTGGTGATGAGTGCATGTATTTTAATTATTATCATTTTGAGCGCTCCACCAAGATGTATGTGACATGGAAGAGTAACCCATGATCCTAACTCTTTATGCATTTGCAGTCCAAAGCAAATCTTAAACTATGCACAAATTTAGGGGGAGCTCTTGCTTTTCACATACTTCTCAAAGCGACAATGTTTTTCACTCTTATTATCATTTGTCGAATCTTTGATCTATATGTTGTCATCAATTACCAAAAAGGGGGAGATTGGAAGTGCAACTATCCCTTGGTGGTTTTGGTAATTCCTAACAACATATAGTTCATTGAGCTAATGCTATTTCAAGACTAATTTTTCAGGAAAGCTCAATGATTGGCATGGCATTGATAAGAAAAGTGGACCCCTCAAAATACTAAAGAAAAAGGATTGGCTCAAGCTCAAAAGTTCAAGACTCTACATTTTCTATTTTAGTGATCCAAGATCACATTGAGTCTATAGGAAAAGCCAATACTATCAAGGAGTTATGAGGTGTTGCTTAATGAGGCTCTTGCTCAAAGTGCTTAGTGATATGCTACAAAACCCTCAACTACATTCTCACATCCACATATGACCTAAACAAAAAGTCAAACTCGGCCCCACCGATTCTTTCTATCCGGCGCCACCGAGTTCAGATGTCATAGCCACTGCCACAAACCCTAGGCAAATCGGTCTCACCGATAGGGATCTCGGTCTCACCGAGATGGGGTTGTAATATCTCTGTTTCCCTTTGTAACATTTCGGTCCCACCGAGATGAGCGATCGGTCCCACCGAGATTGCAATGTAAACTCTCTGTTTCCCTTTTGTAACATTTTGGTCTCACCAAAATGAGCGAATCTGTCCCACCGAGTTTACCTGACCAACTCTCTGGTTAGCTTATTACCAAAATCGGTCTCACTGAGTTTGTGTAATTGGTCTCACCGAGATTACGTTAACCCCTAATCCTAACCATATTGGTCCTACCGAGTTGCATGTCGGTCCCACCGAAAATCCTAACGGTCCCTAGATTTGTTGAATCGGTCCGACCGAGTTTACCAATTCGGTCCCATCGAGTTTGGCAAGTTGTGTGTAACGGTTAGATTTTCTGTGGAGGCTATAAATACCCCTCCACATGCTCTTCATTCTTGGAGAGAGCCATCAGAACGAGCCTACACTTCCAACCTACTTTTTCCGAGAGAGAACCCCCTACACTTGTGTTGAGACCAAGATATTCCATTCCTACCATATGAATCTTGATCTCTAGCCTTCCCCAAGTTGCTTTCCACTCATATCTTCTTTCCACCAAATCCAAATCATGTGAGAGAGAGTTGAGTGTTGGGGAGACTATCATTTGAAGCACAAGAGCAAGGAGTTCATCATCAACACACCATTTGTTACTTCTTGGAGAGTGGTGTCTCCTAGATTGGCTAGGTGTCAGTTGGGAGCCTCCGACGAGATTGTGGAGTTGAACCAAGGAGTTTGTAAGGGCAAGGAGATCGCCTACTTCGTGAAGATCTACCGCTAGTGAGGCAAGTCGTTCGTGGGCGACGGCCATGGTGGGATAGACAAGGTTGCTTCTTCGTGGACCCTTCGTGGGTGGAGCACTCCGTGGACTCGCGCAACCGTTACCCTTCGTGGGTTGAAGTGTCCATCAACGTGGATGTGCGATAGCACCACCTATCGGAACCACGACAAAAACATATGTGTCTCCAATTGCGCTTGAATCCTCCAAACCCTTCCCTTTACATTCTTGCAAGTTGCATGCTTTACTTTCCGATGCTCATATACTCTTCGCATGCTTGCTTGAACTGTGTTAAGATTGCTTGACTTGTTCTAAGTTGCTAAAATCTGCCAAGAACTAAAATTGGGAAAAGGCTAGATTTTTATTTGGTCAAGTAGTCTAATCACCCCCCCCTCTAGACATACTTTCGATCCTACGGAGGAGACCCGCATGGGCCCAACCTAGCTGCACTAGGAACCGAGTCTGGCACGGCACAAGGAACCGACTCTCAACTGCCAAGATAAGTTTCATGCCGGGTCGATCAAGCACTGTGGCATAGGACTCTTACTTGTTGCAGCCTTGTTACGGCAAGGTCGCCTCCCTTCCCTATCTCTTGGTAGCTGCTTGCGCGCTAAAGGGGACCTGTTGAGCATCGCAAATTTGCATAATAAGGATAGTATCAACAAAAGACATTACAGACCCTTTACACGCCCCCGCGGGGTCCATCTCGATTCCTCGCAGGGAACAAAATAAGTAAGTTTCTAGGAGCCCTATCTAAAGGCGCCAGCACGGCCGGCGCCACCCTCAACAGCGGGCCAAGGGAGGCCGGCGCCGAACCCATCCAGATCGGCGATGGCGGTGGCCGGACGCTCCGGCTTTGCTCCTGGACCGGCGAGAGCTCGGGGGCACGTAGCTGTCCTCGCTCGTCTCCGGAGTCTCGTAGGGCTCAGGAAAGTCGCTGGACTCCCAACCGCCACCGCTACTGCCAGAGGGGCTGCTGGCGAAGCCAGCGGCAGGCTCAGCGCTGGTCGTTGCGCCGTCTCGACGAGCCACTCCTGGGTAGCACTCCAGGCGGCGGCCTTCCTTGTTGAAGACCTTGAAGAACATGGTGGAGGCGCCGTCGTACTCAAAGTTGATGGCGAGGGCGCCTTCCACACGGCAAACCCGAGCAACCTCGCCCCAACCGTGGGTCATGAAGATCTTGCCTGGGGAGACAGCTTCAACCTCCGCTCTAGTCGCCGGGGCGTCACAGTCGGTGTGCTACAGCCAAAGCTCGAGGGGGCCCCTCGGCGGCATCTCGACGGAGAAGAACTATGGGAAGTGAAACCAAGTGCGCGGAGGCATCGCCGCCCACATCATGAGTTCGCGCGAGGACAGCAGCACTCGCACCAACGGCCACGGCATGCGTCACCGCGGCACGGCGACCACGGCCACGGCACGGACAGCAGCACTCGCCGCCTATGCCTCCGGAGCCCTTAGCTTGGGCGTACAGAGGCAGCGGGTACCCGGGAGGAGGCCGCTCGCACCAACGCCTCGACACCTCCGGCCTCACAACTACATCGCGGCGGTGGGTCAGCCTCTTCTTTGGAGGAAGTGGCCTGGGCTTGTCGCGGGGGGTTTTCCCCTTCTCTGCCGCCGAGAACCTCCGTATCAGCGCCATGGGAATCGCTACTAGCAATGAAGAAAGGGAGAAGAAGAGAGCGGAGTAGGAAGAGATGAGCGACGGGGGCTCTGCCCCCTCCTCATTTATAGCAAGAGAAGGCCAATCGCCGATCCCCACGATCACATGTAATGATGAATTTTCTCTGCATGCAGCTGGGATTCGTCAAGTCAGGCAGTTGTCGAGGCAGCGTGGGGAAGCGGAGACGCCCATGTCCAATCGATTGCCACGCGTCAAGCGAGGCCGCAGGCTGTTGGGGCCTGCGGCGCTTCGCACTTGCCCTTTGGCTTCACCTTGAAGCCAAGTCCGAGCGCGCCTTGGGCCTGGGGGCTACTGTCGGCCTTCTGGGAAGGGGGGTCCCCAGACTTGCCTGCCCGCGGCCCACGACATGGCTCCACCAACGGCCCCGTATGACCCATCTTCACCAGCAAACACTCAAGACCCTCGCAAGGGGCCAAGCCTCATGAGGCGGACAACGCAAGACCTCCTCGGGAGCGGCCTCACTAGGCTGGCTCGCGAGGGGCGGAGAGATCAAGGCAAGGGGCACCTCGCGAGGTTCCTGTGACGCAAGCCATGACGACCAAGGCCAGGCAGGCGCCAGCGCGCGCAATGTCCTCGTTTCCTCTTTGGTGCTAAAGAGGCAGGCGCAGGCGAGGAGTCTCGAGGCATCAGGCAAAGGTTTCCATATCGGTGCAATGAGACCAGGACCAGCAGGACGGCAGGACGGAGGTCACCGTGGAGCCCAAGACGGCGTCACCACGAGATCCTTTGGCAGGCGAAGACCACCTTTAGTCAGGATAACTTGTACTAGTTTTCTCCCTTTGAATTTGGCCATTGTGGCATCCCTTCCCTCTCAATACTTGGGAAGAGGACCAAGGCCTCTATAAATAGGACTAGCCACCACCATAGAGGGGGATGGAGATACGCTGGAGAGACACCACACCAGCACACCGAGCACAAGAACACCTCTCCTCAGGAGGCTGTTCTTCCCTTGTAACTGTTCATCCTCAGCCCAAGAGGCAATTCACCACACCACACTGGAGTAGGGTATTACACCACATCGGTGGCCCGAACCAGTATAAATCTTGTGTCCCTTTGTTCTTTGGGTTCGACGCGCTAGGCTCAGCGATCATTGCAAGAGCGAGCTAGGGGGAGGGAGAGATCTTCGTGCGCACCCCAGTGTTCGAACCTCAAGTGTTTTTCTAGAACCCGAAATCCGACAACACCCCTCTCGGGCGCCCACGCTTGTGGTCCAACCTCGGGAGCCTGTCTGCTCCTCGCGCTCGAGCCTCAGGAGGGGTGCTAGACCATGGAGTTCAAGGCGTAGCTGCTCTGGAGGACCCTGCTGGAGAAGGCGGAAGATGCAGAGGGCGTGGCTCGCTAGGCCATTTCCTACTGCAATCAGGACAGTGGGCTCTACCGAAAGCGGCCAAACGACGTCTCTCTGCGGTGTATCTCCAGGGAGCAGTGCTACGTCTTGAGCTTGTGTTGGTTTTCCTCGAAGAGGAGAGGGTGATGCAGCAAGTGTAGCGTACGTATTTCCCTCGGTTTTGAGAACCAAGGTATCAATCCAGTAGGAGGCTCCTCAAAAGTCCCACGCACCTACACAAACAAACTGAGAACTCGCAACCAATGCAATAAAGGGGTTGTCAATCCCTTCACGGCCCCTTGCAAAAGTGAGATCTAATAAATATAGTATTATAAGATAAATATATTTTTGGTATTTTATAATATAGATGCGAAAAGTAAAGATGCAAATAAAAGTAGATTGGGAGAAAATATGATAAGAGATAGACCCGGGGGCCATATGTATCACTAGTGGCTTCTCTCAAGATAGCATAAGTATTACGGTGGGTGAACAAATTACTGTCGAGCAATTGATAGAAAAGCGCATAGTTATGAGATTATCTAGGCATGATCATGCATATAGGCATCACGTCCATAACAAGTAGACCGACTCCTGCCTGCATCTACTACTATTACTCCACACATCGACCGCTATCCAGCATACATCTAGAGTATTAAGTTCATAAGAACAGAGTAACGCTTTAAGCAAGATGACGTGATGTAGAGGGATAAACTCATGCAATATGATATAAACCCCATCTTGTTATCCTCGATGGCAACAATACAATACGTGCCTTGCAACCCTTTCTGTCACTTGGTAAGGACACCGCAAGATTGAACCCAAAGCTAAGCACTTCTCCCATGGCAAGAAAGACCAATCTAGTAGGCCAAACCAAATTGATAATTCGAAGAGACTTGCAAAGATAACTTAATCATACATAAAAGAATTCAGAGAAGATTCAAATATTATTCATAGATAAACTTGATCATAAACCCACAATTCATCGGATCTCGACAAACACACCGCAAAAAGAGTTTACATCGAATAGATCTCCACAAGAGAGGGGGAGAATATTGTATTGAGATCCAAAAAGAAAGAAGAAGCCATCTAGCTAATAACTATGGACCCGTAGGTCTTTGGTAAACTACTCACAACTCATCGGAGGGGCAAGGATGTTGATGTAGAGGCCCTCTGTTGTTGATTCCCCCTCCGGCAAAGTGCTGGCGAAGGCTCCAAGATGGGATCTCGTGGATACAGAAGGTTACGGTGGTGGAAATTGTGTTTCGTGGTGCCCCCGGATGTTTTCAGGGTACGTAGGTATATATACGAGGAAGAAGTACGTAGGTGGCCGCCCGAGGGGCCCACGAGACAGGGGGGCATGCCCTATAGGGGGGGCGCCCTCCTATCTCGTGGAGGCCTCGGTTGCTTCTTGACTTGCACTCCAAGTCCTCTGGATCACGTTCCTTCCGAAAATCACGCTCCCGAAGGTTTCATTCCGTTTGGACTCCATTTGATATTCCTTTTCTTCGAAATACTGAAATAGGCAAAAAAACAGCAATATGGGCTGGGCCTCCGGTTAGTAGGTCAGTCCCAAAAATGATATAAATGTGTAAAATAAAGCCCATAAACATCCAAAAGGGGTAATATAATAGCATGGAACAATAAAAAATTATAGATACGTTGGAAACGTATCAAGCATCCCCAAGCTTAATTCCTGCTCGTCCTCGAATAGGTAAATGATAAAAAATAATTTTTGATGTGGAATGCTACCTAGCATAATTCATAATGTAATTTTATTGTGGCATGAATGTTCAGATCCAAATGAATACAAAATAAAAGTTCATATTGATAAAAGAAATAGTAATACTTCAAGCATACTAATCAAAGTAATCATGTCTTCTCAAAATAGCATGGCAAAAGAAAGTTCATCCCTACAAAATCATATAGTTAGGCTATGCTTCATTTTCGTCACACAAAGATGTTCCCAACTTCTATACCCCTGATGACAAGCCAAGCAATTGTTTCATACTTAAATAATCTCAAACTTTTTCAACCTTCACGCAATACATGAGTGTGAGCCATGGATATAGCACTATGGGTGGAATATAATATGATGATGGGGATTGTGTGGAGAAGACAAAAAAGGAGAAAGTCTCACATTGACGAGGATAATCAACGGGCTATGGAGATGCCCATCAATTGATGTAAACATGAGGAGTAGGGATTGCCATGCAACGGATGCACTAGAGCTATAAATGAATGCTCAACAAAATAAAACTAGTGGGTGTGCATCCAACTTGCTTGCTCACGAAGACATAGGGCAATTGAGGAAGCCCATCGTAGGAATATACAAGCCAAGTTCTATAATGAAAAATTCCCACTAGTATGAAAAAGACAACTTATGAGACTCACTATATGAAAAACATGGTGCTATTTTGAAGCACAATATATGAGACTCACTACATGAAGAACAAGGTGCTACTTTGAAGCAAAAGTGTGGTAAGAGGATAGTAGCATTGTCCCTTCTCTCTTTTTCTCTCATTTTTTATTTGGGCCTTTTCGCTTTTTTTATGGCCTCTTTTTTTTCTTTTTTTTTCGTCCGGAGTCTCATCCCGACTTGTGGGGGAATCATGGTCTCCATCATACTTTCCTCACTTGGGACAATGCTCTAAAAATGATGATCATCACACTTTTATTTTCTAACAACTCAACAGTTACAACTCGATACTTAGAACAAAATATGACACTATATGAATGCCTCCGGCGGTGTACCGGGATATGCAATGAATCAAGAGTGACATGTATGAAAAATAATGCATGGTGGCTTTGCCACTAATACGATGTCAACTACATGATCATGCAATGGCAATATGACAAAAGTAAAGTATGTCATGGTGATGAACGGAATGGTGGAAAGTTGCATGGCAATATATCTCGGAATGGCTATGGAAATGCCATAATAGGTAGGTATGGTGGCTGTTTTGAGGAAGATATAGGGAGGTTTATGTGTGATAGAGCGATCGTATCACGGGTTTGGATGCACCGTGAAGTTTGCACCAACTCTCAAGGTGAGAAAGGGCAATGCAGTGCATCAAGAGGCTAGCAAAGGCGGAAAGGTAAAAGTGCGTATAATCCATGGACTCAACATTAGTCAAAAGAACTCATATAATTATTGCAAAAATTTAGAAGTCATCAAAAATCAAGTACTACGCGCATGCTCCTAGGGGGGTAGATTGGTAGGAAAAGACCATCGCTCGTTCCCGACCGCCACTCATAAGGATGCACAAGCCAGGTATACTTCATGTTTCAAATTTGTTACACAACTTTAACCATACGTGCATGCTACGGGACTTGCTAACTTCAACACAAGCATTATTTAAATTCATAATCACCCAACTAGCATGACTTTAATATCACTACCTCCATATCTCAAAACAATTATCAAGTATCAAGTTGATCATAGCATCCAATTCACTTCCTATGATATTTTTTATTATACCCAACTTGGATGCCTACCATTCTAGGACCAATTTTATGACCATAGCAAATACCATGCTGTTCTAAAAGACTCTCAAAATAATATAAGTGAAGCATGATAGACTAACAATTTCTTCAAAATTAAGACACCACCGTGCTCTAAAAGATATAAGTGAAGTACTAGAGCAAAAACTATCAAGCTCAAAAGATATAAGCGAAGCACATAGAGTATTCTAGCAAATTTTAATCAAATAGGCTTCTCCCAAAAGGTGCGTACAGCAAGGATGATTGTGGTAAAATAGAAAGCAAAGACTAATATAATACACGACGCTCCAAGCAAAACACTTATCATGTGGTGAATAAAAATATAGCTCCAAGTAAAGTTACCAATGAACGAAGACGAAATAGGGGATGCCTTCCCGGTGCATCCCCAAGCTTAGGCTTTTGGCTATTCTTGAATGTCTTGGGGTGCCATGGGCATCCCCAAGCTTAGGCTCTTGCCACCCTTTATTCCATAGTCCATAAAAGCTTTACCCAAAACATGAAAACTTCACAACAAAAAACTCAACAAGAAATCTTATAAGCTCCGTTAGTGAAAGAAAACAAAACCACCACATAAGGTACTGCAATGAACTCATTCTTTATTTAATTTGTGTTAAACCTACTGTATTCCAAATTATCTATGGATTATACACTATTTTATTGGCCATAGATTCATCAAAATAAGCAAACAACACACGAAAAACAGAATCTGTCAAAAACAGAACAGTCTGTAGTAATCTGTAACTAAAGCAAACTTCTGGAACTCAAAAACTTCAGCCAAAATAGGAAGACCTAGGCAATTTGTTTATTGATTATAAGAAATCGGAATCACTATTTTATCACGTTCTGGTGATTTTTAACAATTGTTTTCGTGAACCGAAAGTTTCTGGAAATTACAGCAAGATCAAATAACTATCATCCAAGAAGATCCTATAGGTTTAACTTGGCACAAACACTAATTAAAACATAAAACCACATCTAAACAGAAGATAGATGGATTATTTATTCCTAAACATAAACAAAAACAAAAAACATAAAGAAAATTGGGTTGTCTCCCAACTAGCGCTATCGTTTAACGCCCCTAGCTAGGCATAAAAGCGAAGATAGATCTTGAAAGCTCATCTCATATTCTCTATGTTTGGCAGCAAGTTTCCTTTGAGGCAAGCAAAAGTAATCAAAATGGCTAAATTTAGTGGGACAAAGGTCCCCAAGATCAATCACAGGAGGAACGGGTTCCTCCTTTGGCCCTTCATAGTGCACAACTATTTCATCACTAAAAGCATTCTTTTGGCAGAATCTTGTGAGCCTATACTCAAGAGAGTATCCTAGCTCATTGTTTCGAAGGGCAAAATCATTATTAAGCTCGTTAATGCAATCAACCAAGACATTAGTAGGAACCTTTTTTCTAATGTTTTCATTAAAAGCGACATAGTCCGAAGATTGAAAACGTCTAATTTCCTCTTGATCATAGAGGATGGCTTCTATGGGAGGACGACCGGCGCCCACCCTATAGTGCGCAAAGATTTCTTTGGCCTCTCTTATGATAAATCTAAACTCATGAGCCAAAAAGATAGTAACAGCGTGCTTAACAGAAGAATGTTCAACATTAGAGAATTCGAGGAAAATTCTTTGTATGCAAGGATGCATATCCATAAATTGTCTTTCAAGTTCAACTACAAGCATAGCGATAGCATCCAAAAGACTACTAGTTCTATGAAGAATAGAACAACCCATGGAAGGTAAAGCACCGGCACAACTAAAGAAATCTTGAATAACACCTTTGCCAATGATGTTACCACTACTGATTCGAAACTTTTTAGTATGCAAGATAGGGGGTTCATCGGCCGGAGCCTTGGGATTTTCTGTGTTTTCATTATTGTCCATATCGACGATAATCTCCCCAATTTCAGACATAGCGGCAAAAAGCGAGCGAAAAAAGAGAGGAGGAGATTGGGAAAGAGAGGGCGAATAAAACGGCAAGGGTGAAGTGGGGGAGAGGAAAACGAGAGGCAAATGGCAAATAATGTAAATGCGAGGGAGATGGGTTTGTGATGGGTACTTGGTATATCTTGACTTGAGCGAAGACCTCCCCGGCAACGGCGCCAGGATTCCTTCTTGCTACGTCTTGAGCTTGCATTGGTTTTCCTCGAAGAGGAGAGGGTGATGCAGCAAGTGTAGCGTAAGTATTTCCCTCATTTTTTAGAACCAAGGTATCAATCCAGTAGGAGGCTCCTCAAAAGTCCCACACACCTACACAAACAAACTGAGAACTCGCAACCAACGCAATAAAGGGGTTGTCAATCCCTTCACGGCCACTTGCGAAAGTGAGATCTAATAAAGATAGTATGATAAGATAAATATATTTTTGGTATTTTATAATATAGATGCGAAAAGTAAAGACGCAAATAAAAGTAGATTGGGAGCAAATATGATAAGAGATAGACCCGAGAGCCATAGGTATCACTAGTGGCTTCTCTCAAGATAGCATAAGTATTACGGTGTGTGAACAAATTACTGTCGAGCAATTGATAGAAAAGCGCATAGTTATGAGATTATCTAGGCATGATCATGTATATAGGCATCACGTCCATAACAAGTAGACCGACTCCTACCTGCATCTACTACTATTACTCCACACATCGACCGCTATCCAGCATGCATCTAGAGTATTAAGTTCATAAGAACAGAGTAACGCTTTAAGCAAGATGACATGATGTAGAGGGATAAACTCATGCAATATGATATAAACCCCATCTTGTTATCCTCGATGGCAACAATACAAGATCGTGCCTTGCAACCCTTTCATCACACCGGGTAAGGACACCGCAAGATTGAACCCAAAGCTAAGCACTTCTCCCATGGCAAGAAAGACCAATCTAGTAGGCCAAACCAAACTGATAATTCGAAGAGACTTGCAAAGATAACTTAATCATACATAAAAGAATTCAGAGAAGATTCAAATATTATTCATAGATAAACTTGATCATAAACCCACAATTCATCGGATCTCGACAAACACACCGTAAAAAGAGTTTACATCGAATAGATCTCCACAAGAGAGGGGTAGAACATTGTATTGAGATCCAAAAAGAGAGAAGAAGCCATCTAGCTAATAACTATGGACCCGTAGGTCTGTGGTAAACTACTCACAACTCATCGGAGGGGCAAGGATGTTGATGTAGAGGCCCTCCGTTGTTGATTCCCCCTCCGGCAAAGTGTCGGCGAAGGCTCCAAGATGGGATCTCGCGGATACAGAAGGTTACGGTGGTGGAAATTGTGTTTCGTGGTGCCCCCGGATGTTTTCGGGGAACGTAGGTATATATAGGAGGAGGAAGTACGTCGGTGGCCGCCCGAGGGGCCCACGAGGCAGGGGGCGCGCCCTCCTATCTCGTGGAGGCCTCGGCTGCTTCTTGACTTGCAATCCAAGTCCTCTCGATCACGTTCGTTCCAAAAATCACACTCCCGAAGGTTTCATTCCGTTTGGACTCCATTTGATATTCCTTTTCTTCGAAATACTGAAATAGGAAAAAAAACAGCAATATGGGCTGGGCCTCCGGTTAGTAGGTTAGTCCCAAAAATGATATAAATGTGTAAAATAAAGCCCATAAACATCCAAAAGGGGTAATATAATAGCATGGAACAATAAAAAAATTATAGATACGTTGGAGACGTATCAAGCAGGGACACGAGCTGCTGGCCGACATACATGGCGGGGACTGCGGGCATCACTCTTCATCGCGCACCCTCATGGGCAAGGCGTTCCACAGTGGATTCTACTTGCCCACGACGCTCAATGATGCCACCGAGCTGGTGAGATCATGTGAAGCCTGCCAATTCCATGCCAAGCAGATCCACTAGTCCGCTCAGGGTCTCCGGACCATCCCACTCTCATGGTCGTTCGCGGTATGGGGGCTGGACATCCTTGGACCATTCCCTCGAGAGCCCGGGGGCTACCGCTACCTCTACGTCACCATCGACAAGTTCACCAAGTGGGCGGAGGTGAAGGTCGTCCGCACCATCCCAGCCGGCTCGGTAGTCAAGTTCATCAAGGGCCTCGTGAGCCGGTTCGGGGTTCCTAAGAGCATCATCACCGACAATGGCTCGCGGTTCACTAGCAACCTTTTCAAAACATATTGTGCTAATCTTGGAACGCAGATATGCTACGCCTCGGTGACACACCCCAGGAGCAATGGCCAGGCCGAGCGCGGCAACGCGGAGATCCTGAGAGGCCTCAAGGCAAGAACCTTCAACAAGGAGCTCGAGGCCTGCGGCAGGGGGCTGGCTCGATGAGCTCCAGTCTGTGCTGTGGTCCATCCGCACCACCGTGACCAAGCCGAAAGGCAAAACTCCATTCTTCCTCGTCTACGGAGCTGAAGCGGTTCTCCCTCACGAAGTCAGGCATTGCTCCGCGCGGGTCTTGGCGTTTGACGAGGCATGCCAGGACGCCTCGCGGGGATGTACCTCGTGCTGGGGGAGGAACACCGCCGCCAAGCCTCGCTCTGAGCCGTGAGGTACCAGCAGGCGCTGCGACGATACCACTACCGCAGCATCCGCACCAGGACGCTCGATGTGCGTGAACTCTTCCTAAGGCGGGTTCTCTCTAGGTAGGGGCTGCATAAGCTCTCACGCATGTGGGAGGGCCTATTCAGGATCGCCCACGTCTCTAGGCCTGGCTCCGCGCGCCTGGAGACACGGAACGGGATCCCCATCCAGAACACCTGGAACATCCAGCACCTCTGGAAGTTCTACCCATGAAGCAAGGCCCCGTGCCTGTGAAGGTCTCTGCTCGTGATACTCTCACGTAATAATGAGTGGGGTTGTACATGCCCCGGAGTCTCCAGAGTGCCGCCCACGGGCCTCATGGGGGCTCCCTCCCACGTCCTAGTGGCTGCACTTAACTCCGCGCTGGAATTTTTCTCTTCTTACTTCGCTCGCCTCTCAGTCTTGGCCCAGGAAGAGCGGCAGTTGTCCGTCGCTCCTCCTCGCACGTCCCGTGCGCAGGCGCTTGTCGGCGTTCTGGGAACGGGGGTCCCCAGACTTGCCTGCCTGCGGCCTGCGGCGTGGCTCAAAGGGGGCCCGGGACGACCCATCTTCATCAACGCAAGCTCAAGACCCTCGCGAGGGACCAAGCCTCACGGGGCGGACGACCAAGAGCTTCCTCAGGCACGGCCTCGTCAGGCTGGCTCACGAGGAGGCGGAGAGTTCAAGGCGGGGTACCTCGCGAGGTGCCCGTGACGCAAGCCATGACGACCAAGGGCGCCAGTCGGGCGCCAGCCCGCGCAGCGTCCTCCTTTCCTCTTTGGTGCAAAGGGAGCAAGCGCAGGCAAGAGCATCAAGCAAAGGCACCCGTTTCGGTGCAACAAGACCAAGACCAACCCCAACGGCTGGAATGCAGTCATCGTGGAGCCCAAGCAGACGTCATCACCAGAGCCTTTGGCAGGCGAGGACCAACTTTAGTCAGGATAAGTGTACCCGCTGTTCCCCTTCAAAATGGCCAATTGTTGGCGCCCTTCCCGCTCAATATTTGGGAAGAGGCCCAGGGCCTTCGTCTATATAAGTAGAGCTAGCCACCATAGTTGGGGGACGATCGGATAGAGTGGGAAGCACCCAAAGAGAGAGAGAGAGAGACCCGAGCCTCAAGCTAGAGCGACGGGACACCACTTAGCAGTTCATCGCACCCACTAAGAACAGACCCTCGCGATGATGTTCTCCCCTGTACTGTTCTTCATCAGCCCAAGAGGCAATCCACACACCACACACTGGAGTAGGGTATTACACCACAAAGGTGGCCCGAACCAGTATAAATCTTGCGTCTCTTGTGCTGTTCTTGTTAGTAGTTTAGGTCCCTGCGATTCGGTGAGGTACGAGACGGTGGAGGGTTGGATCTCCGCGCGCACCCTAGAGTTCGAACCTTAAGGGTCTGCCGGAACCCGTAATCCGACATTTGGCGCGCCAGGTAGGGGTGCGCCGGAATCTGCCTTTCGTCGCCTCGTTCTTCCCCGACCACCGCAACCATGTCTGACGCTCGTCGGGCAGGCTGAAGCGCCGAGCTGCCCTCGCCTCCCACGTCGCCCGGGCCGCTCCCGTCGGCGGGCGCCCTCGTCGTTCCCCGTCACCCGCCATCAACGCTGCCATCGGCTCGGCGGGGGACGGCAGCAAGCATCGTCCCTGCGCTCCCCGGCGACTTCATGAGGGAGGCCGTGCGGCTCCCTGGTCACCTGCCCCCTCGCGCCGGCTTCTCCACTCGTCGCGGCCCTCCTCGGCGGCTCGCAGGCGCCGCCCTCCAGCCGCCATGTCAAGACGTTCGTCCGCCGGGTCGGCGCCGCCTCCACGCAGCAGGGGGCTCCCTCAAGCCGGACAGAGTCGTCGGCCGGGCTGACCTTTGACTCTCAAGACCACCCCGCCAACTCGCCGGCCGGTGCGCCCCGCTGCTCGCACACCTACCATCTGCCAGTCGACGTCACCAGACCCTCATCGACGGCGGCGCCCGGCCTCAATGTACTCTCGGTCGAGGCCTTCAACCTCCTCTCAGATACCCGGAGCGGCTGCTGCCCAGCCCGCCTTTTTCGGGCGAGGAGGAGGGTCATCCAGCTCCTTGGGGCAATCCGGCTTCGGTGACCTTCGCACCTACGACAACTTCCGACGGAATTGGTCGACTTCGACATCGCCCCCATCGCCTCCCCTACAACGCCATCCTTGGCTATCCGCATTGGCCAAATTCATGGCCGCAACCCACCCGGGTACAACCTCATGAAGATGCAGGGAGCAGAGGCGTCCTCACTGCGTGTCGGGATACCGAGGGTGCGCTGCGAAGGCCAGCTCACCTCAAGACGGCGTCGAAGACAGCCTGCCGACGCTGAAGCCCCCAAGCCCAAGGGGCTGCGCCACCAAGAAGAAGCAGTTGTTCACTCAAGACAAGGCGGAGACCAAGCAGATACCCATCGATGAGGACGGGTCCTGAACGCCACCTTCACCATAGGCGCCAATCTCGAGCCGAACAGAGGAAGCCCTTGTTAAGTTCCTGCATGCGAACAAGAAGGTGTTCGCCTGGGAGCCCTATCAGCTGGCGGGGATTCCACGGGGCTTGATCGAGCACCACCTCAACGTGTGCCCCAACATGCGTCCAGTGAAGCAGAAAGCGAGGAGGCAGTCCACCGAAAAGCAGGCCTTCATCGTCCAAGAGACCCGCAAGCTAGAAGCCGCGGGGGTTATCCGCGAGGTCCGATACCCAGATTGGTTGGCCAACCCCGTGGTGGTGCCGAAGAAGGGAGGAAAGCAGCGCATGTGTTTCGACTTCACCAACCTTAACAAAGCATGCCCACAGGATCCATTTCCGCTCCCTCGCATCGACCAGATCGTCGATTTCACCACCGAGTGTGACCTGTTGTGCTTCTTGGATGCCTTTTCGGGGTATCACCAAATCAAGATGGCGGTGGAAGACATGGAGAAGACGGCCTTCCTAACCCCGTGTGGAGTATACTGCTATACCTGCATGCCATTCGGGTTGCGCAACGCAGGGGCAACCTTCCAGCGGCTCATGCACATCACCTTGGGCCCACAGCTCGGGAAGAATGTGGAGGCATACGTCGATGACATTGTGGTGAAGTCTCGCGAGGCCAAGACCTTGATACAAGACCTGGAAGAAACCTTCACGAGCCTCAACGCAGTGAGCCTGCGACTCAACCCAGAGAAGTGTGTGTTTGGAGTTCCCTCAGGCAAGCTCCTTGGTTTTCTCGTGTCCCAACGAGGCATCGAGGCCAACCCGAGAAAAGGTCAAGGCGGTGGAAGACATGAGTCCACCAAGACCCTCGTGGAGATGCAGAAGCTCACAGGTATGCCAGAACGGCGCTGGGCCGTTTCATCTCCCGATTGGGGAGCGGCGCTGCCTTTCTTCCGGTGATGAAGAAAAGGGCCCTTGAGTGGATTGAAGAGGCCGACCTGCGTTCAAGACCTCAAGAGGTACTGACCAGCCCTCCGGTGATGGTGGCCCGCCCTCAGAGCCCTTGGTACTCTACCTCGCCGCCACTCCCTACTCGCTAGCGCTGCTCTAGTGGCGGTTAGGGAGGAACGTCGAGCCAAGACCACGGCGGCCACCCGAGCTAAGGCAAGACCGAATCAAGAAACTAGCGAAGCCAAGACCGCAATGGAGGAAGATCAGCCGTCACAGCAGAGCGCACCAAGGGCGGGGGAGGCCTCCCGTCCAAGCACCCAACTTCCGGAGGCGCCGACGCCTCAGGAGGCACCACAGCTTCCGGAGGACGCCACCAGCACCAACGCCCCTAACCTCGTCGAGCACCCGGTGTACTTCGTCAGTACCGTGCTACGAGATGCGAGGGCATGGTACCCCATGCTGCAGAAGCTCCTCCTAGCACTCCTAGTGGCTTCGCGCAAGCTGCGGCACTACTTCCAGGGTCATCCAATCAAGGTTGTCTCGGCATACCCCGGAGAGGGTGCTCAGAGCCCCAACTCGGCGGGAAGGGTCGCCGAGTGGAACATTGAGCTGCGAGCATTCCAGCTCGAGTTCAAGACGACCAGAGTCATCAAGGGGCCAGACCGCAGATTTCGTGGCGAATGGATGAAGCACGGGCCTCGGGCCGGGCGAGGATCGGTCCCTCTCCCCGGGGAGCGAAGCGCCAGAAGGTTGGGTCATGTACTTCGACGGAGCGTTCTCGAGACAGGGCGCTGGGCTGGGGCAGTACTCATATCCCCCTCTCAGACAAGCTCTACTATGCCGTGCAGCTCTGTTTCCAAAGATGGCGAGAAGGTCTCCAACAATATAGCAGAATACGAGGGGCTGATAGCAGGTCTCAAGGCTGCCGCTGCCCTAGGGGTGAAGCGCCTTACCATCAAGGGCGATTCGCAGCTCCTCGTCAATTTCTCCAACAAGGTGTACGAGCCAAGGGATGAACACATGGAGGCCTACCATGGAGGTCCACAGGATGGAGAAACAGTTACGGGGTTGAGCTGCAGACGTGCCCCTGCGGCACCAATCAAGAGGCCGACGACATCGCCAAACGAGCCTCTAGGAGGTTACCCCAGAGCCGGGTGTCTTTGAGGAACGGCTCTTCAAGCTCTCAGCCCTGCCGCCGTTATCAAGCACGGCACAGCCTCGGGAGGAGCTCCCTCAGCCACCAGCCTCGGGAGCCCCAGCCTGTGGCCCGGCCTCGGGAGCACGCCTGCTCCTAACGATGGAACCTCAAGAGGAGTGCTGGATCACGGAGCTCAAGAGTTACTTAACGCGTGGGACTTTGCCAGAGAAGGAGGAGGAGGCAGAGCGTGTGGCGCGGCAAGCCACGGCATACAGCATCATGGATGGAGAGCTTTACCGGAGACGACCAAACGACGTATCCCTACGCTGCATCACCAGGGAACAGGGGAAGGAATTGCTGGCAGATATACATGGCGGAGATTGTGGGCACCATTCATCGTCACGAACCCTTGTCGGGAAGGCGTTCCGCAGCGGTTTCTATTGGCCCACCACGCTCAATGACGCCATCGACCTCGTGAAGGCTTGCGAGGCTTGCCAATTCCATGCCAAGCAGATCCACCAGCCAGCAGAGGCTCGCAAACCATTCCCTCACTTGGCCATTCGCGGTGCGGGGCTGGACATTCGGGCCCTTTCCTCGGCGCCAGGGGCTATCGCTACCTCTACGCCGCCGTGGAAAAATTCACCAAGTGGGCGAAGTCGAGGCCGTCGCGCCATCCCCGCTGGTTCTGCGGTCAAGTTCATCAAGGGCATCGTGAGCCGGTTCGGAGTGCCAAACCGTATCATCACCGTCAACGGTTCGCAGTTCACCAGTAACCTTTTTAAAACGTACTGCGCTAACCTTGGAACACAGTTATGCTACGCTTCGGTGGCACACCCCCGCAGCAATGGACAGGCCGAAGCGGGTTAATGCAGAGGTCCTGAGAGGCCTCAAGACCGGACGCTCAAGAAGAAGCCGGAAGCCCGCGCAGAGGCTGGTACGATGAGCTTCCATCCGTCTTTGTGGTCCATCCGCACAACCTGACCAAGCCAACCGGAGAGACCCCTTCTTCCTGGTCTCACGGAGCCGAAGCGGTCCTCCCTCACGAGGTCAAGCATCGATCCGCGCGGGTCCGGGTGTTCGATGAAACGCAGCAGGACACCATGCGGGGACGGCTCTTGTGCTGGGGGAGGAGCGCTGTCGAGAAGCTGCACTGCGAGCGACAAGGTACCAGCAGGCACTCCGGCGATACCACTGCCGCAACATCCGCCCCAGAACTCTCGAGGTAGGAGACCTCGTGCTCCGACGGGTCCTCTCCAGGGAGGGACTGCATAAGCTCTCTCCCATGTGGGAGGGCCCATTCAAGGTTGTTCATGTTTCCAGGCCTGGCTCCGTGCGCTTGGAGACACAAGAGGGAGTACCTATACAGAACGCGTGGAACATCCAGCACCTCCGGAGGTTCTACCCCTAAAAGGCCCTGAGCCTGTGAAGAAGGCGAATGCCTGTGAAGTTCATCTTTTTGGAAAAGGCCCGGAGCCTGTGAAGAAGGCGAATGCCTGTGAAGCTCACCTCTTGGGAAAAGGCCCAGAGCCTGTGAAGAAGGCGAACGCCTGTGAAGCTGTCATGTTCTGGAAAGGCCCGGAGCCTGTGAAGAGGGCAAACGCCCGTGAAGCTTGCTTACCAGAAGAAAGGCCCGGAGCCTGTGAAGAAGGCCCAATGCCTGTGAAGCTCGCCGCCCCGTGACACTCTCACATAATAATGAGTGGGGTTGTACACGCCACGGAGTCTCAGGGGTGCCGGCCTCAGGCCCTGGGGCTCCCTCCTACACTCAGTAGCAGCACTTAGCTCCGCGCTGGTGAGAAGACGTCCAAGACTAGACTAGGTGCCGGACGCGGCTTTTTCATTTGCTTTCTGCAGTTGACTGGTTATTCCCATTTGAAGTTTTTATCGAAACTATCGCCCTTTTTTGGTCCGTGGTTCTTCGATCTTTTTCGCCCTCCTGCCTCGGTTTCTCTTGCGCGGGGACTCGCGAGGCAGAAGCCTCGGGAGCCCCCGCGGGTGTTCCTACCCCTATCGCTCAAGTTTCACGGCCCTGGTCCACAGCTGGAGCACCCCTCCTGACCATGCCTCACGGGCAGCACAACGCGAACACGGGGCCAGGGTCGGTTGCCTGTGCCACGATCGGGGTTCACTTGCGAATGGGCGCACGACGAAGGGCGATGTCGGGATAACAAAAGCAGTATAATAATTAACGGCGTTGTTCTAAACACGCCATCATCGGGCAACACATTGTTCCCTTTTTACGCAGGAGAAAAGGAAAGAAAAGGACAAAAGCAGGTGAAGCCCGCCCCATGTCGGCTCTCTTGGGAGGCCCGAGCCGCCACCGGAGCTCAGTCGGACTCCATCTCGCGCTTCACCGGGGCGTGGCGGCGAGTGGACCCGCTGCCACCCCCCCCCAAGCAGGCGCGGCGGCGTGGGGGCTGGCCGCGACCGCTGCTGGAAGAATCGCCACCCGAAGAAGAGCTGGTGAAGCATGGGGAGTCGCGGGCATCGCCAGCCGCCCGCGCCTGCCCTCTCTGCCCGCGTCGGGGCTAAGTCCTCGGCCGCGGTCGTCGTCCTCAGGGCAGCACCCCCCGTGGCGGCCGTCTTCCCCGAACACCATCACGTAGAGGGCGGCGTCGCCATCATACTTGAAGTGCAGGGAGCACCAGCGGTGGAGACCACGCGCACGCGCGAACGTCTGCCAGCTGCGGGCCAGGAACAAGTTCCCTGCAGCAGAGACCTCCAGAAAATCCCATGAAGCCCGGCTGCAACAGCTATCTACCTGGAGCCAGAGGCCACTCAGGGCGCCATCTGGGAGCTCACCCAGGAGGAAGCACGGGAGCTGAAGCCGGACGCTGGATGGCTCCTCCGCCCTCACCAAGAACTCCGGCAGCGCTTCAGCAGCATGGAGGCGCGGCCTCGGGGGACGAGCGGTCGGGGCACGCCCTCCAACCATGGCCAGCCGCTCGTCGCCACGTTGAGAGCCTCCCGCACGACCGTGGGAGACCGCCGTGGAGGCCACGGGGTGCTTGCGAGGGTGACCTCGACCACGCTTAGGCGGAGGAGAGGAAGATTCGACCCGGCGGCCCTTCCCCTTCTCTGCAGCCGAGAACTTCCTTGGTGGAGCCATAGAGAAGAAGGAGAGACAAGAAAGGATAGACTGGAAGGGCGTGCGCCGTTCCATACTTATAGCCGGCGAAGGCCAACCGTAAACCTCCACGATCACCGGTCATCATGACTGACCATGCATGCAAGGACTTGTCGAATCCGGGCGGTTACCAAGGCGTCATGGGGGAGCAGTGCCGCCCACGTCCAATCAACCGCCACGCAGCGCCCAAGGTCGTAGGCTGTTAGGGCCCATGACGCCAGACTTGCCCTTTCGCCTCTGCACGGCAGCCAAGTCCGGCACGCCGTGGGCTGGGGGCTCTTGTCGGCGTTCGGGAACGGGGTCCCCAGACTTGCTCGCTGCGCGCCTGCGGCGTGGCTCAAAGGGGCCCGGATGGCCCATCTTCATCAACGCAGCTCAAGACCTCGCGAGGACCAAGCCTCATGAGGCGGACGACCAAGACTTCCTCGAGCACGGCCTCGTCCAGCTGGCTCACGAGGAGGCGGAGAGTTCAAGCGGGGTACCTCGCGAGGTGCCCATGACGCAAGCCATGACGACCAAGGGCGCGATCGGGCACCAGCCAGCAGCAGCGTCCTCCTTTCCTCTTTGGTGCAAAGGGAGCAAGCGCAGGCAAGAGCATCAAGCAAAGGCACCCGTTTCGGTGCAACAAGACCAAGACCAACCCCAACGGCTGGAATGCAGTCATCATGGAGCCCAAGCAGACGTCATTACCAGAGCCTTTGGCAGGCGAGAACCAACTTTAGTCAGGATAAGTGTACCCGCTGTTCCCCTTCAAAATGGCCAATTGTTGGCGCCCTTCCCGCTCAATATTTGGGAAGAGGCCCAGGGCCTTCGTCTATATAAGTAGAGCTAGCCACCATAGTAGGGGGACGATCGGATAGAGTGGGAAGCACCCAAAGAGAGAGAGAGACCCGAGCCTCAAGCTAGAGCGACGGGACACCACTTAGCAGTTCATCGCACCCACTAAGAACAGACCCTCGCGAGGCTGTTCTCCCCTGTACTGTTCTTCATCAGCCCAGAGGCAATCCACACACCACACACTGGAGTAGGGTATTACACCACGATGGTGGCCTGAACCAGTATAAATCTTGCGTCTCTTGTGCTGTTCTTGCTAGTATTTTAGGTCCCTGCGATTCGGTGAGGTACGAGACGATGGAGGGTTGGATCTCCGCGCGCACCCCAGAGTTCGAACCTTAAGGGTCTGCCGGAACCCGTACTCCGACAGCGCTAGGCAGGTGTGTGTGTTTGGGTTCACCCGCACTACAAGCACACCTCGCCAAAGCCTCGGCTTCTTTTATCCCCGCGATATGCTCTCGAATGAGCTCATGGACGTGCGCACCCTCTTAAGTCCGTGCCTC
The DNA here is from genome assembly GCA_021605205.1 of Aegilops longissima. Taxonomy (NCBI): domain Eukaryota; kingdom Viridiplantae; phylum Streptophyta; class Magnoliopsida; order Poales; family Poaceae; genus Aegilops; species Aegilops longissima. The sequence goes on from CM038682.1 coordinate 463,337,264, forward strand.
TAGGCAGTGCGACGCGGTGTACCAGCCCCAACCAACCCATGCCGGGGGGCTCGCGCTAGGAAGAATGAGTCGCCCCCTCAAGCTTTCTAATAACTCTGCAGCTCTACAACACCTCTTGAGGCCCGACGGCTCCTGAGTCGCCAGGAAGGAGCTTCGCCCTTGCAAGGTAGGAAACTACCGCAAGCATATCGAGCTAAGTTACCCTAATCACACCTACCTTGAACATGGGTATCATGGCACAATATCTGAATAACAAACATAGCATAGTGGCATAAGTTCCATAGTTCATTACACACCCCAGCGGGGCCCTCTACTTTTTTGGAATGCAGCGGAAATGAAAGGATAAACAAAAGCGGGCCACATGACTGCGACAGCTCCCGAGGCCAGGCTTTGGCAACGCCCGACGCTTAGTCCGAGTCCTCCACCCGCTTCACCGGAGCGCGGCGGCGAGATGGCACGTCGCCTTCCCCGATCCGAGCCCGGCAGCGGGGTGGCTGATCATAGCCGCCATTGCTGGTGCTCTCGCCGGAGGAGGAGCCGCCGCCACTGGGGGAGGCGCAACCATCGCCAAGGGCAAGCTCTCCCTTGTCATTGTCGCGGTCGTTTCCAAGGTAAAGCTCATCGTCGCTCCTGCCATCCTCGGGGCAGCACCCCACACGGTGGCCATTCTCCCTGAACACCCTCACATAGAGGATCGCGAGGCCGTCGTAATTGAAGTGGAGGGTGCACCTTCTGCTTAGGCCTCGTGCGCGGGCGAACGCCTGCCAACCGCGGGTCAAGGCCATGTTGCCTGCGGCGGCGACCTTGACCCCGGCTCATGAGGCCTTGTAGCAGCAGCCGTTAGCCTGTAGCCAGAGGCCGTCAAGCCCCGCGGCCGGCATCTCGCCGGCGAAGAAGCGCGGAAGCTGGAGCTAGGTGCGACGGGCCTCTCCAACCACACGACAAACTCCGGGAACGCATCCAAGGAATGGAAGCGCGGCCGAGGAGGCCGTTCTACCAAGGCGCGCCTTTCACCGCCGCAGGAGCTGCCTCGCCCTCGGTGTCTCCCTCCGCAAGAAGAAGCACCGCCATGACCGCCGGAGGCAGCGCCAGCTCTTGGAGGAGTGCTCCTGCGCCCCTAGGGGCAACCGCCAAGGTCATAGTGTACTTGCGGGGGCGTCCATGGCCCCTCTTGGGTGGCGGCGACCTTGGTCCTTCCTTGGGGGCCTTCCCCTTCTGTGCGGCGGAGAACTTCCTCGTCGATGCCATGAGCGTTTCAGCAAGGCAGCAGGACAAAGAAGAAGAAAAAGGAGCTGGCGGTGAAAAGATGGTGATGAGCGAGGGGGGATCTGCCCCTCCCCTCATTTATAGCCGGAGGAAGGCCAACCGCCGGCCTCCATGATCTCACACAATGATGGTTTTTCTATGCATGCAGCAGGGACTCATCAAGTCGAACGGTTGCCGAGGTGGCGTGGGGAAGTGGAGACGCCCACACCCCATCAATCGCCATGCGTCGACCAAGGACACGGGCGGTTAGGGCCCGCGGTGCTCCGCACTTGCCCCTTGGCTTCGCCTCGAAGCCAAGTCCTTGTAGCGCTTTGGGCCGGGGCTACGTCGGTGTGCAGGAGCAGGGTACCAGACTTACCTGACTATGGCCCACGGTGTGGCTCCATTAGCGGCCTGGTATGGCCCAGCTTCAGCATCGACAACTCAAGACCCTCGCGAGGGGCCAAGCCTCGCGAGGCGGACGACACCAAGACCTCCACGAGGAGCGGCCTCCTCAGGCTGGCTCCTGAGGAGCGGAGATTCCTATGGAAGTTTCACCTCGCGAGGCTCGGATGACGTGAGCCATGAAAACCAAGGCCAGGCGGGCGCCAGTGAGCGCAGGGCGACAGTTTCCTCTTTGGTGCTAAGGTGGCAAGCATAGGCGCGTAGTCCCGAGGAATCGACCAAAGGTTTCCATTCCCATGCAGCAAGACCAAGACCGCCAGGACGGAGGTCATCGCCGAGCCCACCACGGCTTCATGGCTAGAGGCTTTGTAGGCGAAGACTACTTTTGTCAAGATAGCGTGTACTAGTTGTCTTCCTTTGAATTTGGCTGTTGTGGGATCCCTTCCCGCATTCATTTGGGAAGAGGACCAAGGTCACTATAAATAGGGCATGGCCACCACCATGGACGAGGGGAGAGACCGGATGGGATCCATTCCATCCTCACCACTACAAAAAAAAGACACATCCGTGACATTTGGGGCCGAACACAAATCTTTTCTGTCATACTTATGACACTTCTATGACGATAATTGTGACAAAAACCGGTATCATCATAGATGTGGTGGGGTCCTACTTCTATGACAAAAATCATGACAGAAAATGGGCTTTTCGTCCTGGGCGGGCCAGAGACGCAGCTGCATGACATTCTTTGGGCTGTCCATGACGGGAAAAACCATGGTAGAAGCGAGGGCGCGGAAAATATAGGTGTTACAGCCTGATTTTTGCCCTATCTTATTTGCTTTCTTTGCATTTGAAAATTTTCTAAAAACTTGGACTTTTTGAATCTTTTCATATGGACTTAAACACTTGGGCATCCTTGGCTTTCACCCAAGTGCTTCACTTCCCTCCTAAATCATCATCTCTTCTCTGGTCCATCCCATAATAATCATTGGAATATTTTTCTTAAATGAAAAATATTCATTTTCCTCTCTGAAACCCTAGCCAATTCAATAGGCTTCAAAGCAACTCTAATTTTTATGGCTCAGAAAAATTAGAGAAAATTCACAAATATTCTATGAACCCTATGGAACTTTCCTGAGTAAAAATATTTCATCACTTTTTGGAATATTTTTGCTACAGAAAATATTTTCTGTTCTGGACAGAAATGGGGGTTTCAACAGCAACTACAATTTTACTTGCTCCATTTGACCTGAACTTTCTTCTGCATATTTACCTTAGTAACTCTAAGCTAGCCTCCAAAGCACAATTTCAAACTCCCAGCTATTTCACCACAGTAACATCACAAAGTTACTGACCAGAAACTTACTTGGTGTGTGAAAACTTCTCTACTGCACCTGGATCCAAACCAAATCGTGGTAACACTCAAAACTACCACGAACAACATGCCAGACATCGAGTTTATGCTTAGATCGACCTGATGTCATAGTTCACGCGGTGACCGCGTTCGTCCAGGCGTGCTGGCATGCGGCCGACGCGCTCTGCGACGCGCCCGAGCCTTTGTTGCTCGCGTGCTCGCTCCCCCGCCTGCCCAACCATGCCAAACCTCGCCACCATCATCGTCTCCTTGTCCTTAACTCCACCTTGGCGCTCGCCGATCCCAGAGCTCACCGCAGCGAGCACGGGCAAGGTCCGACCAGCCCAACAGTGCGAAGCGCACTGTGCTCGTCGCCATCCTCTTGATCCTGTGTTCGTCTCGGTCCGTCCACAGTGGCCGCGTGACCTCCGTCGCCTTCTCCCCCTCTCACTGACGCCGCTCGTCGCCGGGCGCCGTGGACAGGTGTCCACTGGCGGAGCCCGAAGCAACCTCGCCGCTCTCCTATAAATAGAGCCACCCCAGCCTCCTCGAGCACCATCCAGCACTCACACACACCCCACGATCGAGTAGGGAACCGTAGCCCGGCCGGGCAGGCCTCGGGCCGCCGTCCCCGAGGTCGAGCTCACCAGCGATCCCCTCTGGTCGCTGCGGTAGCTCCAGCCCCTCCCAGGCCTGGTCGACCCCTCCAGGGCCTCTGCCTCTCTCCGGTGAGGCCGTCTCGCCCGCTTGGCACCCCTGGAGTGGCCTCTGCTCACCGTCTTCCTCAACTCCGACGACCTCCATGTTCTGCCTCCACTTGCGAGGTTGATTCCGACACCGTCCGATCGCCCCTAGCTACGCTACGGGTATGGGCAGGTGCGCCTCAACCCCCTCTTGCCATCCCTCCCTCTCGTTTTGGCCAAGGAGCCCTCGTCGCCGGCGAGAGCTCCAGCGAAGCCGCGGCCCCCTTTGTTTCCTTCTCCCTTTCCCCCTCACCTGACTAGCGGGGCCCGCTAGTCATCCACTCTGACTCTGTGCGCAATGCAGTGGTGGCGCCCCCAGGCTTTCGCCTTGACGTCACCCCCCCTCGGTTGTTTATTTTATTCAAATTCATTTGAATTCGTAACACTTCAAACAGTTATAACTTTTTAACCATAAGTCCAAATGAATTGATTCTTTTTGCACTGGGTTGTTCAAAAAGAAATCTAGCAGCTCACCAAAGATGAGATTTTTCTGAGATGTTTAGACTTTCTGGTGATTTTCAGAAGTGTTCTTGATATTTTCTTTTTGTGTTTAAAATTATTTTCAGAAGGTGAGGCTTGTCTTGATGATCACCAGGAGGTTTGTGAACCTCATCTGCACTAAGGCAAGCCACAGCAACATTTTCATAGTGTCACTTCAATATTTGTGATTTTCTTACTTTAATGAAATTATTAACCCATGCATTTAATTAATTATTTTGTTATTTATATTCTGTCAAGTGTTTGCTAGTTATTATGCTTGATTTAGAGATTGTGGAAACTAGTTTAGTTGGTGAAGCAAAGCTAGGATTTATTCATGGTGATGATAGAAATAATTTTTGCTATGCATGATAGTAAATATTTAAGTTATGTTCTTGCATAAATAAATTGGTAAAAATTTGCTATAAATTATTCTGTTAAGCACTTATTTAGTCATTCTACTTGCCTTACAGAATGTTTGAACCTCACTTAGTTGATAAAAAGATTAAGATTTGTTGATAGTGAAATCTTTTGTTAAACATATGAGAAATTTATCGGAGTTACGTACTTGTGTGAGAAATTAATAAAACTTGTTGCAAAATATTTTGGTTAAGCTATGAGCCATTTTGAGCAGCAAAGTAACATGAGTGGTTGATGTTTATGCTTGGTGTGTATAGGGATGACATCGGTCTTTTATTATTAAGTGATGCATGTGTAGTTTTGCATTTCATGGCATGCTATGACACCGGTCATTTTCAATTTAAGTTGAACCTGAATATAACTCAACTTGAATATACCGTTGACTGGGTCATGGTGCTGCTGAATCGAGTTTCTTTCAGTGCAACCACATTTGCCTTTGTGGGAAGGCCTTGATTCAGTCCATTGACATGGCCTCTGGTCGGTGCCTCCAACTAGGGAAGGTTATGCCATGCTTGCCCTGGCCCGGTAAGCAGGCATAATCTTGTGTGCTTGTTGATGAAATTATGGTACCGAGTCCCCGAGTGGGAGTGTTTTGACCACGACGGTGGTCGGGGTGTCTTTGGTAGACACGGGGCCACCCAGGACTAGCCCGTTGGGGATTTGATCGGAGTGGTCGGGAGAGTGTTGTGGCAATGGAAGGGTTTTGTCGGAATGCCGTTGGTCCACCCGGATGGGAGTGCGAGGCCATGGGTTCTGTGGTGTGGGTACAGTGTGCTACCTCTGCAGAGTGTATAATCTATCGATAGCGGAGTCCACGATCACGGACACCTCGTAGTAGGTCCCACCATGAGTCAACGATTAATAAAAATTGCACACTAAGCTGAAAACTTTGCATCGTTGAGAATGGTAGAAAGGCCATCGAGGAAATTGGGACCAGATATTGGTCGTGGTTGTTATCGCCGCAAGGATCACGAGTCATTTTGCTCAAAGACCACATTGGTGGTGTGTTTGTGATCTGAGGATGATCACGGTTGGTAAGTTGTCCCGAGGGACGCTCAAGCATGATCACAACACGTTTGACATATACTGTTGCATTCTTAATAATTGGTTAAGTATCATAATATTGTTTGCCATTATGATTATGCCTGTTGTGAGCTTGCAAGTACATTCAATGTACTGACCTGGCGTGTCATGCAAGATTTCAGGAAAGTCTCGTTGGAAAGGAGCTTTGTTCGAGTCTAGATCGTGTCCACATCGGTGTCCCTGTGATATGGAGCTTCCGCTACGACGTTATTCCGCTGCCACGTAGTTGTTCAGATCGAGGCCCCTTTATGTTCACTAAATAATGTACATATTGTTCAGCCGCACCGGGCGTGCCGCTTGGCCTCGACAGCTGTTGTAATATAAACTCTGTTCCGCTAGCATCAATAAAGCGGTTGTTTTGTGTACTAAGATGTTGTGTGTTGCCAGAAGACATGGTCTCTGGGCTGGCGATGCATGGTAAACCGGTCGCTCTGAGACGGGGTGCCATAGTCGGGGAGTCCCCAGTTACGGTGGGTGGTCGGGGGCCGAGTGATGCGCGTTTCTCTTGTACGTACGCGCGTGTGTGCGAGGCGTTGGGCTCTAACTGAACCCGAGTGATTGCACTGCAGGCTATGTGTTACTGAACCCGAGCGATTGATCGATGGCTATTCGCCCGAACCCGATCGGCGATTCGCCGCTCTGCTGCTAAGCTGAAGCCGATCGATGCTGCCTCTGGATGAGCAGTGAGCATTGCGGGGGGTTGGATGAGCAGTTCGGTGGGGGTGGATGAACAGGACCACGTGGTGTTGCCTCTGGATGAGCAGTACCCGATCATTCGAGCGGTTGGGGCTGGATGAACAGGACCCGATGGAGGCAGGGTGAATAGGACCACCCGTGGAGGCGGGATGAGCAGTGAGCGGTGGAGGGCAGGATGGCGGATGGCCGTGGAGCGGTGGTTGAGCGGAGCCCATGGAGAGGGCTGGTTGAGCGATGGCGGTGGAGTAGCGCGGTGGAGGCTGGATGAGCAGGAGCCCGTGGATGAGCGATCCACGGTGGAGGCTGGAGGAGGTCGACGGTGGATGAACAATAGCCCGTGGAGGCTGGAGAGGGTCGACGGTGGAGATGAACAGTATCCCGTGGAGTCCCATTTTGCGGCACGCCACACCCTCGATGAACAGGACCCCGTTTGACCGTGGCGCTCCAACACAAGTCCGTTTCCTCTGTTTTGCAGTACGCCACACCCCTCCTGATCAACAGGACCCCCGTTTCTACCGCAGGAGGTCCGTTTCCTCCGTTTTGCCGTACGCCAGACCCCTCCCGATGAACAGGATCCCGTTTTGAACGTGGTCGGTCGAACACAAGGCCGTTTCCTCCGTTCTGCGGTACGCCAGGCCTCGTTTCCATCGGCTTTCCGTCCAAGCCCTCCCGATGAACACGACGACACATTTCGTTCTGACCCAGTCGGTTGGCTCCCCATGAACACAATGATGGCGCTATTTCTCGTTCGACCCAGCCATGTACGAGCCACGGCGTGCACGTATGCGCGAGAAGCGTTCGAGACCCTGCCCGTATGTACGTGCGTGGGCATATTTTCTTTCTTGCACTGCGGCGTTGCGCGTGCGTGTACATGCTACGTCGCACCTCTACTACGACGCGGCGCCTCTACATCAACCGGTATGTGCGTACCGTTCGCGACCAGAATGACAACGCTATATGCGCTCGACTAGGTGGGTCGGTATCGGGCACTTCCTTGCTGCGAATATATAGCTGGTGGGTCCCAACGGTCGAGGGCGAATCGTTTTTGCCGGGACGCACTTCCTTGCGTGCGAAGAGGTAGCTGGTGGGTCCCGCATTCAGAAGCGTTTTTCCGTGAAATCTGCGCCCGTCTGGTGGGTCCCCGCTGTCAGGTGGAGGAATAATTATTTTGCGCGTAATAAGGAGGCACTTCCTTGCTGTGCCCATGGACCCAGCTGTCAGCCTCTCCACGTATAGTCCACGTCGGATGGAAGCCGTTCCTTGACCACGTTGACCACGCCGCGCCGAGAGCACCAGGCGGTGGGCGACGGCGAGGCCTAGGAAGGGACGACGCGAGCCGGGAAAGACGCAGCGATGGAAGACCGCGCGAGAGAGAATACGAGGTTCACTGGTTGACTGCGGTGTCGAGCTGCCATCGCCCTTGAGGGCCTGGCCAGCGGTGGGAATAGTAAGGCGCTGAAGCCTCCGCAGCAGCACAACCGACCCACGGAGGCGGGAGCATGCGGCACGACCGCGATGCTTTGGTAATTTGGAGCAACAAGACCAGAGGTTGAAGAAGCACTACGGCCGTTGGATGGACATCGACGGTCACTAGAGCTAAATTGTTCATATTGACTAAGTTGACAAAGCACTCCGTCCCGTCAACTTAGTAGGCCCAAGTCAGCCTCCCGGCAAGGTGGGTCCCAACCAGCAGGGGAGTATTCATTTTTGTGCGTAATAAGGAGGCACTTCCGGTGGGTCGAGTGGCTGTGGGGGAGCGTTTTTTGCTGCCATCGGTGGCCCGTCCGGTGGGTCCCAGCAGTCAGGGGGAAACGTTTTTTTCGTGAAATACGGTGGCCTATTCGATGGGTCCCTGCTGTCAGGTGGAGGAATCATTATTTTCCGCATAATAAGGAGGCACTTCCTTGCTGCCGTCGTGGACCAAGCTGTCAGCCTCTCCACGTACAGTCCACGTCCGATGGAGGCCGTTCCTTGACCACGTTGACCATGCCGCGCTGAGAGCACCAGGGCGGTGGACGATGGCGAGGCCTAGGAAGGGGACGACGGAGCCGGGAATCTGTGCAGAGGAAGCGCGGAGAGGAGAATCTGAGGTTCACTAGTTCGGCTGTGGTGTGAGGCTGCCTTCGCCGTAGGGCCTGGCCAGCGGTGGGAATAGTAGGGGGGCGGTGAGGCCTCCGCGGCAGCACAGCCGGCCATGGGAGGCAGGAGCGTGCGGCCCGACCGACGCTGCTTTGGGTGGCTGGAGCATCAAGACCAGAGGTTGAAGGGCGCTGCTTTGGGCGCTGGAGCAACAAGACCAGAGGTTGAAGAAGCACTACGGCCATTGGATGGACATCGTACGGTCACTGGAGCTAGAATCGTTCATATTGACTAAGTTGACAAAGCACTCCGTCCCCGTCAACTTAGTAGACCCACAAGTCAGCCACCCAGCAGCTAGTAGGGGGAGTATTCATTTTTTTGCGTAATAAGGAGGCACATCCGGTGGGTCGAGTTGGCAGATGGGGGGCGTTTATGTGAAATCTTGGTCGGTGAGTCCTAGCGATCGAGAAGCGTTTTTTCGCAAAATATGGTGGCCTGTCCGGTGGGTCCCTGCTGTTAGGTGGAGGAATCATTATTTTCCGTGTAATAAGGAGGCACTTCTTTGCTGCGGCTGTGGACCCAGCTGTCAGCCTCTCCATGTACAGTACACTTCAGATGGAAGTCATTCCTTGACCATGTTGACCATGCCGCGTTCCATTACATGCATGCGTCCATGGGCGTGGTGCGTCCCTACTGTCAGTCTCTCACGTACAGTCATGTTCCGATGACTCTCGGTTGTTGACCATGTTGACCATACCGTGCCGAGCGCACCAAAGGTCGGTGGACGACGGCGAGGCCCCAGACTGGAACGACCCGGAGATGGGGAAGACGGGGCACTAGAATCGCAGATGGAGAGGAGTGGGAAACTTGACTGGTTCGGGTGCGAGGCAGCACTTCCGCGGTGCCGCCCACGGGAGACAGGAGCAAGAACATAGGTTGAAGAAGGAGCATGGCTGTTGGATTAACATCCAACGGTCCAGCTGCTAGAATCATTTGTTGATTAAGTTGACAAAGCCCTGCGTACACGTCCGCTTAGTAGGCCAACAAGTCAGCCACCAAATCTGATGAGTCCCAGCTGTCAACGGGAGGAATAATTTTTTCGCATAACAAGGAGGCACTTCCTTCCGTGCGAAGATACAGCTAGTGGGTCCCAGCTGTCAGGTGGAGGAAACATTTTTTTCAGCTTAATAAGGAGGAAATTTCCTTGCGTGCGACCATGGACCTCGTGGGTCCCAGCCGTCAGGCTCTCCACGTATAGTCCTCTTCCGATGACTCTCGTTTGTTGACCACGCCGCACCGGGTGCAGCGAGGCAGTGGACGACGGCGAGGCCCCGGATGGGAACGACTCGGAGATGGGAAGACGCGACAGTGGATTCACAGATTGAGTGGAGGAGAAGGGTTATAACTGGTTCTGGTGCGGCGTGGGGCTGCAGTCGGTGGAGAATAACAGGAGGTGTGGAGGGGTGGAGGGATAGCCTGGCCGGCGGTGGGGTAGCGCTTCACAGTGATGCATGCTAAGCAGAGCCGCTAGCCGTCGGAGGCCGGACCAGGCGGTCCTGGTGACGCTGGAGGAAGAAGACGAGAGATTGAAGGTGCATGCCGACCAAGTTGACAACACCCTGCATAGGCTTCGACCTATTGGCCCACATGTCAGCCTGCAAAAATGTGGCATATATTTAACCCATGTTTTCTAGAATGTACAGTCCATTTGCTGGGCTGGGTGAACAAATAATTTCGCGTCAATGCGGCCCATTTACATTATCTAAGAAATCCCAGCCCATTTACACTTCCTTCAAATACACGAATTAGCTGGGCTCGTTATATATATATATAATGTTATGTTAGAAGGAGCAATTAATATCAAAAATAAACCGGAGAGGCACATTTTTCATATACATAATTAACAAATTAGTGAGTTATTGCTCAAAATAAAAATGAGCACGTTATTATTACATTGGTCCTTAAAATCTTCGCAAGCTTTTGTACGCAATCACAAGGATTTTCCTTGCCTATGAGTCAAAAACAACCAGGATTTTCCTTGCCAACTTCTGTTAAACATTTACCTTTATAAGTTAATAACACGTGGGATGTTTTCATAGTGTATATATAAGTCTCTATAAAATATATCATAATAGTAATAATATAAATATATATAATGTGGTTAAAAAATACATTAGGCTGCTGATCTTTAAGAAAAAGCCCATAGGTCGGTATGGACCTCAAAAAATAAGTTGAAACCACTGTCACCCGTATGTCGTGGGCTACGCATGTTATAATACAAAACCTAGGCCTAGCTGTTACTTGTTCGCCCTCTAGAAAAAAATGATACCAGATCCCCGAGCGAACTGGATTATAGAGGGGGCCGGCGGCACGACTGAAGAAGCACATCAGGAGAGATTTTGTTTTCTTCAGTGGATGGCTCTCGATGGCATTATTTTACTTGCCTCTGCACCATACAAATTGTATTTTTAGCCTCCCAGTCCGTGGTGGACCAACAACCCATTTGCTGGGCGGGCCAACCTACACAAACCAGCACTTGATTTTTCATCAAGCCCCAAAAACAACGCAGTACTATGTTTGTTTTGAGGCCGAAAACATTACGGCAGGGGTTGAGCGGGGGCGGGGGCAAGACAGAGCAAAAATATTAAAAAGAGCTAATGCGCCGTTGCTACCCTAACAAAGCAGGTGCAATTCTTATCGGGAATAAGGTGTGCCGTTGACACCCACACGTCACATACCCCACAGTAGGCATACTAACAAGTTCACACACAAGCACAACAGAAAAGGTAAACACTCGTATCAAACTCAGGTTCACAAGACACGTTCATATCCATAGCCAACATTCACTATCAGCAACTCAAAAGATTCATATATACACAAGTTCAGCATGTCTATGCATCCAAATGATTGATAGATCACACAACAATATTCATAGATAATTCACAAAAAGATTCAGATATACACATGTTCAGTATGTTTATGCATCCAAATGATTGAGATCACAGCCAATATGATCCATGGATGAACTTTAATTACCTAGGGTATAGGCGGTAAATGGTGTTCGATCGGAGGTACTTCTTGCTAAAATTAATGCTTATGCGAGTAAACTTTCAAGTACATAAGAGCAGCCTGAGACAATCTGAACTTTGCTTGTAGGTTTATCCTCAAATAGTGGCCTCGTGCTGATGGAGGTTTGAGCAACTTGGCCACTACTTTCATCCAACTAGTTTACTGGCTCATCTTGGTCCTGCAGCTCGCCAAAATTCTACATTGCAGACTGGTAAATGGTGTTTAGTCGGAGGTACTTGTTGCTAAAATTAATGCTTCTACGAGTAAACTTTCGAGTACATAAGAGGCAGCACAGACAATCTGAACTTTGCTTGTAGGTTTATCCTCAAATAGTGGCCTCGTGGCGAGGAGGATTGAGAAACTTGGCCACTACTTTCATCCAACTAGTTCTTGGCTCATCTTGGTCACATATATCGCCAAAATTCTACATTGCAGACGAGAAAGGAGGCGGTTGAGAAAATGAACCACCGAATTTTTGTGCAGTTCAAGCTGAAATGGAGCATCCACGGCATGCAGGACTGATTAAGTGCTGAAGCGAATATAGCGTCAACCGACTTGTATGGAATCTTTAGACTCCATGCCATACAGTTCGCTACCATATGTGCAGATAACCAAAAGGCACAAGTTGGGACCAAAGACTGGACTACGTTTTTCTGGGCTATGCGCCAAGCAATACTTTTGGCGTTCACTCTACTAATACTTGCAGTTTGACAATTGGTTGACGCCGGTTGATACTCGAATGAATATCGGCACTTCTTCTTGTCAACATCGATGCTTGTCTGAGTGAACTTTTGGAGTACATAGCAGCAGCATAAGTACCTGTCCATCTGATCTTTTTGTGCAGTTCTACTGAAATAACCCGATGTAATGATTTGTCTGCGAGTTCAGGCTCCAAGTTACTCCTTTATGAAATCGGCAAATAGTAGCACAATACCAAATTACCAATACATATGACAAGCACAATAATCAGGATAAAGACCAGTACCAACCTGTGTGAGGTAGCATATCCATTACTATTTCCTTTGACTGGAAGCCGAGATAAGCCTAGCGACAGACAGCAAAGGAAGAATGCAAGCCGAGATTAGCAACTAACAGGAAAGGAAGGAAGCTGTCAAGGCAATGAAGCACCCAAAGTTTTTGTGCAGTTCCACCAAAATCGAGCATCCCTGTTGGCACATATATTGAGAGAGTGAGATTACTAGTTGATGAAACATACACTAACAAATAGAAGCACCCTCATTATCTTAATGGGTAAAGTTAGCATTCCCTCCCTGCTCCACCACATGATTCACCTCATAGACAAACATACACACGTACATGATTCAGCATAGGGTGCTACTAAAGATTTGTTTAACTCCGACAGGAAAATTAGGCGGCAATAAATTAGTGGTACTTAAGTACTCCTAATTAATTAAGTGAGACGGCAGAATTGGAAGGGCTCCCTGGAGGATCGTCTCACATGTAAGGTAGTCGTTGCCAGAGCCCTTGAATGGCCTTGACTGAGGCCTCTGGCTTCAGCAAGATCGCCTTGGCACTGTTTACTCTTCTTCTTCTTCCTCCTCTTCATGCTCTGTTTCTCAGTCTCCTCACCAGTTGGTGAAACCAAGTACATGATTGGCCTTCTATTTCAGAATTGGTTTTGTCGGTGAGGGAGTACAAGTGTACAAGTAAAAAATAGCATTATTTTCTCATGGCAGTCGCAAAATAGAGATGAACACATTCATTAAATATCATTCTTACCTAAAGGAAGGTTATGGGGCCAATATGGATGATGAGGATTGGAACACAGATCTCCCTTTGTGTAGTTCCACCTAAATGAACCAGCTGTTCCATTCTGACATTCCAGTTAGATAGCACAAAAGTCACTTCTTTTAAGAAGAGTTTTGTGCGATGCACCAAAAGGTCTACTTGACAACCAGGTGAAATGGATATCCCTGTTTGCACAAAAAGCTACAGAGGAAACAGTCAGAGTCTCAAATAATTACAGGCAAAAACATTTGTCTAAACTTGTCATGGCTTATAACAGTGGCATGGCTTCATTTTTACCAGGGGCATTAGAATAAGAACATCTAAATATTTGGTATAAGGGCATGGGACAGTGGGTGCACCAGCAGTCCAACACCATGTACCTAAACAGGGGCATAAAGTGGTGATTCATAGTTTGTTGCCCCGAGAAATAAACATCCAAGAAACATATCTGGGTTGGTCCCATTTTTGTTCACTCTAGCCACATACTCCCATGTGTGGATAGCAAATCTAGTCCTGGTCCCCACTTTATTTCTTGTTTGAACCAAGTACAAGATTCGACTCCATGAAGTAGCTTTACCTCTAACAATAGAAGAAGAAAAATAGGTGACGTTGGACCATCCGATCGAGAGGGGCTGAGAGGTAGAAAATGATGCACATGCAGCGACATAGCAAGCTGATAGAGGCGAGGGTGTCCCGATCTTTCGATGAGATGATAACTATCGATTTGGTGGAGTCGACTTTGACGATCCGACTACAAACATGCACGACGTTGTGCCTTAGCAATCGCTAAACCAATCTCCGAGATTCTGAGCGATCTTTGGAAGCACAATCAGCCTGACCACAAAGGTCTATTCCTGCACGCAATCGAAGAATGAGCAAGAATATGATAAAGCAATATGAATATTGCGAATATATATGAAGTATTGATAGTGATGGGGATCCGTAAGCGGTCTTGGCCTGGTCGTTGGACACAAACGAAGTACACGAAGTTGCAATGGCTAACTTTTAACTAAACAAATCCCAAGGAAAAAGCTACTAGATGGATCTACTTATATAGGAGCAAGGGGTGGTGGCCAAGGAGGTGGGAGGACGTCCCAAGGCAGCCTAACACTAACCCTAGGTCGTACAAGGCCAATGGGCCCAAGCGTAGGTGACGTAACACCTTTGGACTTGTAGTTTGACTCGGATTCTGCTGCAGCATCAGATTGTTTCGTCCATAACTCCACGCTCCGGACGGATTTTAAGGTGATTCCAATTGGGTTGGAAAATGCACGAAATCTATTTTCCAACAAAAAAAGAATGAACCAATTTGGAGTCCGTATGAAAAAGTTATTGACGTTTTGAGTCAGGTATGTGCATGCAGTCGAATCTGAGTCGAGAACGTGAGAGACTTGGACTCTATCTTCTCTTGGGCCAAAAGTGACGTGAGAGAACTTTTTGAACAGCAGGTAAACATCTCTTTCTCCCTTATCTTCATATGTGGATTGTACAAATGTCCCATACACCTGCAATTAGACATGGCACAAAAGTTTGTGAAGTATTTTTGTCCTAGATGACATAAATAAATTATTGCATAGTTTGCATTAGAAATCACCTCACAAATATACATGTATGCAATATTTTTGGTCGTATCCAAGGTAATCATGTCCTCATCACAAGCTGGGGAAGTAGAGCTAAGGCAGTTTCGAAGGAAGATATACCTGAAGGTCGTCGGGATGTGGATAGGTGGGCGGCGGGAGGCCGGATCCGCCCACACTAGGGCAACGACGAAGGGATCGGAGGACCTCTCACGCCGGCGCTCAGCCAGAGATAACGATGCGGCCGGCAGTGGGTCTCCTCCCTCGCTGTCGACGACGGCCTAAACGCTGCCCCTCCTCCCCTTCACCGGCGGAGGGGGATACATCCGGATCTGTAACCAGCGGTGAGGATAGAAAGACAGTGTTTTTTGAAGGGAGAAAGATAGTGTTACCAACCCTATCTTGTTTAGATCTGGAGAGGATGAGAGTGTGTGAATAGAGCAACCTTAGCAAGCAAGCGTGGAGGCTCCGGCCTATATATACGTAGTGGGGTAGTTTTCCTTTTTCACTCCATCAAAACAATCATTTAAAATTGTGTACTACGTGCCAAGTCGCCCTTTTTTAGTTGTTGATTGTTTTTTGAGATAGCTACCCGCTTGTTCCAAGTTGTGTTACGGTGTGCCAGGTCGCTCTTTATTTTCTGAGGATGCCAGGTCGCACTTTGTATCTTTCAAGTGTGGTACAAGTCCCTCCATTAAATGAACAACCACCCCCTCGTAAAAATTGTGAACAAGCCCACGGCTAAAATTATCGGAAACGTGGGTTTCCCCAACATGCATTATTATTTATATTTTCTACTCCCTCTGTTCCTAAATATAAGTCTTTTTTATTAGCCACACCTAAGACAAAATTTTTTTATTAGCGATGAACCCCACATGTCATAGACACAAAAAGTGTGGCAAGATTCCCTTAGGCAAGCCAAAGTGTGTCTAACAATTTGAGCAACTCAAGTTAGGCAAGTGTGGCAAGTGTGAGAAAAATAATGTGGCAACATAAGACAAACATAGTCACAATCCAAACAGCCCCGTAATTTTTTGTGACATACATGAAAATTTGGTTAGTTAAATTTATAGTCAAAATTTGGCAAGGTGCATCAAATCAACACATGCAAGTATCAAAAGGGATGTCATGACATGCATGCATGCATTGTACTCCCTTCGTTTCCAGATATAAGTCTTTTTAGAGATTGCAACAAGTGACTACATACGAAGCAAAATATGTCTACATACATCCGTATGTAGTAGTCCATTCGAAATGTGTAAAAGACTTATATCGAGTCTTGATCTTTGATGTGTCGCGTCAACTTCGTACAAGACCAAGAAGTTTGATTACTAGCGCCCCTCCCTCACGCATGAGCGCGCTGGCTGGCAGGACTAGTAGGAGCTTTCGCTACACGCTTCTTGACGGCGGCGAACTTGTGGATGGAGTTGACCATCATGTCCTCCATGCGAGAGGTGAAGCCGATGTCGGCGAGGGCTACGACGCCGTGATCGCCCGACACCGTCTAGAAGCGTTCTTGATAGTGGGGCGCGAGCGGCGCCTTGGATGATTTGGCACAACCGACTGCCACTCGCGACCATCGCTTCCATAGGTGCTTCTAGCTTCTCGTCACTTGGTCTTGGCGGGGTGGGATTTTCCGATGGTCAGTTTGCTCAACTGCGGCCCCACCTCACAGTGAAACAGTACTACTGGAATAAAAATGCCATATACTCCTATACTAATAAAACATTAAGGCCACGAGGCGATGCAGTGCTGGTTACAGGAGACAAGAAGAAGAGATGCATCCATCGACGACGTCCACTTCCTCGACTCAGGGCGCCGGCCCACCGAACGGCGGCTAAATAGCAACGGCTTTCGTGGCCAGGTCGACGTGCTTCTGAAAAATGGCGTCCAAAGATTCCAGCCGCTGGAAGAAGGCCAACGTCTTTCTGTCCTCGCTGGCCTTGTAGTGGCCTATATAGACGATTTTCTCATAGACGTGGATGTGCAGGTCGACGGTTTCTTGCATGGCGGCGCTGCGCGACGAGTGCGGCCTCGAGGTGCACATTCTTCATCGCGACCTCCGGCAACTGCAGGGCCACCAGGGCTTGAAAGAGTTCGTCACCATGGAGGCCGATGAGGGTGGCAGGCAATGAGGAGCCTGGGCCAGTGGGCTGGAGCAGTATGGCAAGGTTTTCCGCGCGCTTCTTGATGGCGGTGAACTTGCGGATGGAGTTGACCATCATGTCATCCATGCGAGAGGCGAAGCCTGCATCGGTGAGGGCTACGACGCCAGCGGTCGCCAGCACCATATGGAAACGCTGCATGGTGCGGGGCCGCAGGCCGGCACCTTGGATGATTTGGCACAGCCGACTACCGCTCGCGTCCATCGCCTCCATAGGTGCTTCGGGCTTCTAGTCACTTGGTCTTGGATTGGAGTGAGCAGTGTTGCATAGAGACTAAGGAGTAGATGGATTGGAGTGGTGGGGCGCCTTTATATGAGAATCCAAACTCTGTTGCATTCACATCGTGCTGGCTCTATTCTGCCTCTCCAATTAATTCCCTCTGCTCCTTCAAAAAAATTATTTCCCTCTGCATGTAGAGTAATTTGAGGATGCATCATTGACCGTTCAACGTCTCGGGAACCGCTACCCTCTCCCTCCTTGGCATTCAAGCACATATTGAGGCGACTGCCGCTCACGTCTATCGCGTGTCAGGAGACGTTCCCGTCGACGACGATGTTTCAAGATGATAGTACTAGTATACTCAATATTGTGCACCGCGACCAAGGCCGAGAGGAAAACGAGAGAACTACGTGTTTATTTACGGTGTAGATTCACTCATTTTGCTCCATATGTACTCTGTCTCGGTGTAGTCTAGTCACTTGTTGAAATCTCAAGAAAGGCAAATACTCCTTTCCGGTTTATAGGGCTATACTAGCAAGTACTTACTACAATAGTGGGCTCACATGTTTCAGGACTTTTGGAGTTGTGCAGAATAGGTCTCTAATATTTGGTCCTTTTCCAGCCCAGAATTCCAGCTGTCGGCATTCTCCCTCCATATGTAAACCTTGTAAAATAAGAGAGAATAGGCATAAGTATTGTGACATAACGTGTAATAATAGCCCATAATGCAATAAATATCGATATAAAAGCGTGATCCAAAATGGACGTATCACTGATGTACCCTCGTAGTACAACAGTTGAATACTGCAACTGTGATCTTGATGACCCGGCGGCAGATTCCTGCCCGGTTTTGGTTTCGCCAGATCATTATAACACGTACAGCGGTTGCACCGTGCGCAACCCTAAAACTTTCCTCAATCTTATACCTTGCGAGCTGACTAACCCGGCTGATAAATTCAATGTTGACGCAGATCTTTCTGAACTGGCGCTTTTTATTCGGAAAATCGCAAAACTTCTCAATCAATTAGAGAAATCCCTCCAGGAACTCAACACCACCGTGTGCGTGCCCCACGGTGGGCGCCAATTGTCGTGGAATTGTCACGACAGATGTCCTAGCGTGAGGACTTAGTCGTGAGGCCAGCGCATCTATGTGGTAGCTTGAGAGGGGTTGATCGTAATCGAGAGATGCAACACAAGACAAGGGTTTAGACAGCTTCGGGCCCCGGGAAACATCATCCGGTAATAACCCTACATGTTGTTTGTGGCTAGGTCTCATTATCATCACGAGGGAGTCGCCGTAAACCGGCTCTCCTAGTTATGTCTAGCCCTAAGAATATTTTTCTCCCCTCCTGGGGTGCCCTGCCCCTCCTTATATATGTTGAAGGGGCGGGTTATACGTAGAGTCCAACTCGGATTAAGACTTAAACTATTCTGACTTCTCTTCATGGGCTTAACGTCTTGGGTTTCATAACGTCTTGGGCTTCATAATGTCTCGGGCTTCATAACCTTGAGCGACTCTATCTGCGGGTTATGATATCAACCAGATTATAAGCGTCGCGGGTTATCACATGCGCGGTTTATGATGGTCTGCCGGTTTATGATGGTCTGTCGGGTTATGATGGTCTGTCGATTTATGATCTAACTTAACATCTGTCGGGTTATCATCTGACTTAACACCTGCCGGGTTATCATCTGACTTAACACCTGCTGGTTTATGATCTGACTTAACACCTGCTGGTTTATGATCTGACTTAACACGTGCTGTGTTATCATATGACTTAACACCTGCCGGGTTATCATCTGATTTCACACCTGCTGGTTTACCAGGTCCTAGCCGGGTTATAACTCTGGCCGGGTCATACCGCGGGGTATATCCCCAACATATACCATCAGGACCAGAGGCCCCATCAGCATAAGAACCAAAAACTGCTTCCTTGACCTCTTCCTCTGAAAAGGGATTTTGAAGTGTACCATTCTTAGAGGCTGTGACTTTCTCTTCCACAAAGAAGGAATACCTATTGAGTGAGCATCCCCTCTTAGAGTTGCTACTAAACTTGTCCTTATAGAAATCTCTAGCAACTTCTAAAATATCAGGGGTTTCAGTAACTATTCCATTAGGGCCTTCCAGGGAGTGGATCTAGTTTTTCCTCCTCCTCTGATTTTCCACTGCTTGGAAGTAGCTAGTATTTCTATCTCCTTCCTTCACATCCCTATCTCTAGACCTTTGTTTGGATTGATCTCCTCCTTCAACCAATGGGCTTGGAATTCCAGGTAGATCTCCCCCATCCTAGTTTGCTCTTGATCAGAGAGGCTAGAGGATTCCATTCTAATATCTAACTTGTCATATTCTTCCATAAGCTTCTTCCTGTTGCTCCTAAGTTCTGCTTCAACATTCTTACTCCACCCATTGGTAACTCTTCTAACCCTTCTGAATTTTTCCTGCTAGATTTCCATAGAAGTGGTACCACAGGTTGGGGCGTTCCAGCATTTTTGAGCTATATCTTGGAAGTCTTCTCTAAGAAGCCACCATTTTGAAGCTTATAACCGGGTGCCCTAGCTTGCTGGCATAGCTTAGGTGAGTTGGATAACCACATTATTATGTTTGGTAGGGAGGATACAGGTGGCTAGGGATAACCATTTGTGTGTTTGGTTGAGAGGATGGAAGAGTGGATGATTGTTGCACTCACCATTTTGTTTGAGGTGGTGAGATTACCCCTCTAATATGTAATTTCAGCAATATAAATATATCAAATCTGGGTTCAAATTTGATTTTGAAATTTAGAAGTAAACTTTAACATCACAGACCAGCATAACATGTCAAACACCAATGTTTTCGAAACTAGGAAAGTGCAACTTCATAATCACAGTCCAACATCTTAGACAAGTAGCAACTATACATATAAACTAGTAGTGCATGAGATGTAGATATGAAATAGTACGTCATCTCTAAGTTATACAACCCATAGTTGATAGTCTGGTTGACAGCAAAAGTAAGTCATACAACCCAAAGTCCATATCAAAAGAGGTCATGCAAATACCACACATGCCTTCAATCTTCAACCATCCATTGGAGGGAAGGTGTTCTTCACATACCTAGCAACCCAAATACTCTTTTGGTCCTTCTCCAAGAGTTGAAACGCCATTGCAATGTTCGGATTCTCAACCAATTAGGAAAATTAATGGGCAAGGTAATCAATACCGAAAAAGGGAATATCTTTCATGCCATCCCAAAGGCCCACCATCGAGTTGTTCATAGAGTTGTTCATAGAGATGCTCGTGGAGCTATTGTCGGTGATAAAACTCCTCTCTATGGCAATATCGACCCTTTCACCCGCTGCCATAAGGGTTGATTGCAGCCCCTCATCAACACTAGACTTGGTTTTGGCATTTTGGGATTGGGAGCCACTGAATCACCTCCATTGCTTGAGTTTCTACCTTCTTCTAGTGGGGAAGCTTCATTATCTGAAATGTCCTTCACCTCTATAGCAAGGGGGTCATTTGAGCCTTTTGTATATTGACTCGTGGCTATAGTATTGCCATGAATGATAGCCATCTCATTATAGTGCTTGAGAGGCTTGTTCAGAAAAGGCTCATCCTCTTTGTGGTCCTAGAAAAAAGAAAACAACATCAACAAATAGACATGCAGCAAGTATTTAGCACAAATAAATAATTTCAGCAAGTATTTGACATCAAGAAACTCATTTCAGGTAATATTTCACATGTAGGAACAAATTCCAATAAGTAAATGGCATATAGAAACTATATCAAGCAATTATTTGACATCTAAAATTAATTCCAACAAGTAAATGTTATATATATACACTATTTCCAGCAAGCATATGGCATATACAAACTCATTTCAACATATATTTGACATGTAGAAACAGTTTCCAGCAACTAAATGGCATATAGAAATTATATCCAGCAAGTATTTGACATATAAATTAATTCCAATAAGTAAATGTTATATATATACACTATTTCCAGCAAGCATATGGAATATACAAACTCATTTCAGCATATATTTGACATGTAGAAACAGTTTCCAGCAACTAAATGGCATATATAAATTATATCCAGCAAGTATTTGACATATAAATTAATTCCAATAAGTAAATGATATATATATATATAGGGGGTGTGTCTATTATGATAACACCCCTTAAGAGTCTTATTACGCTAACACTTTCTTATTCTGCTAACACCCTAACCGAACGCACGAACTAAAAAAAGGAAAACCGCACCCCCACCCCGCACTCCCCCCACGCCCAACCTTTCGCATCTATCCTGGCCGGTGACGCCGCGCCCCACCCCACCCCGACGAGCCCTGAGAGGTTGCGCATCCCGCCGCCCCGTCCGGACCCAGCACGCCCCTCCAACCCCCCGGTGCCCCACCAAGCCCCGCCACCTCCCGGTTCTAGCAGTAGAATCAGCGCCACCCCACCCCACGGTTTCTTCCCGTCGGTGCCACCCCACCCCACCCAGTTTCTTCCCTCGACGGCGCTGCCCCACCCTCATCCGGCTTCATCCACTGCCGGTTCCGTCCCACCACATCCGGCTTCCTCGACCGCCGATGCCGCTGCACCCGCATCCGGCGTCTTCCACCATCGGCGCCGCCACGCACCCGGCCATGCGCCATACGGGGAGGGACCTCCTCAACTCCCGTGCCTCCGTCCTTGCACCGCCCCGGGCGTACCTTACATTCACCGCCGCACTAGGAGCAACTGCCGCTCCTCTGCCTCCCTTCCCTAGCCAAGATCTGCTTCCATGGCGAGCGAATTCGTTCATCCGCGCGCCGCCACTTCGTCTCTAGAGTTGCAGCTTCTGCTGCTCGGCCACACAATGGGGATCTGCCCCTCACGATAATGACGCCAATGCAGTTCTCCTCACGCACTGCTAGACTCCTGCCTCCACTGGATCGATCCTCCCTCTTGCCGGTGCATGTTGATGCCCTCCATGAGAATCTCCTCTGCCTCCCTCTTGGCCTCTGCAGTACGAACAACGACACCTTGAACCTATCCATGGACGACTGCTGCTTCCAACTTTCGGCCAAATTTGACGCATCCAGGCTCCCTTCCATCTCACTACTTCGGCTTGTGCAGTTCGGCTGGCGAGTCCGTGCAGTTCGTGGATGACCGGATTGCAGCTCCAGGCTGCCCGACTCCCTGTTGCCTCGATCGAGGGGATGCCTTGTCCTCCTCCTTTCCTCCCCCTCCTCTGCTCCTCTCCCTATGATTCTCCACTTATGGCAAGCAGTCCAGGCTGCTCCCTAATGGAGGTCGGCCGGGTCTTACTCTCCGGGAGTTTTGTCGCTCCGCTGGAGCAGTCCACACAGCAGGCACACGCGGCCATCGTCGACTACTCGTGCAGTACACTTTTGTGTTGTGAGCCCACTGCTCCCCCAACGCCTTGCCAATGAATCGGCCATCCTCTTTGCGCCTCGCCAGTGCCCAGAGCGTGAGGAGCGCGGCGGCGGACTCCCTAACCTCCTTCAAGAACAGATCTGGCCTTCCCCTCGGCCCTTCTCTGACTCTGTGTCGTGGCCGCACTGCACACTGGTGCACACGCAGTCCACGCCCCGATGGAGTGCCCCCATGCTCCCGGGTGCTGCCCCGATGACGGGCCGTCACCCGATTCAACAGGTGCGTCGCTCCTCCGCATGCAGTCCCCAAACGCCGTGCTTGCAGTCTGTTGCTACCCTCTGTATCAAGCAACCCATTGAGCTGGAGCTGAAGGTCAACGGCCGCCCTGTGCAGTTCAGGAAATACTTGTTTTTGCTGCTCTTTTTGAAGCTCGTTTTGATATTTATTTGCAGCTCGTTGAATTTCATTTTGCAGTTCACTGTCAGATCCATGACGCTAGCCGTGCTTTCTCCTACTGCTCTGTGTGAGGTGAGGACGGGTTCTGCCGCGCCAGGAACCAGGATGTGGCGCGACACTAGCTAAGATGCATGCGGTGGTTCTCTTCTTCCCCAACAACAGGAAGCTGCGGTGTGGCTACGGCATAGTTAAAGTTCAGGATATTGTTATTGCTTTCTCAAATTTTGCTTGGGAGCAGTTTGGCGAGCGCGGAGGTACAGCTTCGCCAGCGTAAGATGCGGTTCTGTGCACATGTATATGCAGATCGTGGGCACACCCAGCAACAACTGCAGCAACGGCTTGGTCTTCAACGAGCACCCCCGTCACGTCTCTATACGGGAGTAGGCAGTACACTTTGCATCTCGCAGTACGAACCCCAGCGTGTCGTGGTGCAGTCAACCACTACGCAGAGCCTCGAAAATTTGTTTGCACCATTTATAGTTCTCTGAATGTGTAGAAGAAAATTATTTCACTTTTTCTAAGTCCTCTTTGTTCTTGGTTGTGGCACGCAAAAAAAGGTGATGCAGTTTGCTCGGTTCTCAATTGCATTTTTGGGGGCTCTTTTCCTATAAAAATGTTGAGACCTGATGTTACATTACAAAATAAAGAACACACGTGGTTCACTTATTATGTAAAAAGATGTTGTTCATTTGTAAATGATGCTTGTGGTATGTCACTGTGTAAAGAAAATTGTAGAAACATGCAGTACACTACTTTCATCTGGTTCAGAACAAATACATTGTTTCCTTTTAAATGTAGTTCACTAGTTTATGCGATGTGGTTCATTTTGCCGATGGGAAAAAGCAGTTTCTGGCCTCAACCATGCGGTTCACTAATCTTAATCATGTGGTTCATGTAAGCTTGAAAAAAGAAGTTAGAGAAAAGACAACAAAGTAATGCGGTCCACTTAGACTCGTGTCGCCGTTCACTTTACCCACATCCCCCTTGATGTGGTTCTTTTGGTCTCGTCTCTACGGTCACTCTCGTTCATAAAAGTTATAAAAAAATAAAAAGAAACATGAAGTTCCTTTTCCCCTTCTAATGCAGTGTGGTTTTCTGTCCGAAGCAGTGCGTTCTTCTGTCTGATGAAAGGTCCACTTACTTGGTCAACGCGGGTAAAAAATTAATAAGTATCAAAAAAAGACAACAAGAACACATGAGGTTCACTTTGGGTAGTGTTACGGTTCACTTTCGGAAGTGTTGTGGTCCACTCTCATTCAAAAAAAAGTTGAAAAAGACAACAAATACTTGTGCGAGAAAGTTTATGCCCGACAAAAAGAAATCATGAAGTTCACTTGACTGTCTGCTGCAGTGCGGTTTTCCATTTGAAGTAGTGCCTTCTTCTGTCCGATGAAAGGTCCACTCGCTTGATCAACGCGCGTAAAAAATTAATAAGTATGAAAAAAAGACAACAAGAACTCATGAGGTTCACTTTGGGTAGTGTTGCGGTTCACTTTCGGAAGTGTTGTGGTCCACTCTCGTTCGAAAAAAAAAGTTAAAAAAAAGACAACAAAAACTTGTGCGAGAAAGTTTATGTCCGACAAAAATAAATTATGAAGTTCACTTGGCTGTCTGCTGCAGTGTGGTTTCCGTTTGAAGCAGCGTTCTTCTGTCCGATGAAGTACACACGGCGATTTTGGTCTCGCGAAAAACAAAGTATCCGCTTTTCGGTAAAATCAAAACCGCTCTTAAACCGTAAGGAATTAGAGAGAGTGTTCTACATAAAAAAGTTGTGTCTCGTCGATATCTTTCCAACGGCGTATGATTTGAATCATTTCGACCAGTGTTTCGGAAAAATTTAGCGAAAAACCGCCGCTGCCACTCGTCGTCCGCCGCACGATTTCTAAAATTAACTAATAACCGTAAGGAATCTCCAAAACATTACCACATATGAAAGTTACGCCTCGTCCATAGATTTTCAACGGCTTATCGCACGCATCGTTTCGACAAACTATTAAAAAACTGGAGCGAAAACAGTACCAAAAATTTGAAAAAATTTAAAAAACAGAATTCCGCGATTTAGTAAATTTGAAACTGCTCTTAAACCGTAATGAATTAGAGAAAATAATAGATATGAAAAAGATGCTCCTTGACGATATCTTTCCAACGGTGTATCATTTGCTTCATTCCGATGAGCAGTTTAAAAATGTGAAAAAACGCTCGCTGCCACTCGTCGTGAGCCGCACCGTTTTCGAAACTGTTCTCAAACCGTGAGGAATCTCGAAAAGTGTTCAACATGGCGAAGTTGCGCCTAATACATAGATTTTCAACGGTATATTACACGCCTCATTCCGAAAAACGGTTAAAAACTAGAGCAAAAAAGGTACCGAAAAAACACAAGCGTGCAGTTTTTTCCAACGCGAGGTTCACTCGCCTGAGTACTGCAGCACACTTGGTTTAAACAATGACGTGCACTTGCGTTGAGCATGCAGTGCGGAAGTGTTATCAGAATAGTTATTATGCTAATATTAGCATAATAGACCGGCTGTATATATTTATATGTGTATATATATATATATATTTATATGTGTGTATATATATATATATATATATATATATATATATATATATATATATATATATATATATATATATATATATATATATATATATATATATATATATATATATATATATATATATATATATATATATAGATAGATAGATAGACACACACACTATTTCCAGCAAGCATATGGCATATAGAAACTCATTTCAGCTTATATTTGACATGTAGAAACAGTTTCCAGCAACTAAATGGCATATAGAAATTATATCCAGCAAGTATTTGACATATAAATTAATTCCAACAAGTAAATGTTACATATACACACACTATCTCCAGCAAGCATATGGCATATACGAACTCATTCCAGCTTATATTTCACATGTAGAAACAGTTTCCAGCAACTAAATGGCATATAGAAATTATATCCAACAAGTATTGGACATATAAATTAATTACAACAAGTAAATGTTAGATATATACACTATTTCTAGTAAGCATATGGCATATAGGAACTCATTTCAGCTTCTATTTGACATGTAGAAATAGTTTCCAACAAGTAAATGGCATATAAACTCTATTTCCAACAAGTATATGGCACATAGAAACACATTCCAGCTTGTACTTGACATATAGAGATACCTTAATATGGTTACTATAGTGCTCATGATCAAGAACGATCATAGAATTCTCATCATCCCATAATGCACCACTCAACCCCCTAAGTCTGAGTATTGTTCCCCATTTCCTCCTCCATGTCCTATTGTGATTACCAACGTTGGCATGAGTCAAATTGAGCTGAAAATGCTCATTCATAGCAGTCGCACAACGAGCCAATTGGCACTTCTTGAAGCCAGTTGATGTCCTAAGTCCATCACCCACAACCTTGCCTAGGTGATCAAGCATGAAAGAAGTCATCGGAGCCGTCCATACTACTTGTTTAGCCTCCATTTCCTATAAATTTTAGTAAGTAAAAGAGGTAAGAAAATTATATTCAACGCACAATCTCTCGTCACCAATAAATTTCAGCTTGTAAAAGCGGTAAATTTCAGCAAGTAAAGGAGGCAAAAACATTCAATACAACACATAGTCTTTACCAATAAATTTCAGCAAGTAATAAAAACATTCAGTATAACCCATAATGTGGCATTACAAATAAATTCCAGCTTGTACAAAGTTTCAAAAAAGAAGAACACGAAATTACAATGGTTTCAAATGGTTTCAAATCTTGCTTGTATATGAACATTGAAACAATAATAAATTGATATGAACCTGCTCAATGTCCACTGAATTGAAATATCATAACAAGTACATGTTCTTGGCAGAAGTATATAGCAAATGCTTTCAAATCTTGCTTGTATTCTCATGGAAGACGTACATAGCAAATATATTTTGATGGCGGAATGTACATCAATTTATACCTTCAGAAGAGGAGATAAGTTCCAAACAAACAACAAGGATGCAAAAGACTGTCTCCTGTCCAAGCTGTAGAAAATAAAGGAGAGGAAGAAAAGTATTAGACATATATATGGACAGAACATACAAGCTCCAAACGAACAAACATAGATGTTCCTCCCGTCGGTGCTCAAGTATTAGAGAATCCAGCGACCAACCCTCCCGTTCCCCACTGCCAAACCGTCCCATTTCAGTGAAACCAGCGACCCCCTCCCCCACGCCGGATCTACCCGTTCCCGACGGTCGGATCCGTGTGTTTCTTCCCGGCAGTGCTCCACTCACCCCACCCGCCCTGTCCATCCGATTCAACTAGGAGATGCATAGAACGGAGAGGATAGAGAGGGGGTGAGGACAAGGAGGATCTGTACCTCCGCTGCACATGAATCCAAGCTGAATCGCGCCGCCGCCTCGATCCAAATCACCGTGGCCGCCGCTTCTTCTATCGGGAGAGGGAGTTGTGATGCTAGGGTCTCGGGCGAGGGGTGAGATAAGAAGGAAACGAAACAGGTTCGCGGGCTGGGAGGCGACCGATGCGGAAAAAAGAGGCGCTCGTGCGCAGGTGGCTGCCATCATCCGCCAAAATTTCGTGACTTTCCTCAGCTAGGATTTGGTCGAATATTCGAGGGCATCTGGTTATCCATATTCCCGCTGGCTAGTTAACCAAACGGGTGGCATCCCCAGAAAAATCGGCTATCCCTGTCCCAGGGGTGGATGGCCATAGAACCAAACGACACCTTAATTCTCTTTTTTTGAGCAACGATGGGTGGGATCGTGGGCTGCTTTTTTGGGTTTCTCGCGGGCGGGATCCAGCGTTTTGTTAATCGCATCGAGGGGGTGGGATGCGGTCGAACCATCGGGAAAACGACGACATATCCCCTTTAATGGTACATATTATTCCACACATCGACCGCTATTCAGCATGCATCTAGTGTAGTAAGTTTATGGAAAAACAGAGTAATGCAATAAGGATGATGACATGATGTAGACAAGATCTATTTATGTAGAACTAGAACCCATATTTTTATCCTTAATGGCAACGATACATGCGTGTCATGTCTCCTTCTTTCACTGAGATTGAGCACCGCAAGATCGAATCCATCACAAAGCATCTCTTCCCATGGCAAGAAAAATCAATCTAGTTGGCCAAACTAAACCAAAGTTTCGGAGAAGAAATACGAGGCTATAACAATCATGCATAAGACTCAAATAATATTCATGGTTAGAACTGATCATAAACTCGCAATTCATCGGATCCCAACAAACACACCACAAAATGTCATTACATCAAATAGATCTCCAAGAACATCGAGGAGAACATTGTATTGAAGATCAAAAATAGAGAAGTCATCTAGCTACTGCCTATGGATCCGTAGGTCTGTGGTGAACTACTCACGCATCATCAGAGGCGCAAGGGTCATGATGAAGAACCCCTCCGTGATCATTGACCCCTCTGGCAGAGTGCCGTAGATGGCCTCTAGATTGAATCTCCTGGTTCTAGAACTTGCGGTGGCTGGAATTGTGTTTCGCCGACTCCCCTAGGATTTTTGGGATTTTAGAGTATTTATAGAGCCAAAGGTCTGTGGAGGGGGTGCCTTTGGGCCCCACTACCCACCAGGGCGCGCCTGGGGGCCCAGTTGCGCCCTGATGCCTAGTGGGCCCCACAACCCCCCTCTTGTGCACTTCTTGGGCCTCCTGGGTGTCTTCTTGGCAGAAAAAACTCTCCAAAAAGTTTCGTGGCAATTGGACTCCATTTGGTATTGATATTCTGCGAAGTAAAAAACAAGCAAAAAACAGCAACTGGCACTGGGCACTATGTCAATAGGTTAGTCGCAAAAAATGATATAAATTTGCTATTAAATGAGTATAAAACATCCAAGAATGATACTTTAATAGAATGGAACAGTCAAAAATTATATATACGTTGGAGACGTATCAGCATCCCCGGGCTTAATTCCTACTCGTCCTCGAGTAGGTAAATGATAAAAACATAATTTTTGATGTGGAATGTGACCCATCATATTTATCATATATTCTTTTCTTTTGTAGCATGGACATTTGGACTTTAGATGATTCAAAATAATATTCTAAAATTTTACATGAAGACTTCAATACTTAAAAGCATATCAACAAGCAACCATTTCTTTCAAAATATGAACACTAAAGAAAGCTATTCCTAGCCCATTATGCTCAATCATTGATCCATTCATGAAACACACTCAAATGTTAGTCACATCCAATGCACAAGTATGATAATAGTACCTAGGGCGACAAAACTAGCTCCAATTCATCAATGTAATGTAGGCATATATGCCGTATATAGTCATGCGTGCTTATGGAAAAGAACTTGCATGACATCTTTTGTCCTACCCTCCGTGATACCGGGGTCCATAAGGAAACTAAGGGATATTAAGGCCTCCTTTTAATAGAGAACCGGAACAAAGCATTAACACATAGTGAATAAATGAACTCCTCAAACTACGGTAATCACCGGAAAGAATCTCAATTATTGTCACCTTGGGGTATGCGGATCATAACACGTAATAGGTGCATATAACTTTCATTGTAGGATCAAAAACACAAATATATTCACGAACACATAAACGGTTGAGATCTGAAATCATGGCACTCGGGCCCTAATGACAAGCATTAATCATAGCAAACTCATAGCAACATCAATCTCAGAACATAGTGTATACTAGGGATCAAGCTCTAACAAAACTAACTCGATTACATGATGAATCTCATCCAACCCATCATTCTCCAGCAAGACTACAAAGAGATTACTCACTCCTGGCGGTGAGCATCATGAAATTGGTGATGGAGGATGGTTGGTGATGACGACGGCGACAAATCCCCCTCTCCGGAGCCTAGAACAAACTCCAGATCTGGCCTCTCGATGAAGAATGGGAGGTGGTGGCGGCGCCTGTCGTGAAACGTGATGAAACTTCCTCTCCTACTTTTCTTGGGAAATAGGAATTTACAGTATCCAGATTAGGGTCAGCGAAGCCACGAGGGCCCCACAACCTACCAGGGTGCGCCTGGGGGCAGGCGCGCCCTGGTGCCTTGTGGGTACAGGGTGGCCCCCTCCATTGGGTCTTGGATCCAATATTCTTCATATATTCCATGAAAAATCTCCAAAAAGTTTCGCCCAATTCCGAGAACTTCTATTTGTGCACAGAAACAACACCATGGTAGTTCTACTAAAAATAGCGCCAGTCCAGGTTAGTTTCATTCAAATCATGCAAATTAGAGTCCAAAGCAAGAGTAAAAGTGTTTGGAAAAGTAGATACGACAGAGACGTATAAACTCCCCCAAACTTAACACATTGCTTGTCCTCAAGCAATTCAGTTGACAAAATGAAAGTGATAAAGAAAAACTTTTATTAACTCATTTGTTCTTGTGTTCATATATATGCTTAAATAATACCCAGGTTTTCAGCAAAGATTATAACTGACCATGCAAATGATAAATCTTAGAAATTATATTCACTCATATCAGTGGCATATTCATCTTGCGAGCATTAATAAAATATCTCAAATGCCAACACTTTGTCAAAACAATCATGATATAATATGACAATGATGGTATCTCGCTAGCCCTTTCCGATACCGCAAAACATAAATGCTGGGCACCTCCAAAGTTCAAGCAGCTAAACATTGTAATTCATGGTAGAAGGGATCCAGTCATGATGCACACAACATTAACTATACACAATGCATGAGAATGACAATAGTGATCTCAAGACTGATGCTTGTTTGAGAAGGTGAAGACTCAATAATAAAAGTAAATAGATAGGCCCTTTGCATAGGGAAGTAGGGATTTGCAGAGGTGCCATAGCTCATAGCTTAAATTAGAGATAAATATAATTTTGGGTGGTATACCTTTCCTGTCAATGTTATGACCAAGAGTTTTCAATATCTTCGATGCTAAACACATTAGCGGCGGTTCCCAAGCGGTAGAAGTAAAGTATACTCCCCCTCCACCAACAAACACAAGCCATGGCTAACCGAATCCTGGGGTGCCCTCCATATGAACAAAAGTCCAGGGGAGTGTGTTTTATTATTTGCAATTTTAATCATGGGACTGGGTATCCCGATTACCAGCCCCTCTCGTGCAAGGACGAGTGAATGAACACTCATCATGAGAATAACCCGCTTAGCATGGAAGATACTAACCACCCCTGTTACTCCATGAGCCGAACGGGCACACAAAACAGATGTTCATTTGAATATTTAGAGGTGGCACATGCATATTTACTTGGAATGGCAGAGTCATACCGCATATAGGTAGGTATAGTGGACTCATCTGGAATAACTTTGGTTTAAGGATTTGGATGCACACGCAGTATTCCCGATTAGTAGAGGCGAAGGCTAGCAAATAGGTTGAGAAGCGACCAACTAGAGAGCAAAAATGATCATAAACATGCCTTGTGAATAATTAACATTCAATACTAGCATGAGTAGGATATAAACACCATGAACATAAATATCGTGGAGGTTATGTTGGTTTTGAGTTAACTACATGTGTGAACTTGTGCCAAGTCAAGCCACTCGAAATATTCGGGGGAGGATACCATATCATCATACTACATCACAACCATTTTAATGCATGTTGACATCTAAGATAAATCATTATCCACTCCGAGCTATTTAAGCATGGCATGAGCAACTATAATCTCTAATGGTCATCACAAACATGTTTAATCATAACAAGCTGAATCATGGATACTGAGTTAAACATATTTACAAAAAAATCAAATTGAGATCATACCCGCCTTTCTTTGCCACAGGCACTTCATCAAATATAATCATTATTTCCTTTCACTTGCACGACCGAATGATATGAAAATAATAATAGTGCAAGAATGTCGTGGACTAACCTAGAATTTGCAAACATTTTATTCAAATGAGAAGACAAGGTAGTGTGGCCTCTTTGTTAGATAAAAAATAATGCATATCAGAGCTACTCAACATTTTCATCATGGTCTTCTCCTTAGTATGACTCTACAAGATAAAATAATTTTAGAGAAACACACTGAGATATTTTTGGAGTTTTTTGATTTTTCTTGAAGAAAGCAAACTAAAGAAAGAAAAAGCAAAAACGAGAAAAACTCTTTACACGAGAAAGCTCCCAACAAGAAAAAGAAGAAACGAGAAATCTTTTTGGGTTTTATTTTAATAATATAACTAATTTAAACTAGAAAGAAAAACCGAAAAGAAGCGAGAAATATTTTCGGATTTTCTTATAATTTTCTCAAACACACAAGAAGAAAGCGAGAAAATAAAACTAACTTGGATTATACAATGAAAAAGTATTAACACCGAAAACCGGAATGGCAAGTGTGAACATGAAAGTAATGTCAGTGGCAAATACGTACTCCCCCAAGCTTAGGCTTTTGGCCTAGCTTGGTAATCACCACCCGTAGTAGCCGTTCGGTCCCATGTGGAAGTGCTGAGGCGGCGACACCTGAGCGTTTGATACTTCCATTTTGCATCAAGTTTTCCTACTATTATTTATAATGTTTTTTTGCATAATAATGCTTTTTGGAGTAATCATAATGCCTCTTCTCTCATAATATGCAAGATTTACACAAAGAGGGAGAATATCGGTAGCTAGAATTCTGGACCTGAAAAAGCTACGTCAGACTTACCTATTCTGCACATATACAAATGAGCTAAAAATTTACGAAGAATAATTTTGCAATATATGAGAAATTTGGAGCAAATAACTACTTGAAGAGGCCCACTAGGTGGGCACAACCCACCTGGGCGTGCTAGGCCCCCTAGGCGCGCCCTGGTGGGTTGTGCCCTCCTCGACCCATCTCTGGTGCCCATCTTATGGTATAAAAGTCATTTTGACCTAGAAAACAATCAGACAAGGACTTTCAGGACGAAGCGCCGGTGTCTTGAGGCGAAACTTGGGCAGGAGCACTTTTGCTCTCCATCGAAGCGATTCTGCCTGGGGAACTTCCCTCCCAGAGGGGGAAATCATCGTCATCGTCTTCACCAACAACCCTCTCATCTTTGGGAGGGAAATCCCCATCAACATCTTCAACAACACCATCTCCTCTCAAACCCTAGTTCGTCTCTTGTGTTCAATCTTTGTATCGGAACCTTAGATTGGTACTTGTGGGTGACTAGTAGTGTTCATTACATCTTGTAGTTGATTACTATATGGTTTATTTGGTGGAATATTATATGTTCAGATCCATTATGCTATTTAATACCCCTCTGATCTTGAGCATGATTATCATTTGTGAGCAGTTACTTTTGTTCTTGAGGTCACGGGAGAAGTCATGTTGCAATTAATCATGTTCGATATTTTGATGATATGTATGTTGTGATTCCCTTAGTGGTGTCATGTGAACGTCAACTACATGACATTTCACCTTACTAGGAGCTAAGGGAATGCATTGTGGAGTAGTTATTAGATGATGGGTTGCTAGAGTGACAGAAGCTTAAACCCTATTTTATGCGCTACTTCGTAAGGGACCGATTCGGATCTAAAATTTTAATGTTATGGTTAGATTTTATCTTAATACTTTTCTCGTAGTTGCGGATGCTTGCGAGGGGGTTAATAATAAGTAGGAGGTTTGTTCAACTGAGAACAACAAGTAGGCACTGATCCACCCACATATCAAATTATCAACGTAGCGAACATGAATCAAGTCAACATGATGAAAGTGATATGGTGTACCTTCAAGAACGCTTTGCTTATCATAAGAGACTGTTTTGGCTTGTCCTTTGTCACAAAAGGATTGGGCTACCTTGCTGCACTTTATTTAACATTACCGTTACTTGCTTATTACAACCTATCTTGCTATCAAAAAACTTGTTATCGACAATTTCAGTTCTTGCATACATTACCTTTGCTGAAAACCACTTGTCATTTTCTTCTGCTCCTCGTTGGGTTCTACACTCTTACTTATCGAAAGGACTATGATTGATCCCCTATACTTGTGGGTCATCAAGGCTCTTTTCTGGCGCCATTGCCAGGGAGCGAAGCGCTCTACGTAAGTGAAAATTGGTATGGAAAAATTATTACTACGTGCTGAAATTTATTGTCACTTTCTACTATGGAGAACCATCCTTTGAGGGGTTTGTTCGGGGTATCTTCACCTCGACCAGAACCACAATTAGTTTCCCCTCAACCTACTGCACCTACTGAAAATATTGGTTATGAAATTCCTTTGGGTATGATAGAACAACTGCTAGCTAATCCTTATGCAGGAGATGGAACTGAACATCCTGATATGCACTTGATATATGTGGATGAAATTTGTGGATTATTTAAGCTTTCATGTTTATATGGAGATGAAGCTAAGAAGAAGGTTTTCCCTTTATCTTTGAAGGGAAAATCATTGACATGGTATAGGCTATGCGATGATATTGGATCTTGGAACTGGGATCGATTGAAATTGGAATTTCACCAAAACATTTATCCTCTGCATCTTGTTCATTGTGATTAGAATTATATTCATGCCCCAATCATGAGCTCTCAAGAAAAATTATCATTCAAAAAAATTTATGCTTAGATTTCTCGTGATGATCAATCCATGCTCGATACTTCTTGTACTGGTTCTTTTGTGAAAAAGACTATAGAATTCAGGTGGGATCTTTTAGAAAGAATTAAACGCAACTCTGAAGATTGGGAACTCGACAAAGGTAAAGAGTCAGGTATTAAGCTTGAGTTTGATTGTGTTAAATCTTTTATGAACGCCGATGCTTTTCAGAAGTTTAGCACCAAATATGGACTTGACTCTGAGATACACTACAAAAAAAGACACATCTGTGACATTTTGGGCCGAATGGATTTTTTTTCTGTCATGCTTATGACACTTCTATGACGATAATTGTGACAAAACCTGGTATCATCATAGATGTGGTGGGCTCCTACTTCTATGACAAAAAATCATGATAGAAAATGGGCTTTTCGTCCTGGGCGGGCTGGAGATGCACATGCATGACATTCTTTGGGTTGTCCATGACGAAAAAAATCATGGTAGATGTGAGGGTGAGGAAAATTTCGGGGAGTTCCCGGTTATGATGGGTGGTCGGGGCCGAGCGATGCACGGAGGGATTGCGCGTTTGTCTCGTACATGTATGCGCATGGTGCGAGGCGTTGGGCTCTAACTAAACCCGAGCGAGGCGTTCGCCAACTGAACCCAAGCGATTGCACTGGCTACGCGTTACTAAACCCGAGCGATCGATTGATCCATGGCTGTTAACTGAACCCGATCGAGGGATTCCTTCACTACTGCTGCTAACAGAAGCCGATCGAACCTCTGCCTCTTGATGAATAGTGAATGTGGGGGTTGGTTGAACGAGTCGAGACGTACGTGGTTGGGGTTGGATGAACATTTCATGGTGGGGGTTGGATGAACAGGACCCCGTGGTAGTAGTAGTAATACGTTGCCGCTGGATGAACAGGACCCCAGGAGGAGGGCCGCCACAGCCGAGGTGGTTGGGGTGGATGAACAGGACCCCGTGGAGGGCTGGTTGAACAGTAGCCAGTGGAGGGCTGGATGAACAGTAGCCCGTGGATGAACAGTAGCTGGTGGAGGCAGGAGGAAGACGCGGTGGATGAACAGTGCAGGTGGAGGCTGAAGGAAGTCGACGATGGGTGAACAGTAGGCGGTGGAGTCCCGTTTTGCGATACGCCACACCCCCCGATGAACAGGACCCCTGTTTCGACCATAGAGCTGCAACACAAGTCTGTTTCCTCCGTTTTGTGGTACACCACACCCCTCCCGATGAACATGACCCCTGTTTCGATCGAAGCGCTCCAACACAAGTCTGTTTCCTCCGTTTTGCAGTATGCCACACCCCTCCCGATGAACAGGACCCCCGTTTCTACCGTAGCCGGTCGAACAGAAGGTCGTTTCCTCCATACTGCGGTACACCAGACCCCATTTCGGCTGTTCCGTCTAAGCCGGTTGGCTCCCATTGAATAGGACGCATTCTGACCCAGTCTGTTGCCTCTCGTTGAACAGGACGATGTTTCTCCGTTCTGACCCAGCCGGTTGGCTTCCCGATGAACATGACGCCGTTGCTGCCGTCCGTTGCCTCTCCATGTACACGAGCCCTGGCCGTATGTATGCGCGAGTACATGTCTGAGACCCTGCCCGTATGTACGTACATGGCCGTATTTTTTGGCATGTGGCTGTACGTACGTGTACACAATATGGAAGGGACTGCATGAACTGCTACATCGGGGGCTCTACTACTACCCGTGCCGCTGCTTGCTCGGCCATGGCTCATCGTTGCAGAGAGAACGATCGACCAGTATGTAAGTACACGTTCACGACAATGCTACATATGCTTCGACCATGTGGGTCCCGGCTGTCAGGGTGGATAAGGAGGCACTTCCTTGCGTGCGAAGTTATTGATGGTGGGTCCGAGCTGTCAGGGGGAGGATTCATTTTTTCGCACCTAATATGGTGGCACTTTCCTTGCGTCCGAAGATATAGCTGGTGGGTCCCATCTGTCAGAGGGGAACATGTTTTTTTTTGCAAAATATGGCTAAGCCAAAATACAAAGGCCCTTTCGGTAGCTCCCTGCTGTCAGGTGGAGGAATCATTATTTTGCGAGTAATAAGGAGGCACTTCCTTGTTGCGGCCTTGGACCCACCTGTCAGCCTCTCCATGTACAGTCCTCTTCCGATGTAAGTCGTTCCTTGACCACGTTGACCACGCCACGCAAAGAGCACCAAGGCGGTGGACGATGGCAAGGCCTAGGAAGGGAATGACCCGGAGCCAGGGAAGACTCGATAGTTGTTTCCCACGCGGAGGGGTGTACAAGGGTTTACTAGTTGGGGTGTAGTGTGAGGCTGCCGTCGCCGGAGAATAACAACAGGTCTGGGTGAGTATAGGGATGGCCAGGCCAGTGATGGGAGTAGGGTGGGGCGGTGAGGCATGTGCGGCAGCAGAGCCGGCCACGAAAGGCAGGAGCGGGCGGCACGACCGACGCTGGTTTGGGTGGCTGGAGCAAGAAGACCAGAGGTTGAAGAAGTACTACGACCATTGGATGGACATCGTACGGTCACTGGAGCTAGAATCGTTCAGATTGAGTAAGTTGACAAAGCCCGCCGTCCGCGTCAGTAGGCCCACAAGTCAACCTCCAACTATGGTGGGTTCCAGATAGCAGGGGGAGTATTCATTTTTTTGTGCGTAATAAGGAGGCACTTCCTTCCGTGCGAAGATATAGTTGGTGGGTCCGAGCTATCAGCGAAAGGAACATTTTTTTCACGAAATACAGAGGCCCTTCCGATGGGTCCCTGCTGTCAGGTGGAGGAATCATTATTTTGCGCATAATAAGGAGGCACTTCCTTGCGTGCGACTGGGGACCCAGCTGTCAGCCTCTCCACGTACAGTCCTCTTCTGATGGATGTCATTGACCATGTTGACCACGCTGCATCGAGAGCACCAGGGCGGTGGACGACGGCGAGGCCTAGGAAGGGAACGACCTCGAGCCGGGGAAGACTCGGTAGTGGTTGCCCAAGCAGTGGGGGGTATGAGGGTTTACTGGTTCGGATGCCATCGCCGGAAAATAACAGGAGGTGTGGGTGAGTAGAGGAATGGCCTGGCCAGTGATGGAGTAGGGTGGGGTGGTGCGCCCTATGCGGCAGCACATCTGGCCATGGGAGGCGGGAGCAGGCAGTCCCACCGGCACTGGTTTGGGCGGCTGGAGCAATAAGATCAGATATTGAAGAAGCAACACGGCCATTGGATTAACATCCCACCATCACTGCTTCTAGAATTGTTTGTGGACTAAGTTGACAAAGCCTTTCGTACACGTCAACCTAGTAGACCCACAAGTCAACCTCCAAATCTGTCCCAAATAGCATACAGCCCGAAATTTCTAGCCAGATTCAAATTAATTTAAAAACTAAACACACCTTAATTAAAATCCAATGAAATTTTACCCGCACAAAAACCAATGAAATTTAAAATATCAAAATCCGAAAGAAAAAAGTATTTTGGAACTAATTGCGTGTTTCCTGTATTTTTTCATTTTAGAGCCCCATTTATTATTACTTATAGCACATTTCTTATTACTTATAGCCCATTTTCTGGGCAAGCCGAATGCATCCCTCCTCATCTTGAAAGATTTCCGGCCCAGCAGGGCGTAGAAAAGCAAGTAGGTCTACGTTGGTTATTCTGGAAAGAGCAAAATAGTTGGGCTAGCAATTTTCAGAAAGGAAAAAGATGGGCTGGTCATGTGTAATCATATGAAATAAAAGCCTGGGCTAGATGGGCCACAACTCCCGCAAAACCCAGTTGATACCCTCCTCCGTCCCAAAAAGAATACTGCACCCGCTACTGGGTCCCGGGTGTCTGCCGCTCCTTGTGCAGTTATCTCCCTTATTGACTACATTGACAGTGGCGTGTGACCCAGATGTCAGGAAACAATCAGGAGGAACCCTTTTTTCTTATAATAAAGGAGGCACTTGTTGCCTACTGCCATGATCCTGGTGGGTCCCTTATCACGCCCAATATGCGACCCTATCCAAAAGGAACTCGAAGGTCCCACCAAGGATAGACCCGCATATTGAAACGCTTTTGCAAGGTGGATATCATTACATCAACATTACATAATAGATGGGGATACATACATAAGGCACAAGTGCCACAAGAATACATCAACATCATATACAAGATCAACATCCGACTACGGATGAAACATAAACAGAAACTCAAACGACATCCACCCTGCTAGCCAGGCTGCCGACCGAACCTATCCCCGATCAAGAAAAAGCGTAAGAAGAACTCCAACACAAGCAAACATCGCTCTCGCGTCATGATCATCGCAAACCTGTACCTGCAACTGGTGGTGTAGTAATCTGTGAGCCACGAGGACTCAGCAATCCCATTACCATGGGTAACAAGACTAGCAAAGCTTAATGGGAAAGGAAGGGGTAAAGTGGTGAGGTTGCAGCAGCGACTAAGCATGATATGGTGGCTAACATACGCAAATGAGAGCGAGAAGAGAGACAAAGGAACGGTCGGCAACTAGTAATGATCAAGAAGTGATCCTGAACTCCTACTTACGTTAGACATAACCCAAGAACCGTGTTCTCCTCTCGATCAACCCCGAAAAGAGACACTCACGGTTACTCACACAGTTGGTGTATTTTAGAAGAGTTTGCTTCAAGTTTACTACAACCGGATATTAACAAATTCCCATCTACCACATAACCGCGGGCACGGCTCTCGAAAGTTTATACCCTGCAGGGGTGTCCCAACTTAGCCCATGATAAGCTCTCGCGATCAACGAAGGATATTCCTTCTCCCCAGGAAGACCCGATCAGTCTCGGAATCCCGGCTACAAGACATTTCGACAGCAATAAAACAAGACCAGCAAAGCCGCCCGATGCGCCGACAATCCCGATAGGAGTTGCACATATCTCGTTCTCAGGGCAACACCGGATGAGGCATCCTACGAGTAAAACCAAAGCCCGAGTTTCCCCGAGGGGGCCCCGCAGTCTACTCGGTTCGGGCCAACACTTAGAGAAGCATTGGCCCGGGGGCTAAATAAAGATGACCCTTGGGTTAATTACTCCCAAGGGAAAAGTAGGTGGTGGTGAGGCAAATGGTAAAACCAATGTCGGGCCTTGCTGGAGGAGTCTTATTCAAAGCGAACTGTCAAGGGGGTCCCATAAATCACCCGACCGCGTTAGGGACGCAAAAATCCGGGAACATAACACCGATATGACGGAAACTAGGGCGGCAAGAGTGGAACAAAACACCAGGCATAAGGCCGAGCCTTCCACCCTTTACCAAGTATATAGATGCATTAATAATATAAGATATATTGTGATATCCCAACAAGTAAACATGTTCCAACAAGGAACAACATCTCCATGTTCCAACAAGGAACAAACTTCATCTTCACCTGCAACTAACAATGCTATAAGAGGGGCTGAGCAAAGCGGTAACATAGCCAAACAACGGTTTGCTGGGAAGGTGACAACGAGTTAGAGGTTCATGGCAATTTCGGAGGCTTGAAGAGCAAATGATAGGTAGCGCAGCAAAGCGATAGAACGAAGCAACTAGCATAGCGATGATAGTAGTGAGATCCAGGGTAGCGGTCATCTTGCCTGAAATCCTGCAAGGAAGAAGAACGAGTTCATGAAGAAGACGAACGGATGAAGCCGAACCAAGCGTAGACGAACGAATCCTCACGATCGCAACGAAACAGGAACTAACAAGAAGAAGCACACAACAAGGTAAACACACCACACATGAATAAGGCATGATGCACAAAAAGCATGATGCATGACAATACTACATGAAGCTACTCATGGCAAGAGATGATGCAAACAAGAGCAACACATCAAAGCAAGTTTAAATGAGGCCGGAAACGACATATAACAATTCCGGTAAGTCCTCATATGTAAATTTCGAAATTGGTCCAGATCTGAATAAACCTTATGTTCAAGTTGTTAAACAGCAAGTTAAGATGCACCACGATGATCTACACGAAATTCTAGTCAAGTTACATATAAAGTTCATTTAATTCGAAGCTACGGCCTAAAAGATATGAGCAAAACAAGTTAAACATGGCATTGATGCAAAATGCATGCAAACATCAAGCAAACACCTCGAAACAAGGATGCAACATGATAATATGAAACTACATGCAAAATCAAGCAAGTTTCATATAGAGCACACTCAAAACGGAGCAACGGTTCAACACATACACTATACAAGGCATAACAACAATCTGTCCAAAACAACAACTAGGCATATTGCAAGCACCAAAACAACATGCTACAGCATCACAATATGAAAACAAAAGGCATGGTCATGATGTACAGGTAAAGCATGACAAAACATGAACACTGAGCTATCTCCAGAAATCACTAGAACATGCTCAAAATGACAGGGCAAGATTGCAAATAATAACAGTTTCAGACTTTAGCAGAAATAACATCAGGTTGCAATGTTTAGAGCTATCAAACAATATGCTACAGGAACTTAA
Organism: Aegilops longissima; assembly: GCA_021605205.1. Taxonomy (NCBI): domain Eukaryota; kingdom Viridiplantae; phylum Streptophyta; class Magnoliopsida; order Poales; family Poaceae; genus Aegilops; species Aegilops longissima. The sequence goes on from CM038682.1 coordinate 463,378,346, forward strand.
CATGGCAAACAAAGGCATGGAATGAATCTACTAATTGCATAGAACAAATGTCCTTTACTGACCATGAGCCAAAAAGGATCAGAAGATATAATGGCACCCATGTAAACATGGCAAGTTATATTACAGATTCATACATGGCAGGAACAACAATAAGTAGGCATGTTGGTGAGCTTGAACCACTCACCACAGAGCAATACATGGCATGGCAAGGCAACTCACCACAGAGCAATACATGGCATCCTTACTTAAGTAACTCAAAATAAGCATGGATCTCTCAGTAGCATCAAGTTCACATGGCATAAAAATATCAGCAGAACAGGGGCTGAAATCAGCAACATCATGAAGCCTAGTTTGCATGCTTGTGCTAGTCACCACAGAGATCACAAAAATACATGGCATACACCCCTGTAAAGATGGCATGGCATATTACAAAACACATGTAGGACCCTAGCTCATAGGGTGCACACATCAATCATGGCAAAAATGACAAAAGTGCAAGTTCTGATAAGAATCTGAAACTAACATCACATAGCCCTCTTCTAACAGCATTTAGTGCATCAAGATGAGCTCAAATGTAAATGACGCAATGAGATGAAATGATTTACTCGTTGAGGCGAACAATTTGACATATTACACGCCCAAAATGGAGCTACGGATGCAGATATATGGCATGATGAATATGGCATGATTATGTCACAGATTGGGGGACTTAGGCAAAATTACCTCCGCGAAAAGTCAACGCGGGACGGGTTCGACCCGGGACGGAGGGATCCCGGCGGGCGTGGGCGTTTGGATGAGATCCCGGTGGATCTCATCCCGATCTGGACGGACGAACTCCGGCGAAGGCGGCGGCCGGAGTTGGGGGGCGCGGGACGACAGCGAGGGGCGGAGCGACGGCGCGCCCGGCGAGGCGGCAGCGGCGGAGGACGCCTGACCGGTGGTAGGCGGCGGAGGCCGGAGGCGAGGAGAGGCACGGCGTCGGCACGGAGGTCGGCGGGCGAGGAGACGGCGGCCGGGGACGGGCACCCGGCGCGACGGCGGCGGTTGCGGGCGATCATGGGCGGCGCGCGGGCGCGCTTCGGCGAGGAACGGCGGCGGGTGGCTTCGGCCGGCGAGGCGGCGGAGAGCGCCGCGCGGGAGGCGGCGGGAGGCGCGCTGGCGGAGGCGGGGCGAAGTCCGCGAGGGCGAGGCAGCGATTTAACGCCGGCGGAGGCGCTGGGCGGCGCGTTGGCCGGGCGCTGCCCGAGGCGGGCTCGAATGGGCCCCGGCGGGCCTGGCGCGGGGAGGAGAGAGGAGACCGGTGGCGAGTGAGGAGGCGCCCTCTGATTCGCCGAGGGACGGTGGCGGACGTGTCCGGCGTGCGGAGGAAGAAGGAGGCGAGGGTTTCATCCGCGAAAATTTCGGGGGAGGCACATATTTATAGGTAGAGGGAGCTAGGAGAGTCCAAATGAGGTGCGGTTTTCGCCCACACGATCGTGATCAAACGACCGAGAGCATGGAGGGGAGTTTGCTAGGTTTTTGGCCACTTTGAAAGGGGTGTTGGGCTGCAAAGAGAAAGGGGCTTTTGCGGTTACCCGGTTAACCGTTGGAGTACCAAACGACCTCCAAATGGCACGAAACTTGACAGGCGGTCTACCGGTGCTATACCAAGGCCGCTTGGCAAACCTCGGTCCATTCCGAGACCGTTTAACACCCGCACACGAAAAGAGGCAAAAGGGGGCGCCGGGGAACATAGGAGTGCCGGATTGGAAAACGGACAACGGGGAAAATGCTCGGATGCATGAGATGAACATGTATGCAAAATGAAATGAACATGATGACATGATATGAAATGCATATGATGACATGGCAAAGTGCAACACGCAAGCAAAAGACATGGCAACACCGACGAATAACTGGCGGACACCTGGCGCATCAAATCCGGGGCGTTACAACACTCCTCCACTAACAAGAGATCTCGTCCCGAGATCTTAGGACCGAGACAAAAGGGAAAAAAGGGATGAGGTGAAACAAGAACTCAAGAGAAGAAGCAAAGAATCGAGAGCACTCAAGAAAAGAGAGGAACGACGAGAATGACAAGAATCGAAAGCTCACGGAATCAGATAGACTATGGAACCACTCGTTCTAACCGGAGTGGTTAGAATGAGAAAAGAAACGAATAAGACTGAAAGGATTTAGGCAGCACACCGGTTGAACAAGGAAAGAATAGAACATGAGCTTCAGAAGATGGAATGACACTTGACGAGATAAACAACGCAATGCCTCCGGAAGAATTGAAAGAATTTGAATGAAAAGAACTTAGAAGGAAGGATTGAACGGAGTTGTTGAGAAAATCAACAACGAAAAGAATAAGCTTCTTGTGGTCCTATGGTAACATCTCAAGATCATAAGGTGATAACCGGCCACAAACGGAAATAATTGGATAGCTGAGAAGAACAAAGAAATGCAAAACTCCACTTCAAAGGAATACGGAGAATTAATTGCACTTCGAGACGTGAGAAGAAAAGATACTTGAATTCCACCAACAAGAATCTTGATGAACTCTTTGGAGAATGAATTAAATCATGACGATCCACCGTGAAGAACTCCGGTAACAAAAAGATGATGAGATAGAATGAAGGAAGAAGAACAAGATGAGCCTTGCGATGATTTAGATGGAGGTTCCGACGAGATGGCCGAGGAAATTTCTGAACTCCGGAAAAGAAAAGATGAAAAACACATGGAACTAGAATTTATTCCTCAAGAACAAACTCCGAAGAAAAAGATTAATCACTTCGATGAAATGAGAATAAGATCTATTGTATGCTTATCCTTCATCAAATTAAATTGATGACAAGCAATGGATTTTGCATACTACTTATTCTTCTTGAAAAAGAATTGAGAAGTGACATATCGCAAACTTGAGAAGGTCTTCATGAACCACCGGTAGGATTCGAAAGAACGAATGGATTAAAATGATAACCAAGGAAAAAGAATCTTGAACGAACCACCGTAAGAATTCGGAAATGACTGACGAAAGAGAATGAATCACCAGGAAGAATTAGAAAAGCACAAAGATACTTGAGGAATAAAAAGACAAGATAACGACGGGATCGCGAACTGATTGAAGAATACTTGAACGAACACCGAAAGAATATTAAGACAAACGAAGGGGCACAAATATAGAATAATTGGAGAACGACTTTGAAAACTTGGAACGAAGAAATCTTCCGAAAAGATGGCCTCCGGATGATTGAGACGGAAAATAACTCCTGAAATACTCCGGATGGATGAAAACAAATTTGCATGACTGGAAACAATTAGATAGGATAACATCGAGCTAGCACCATGAATCTCCGGGGGAACGGACAAGATTTAAGAGAAACTCTACTTCGGTCTTCAAGGACGACGAGAAACACCGCAAAAATTATTGAGATACTCCGGGAGGATGAAAAGAGGAAGGGTTGACCCAAAGATGAAAAGAATTAGAAAGCGATCTTGGAGAAGGCATGTGACTGATGTAATCCATTCTTACGTCACACGTGAAAAGAATTGAGAATAACTCCGCGGTAATTAGAAGAGTCAGGTAAGATCCTGGGAAAAGACCTGTGGGTTAGGGCCCACTAAAGAGAAAAACACCGTTGGAAAGGGATGTTGAAGAGATAGATGATGCACCGGAACAATTGAAATATTTGAATGAGGTGACAACCTCGAATTAATTGGAACACAAACGAATCTCCTGAGATGTCTTCCGAACTCCAGAATGATAAATTGGCGAGAGGCGAACGAGCAGGGAAAACACTTGATCCAAGGAAAAGAATGTGATCAATCCGAAAAACTTGAATTGAGTGCACCGGAAAAAGAAAGGGATGAAGAGTGACGAACGAGACGAGAATTCACCGGTTGAAATGATTGAGGGAAGACTGAAGAGACTCCGTACAAATGAAATTGATGGTCGAAAAAGATTCAAGCTCCGGGAAGAAAAAGGGTGGGAGGGCGGGAAAACAAAGACAACTTGGAAGGGGAAATCGACGAATATCTTGAAGAGAAACACCGGTGGAAATCATTGAGGAAAGAAAGCAAAGACTTCGCACGAGTAGGATGGATACTCGATTACGGACTCCGGTTCCGAGAAGAAGAAGGGAGGGCGGGTGGGAAAAGAAAACAACTGAGGATTGAACTCAAAGATGAAGAGGCTCGAGTTGACTTGACGAGAAATGCACCGGATAAAAAGAGCTGAGGAACAACGATCGAAAAACCAACTGCATGAACCTAAAGAAAAATTTGAAGGGGAAGAGAAGTAATTCAAAACACCTACGTCAAGATTCCTCACCAGAGCGACGAAGGGGCTGAGGAGTAAAAAGAATTCCTACTCTCCGATATAACTAGACTCAGAAAATAGTTTTCTTCTAGACTCAACAACGGCCAAACTACACGATCAATCAAGGGGGCTCCTAGGGTCGGTCGAGGCTCTGATACCAACTTATCACGCCCAATATGCGACCCTATCCAAAAGGAACTCAAGGTCCCACCAAGGATAGACCAAGATATTGAAACGCTTTTGCAAGCTGGATATCATTACATCAACATTACATAATAGATGGGGATACATACATAAGGCACAAGTGCCACAAGAATACATCAACATCATAAACAAGATCAACATCCGACTACGGATGAAACATAAATGTAAGCTCAAACGACATCCACCCTGCTAGCCCGGGCTGCCGACCGAACCTATCCCCGATCAAGAAGAAGCGTAAGAAGAACTCCAACACAAGCAAACATCGCTCTCGCGTCATGATCATCGCAAACCTGTACCTGCAACTGGTGGTGTAGTAATCTGTGAGCCACGAGGACTCAAACAATCCCATTACCATGGGTAACAAGACTAGCAAAGCTTAATGGGAAAGGAAGGGGTAAAGTGGTGAGGTTGCAGCAGCGACTAAGCATGATATGGTGGCTAACATACACAAATGAGAGCGAGAAGAGAAACAAAGGAACGGTCGGCAACTAGTAATGATCAAGAAGTGATCCTGAACTCCTACTTACGTCAGACATAACCCAAGAACCGTGTTCTCCTCTCGATCAACCCCGAAAAGAGACACTCACGGTTACGCACACGGTTGGTGTATTTTAGAAGAGTTTGCTTCAAGTTTACTACAACCGGATATTCACAAATTCCCATCTGCCACATAACCGCTGGCACGGCTCTCGAAAGTTTATACCTCGCAGGGTGTCCCAACTTAGCCCATGATAAGCTCTCGCGATCAATGAAGGATATTCCTTCTCCCGGGAAGACCCGATCAGTCTCGGAATCCGGCCACAAGACATTTCGACAGCAATAAAACAAGACCAGCAAAGCCACCGATGCCGACAATCCCGATAGGAGCTGCACATATCTCGCTCAGGCAACACCGGATGAGACATCCTACGAGTAAAACCAAACCCGAAGTTTCCCGAGGGGCCCCGCAGATCTACTCGGTTTGGGCCAACACTTAGAGAAGCATTGGCCCGGGGCTAATAAAGATGACCCTTGGGTTAATTACTCCCAAGGAAAAGTAGGTGGTGGTGAGGCAAATGGTAAAACCAATGTTGGGCCTTGCTGGAGGAGTCTTATTCAAAGCGAACTGTCAAGGGGGTCCCATAAATCACCCGACCGCGTTAGGGACGCAAAAATCCGGGAACATAACACCGATATGACGGAAACTAGGGCGGCAAGAGTGGAACAAAACACCAGGCATAAGGCCGAGTGTCGGTGTCAAAACCGGCGGATCTCGGGTAGGGGGTACCGAACTGTGCGTCTAGGCGGATGGTAACAGGAGACAAGGGACACGATGTTTACCTGTGTTCGGGCCCTCTTGATGGAGGTAAAACCCTCACGCCCCTGCTTGATTGATATTGATATTGTGGATGTTTACAAGAGTGGATCTACCACGAGATCAAGGAGGCTAAACCCTAGAAGCTAGCCTATGGTATGATTGTAAGGGTTGTTGTGATTCTAGTCCTACGGACTAAAGCCATACGGTTTATATAGACACCGGAGAGGGCTAGGGTTACATAGAGTCGGTTACAATGGTAGGAGATCTACATATCCGTATCGCCAAGCTTGCCTTCCACGCCAAGGAAAGTCCCATCCGGACACTGGGTGAAGTCTTCAATCTTGTATCTTCATAATCTTGGAGTCCGGTCGATGATGATAGTCCGGCCAATGATAGTTAGGCTTATGATGATAGTCCGGCTATCCGGACACCCCCTAATCCAGGACTCCCTCAGTAGCCCCTGAACCAGGCTTCAATGACGATAAGTCCGGCGCATATATTGCTTGGCATTGCAAGGCGGGTTCCTCCTCCAAATGATAGAAGATTGTGAACACCAGATAGTGTCCGCTCCGCAAAATAAATTCCACATTCCACCGTAGAGAGAATAATATATACACAAGTTCAATCACGACGCTTTTACGTGGCGTGACATCATGCCATTACCAAGCCATTACTTAAATTGTTTTTTACTCTACCACCTCAGCGCGTTTAGCGAAGCGGTTTCCTTGGCACGCCTTGTCAAGCAGAGATCGTGTTTCCCTTAATCCGGATTCTCATCAATACGGACGTGGGTAACCCAACGCGCCATTGATGGTGACGCTTGGGAGATAAGCGAGTTTTACTAGGCGGTGGGGGACGCGTGAGACTCGCCCGCCCATATAAGGGATAAGGATTCACCTTCTCACCCACGCCTTCTTCCTCCTTTGCTTATCCATCTCCACAAGACTCGAGCTCCAGCGCCCAAGTTCGCAAGATCTCGTCTCAACCTTCTCCGACCATGTCCGGAGCGGAGGTAAATGGTTGGCCTCCACCGTCAAGGAGGAGCAATCGCCAAACCGCGCGGGCGCCGGATACCTCTCCGCGACATCACAGACGGCTGCCCGACGAGGGGCAGCTCATCCCCACCCCAGTGCCCCATGAGAGGGTCGTCTTTCTTTCCCACTTCCTCCATGAACTGGGCTTTCCACTTCACCCCTTTGTCCGGGGCTCATGTTCTACTACGGCCTGGATTTCCATGATCTGGCGCCAACTTCATCCTCAACATCTCGGCGTTTATCGTCAGGTGCGAGGCCTTCCTCGCATCCAGCCCCACTTGCTTGTGGCTAAAGACCTTCAACGTCAAGCCGAAGGTAGTGAAGGGCATTCAAGCGGAGTGCGGAGGCGCCATGTTGGGCAAGATGCCCAATGTACTTTGGTTCGAAGGGGCCTTCATGGAATCCGTCAAGGGGTGGCAATCGGGGTGGTTCTATATCACCGAGCCACGTGACCCTAAATGGGCGGCGGCCCCCGAGTTTAGATCTGGTATCCCCACGCAGCTCACCTCCTGGAAAGAGAAGGGCTTGTTGTGGGGCAGTTTGAAGGAGCTGACGGGACTCCAAGCCTGTATCAAGAAGCTGGTGAAGAAGCTCAGGCTGGTTAATGTGGTCCAGGTCATGCTCGTCCGCGGATTCTCCCATGCCAAGAGCGGGCATTCAATCTATGGGAGTTCGATCCGAACAGCACCAGCGCTGAGCAAGCTCTTCGACACAACGCACGAAGGCGCTGGAAGGTGCTGTTCAAGGGCGCTGGTTTCGCATCCGCGATCAAGATCGCGGATTTTGCTCGCAACGCCAGCCGACGAGGTAAGTGATTCTACCCTTTACGGACACTTGTTTTCATAGTTTGACTCTATGCGGTTTTAATTTCCCCTTTTCCTTTGACAGGACTGGATGAAGAAGGCGGAGCAGATTACCTGTCCGGCTCCTATGCCAGAAAATCCAGTAGACGCTCGTCTAGCGAGGCTGCTGGTTCCAGCACCGCACGTGGTGCCGGAAAAGAAGGCCAAGAAGGAGGCCACGGGTGTTCGAAAGAGCTCCTGTTTTCAGGTGTCCGACGACTCCGGGGCGGACTCCTCCCCCGAAAATGAGGAGGAGGAAGAGGACTCTCTCCCAGAGGAGGGAGAGAGGAAGAGGAAGGCTTCCCCAACAGGGGAGGCCGAAGGGTTCAAGAGGGAAGGACTATTCCCGGACAGCTCCGCCAACATCAACGCTGGTGATGAAGAATGGCCTTCAAGGGCCAGCCTCCGCGAGATCGTAAGTATCCGGATTCTGAATGATTTATAATTTTTTTCTGCGCCACATAGTGTCATTCTCGATGTCGCATGCTGCTGTAGTCCGCCGGTGATGATCTCCCGCTTCATCGAAGCGGGTCGTTGGCTTCGCCGGATGTAGACTCCATCCCGACGGCCTCCACCCTGCGACGCCGAGGACGCCGAGGTGGGATCCCAGAAGGGACCCATCGGGGAGGCTCGGAGGCGCCACAAGGCGCCCTCCGGACTTTGCGCCGACTCCACAATGAACCCGCAGTGGTTCCGGAGTCCGGCGGCGGCCCTTCGAACGAAGGGCAAGACCGTGGACGCCGCGGCTTCCGCCCAACCGAGGCGCCGGGTAATTTGTTGAGGCGCTGCAGCGCTTCCATCGAAGAACACCGCACTATTATGAGTGCGGTGATCGAAAAGTGCAGCTCGCCAAGAGCGGGCTGACCGAAGCTCGCAGAGCCTTCTATCGTGCTTTGAGGTAAGAAGTTAAAATATGCAATGTAATACCGCATAGACAGTAGCCCCGATGCTCGGTTCGGTGTTCGGAAATAAAAGCCGGATGAGGATCTAAAAAAGAAGATATACGCAGGGTTGCTAAAAATTATGTCAATATGGGTTTGCAGGTTGTCTTCGCTGACCTCGCCAGACCGATCATGGAGGTCGGTGCTTTGAAGCAGAGCTCGAGTGGTCCGAGCAAGAGCTCGGACGCGCCAGAAGCAGCTCCAGACAAAGAAGGTGAGTAACACCACTTTGAACTTGTACCTTATGTAAAAGGATTTAGGTTGCAACAAAAATAACAAGGATAACATGGGTACTGCGCAGGGCCACGAACGAGGTGGCGACCTCAAGGAGGCCGTGTCCGTGTCAACACAATGCGCCACAGAACGGGCAGAGGAGAAAAGCAGGAGGCGCGGTGGCGGTGGTTCAGCAAGAGCTCCTGTGCTCTCATGGAGAAGCATGAGAGTTTGGAGCGTGACTCAAAGACGCGAGAGTCCGAGCTTGCCTCGCTCTCGAAAGTGCCGAAACCTCCAAGGCCGAGGCCCATAAGTCCCTTCAGAGATTGAGTTGATGAGGAAGATAGCGGCGGTAAGGCATTTTTCATGCAAAGCAAGCATGTGAATGTAAATTACGTGTTACTTACCCGAATTCGAGCTCTCTGAGGCGTTTGCAGATCTGCCTTGCTGCGTGTCCGATGTCGCCAGATTCTACCGAGCCGAGGAGGGAGCTCAACGGAGAAGGTCTTCGGTCTCAAGACGCCGAGGCCGCCATCCGTGCCCCTAGCGACCAGTGAAGCATCTTGTCGAGCTTCACAAGGTGGCCGAGCAGGCCATGAAGGGCCTCATAGTCCGGCTGTGGCCTGGAGAGGCCATGCCTGGGAGCAACTTCGGCTGGTGGATGCGTGCCCCTGGGTGGAGGTTATCAAGCGCTCCGCCTGTATTGAAGGTCTCGTCGGGCCCTTGCCCGCATAAAGGTGCATTGGGGCAAGCTGGATGCGGAGAAGCTAATCATCGACGCGCCACCAGCGGGCAAGGAACATCGACGCCGAAATTTACTATAAGGCTGTCTGAAGGGTGCCCACAAGATTGCGGATGAGTGCCCTGGGATGTAATTTTGAGTGAATTCGCAATGTGTTATCCTGTGCGCTGAAAACTTTGTTCATATGCGCTAAGCAACGCTTGTTAATTTAAAATATTACCTTCATGCGGCCGCTTATTAAATCGAGAGATGGCAAGTCGTCGGCTTCAGCCCCCATGCCACGAAAGTGTTGGGGTGTTCGGGATAAACATGAGCGCCTAGTTCCCATTTTGGGTCCATCGAGGAGGCGCCAACACAACGTAACAAGGCAACCGGACTTATAGTGCTTGAACACTCTCACTTAGCCATAGAATTCTATAATTTTAAATTTCGGCGAAGCCCCTAGTATTCGGCGGACCGAATTGGGGCACTATCCACGCCTTCGTCGGACATAATCCGAACTTCGTCAAGCGGGCGAGGTCTTTAAGGACCCGAAAGGACCTCTCGAACAGCGACCAGTCTCTCGCCTTATCATGATAGTCAGTTTTAGCTTTCCCCACTGAGGCGTTAACCCGGCTCAATCGGGGCGCAATCGCAGTTGTTCTCCCAGTGCTACCTTAGTCGATAGAACGGAACATAAGGTGCCAAACATGGGAGCCGGGCAAACTCAACTATTGACCCAACACATGATTCGGAGCCGATTCATATAATGCTATAAGTTCGGGGTGCCGACTTGTGAAAGTGTCGGACTTTATCACACCATAATGCGGAGAATATAAGCCCTGGTGTATTTGGCCGTACTAAAAGTGTCTGGATGCAACATGTCGTAAATGAAAATATATGTATATATAAGGTAATGCAATTATAGGCAAAAAAGTGCTGCATTTTATTCGAGAAGATATTCTATGAGTTCGGAATGATACAAATAGTGCGGAAAGCAAGGGATTGGACGAATTAAAGGCGTCTCCCTCCAAGGGTAGGCCGCGGAATGTTGTATTTAACAAATTTAATGCTCGTGATGGAGACCACCTGAGTGTTCGTCGCGGCCTTTGTCCTTCCCTGGCTGTTGCATCGTGAGTTCGGTAGGTTCGCCGCCGGACTGAGTTCTGTATAAAAAAGAGAGAAATAAAAGAAAGAAGAGCGACACACTTAGGAGCCCCTGGTGTGTTCGAACCGCACTCTGGGTCTGTTGTGGTTGTGCCTTTCCCCCTATGCCCATGGTATCTCCAAGGCGTAATTATGTACGCGGAGAGCTTCTCTTACAATTTTGCGAGGGCTGGGGTTGAGGCCGCATTGCTACGCGTGCTCGGAACGTGCCAGGTGGTCTTGGTTGATGTTGCTCCGGGCGCGTTTGGTCGTGTTCGGTCGTTTAACGGCCGGACTCGAGAATTGCCTTAAAAGGCTACTTTGTACTTCTGCCGCGAGAGCCGATGTATGTTCCTCCGTTCGGAGGGAGCGTTCCGTGTTTCCATTGACCGTGATGACTCCACGAGGGCCTCGCATCTTGAGCTTAAGGTATGCATAATGCGGCACGCGTTGAATTTTGCGAACGCGTTCGTCCGAGCAGAGCATGATAGCCGCTATGAACGGGACTATGTCGAAGATTAACTCCTCGCTTCGAAATTATCCGGGATCCAAGACCACTTCCATGTAATCGAGCCTGCATAATTGGCCTCGACACCTGGTATGACGCCTTTGAAGGTTGTCTTTGTAGGTTTAATCCTTGAAGGGTCTATGCCCATCTTGCGCACTCTATCCCGATAAAGCAGGTTCAAAGCTGCCGCCGTCCATCGGGACTCGTGAGGTGAAATCCATCGACGATTGGGTCTAAAACCACGCGCGAATCCGCCATGGCGGATATTGGTCGGATGGTCCTTCGATCGAAAGTGATCGGGCAAGAGGACCATGGGTTGAATTTTGGGGCGACGGCTCCATCGCCAGATACGCCCCTTAGTGCACGCTCCGCTCCCTCTTGGGAATATCGCTATGATATCATGTTTACCGTCCTAACTTGAGGGGGAAATCCTTTGTCCTCTGTTGTTCGCGGCGGGTCTCTTCCTCGCCATCGCTGTGTAGCCCCTTGTCACTTTGTTTTCAGCGATTAATTTGCTGCTCGCTTGAATACCCAACAATCTCTGTTGGTGTGGTTAGCTGGCTTTTCGGGGTTCCATGTATTTGACAGAGCGGTCGAGTATTCGGTCCAAATTGGGACGGACCCGAGTGGTTCTTTTGAATGGCTTCTTCCGCTGACCGGCTTGGAGCCTCGAATCCGGCGTTGACCGCCGTATCGTCATTCTTGCCGCCGTTAATACGACGCTTGTTTTTGTTTCGACGCAACCTGCCATTGCGGTCCTTGGTATCCGGACCGCCAAAGATTTTTGCCGAGGTTGTTATCGCGAGCTAGCCAGCTTCTCCCGCCCTAGGTGCCGGGCCAGCCACTCGTCATGGATGTTATGTTTGAAGGCAGCGAGGGCCTCTGCATCCGGACAATGACGATTTGATTTTTCTTTGTTAAGAACCGTGTCCGAATTGCTCGGCCGATTCGTCCGCTGCTGGATTATGTGGCTTAGGTCATCTGCGTCCGTGGTCGCATATACGCGTGCCTCGAAGTTGTCGAGGAATGTGGCTTCCGTGTCTTCACAAAGATCCAATTGACTCGCAGCAGGCTGTTAAGCCAATGCCGAGCTGGTCCTTTAAGCTTGAGCGGGAGATATTTGATGGCGTGAAGATTGCCGCCGGGCCATGTGTATATGGAGAAGATAATCCTCAATCCAAACCGCGGGTCTGTTGCAGCCATTGTAGGATTCGATGTTAACGGGTTTAAACCCTTCAGGATTTGATGATCCATTACTTCGCCAATGAAGCATAGCGGGTGTGCGGCGCCTCAGATTGAGCAATATCGCGACGTAGCTCGAGAGAGCGTTGTTCGCTGTGTTCCGCCCGGCCGGAGTAGTTATATCCGGCGCGACGGGATTCGTCGTGGGTCTTGGGGCGCCCACGTGATCCATAGATAGATCTGGATTGTCTTGCCTTGTCCTCCAATATATCTCGCAAGTCCGGCGCGTTCCCCCATGGCTTCCTACTTTTTGAGCAATGCCTGGGTACGGTTTTAGTGGAGGGCTTGCACGCTCTCTATCGCGCCACGAGGTGGTCGGTCTGCCGACAGTAATCTGGTGATGCTGCCTCCTCAAATCGGGGAGAAACTTGCGCTTTGGGTAACTTTTGAGGGGCATTCGAGTTCATACTCTTCGCCGCGAGGACCTCGGTCCATCTGTCGGCCAAGATGGGTCTTGATCAGCTTGAAGCTGTTGCTGCTTTTTCTTTAGGCTCTTTGCCGTGGCCATTAGCCCTGCGTCTCAAACGCTCTTGTTCGACGGGATCCTCGAGCACGGCGAATTCGTCGTCGTCGAGGCTTGCCTCGCTCCGGAGGGAGGTAAGTAATTGTCATCCTCGACCTCTTCGCCCGCCGCCTCTCGTGAGGGCTTGCTTCGCCTCCTCCCGCGCTGGATCGTCTTTGGAGGGAGTTGTCTTCGCACTTTCGGGGTGTTATTATCTCCGTGCCGAATCTCGATTCTTGCCGTGGCGGGATTTAGAGCGGCGTCGCCGACGTCGGCGCTTGGGCTGTTTCTTTAAGGAATCGGCCTCCGCCGCTTCTTCGCCGCCCCGTCTTTTGGGGTGTCCACCATGTATATGTCGATGACGAGGTGGTCTTCCGGTGTCCTGTAGGCACTGGTTCTTGGTAGTCTCCGCATCGCCGCCCATACCGCCGATGTCTTCGGAGTCGTAGTCGAGCACGTCGGTTAAATCGCCGACGGTGGCTACGGCGGGTGGTGGGTGGGCTCAATTTCTTCGCCGTCTGCTGTCCCAACCATCCCGGCCGTAGTTCGCCAGGCTCTCCGGATAGCGAGAGATGCTTCAGTGAATTTATGATATCGCCAAGGGCGAACGCTGAAAGATGTCCGCGGCGGTGAATTCCATGATCGGCGCCCAATCGGTTCGATTGGCGGGGCGCAGGAGGTTCGGAGTCCGCAGGAGTCCGCACCTCGGAGTCATGAGCTTTATGCGGACAAGGTAAGTGTTCGCCCATCGCCGAGAAGTTGCCGCCCCGAGGCGGTGTCCAGCCATCCGCCCTCGATCCGAGCGATCGGCTCCGGACTATGGGTCGGAGCGGGTTCGTGTCGACCTCCAAGGCGCTGTCCGCGGCAGAGAGTTAGGTCATGCCCATCGTGATGCGGGACGCCGGCTGTGGCTCAGATCCATCGAGATCAAGTCCCCGCGGATATCGGCCGTGAAGTTTAGGCTTCAAACCTGACTCGACGGCCAGGGGCGAAGCTTCGATCTGCTCCAGATGGCCGAGCGAGTTGGCCCTTGCGAAGCCGCCGAATCTGAAGATCTGTCCGAGAGAAAAGTCTCACCCAGACTGCGCCGTTGTTGATTGAAGAGGCCATCAAGCCTATCGGTGACGCACACGAGGAACTCTCAATGAAAGCACCAATGTCGGTGTCAAAACCGGCGGATCTCGGTAGGGGGTCCCGAATCTGTGCGCCTAGGCGGATGGTAACAGGAGACAAGGGACACGATGTTTACCTGTGTTGGGCCCTCTTGATGGAGATAAAACCCTACGCCCTGCTTGATTGATATTGATATTGTGGATGTTTACAAGAGTGGATCTACCACGAGATCAAGGAGGCTAAACCCTAGAAGCTAGCCTATGGTATGATTGTAAGGGTTGTTGTGATTCTCGTCCTACGGACTAAAGCCATCCGGTTTATATAGACACCGGAGAGGGCTAGGGTTACATAGAGTCGGTTACAATGGTAGGAGATCTACATATCCGTATCGCCAAGCTTGCCTTCCACGCCAAGGAAAGTCCCATCCGGACACGGGGTGAAGTCTTCAATCTTGTATCTTCTTAGTCTTGGAGTCCGGTCGATGATGATAGTCCGACCAATGATAGTTTGGCTGATGATAATAGTCCGGCTATCCGGACACCCCCTAATCCAGGACTCCCTCACCGAGCCTTCCACCCTTTACCAAGTATATAGATGCATTAATAATATAAGATATATTGTGATATCCCAACAAGTAAACATGTTCCAACAAGGAACAACATCTCCATGTTCCAACAAGGAACAAACTTCATCTTCACCTACAACTAACAACGCTATAAGAGGGGCTGAGCAAAGCGGTAACATAGCCAAACAACGGTTTGCTAGGAAGGTGACAACGAGTTAGAGGTTCATGGCAATTTGGGAGGCTTGAAGAGCAAATGATAGGTAGCGCAGCAAAGCGATAGAACGAAGAAACTAGCATAGCAATGATAGTAGTGAGATCCAGCGTAGCGGTCATCTTGCCTGAAATCCCGCAAGGAAGAAGAACAAGTTCATGAAGAAGACGAACGGATGAAGCCGAACCAAGCGTAGACGAACGAATCCTCACGATCGGAACGAAACAGGAACTAACAAGAAGAAGCACACAACAAGGTAAACACACCACACATGAACAAGGCATGATGCACAATAAGCATGATGCATGAAAAGACTACATGAAGCTACTCATGGCAAGAGATGATGCAAACAAGAGCAACACATGAAAGCAAGTTTAAATGAGGCCGGAAACGACATATAACAATTCCGGTAAGTCCTCATATGTAAATTTCGAAATTGGTCCAGATATGAATAAACCTTATGTTCAAGTTGTTAAACAGCAAGTTAAGATGCACCACGATGATCTACACGAAATTCTAGTCAAGTTACATATAAAGTTCATTTAATTCGGAGCTACGGCCTAAAAGATAAGAGCAGAACAAGTTAAACATGGCATTGATGCAAAATGCATGCAAACATCAAGCAAACACCTCGAAACAAGGATGCAACATGATAATATGAAACTACATGCAAAATCAAGCAAGTTTCATATAGAGCACACTCAAAACGGAGCAACGGTTCAACACATACACTCTATACAAGGCATAACAACAATCTGTCCAAAACAGCAACTAGGCATATTGCAAGCACCAAAACAACATGCTACAGCATCACAATATGAAAACAAAAGGCATGGTCATGATGTACAGGTAAAGCATGACAAAACATGAACACTGAGCTTTCTTCAGAAATCACTAGAACATGCTCAAAATGACAGGGCAAGATTGCAAATAATAACAGTTTCAGACTTTAGCAGAAATAACATCAGGTTGCAATGTTTAGAGCTATCAAACAATATGCTACAGGAACTTAACATGGCAAACAAAGGCATGGAATGAATCTACTAATTGCATAGAACAAATGTCCTTTACTGACCATGAGCCAAAAAGGATCAGAAGATATAATGGCACCCATGTAAACATGGCAAGTTATATTACAGATTCATACATGGCAGGAACAACAATAAGTAGGCATGTTGGTGAGCTTGAACCACTCACCACAGAGCAATACATGGCATGGCAAGGCAACTCACAGTAAGAAGACATGGCATAGAAGCTATACATGGCAAGAACAACATCATATCATACACGGATCAACAACAACAACCTTGGCAAAATTGAATAACATGTAAACAACCTGCCAGGAAACATTTTATAGCAAAAGTAGAGCTTGATTGACTCAAGCTATGGCACTCCATAATTGAAAACAAGGGCATGGTTGGATAGATAATAACCATATGTTCAAAACATCCTTACTGAAGTAACTCAAAATAAGCATGGATCTCTCGGTAGCATCAAGTTTACATGGCATAAAAATATCGCTATAATAGGGGCTGAAATCAGCAACATCATGAAGCCTAGTTTGCATGCTTGTGCTAGTCACCGCAGAGATCACAAAAATACATGGCATACACCCCTGTAAATATGGCATGGCATATTACAAAACACATGTAGGACCCAAGCTCATAGGGTGCACACATCAATCATGGCAAAAATGACAAAAGTGCAAGTTCTGATAAGAATCTGAAACTAACATCACATAGCCCTCTTCTAACAGCATTTAGGGCATCAAGATGAGCTCAAATGTAAATGATGCAATGAGATGAAATGATTTACTCGTTGAGGCGAACAATTTGACATATTACACGCCCAAAACGGAGCTACGGATGCAGAGATACGGCATGATGAATATGGCATGATTATGTCACAGATTCGGGGACTTGGGCAAAATTACCTCCGCGAAAAGTCAACCGGGACGGGTTCGACCCGGGACGGAGGGATCCGGGCGGGCGTGGGCGTTTGGATGAGATCCCGGTGGATCTCATCCCGATCTGAACGGACGAACTCCGGCGAAGGCGGCGGCCGGAGTTTCGGGGTGCGGGACGCCGGGCGAGGGCGGAGCGACGACGCACCCGGGCGAGGCGGCAGCAGCGGAGGACGCCGGACTCGTGGCGAAGGGCGGCGGAGGCCGGAGGCGAGGAGAGGCACGTGTCGGGCACGGAGGCCGGCGGGCGAGGAGGCGGCGGCGGCGGGACGGGCACCGGGCGCGACGGCGGCGGTTATGGGCGATCATGGGCGGCGCGGGGCGCGCTTCGGCGAGGAACGGCGGCGGGTGGCTCCGGCCGGGCAGGCGGCGGAGAGTGCCGCGGGAGGCGGCGGGAGGCGCGCCACGGCGGAGGCGGGGCGAAGTCCGGCGAGGGCGAGGCGGCGGCGAACGCCGGGCGGAGGCGCTGGCGGGCGTTGGGCGCGGGCGCTGCCCCGTGGCGGCCCGGGCGCGGGGAGGAGAGAGGAGACCGGCGGCGGGTGAGGTGGCGCCCTCTGATTCGCCGAGGGACGGCGGCGGACATGTCCGGCTCCGGCGGACGTGTCCGGCGCGCGGAGGAAGAAGGAGGCTAGGGTTTCATCCGCGAAAATTTCGGGGGAGGCACATATTTATAGGTAGAGGGAGCTAGGAGAGTCCAAATGAGGTGCTGTTTTTGCCCACACGATCGTGATCGAACGACCGAGAGCATGGAAGGGAGTTTGCTGGGTTTTGGGCCACTTTGAAAGGGGTGTTGGGCTGCAAAGAGAAAGGGGCTTTTGCGGTTAACCGGTTAACCGTTGGAGTACCAAACGACCTCCAAATGGCACGAAACTTGACAAAGCGGTTCACGGTGCTATACCAAGGCCGCTAGCAAACCTCGGTCCATTCCGAGACCGTTTAACACCCGCACACGAAAAGAGGCAAAAGGGGGCGCCGGGGAACATAGGAGTGCCGGATTGGAAAACGGACAACGGGGAAAATGCTCGGATGCATGAGATGAACATGTATGCTAAATGAAATGCACATGATGACATGATATGCAATGCATATGATGACATGGCAAAGTGCAACACGCAAGCAAAATACATGGCAACACCGACGAATAACTGGCGGACACCTGGCGCATCAAATTCGGGGCGTTACATCCCTACTATCGTCCTCACCATGTACAACCATCTCCTTATTCCTCTCGGTTGTTGACCATGTTGACAACACGGGAGGGCGGCGCCGCGGCGAGCGAACCTAGGAGGAGGACGATGGTGAGGCCTCGAACGGGAACAAACAGGAGCCAGGGAAGATGCGCAGAGTTTTAGGGTGAGATGTGGCCATGATACGTGTGTGGCAGCACAACCAGCCGTGGGAGGCGGGAGCAGGCGGTCCCGCCGGCGCTGGGTTGGCTTTGGGGGCTAGAGGAAGAAGAGATTGAAGAAACACGACAGACGTTGAATGTCATTCCAACGTTCAAGGTTGGCACAATCGTTTATTGACTAAGCCGACACCAAGTAGCATACTTTTTATATATAGGAAGAAAAGAAAAACTGGGCTCGTTCGCCTGATAACACTACCAAAAGAAGACACATCCATGACAATTTGGGCCAAACGAAGTTTTTTCTATCATGCTTATGACACCTCTATGACGATAATTGTGACAAAACCCGATATCATCATAGATGTGGTGGGCTCCTACTTCTATGACAAAAATCATAACAGAAAATGGGTTTTTGTCCTGGGCAGGCCGGAGACGCAGCTGCATGACATTCTTCGGGCTGTCCATGACAGAAAAAACCGTGGTAGAAGTGAGGGCGAGGAAAATATCAGGGATTTCCCGGTTACGGTGGGTGGTCGGGGCCGAGCGATGCACGGAGGGATTGCACGTTTCTCTCATACACGTACGCGCATGGGTGCGAGGCGTTGGGCTCTAACTGAACCCGAGCGAGGCGTTCGCCTACTGAACCCGAGCAATTGCACTGGCTAGGCGTTACTGAACCCGGGTGATCGATCGATCCCTAGCTATTAACTGAACCCGATCGAGTGATTCCTTCGCTACTGCTGCTAATGGAAGCCGATCGAACCTGCTGCCTCTTGATGAACAGCGAGCGTTGTTGGGGGTAGGATGAACCGTTCCCAGTGGTTGTTGGATGAATAGGACCCCGTGGTATTAGAAGCCATTGCCGCTAGACGAACAGGACCCCGATCGAGCCGGTTGGAGGTGGATAAACAGGACCCCATGGAGGGCTGGTTGAATAGTAGCCGGTGGAGGGCTGGATGACAGTTGCCCGTGGAGGGCTGGTTGAACACTAGCCGGTGGAGGCTGGATGAACAGGAGCCCGTGGATGAAAAGTAGCTGGTGGAGGCAGGAGGGAGACGTTGTGGATGAACAATCACAGGTGGAGGCTGGAGGAGGTTGACGGTGGATGAACAGTAGCCCGTGGAGGCTGGAGCGATGTAGTAGATGGTGGATGAACAGTAGCCCATGGAGTCCCGTTTTGCGGTATGCCACACCCCTCCTGATGAACAGGACCCCCGTTTCAACCGTAGGAGGTCGACGAGAAGTCTGTTTCCTCCATTTTGCGGTACGCCACACCCCCGATCAACAGGACCGCGTTTCGACCTTAGGAGGTCAAAGACAAGTTTATTTCTTCCATTTTGCGGTACGCCAGACCCGTCCCGGTGAACAGGATCCCGTTCCGACCGTAGGCAGTCCAACAAAAGGCCTTTTCCTCCGTTCAGCGGTACGCCAGGCCTCTTTTTGGCTGTTTCGTCCAAGCCGGTTGGCTCCCGATGAACATGATACATTTCATTGCCTCCCGATGAACACGACGCAGTTTCTCCGTTCCAACCCAGCTAGTTGGCTGCCGATGAACAGGATGCCGTCGCTGCTCTCTGCTGCCTCTACATGTACACGAGCCCTGGCCGTACGTATGCACGAGTAGGCGTTCGAGACCCCATCCGTATGTACGTACGTGGCCGTATTTACTTTCTTGCACCCTGGCTGTACGTACATGTACACGATATAGACGGGACTGCTCGACATGCTACCTCCACACCTCTACTATGGCACGTGCCCTTCTTTACTCGGCCATGGTTCGTCACTACAGCCTGCAGACAGACCGACCGACATGTATGTACATACACGTTCTCGACCATATAGACAATCCTATCTACGGTTCGACCGGGTGGGTCCCAGCTGTCAGGGAGGTAAGGAGGCTCTTCCTTGCATGCGAAGAGATGCTGGTGGGTCCCAGCTGTTAGGGGGAGAATCATATTTTTTGCCCGTAATATGGTCACACTTCCTTGCGTGCGAAGATGTAGCTGGTGGGTCCCAACAGCCAGGGGGAAATGTTTTTTTTTCATGAAATATTGTGGCCCGTCCGCTGGGTCACTCCTGTCAGGTGGAGGAATCCTTATTTTGCGCGTAATAAGGAGGCACTTCCTTGCTACGGCCGTTGACCCAGCTGTCAGCCTCTCCACGTACAGTACTCTTCCGATGGAAGCCGTTCCTTGACCACATTGACCACGCTGTGCTGAGAGCACCAAGGTGGTGGATGACGGCGAGGCCTAGGAAGGGGACGACGCGGAGCAGGGGAAGACGCGGTAGTGGATGCCCACACGGAGAGGAGTACGAGGGTTGACTGGTTCAGCTGCGGTGTGAGGCTGTCGTCGCCGCAGAATAACATGGGTTGTGGGTGAGTAGAGGGATGGCATGGCTAGAGGTTGGAGTAGCATGGGGCGGTCAGGCCTGCGCGACAGCAGAGCCGACCACGGGAGGTAGGAGCAGGTAGCACGACTGGCATTGGTTTGGGCGGCTGGATCAAGAAGACCAGAGGTTGAAGAAGCACTACGGACGTTGGATGGACATCGTACGGTCACTGGAGCTAGAATCGTTCATATTGACTATGTTGAGAATGCCCTCCGTCCGCGTCAACTTAGTAGGCCCACAAGTTAGCCTCCCACTATGGTGGGTCCCAGCTAGCAGGGGGAGTATTCATTTTTTATGCGTAATAAGGAGGCACTTCCTTGCGTGCGAAGATATAGCCGGTGGGTCCGAGCTATCAGCGGGGGAACATTTTTTTTTCATGAAATACAGAGGCCCTTCCGGTGGGTCCCAACTATCAAGTGGAGGAATCATTATTTTGCACGTAATAAGGAGGCATTTCCTTGCTTGCGACCGTGGACCCAGCTGTCAGCCTCTCCACATACAGTCCACTTCCAATGGATGTCGTTCGTTGACCACGTTGACCATGCCGCGCCGAGAGCACCAGGGTAGCGGACAACGGCGAGGCCTAGGAAGGGAACAACACGGAGCCAGGGAAGACTCGGTAGTTGTTTCCGATGTGGAGGGGAGTATGAGGGTTTACTTGTTCGTCTGCCGTCGCCGGAGAATAACAGCAGGTGTGGGTGAATAGAGGGATGGCTAGGACAGCGATGGGAGTACGATGGGGCAGTGAGGCATGCGCTGCAGCACAGCCGGCCGCGGGAGGAGGGAGCAGGCAGTCCTGCTGGCGCTTGTTTTAGCGGCTGGAGCAGGAAGAGCACAGATAGAAGAAGCACAACGGTTGTTGGATGGACATCCAACAGTCAGTGCTCTCATGTGTTGACTAAGTTGACATGGCATTGCGTGCGTGTCAACCTTTTTTTAGGAAATCATACGCGTCAACCTATAGTAGGCGCACAAGTCAGCCTCAAATGTGTGGAAAACAGCATACAACCCATCTGCCATTATTTCTAATAATTTACAACCCATTTGCTAATTCTTAAGGATTTTTTTGGAGCCCATCCTCTTTTTGTTAGCATTACAGCCCATATTGTGGTCACGTTTAAAAATTATACAAAATTTTGCATATTTCGGTGTGGTCAACGGTTTTTAATCCCGAAATTTTGAGTCTGATTCAAACTACTTTGAAAAATAAATTTACATAAATATAAAATCCAAATAATTGTCCACACATAAAAATTGATGGAATTTAAAATCTTGAAATGAAAAAAATTTGAAACTAATTCCTGCTTTGATGTGTTTTAAAAATGTACAACCCATTTCTCATTACTGATTGCCCATTTTCTGGGCAAGCCGAATGAAACTCTCCTCATCTTCAAAGATTTGCGTCCCAGCAGGGCTGACAAAGCACGTAGGCCTCGGTTGGGTATTTCTTTTAAAGAAAGTAGAACTGGGCAAGCCATTTTTAGCAAGAAAAAAACACAACTGGGCTCATGATGTGGTAAACATAAATAAAACCCTGGCTAGATGGGCCACAACCCCCGCACAACCCCGTTGTTACCCTGATCCGTCTCTAAAACTAGTATAAATAACAACTGCTTGTTCCTAAAAAAAGTATATAACAACTGCGCGACCTGCCGGGTCCCTGGTGTGAGCCGCTTGTTTTGTAATTCTCTTGTTTGTTGACTACGTTGACAATGGCGTGGGCCCCAAATGTCCAACCATTAGGAGGAACCATTTTTTGGGCTTGTAATAACGAAGCACTTGCTTGCGTACTGCCATGACCCTGGTGGGTCCCTACTGTCATCCTCTCCATGTACAGTAATCTCCGTGTTCCTCTGAATTGTTGACGACGTTGACAACACAAGAGGGCAGCGTACCACGCACAGCGAGTGAACCAAGGCGGAGGACGACGGCGAGGCCTCAGACGGAACGAACAAGAGCCGTGGAAGATGCACCGGTCCAGTCGCTGGCGAAGGGGAGTAGAGGGTTGACTGGTTCGGGTGCGGGTGCGTGTTGGGGCTGACGTTGCCGGAGAGTAACAGGACGTGTGGGGGAATAGAGGGACGGACTGGCCAACGTTGGAGGGTGATACGTCTCCAACGTATCTATAGTTTTTGATTGCTCCATGCTATATTATCTACTGTTATAGGCAATATTGGGCTTTATTATTCACTTTTATATTATTTTTGGGACTAACCTATTAACTGGAGGCCCAGCCCAGATTTGATGTTTTTTTCCTATTTCAGTGTTTCGAAGAAAAGGAATATCAAACGGAGTCAAAACGGAACGAAATCAACTGGAGAAGTTATTTTTGGAAGGAAAGCTACGGATGGACTTGGACCCCACGTCAGAGCCAAGGAGGTGCTCACGAGGTGGGGGGCGCCCCCGCCTCGTGCCCTCAAGCTCCACCGACGCATTTCTGCACCCATATATACCTATGTACCCTAAAACTTCCGAACAGAGAATAGATCGGAGTTCCGCCGCCGCAAGCCTCTCAGAGCCACCAAAACCAATCGGGACCCTGTTCCAAGACACACGAGGGGGGAACCTCACCGTGGCCATCTTCATCATGCCGCACTCTCCATGACGAGGAGGGAGTAGTTCACCCTCGGGGCTGAGGGTATGTACCAGTAGCTATGTGTTTGATCTCTCTCTCTCTCTCTCGTGTTCTTGATTTGGCACGATCTTGATGTATCACGAGCTTTGCTATTATAGTTGGATCTTATGTTTCTTCTCCCCCTCTTCTATCTTGTAATGGATTGAGTTTTCCCCTTGAAGTAATCTTATCGGATTGAGTCTTTAAAGATTTGAGAACACTTGATGTATGTCTTGCCGTGCGTATCTGTGGTGACAATGGGACATCACGTGATTCACTTGATGTATGTTTTGGTGATCAACTTGCGGGTTCCGCCCATGAACCTATGCATAGGGGTTGGCACACGTTCTTGACTCTCCGGTAGAAACTTTGGGGCACTCTTTGAAGTACTTTGTGTTGGTTGGATGAATCTGAGATTGTGTGATGCATATCGTATAATCATTCCCACGGATACTTGAGGTGACAATGGAGTATCTAGGTGACATTAGGGTTTTGGTTGATTTGTGTCTTAAGGTGTTATTCTAGTACGAACTCTTTAATATATCGATCCGAAAGAATAACTTTGAGGTGGTTTCGTACCCTACCATAATCTCTACGTTTGTTCTCCGCTATTAGTGGCTTTGGAGTGACTCTTTGTTGCATGTTGAGGGATTGTTATATGATCTATCTATGTTATTATTGTTGAGAGAACTTGCACTAGTGAATGTATGAACCCTAGGCCTTGTTTCCTATCATTGCAATACCGTTTACGCTCACTTTTATCATTAGTTACCTTGCTGTTTTTATTATTTCAGATTACAAATACCTTTATCTACCATCCATATTGCACTTGTATCACCATCTCTTCGCTGAACTAGTGCACCTATACAATTTACCATTGTATTGGGTGTGTTGGGGACACGAAAGACTCTTTGCTATTTGGTTGCAGGGTTGTTTGAGAGAGACCATCTTCATCCTACGCCTCCCACGGATTGATAAACCTTAGGTCATCCACTTTAGGGAAATTAGCTACTTTCCTACAAACCTCTGCACTTGGAGGCCCAACAACGTCTACAAGAAGAAGGTTGCGTAGTAGACATCAGAGGGTACGGTAGGGCGGCGGAGGCGTAGCCAGCCATGGGAGGCAGGAGCAGGCGGAACCGACAGGGTGGTTTGGTTTGGCCGGTTAGAGGAAGAAGACAAGAGATAGAAGATACACGACAGATGTTGGATGTCAATCCAATGGATGGTAGGCTGAATCGTTTGTTGACTAGCTAGTAAGTCGATACCACCTTGGATAGGCTTTTTCCTCGTGGGTCCCAAATGTCAGAATCCAAATCTGTCACAGTCATGCAACCTTTCTTATGAAAATTTACAGCCCATTTGGTGTGCTAGTTCAAAGTAAGTTTGTGGGTGCTGGTGGGGGCTAATCACTTGGGTTCTGTAATGCACGGTGAGCTCAAGCAGCCGGCGAGACTGATGATATTTCCCTTGGTTGGGATTTGTTACAATATTTCACTCTTAATTAAACGAATGGCAAGCCATTTGCCTTGTTTCAAAGCAAATATGGCAGTTGTCGGTGTCAAAACCGGCGGATCTCGGGTAGGGGGTCCCGAACTGTGCGTCTAGGCGGATGGTAACAGGAGACAAGGGACACGATGTTTTTACCCAGGTTCGGGCCCTCTCGATGGAGGTAAAACCCTACTCCTTCTTGATTAATATTGATGATATGGGTAGTACAAGAGTAGATCTACCACGAGATCAGAGAGGCTAAACCCTAGAAGCTAGCCTATGGTATGATTGTTGTTCGTCCTACAGACTAAAACCCTCCGGTTTATATAGGCACCGAAGAGGGTTGGGGTTACACAGAGTCGGTTACAATGGTAGGAGATCTACATATCCGTATCGCCAAGCTTGCCTTCCACGCCAAGGGAAGTCCCATCCGGACACGGGACGAAGTCTTCAATCTTGTATCTTCATGGTCCAGGAGTCCGGCCAAAGGCTATAGTCCGCCATCCGGACACCCCTAATCCAGACTCCTCAAGAGCCCTCGAACCAGGCTTCAATGACGACGAGTCTCGGCGCGATATTGTCTTCGGCATTGCAAGGCGGGTTCCTCCTCCGAATACTTCATAGAAGATTATGAACACAAGGATAGTGTCCGGCTCTGCAAAATAAGTTCCACATACCACCGTAGAGAGAATAATATTTACACAAGCTCAATCTGCTGACGTATTCCGCGGCGTGACATCACACCATGGCCAAGCCTTTATTCGAATCGTTTTTACTGTCCCACCTCAGCACATTTAGCGAGGCGGTTTCCTTGGCACGTCTTGTCAATGCAGAGATCGTGTCCCCTTATTCCGGAATTCTCATTAATACGGGCGTGGGTAACCAAGTCGTGCCCGTTGGCACGCCTCCTCTATCGAAGGCGAGTCCCGAACGGTCACGGGGAGGGCTCCTGGTATTCAACCTCTTTATAAAGAGACCAAGGCCCCGCTCCTTTTTGTCAATCTCAATCGAATCCGCCCCTCGCCTCGAGTTCCAACACCCAAAGCTCCAGATTCAGGCGCTTCAGACCTTCGATGATGTACGGCTCCGACCTTCAAGGCCGGTGGATGCCTTCCTCCGTCACGGAAGAAGACGTCCTAAATCTAAGAGATGCCAGTATCTAACCGCGAAATTCAGATAGGCTGCCTACCCAAGGGCAGGTTATTCCACTCCCAAGCCTGGTGAAAGCGTGGTGTTCAAGCGTCTCACTTCCTTCGGGGCTAGGCTTCCGACGGACCCCTTCGTGGGGGGCTCATGTTTTATTATGGGCTGGAATTTCACGACTTGGATCGGAGTCCATCCTCCACATCTCATCGCTCATCGTCAGATCTGAAGCCTTCCTCCGCATTACCCCTCACTTGGATTGTGCCTCAAGACCTTCAAGGTGGAGCCAAGATGATCAAGGGCAACAGCAGAGTCTTGGAGGGGCTGTTATAAGCAAGAATGCTGACGCTTCATGGCCCGAGGGCTCTTTTCAAGAGGAGCTCAGTCTATGGCAACAAGAGTGGTTTTATATCACAGCTCCCAGGGGCACCAAATGGGTGGCGCCACCTGCCTTTCGCTGGGGTCCTCCACCGCGGCTGGCGTCATGGGTCAATAAAGGGCTTGCCTGGGGGCCGTCCAAGGACGTTCCCTTGTTGCAGGGCCATATTCGAGATCTCCTAGAGAGAGAGATCAATCTGGTCGTAGTAAAGCAAGTCATGCTGATTCGCCGCATCCTGCCCTGCAAACGTCGCCCCCTCCGCCTCTCCGGACCACGAGCTCTCCAACATTTTATGGGCGCAACGCCCGTGGAGATGTACAAACTGTTCTTCGGATCACGAACAATGTGTCCGGACTTGACCGAGGACGCATGTCTGAGCTGCAATCGCCCGGATACTCAAGTAAGTAGTCCTGTACCCGGACACGCTATCCGTATATTTATCATAAACTTGCCCTTAAAAGAGTTGTCCCTTAAACAGGAGTGGATAGCAAAAGCAAAACTGATCAGGTGTCCCGCCCCCCTCCCTGAGACCACGCCGGATCCCGTGTTAACCAAGATGCTGGAGGCTGCGCCTTTGGAAGAAGGTGAAGGGGGGAACAAGGAAGCTACTGCCTCCGCGAAGGAGGTTATAAAGAAAGGAGGGATCGAGAATCCCTCCATCTAAGGGGAGAAGAGGACCGCTTCTGAAGATCCGGAGGCCAAGGCCTCAAAGCGGGGGAATAAATCTCCGCGAGAGGGTCCTGTGCCGGGAGATGTCCCGGCAGCACTATTTCCCCAAGGAGATCAGCCCTCCGGCGAGCCGTAAGTAGAGAGGGGAGTTTTTAAAATAAGAGACATCCCTGTTTTATTTCTGAAGATGACCGAAATTGTACCTTGTAGTTCGGATCTCAGCCCTTCTCAGCAGAGCTCGTCTTCAGGGGATCTTCGTCCGTAGATGATGGTGAGCGGAACGCCTCCCCCTGCCGTGCCGCCTAGCGAGGCGGACGATCCTGAGGTGTCGTCGCGGAGGGTTTCTCCGAATCCGGCAGGGGCGGAGGGCGGTCGTAGGGCCCTCCGAAGCCCTCCGTGTCCGGCCTTCGAAAAAGGCCATCAGACGAGTCCGGCACCTCCTGGTGCACAGTCGGAGGAGTTGAAGGATCTGCTCGGGCGAGCGTCTATCTGTGAGGATCACCGTGCATTGATGGTACGGTGATTGAAAAAATTTCGTCCGCGGAAAGCGGGTTGTACGAGGCCGCCCGGAGTTTACTGGCGGGTTTTGAGGTACGTGCAATGATGTACCTTTTGACGGTTCCGCGTATATAAGATGCGCCCTGTGTAGATAGTTGCCCCTGAGACTCGGTGCGTTGTCAAAAATGAGAGCATGTCGAGGATCATAATCCCAGCTATAATATGTCGCCCTTCCTATGTAGGTGGTGGAGCGTCCGGTGGCTAGCCGGACTGATGAATTTGCCGAACTGAAGCGGCAACTTGACGTGGCGAATTCCGACATCGCGCTTGTCAATAAGCGGCTTGACGAGTCACAACGGTTTCTCCGCGACACTGGTAAGGGAGCTTGATGCCCGTGCCTTACAACATGTATGCTTGATGCAGATGGTGCCGCTGCCATGGAGAACCTTCGGGCGGAGCTTGCCCGAGCCAAGGAGCAGGCCAGAAAAAATGATGTGGTTGTTTTAAAGGCGGCCAAGAGCTAAAAGTCGAACAGGCTGCTCCACCGCCAAGCAAGAAGGAAATGGCCGAGATGGCCGTGAAGTTGAAGAATGCTATCGACCGCGCGAGCTTCTTGAAAAAGAAGGTCGGCGAGCAAGAGGACTGAAGAAGGCTACCACCGAGGCCAAGGATGCTCGCTCTGTGATGAGAGCTATGAAGGAGGAGCTACGTCAGGCCAGAGATATCGCGGCTGGAAAGCCCTTTCTGCTGCGGAGGAAGTTCACCGATCCTAAATATGCTCAGTTGGACCAGCTGTGGAGTACGGAGGATGCTTATCTGGACTTGGCGGCGAGTGTCGCGGACGCGGCCGAACACTTCGGAGATCAAACGGATCACGAGATGGAAGAGCTTTTTTGTCACAGTTCCGTAATCCAGAGCGTCCACTTCCATTAACCGATTGGTTGGCCGAATGGGCGGAGCTGAATAGATTGTCCGGACTTGCCATGAAGGATGTCGTGACTCATTTGTGGCCGAAAAGGCCCGAGCCGAAGAGTTATTTTGGCTTGGTGCAGCAGTTCCTGGTGTGGTGCCGCATATCAAAGCAATGAGGCGGTCAACATGCATAGAGGGTGCGCTGGATGGCTCTTGCCCGTGTCAAGACATCTTTGGCGGAGATGAAGGCCACCGATGTTGCATCCCAAGATTGAGACGGAAGCCGAGTACATTGCCGAGCACTATTTTTAGGAAGTTCTGAGGGCGCTCGCTTAATAGAGACGCATGCTCAAGGATATTATGTTCAATAACATTTATTATTGTGAAACAATGTTTCGATGGAATATAAAAGCTTTTTATACTTGTGCCTTCAAGAATTAAAATACCTCCTGTGCGGCCGTTAATGTATATGTGTATATAACCTGAAAGATGGCAGTCTTTGGTTCAGCCCCCACGCATATAATGCGGGGGTGTTTGCAGAAAGCGCCTTTTCACATTTGATCCAACGCCTTGGTCCTACAAAGGAGGTGATAGCGCAGCAAACTAGGAAACCGGACTATAATGCTTTATCACTTTCACTTAGCCATAGGAGTTCGACAGTGAGGCCACTATATAGCCCCTAGGGGCACCGCGCTCACCCGAATTCGAGGCGCGTATGTGCCTGACCGGGAAATGGCCCTTCGTCAATGCGGAGGAACTCTAAAGATTCCAGCGGGTCATCGAGTGGTTGACCAGTCTCACTCTATATCATGACAGTCAGTTTTCGCTTTTTCTACTAAGGTGCTACTTTGGCGAACCAGGCACAATCGCAGTAGTTCACCTGGTGCCGCATTAGCCGATAGAGTGGAACGTAAGGCAGCAAAACACAGGAGCCGGGCAAACCCAACATTTGACCAAAGACATGATTCGGAGCTGATGCATATAAGGCCTAACTCGAGACGCCGAACACTCCCTAAGGTATTCGGTCTTTATGAAAATGGGCCGAACAACGCCCTTGGTAATAAGCCCTCGTGTCGTGTACGCCAAAATTCGACGTGGCCTATGCCAAAACGCCACCTCCTCCTCGGTTATAGCAAGAAACCGGGGATGTGTATCAACAAGAGACAGTAAAAAGGATTACGAGGGTCTTAATCCAAAAGAATCCTTGCAACGAGTCCCTCACTGCATGTCTCGCTTTGTGTCTCCGTTGTGCCGTATCTCGGACGGGTGTAGCACGGTGTTCATCTCAGAAAAGAGAGGAACTTAGTTGAAAAGATCGTATGAAAATGTACGTTATATTAAATAAACAAAGTACAATTCAAAAATGAATAAAATTGAGCTTTATTGTCTCTTGTTGTGGATGCGGCGGAGCCCTTGTGCAGGGGTATGCGTCTAGTAAGCCCTTGTATGTTTACGCGGACTCGCCCAGCCGTGTCCGGTCCGACGACCTGTCTAAGTGCTTGTATTGGTGAAGCCGGTTTATTGTGTGGCTGTCAAGGCAACCGCACAATTTTCCGGACTCGAGGAACCCTCGATGTTTCCCTTTAACGAGATGATGCCGCGTGGACCGGGCATTTTAAGTGTAAGAGATGCATAATGCAGTATTGCGTTAAAGCGGGTGAAAGCTTCGCGTCCCAATAGTGCTTAATAGCTACTTGTAAATGGGGTGAGGTGGAAGGTTAACTTTTCGCGGCGGAAGTTGTCGGGTGAAATAACACAACTTCTAGCAGTAGAGAGCCCGCATAATGGGCATATGGGCCTGGCATTACCCCTTGAAAGGAAGTGTTGCTATGGCGAAATTTGGTTGGGTCTATCACCATTTTGCGGATTGTGTCCTGATATAGCAGGTTTAGATCACTGCCGCCGTCCATTAGGACTTGTGTAAATTGGAGTCCGCCGATTATCGGATCTAATATCAAGGCAGTCCAACTTGCATTCCGTATACTTCTAGAGTAATCCTGATGGTCGAAGGTGATTGGTTTTAACAACCAGTGGCGGTACTCCTCCGGGATAGGCCGTATGGCGCGTGCCTCTATGGGCGCCGCTCTATTTTTCCCTTTTGTCACGTGAAGTGAGTTTACTGTTTTGATTTCTTGTGGGAAATTCTTTTGTTTTCCGGTGCTCTGCTTGTGGGGTTCGTCATCGTCTTCGCTTGGTGTGTCGAGCCCCTTGTGTTCGGCATTGAGTTTGTCGGACTGCTTGAAGATCCAACAATCTCTGTGAGTATGGTTTGCAGGCTTCCCGGGAGTACTGTGGACTTGGCATATCTTGTCCAAGATGCTCGTCCTTGTTATCCTTAAGGGGCAGCTTTTTGTGATTCTGCCGAGAGCTTTTGAATCCCTTGGTCCGACGCTGGTCCTTGATGCGTCGTGGTTTCCCGTTTCCATCCCTGACTTCGGATGTACTTGGGTCGCTGGTACTGCATCTTGCCAGCCAGCTATCCTCTCCTGCGCAAAAGCGGGTCATGAGGCTTGTTAATGCGGCCATTGTTCTTGGCTTTTCTTGGCCGAGGTGTCTGGCGAGCCATTCGTCTCGGACGTTGTGTTTGAAAGCTGCTAAGGCATCGGCGTCCGGACAGTCGACTATTTGGTTCTTTTTAGTAAGGAATCTGTTCCAAAATTTCCGGGATGACTCTCCGGGTTGTTGAGTTATGTGACTTAAATCGGCGGCATCCGGAGGTCGGACATAGGTCCCTTGAAAATTTGCCCGAAAAGCATCCTTGAGCTCCTCCCAACTTCCAATGGTGTTTTCGGGAAGGCTTTTAAGCCAATGCCAGGCAGGCCCTTTGAGCTTGAGGGGTATGTATTTTATGGCGTGGAGATCATCTCCTCTAGCCATCTATATGTGGAGGATGTAATCCTCAACCCAGACTCCAGGGTCTGTTGTTCCGTCGTATGCCTCTATGTTTACGGGCTTGAATCTCGCTGGAAATTCATAATCCAGCACCTCATCGGTGAAACATAGGGGGTGTGCGGCACCCCTATATTTAGGTGTACCGTGATGTTCGGATAATTGATGTGTTGCATTGCTTACTAGAGCTTGCTTTCTTGGCCCGTAGATAGATCTAACTTGGCCATATTTTTTATGCGAATCCCTATACGGATCGCGTGCCGGCTTGTGTGCGGCGCCGTTTGCCGCTCTCTGTTTGCCATGGGGTCGTCCATCCGACCGGGTGGCCTCCTTGTTTTTTGATTGCGGGGGCTCTACGGCCTCCTCATCAAATTCGGGCAGTAGTTTTCGCTTTGGGTAGCTCTTTGTTCGGCGACTGTCGCCGAATTTGTCTGCGGTGTTGAGTACTTTGCTCCATCTAATTCTGAGTGCATCTTCCGCTGTTTTGAGCTTCCGCTTCTGTTTTTTCAGGCTTCTTGCAGTGGCGACGAGCCTTTTGTGGAGGTTCTTCTGCTCCAGCAAATTGTCCGGCGTGAGATCGTCCGTTCTGTTATCTTCGCCAGGGACGGGTTGTTTATCCAGGTTGTCCTGTTCGGACGGTTGCTCGATAGTATGTTCGTCGTCCACCGGTTCGCCATGCTCTATGGCTGGGTCTGTATGGCTGTTGTCCTTGTCGAGGCGGGACTTTGAGCGGCGCTTACGTCGCCGTTTTGACTGCTTTTCGAGGGAATGATCCTTCGTGGCGTCCCGTTGTTCCTCGTCGTCGCTTCCTTTAGGTGTGTCCACCATGTATACATCGTGAGATGAGGTGGTTCTCCAGTGCCCTATAGGTGTTGGTTCATGTTCCTTCCCTACATCGTCGTCCATACCGTCGATGTCTTCGGAGTCGAAGTCGAGCATGTCGGTTAAATCATCGACAGTGGCTACGAAGTGGGTGGTGGGTGGGCATTGAATTTCTTTGTCGTCCGTGTCCCAACCTTCCTGACCATAATCCGGCCAGGGCTCTCCTGATAAAGAGAGAGACTTTAGTGAATTCAGGATGTCGCCAAAGGGCGAGTGCTGAAAGATGTCCGCGGCGGTGAATTCCATGATCGGCGCCCAATCGGATTCAATTGGCGGGGGCGCGGAAGGTTCGGAGTCCGGAGAGGAGTCCGGCACCTTGGAGTCACGAGCTTCGCAAAGGACGGGGTAGGTGTACGGCTCAATCGCCGTAAAGATCGCAACCCCCAAGGCGGTGTCCAGCCACCCGTCCTCGATCGGCGTTGATCAGCTCGAGCTAAAGGTCGGAGCAGACCTCGGTGCGGCCTCCAGACCTTTGCTCGGCAGCAGAGCTAGATCATGCCCCTCGTGACAGTGCGGCGCGCTTGGCTGTGGCTCAAACCTGTCGAAGATCATGTCTCCGCGGACGTCAGCCATGTAGTAACTTCCAAATCTGACCTGGTGGCCAGGGGCGTACTTTCAATCTGCTCCAGATGGCCAAGCGAATTGGCCCGCAGTGCAAAGCTGCCGAATACGAAGATCTGTCCGGGGAGAAAAGTCTCACCCTGGAGCGCATCGTTGTTGATGATCGGGGGAGCCATCGGGCCTAAAGATGACGACACAGAGGAACTCTCAATGAAAGTACCAATTTCAGTGTCAAAACCAGCGGATCTCGGGTAGGGGGTCCTGAACTGTGCGTCTAGGCGGATGGTAATAGGAGACAAGGGACACGATGTTTTTACCCAGGTTCGGGCCCTCTCGATGGAGGTAAAACCCTACTCCTGCTTGATTAATATTGATGATATGGGTAGTACAAGAGTAGATCTACCACGAGATCGAGAGGCTAAACCCTAGAAGCTAGCCTATGGTATGATTGTTGTTCGTCCTACGGACTAAAACCCTCTGGTTTATATAGGCACCAAAGAGGGTTAGGGTTACACAGAGTCGGTTACAATGGTAGGAGATCTACATATCCGTATCGCCAAGCTTGCCTTCCACGCCAAGGAAAGTCCCATCCGGACACGGGACGAAGTCTTCAATCTTGTATCTTAATAGTCGAGGAGTCCGGCCAAAGGCTATAGTCCGGCCATCCGGACACCCCCTAATCCAGGACTCCCTTAGCAGTCACAGCCGAGTTGAAAAGGGCAACAACATCTAACTCCAGCTTACAAACTGTACAAAAGCACGTGGGTAAATTGTTCATCAGGTTTACACAAAACCCAGATTGAAAAGGGCAACAACATCTAACTCAAAGACTGTTTTGGCGATCATATCAAATGGATCGGTCAAGTCCATAGAATGAACATCCCGGTCGTAAAATTTACTGGATTATGACCACAAGATGTTGTAAATAGAAGCCCGGCACGTTCAGAAGCTCTTTTGTCCACCTGAAACTCCATTTTTTGCTCTTTGACATACCCATCTGTCAAAACCATGCTGCTGATAAACTTAAGCCTGATGGATAATAGTAACCTCGCATTCAGCAGGAAGAATGTGACAAATCTAGTGTTTGCATGGTTGGCTACATATCGTTCCAGCGTTATTGTCTTCAATCGAATGTCATGAGAAGTGAGAAAATCCAGGTGCTTACGAATCCACCGATTGGTTATAACTTTCTTACCCCGTCCTGTTGCCTAAATAGACATGAAGATTGCAAATAGTTATGATCTAGAAAAATAGTGTCCCAAAGAGCAACAGCTGAACGGTTAATTCTAGTACACTATATGCGGGCTTCCAATGTGCGTGAAATTATCACCTTTATATACAACTTCTCGAGACATGCAAAGCATTGCAGTAAGCCAATAATCTTGTTCAGATCAAAACTATTCATTTGGATATATAAGATCTTGACAGAATCTAGCAGCATTGATAGGCTATCCATGGAGAAACTCTTCATTGAGCATAGAACATAATATTAGTACAAAACGTGTATTCCAAGATGATATATAACTCATGCACAAAAATTTAAAATGTAGCTTATGGTTACAAGTGTAGATGATAATATACAGTACCTGAAGAATTGTGGAGCCAAATACCATCCTGAAATGAGCATAGAGATCATGTATTACACCCAATGTCTCCAGTTTAGGCGCTGAGAGGACGGTTATTTGCAACGGTGAATAACTAGAATCAAGGATCAACCTTTGAAGTGAAGGGGCATCTTGGATGATGAGCTGGCTTCTGTCAAAAGAAATTCCAATTCTTACAAGGTTAGGCGACTTTATTTGGAGACAACCGATTCTAACTATGAAACAAGCACCAAGCACTCCAGGGCATGGCAACTGGAGTGGACGATGGTGTGCAATGAGGCCTTTGATATACGAACCCGCACAAGTGAAAGTTTTTTGAGATATGGGAGTTGAAGGTTTAGTACCAGATTGTCTGATAAGTAGCACAACACAAAGGTGGCGGTGTGGAGAGAGGAGGAAAACCGCGAGATGGACATCGGTGCTGAGGGCACAAGTACATGGCGTTCGGTATTTGGTAGGTGATTTCCTGGGGAATAGTAGAACTCAAGTAGCTATAGTTCTGTGAATTCAGGGGATTTCATCCAGGCGTCCACCATGCAGGGCATGGTATGCTTGCTCAGGTAGCATGACGGGATGCAGAGGCTTTGAAAGGAGTCCTGGTGTGAGGAGATGATGGCTCTGGGGAGTTCAAAATCAGTAAAGAGAGATAACCGCATTGACGCCGAGATTAAAGGCGCGGCGCGCCATAGAGGGCGCCACCGAATTGAGAAGACCTGGGTGCGGCAGCAATCCTTGGTGGGGAGAAGCGAGATGATCTCCCCATGGATGGCGTCCGGGAGATCACTGATGCGGTCCACCCAAGATTCTACGGGTTCCTGGGATCCGGTGGGGGCGGGCTCGCGTCTCCCTGCGCTGCCGGGTGCCGGATCTACAACAGATGTCTCTATAGGTGTCTAAATAGGCAAATCTCGGGTAGGGGGACCCAACCCGTGCGTGTGAGGATCAATGGTAACAAGGAACGATGGGGACACAATGTTTACCCAAGTTCGGGCCCTCTTAAAGGAGGTAAAACCCTACGTCCTGCTTGATTGTATTCAATGAGTATAGGGGTTACAAGAGTTGATATACCTCGAGATCGTAATGGCTAAACCCTAGCTATCTAGCCTATGATAATTCTGATAGCCTCTACGGACTAACCCATCCGGTTTATATACACACCGGAGGGGCCTAGGGTTGTACAGAGTCAGTTTGTTGGGAAGGAAATAACATATCCGGACACCAAACTTGCCATTCACACATATAGGAGTCCTACCCGGACACGGGGGAAAGTCGTTTGAGTTTATCTTCACGGCCCATCAGTCCGACCCATATCAAATAGTCCGGACACCCGATGACCCCCTAATCTAGGACTCCCTCAGTAGCCCCTGAACCAGTCTTCGATGACGATGTGTTCGGCACGCGGATTGTCTTCGGCATTGCAAGGCGGGTTCCCTCTACTAAATATTTTAGGATAACTCCCTGCACAAAGGAACTGTATCCGGCTCTGCATAATTAATACAACCCTTAGCCACAAAGGCAAGATGTCAAAATAAAATAGTGTCTTTTACTGACAACTTTTTTGGCGAAGCGTCACTTGGATCTTTAACATTTCGAACCATTTTCACACCTCTCGGTTCGTGTTTCGAGGCTTAGCCTCCATTGGCACGTCTTGTCAAAACAGAGATCATGCCCGCCCATTGCGGGATTCTCATCAATATGGTTTTGGGTAAACCAACCGTTCCTTTCGCATGATCTCTTTGGGAACAGGCGAGTTTAAAGGCTTGAGAGGGGGGCGTTTGGTATTTCGCTGCCTATAAGAGGATAAAGATCCCTTCTTTTTTCCCCACGCCTTCTTCTTGCTCCTGCCTTCCCATCTTTGAGCTCCAGCACCCGAAACTTCAATCTTTCCCACCGCCACCACCCTACCCAGCCATGGCCGGATCCGGTTCCAAGGGCAAGTGGGAGGCCTCCTTCATCACCGAGAAGCACATCAAGGAGCTCCGGAGCGAGGGATATCTGTCCGCGGATATCGCGCACAGGCTCCCTGACAAAGATCGAGTCATACCCACTCCAGAGCCCGGCCCGAGAGGGTCGTAATCATTCCCCATTTCCTCCGAGGGCTAGGGTTTCCCATCCACCCTTGTGTCTGAGGCCTCATGTTCTATTATGGGCCAGATTTCCATGATCTAGCCCCAAATTACTTCCTCCACATATCGGCGTTCATCGTCGTGTGTGAGGCTCTACTCCGCACCCCCCCAAATTTCGGCATGTGGCTCAAGGTCTTCAACTTGAAGCCGAAGGTGGTCGACGGTCAGCACGCGGACTGTGGCGGGGCTATGGTAAGCAAGCTCGGCAACGCCATCTGGCTCAAAGGGGCATTTGTTGAGACTGTCAAGGTGTGGCAGCAAGAGTGGTTCTACGTCACCGAACCCCGTGACGCCAAGTGGGCAGCCACGCCTAACTTCAGATCCGGACCCCCCAAGAGACTCACCTCACGTACCGCCAAGGGCCTTGATTAGGGGTCCCAACCAGAGGTGATGATGCTGCAAAAGTGCATGTCCAACATGTTGGGTAAAAACACTGGTCTCACAAACGTGATTCAAGTGATGCTCTTCCGCCGTGTCCTTCCCTGCCAACTCCGGGCCTCTCCCATGTGGGAGTTCAATCCGGAAGAACCATAGACCTTGAAGCGCTTCTTCGGCACCATACACGAAGATATATGGAAGCAGCTTTTCAAGGCCCAGAAGAGGTGGCCGATGAAGACCGAGTACATCGGACTCGACTTCGAGAACCCAGCCTCAACGGGTAAGCATAGTCTTTCCGAAGACCTATCCGGTCGATACTTCAAGTAAAGTGAAGATTATATCACATGTCTTCTATACAGGGAGCGGAGCGGATCAACTATCCGGTGCCACTGCCGGAGAACCCGGCCACGCCCCAGGTAAAGGAGATGCTGGTCTCGGCACCGTATCAGGCGCCGGAGTAGAAGGCCAAGAAGAAGAAGGGCAAGGAGGCCAAGGGCGGCCCCCGCCACAAGGGTCCTTCCGACATAGTGTCCGGAGAGACTGAAGCCCTCTCCTCCCACGAGGGAGAAGAGGAAGAAGAGGAGGAGGTGGAGGTGGAAAGCGAATCCCCTCGTAAGGGAATGAAGAAGAAGAGGGCAGCCTCCGAAGAACCGAAGGGGGAGGTGCCCAAGAGAGGGAAAGTGAACCTCCAGGACAGTTCGGACCATATGCTGAACTGGTCCCCAAAAAGCCTCCCAGGGTGAAGCCCCTAGATGAATCGTAAGTATTCAGATACTCACTATTTATCTTTGTCCTTCCTATTCCCATTATATAAGTTATTTTGCTATGTGCCTTTCATCCCTCCACACGAGCTCCCGAATACTCCGTTATCAGAGGGGAACTCTCTGCCGCCCGAGATGGAAGAGAGCGAGACGCCGCCACGAGCCCCCTCACCTATCACCCAGGATGACACTGAGGTGTTATCCCGAAGGACCTCTCCTGGTCGAGGGGGGCGGACGAGGCTTTCGAGAAAGCGCCCGAGGTTAATACCTTGGTCGCCGAAGACGTAGGGGAGGAGACCCCTATGACAACCGACGGTGGGGACCCCCAACAATCAGGGCCCCACCCGGACGCCATTCCGGAGACCAACGCGGTTCCGGGATCAGGTGAGCATCCCCCTTTGAAAGAGGAGGGAGGAGCATTAGCTCCATCGGCGACCTCCACTAATCCGGAGGCGCCGAACGCCATAGAGGAAGCACTGCAACGTGCTTCCATCGTGGAGGAGCAACGCATCTTGATGGGTGCGGTGGTGGAGAAGGTTCAGTCTACAAAAAGCGAACTAAACAAAGCCTTCACAAGCCTACTAACGGGCTTTGAGGTATGCGATGTAATGTCCTAAACATTTTTGTTTCTTATAGAGGAATATACCTGTGTATAGACAGTAGCCCCTAAGGCTCTGTCCGGTTTGAAAGAAACCGGACAGGGGATCCACATAGTATTCGGGGAGTTAACATACTGCTCTGTTGTTGCAACAGGCTTCCCTATTAGCGGCGACCGCACAGGCCACAGAAGTTTCCGAACTTAATCGGAAGCTTCAGGTGGCCGATGAAGAAATCGACCGCATTAACAAGCGGTTCGACGAGACGCAAGGTATGCGTATAATGTTTAAAAGCTTTAGTTGTATAACAAAAGTGATATATATATATATATATATATATATATATATATATATATATATATGTTTAGAGGTTAACTCATTTAATGCTTTGATTATGAGCATAGTTGGTACAGCGAGGTTGAGACCCTCAAAGGAGCCCTTGCCCAAGCCAAGAAAGAGGCGAAGGCAAACAAGGCAGCCGCTGACAAAGCGGCTGCACAACTAAAGACCGAGCAGGCTGCCCGCCGCCAACACGAAGCTCGGGTGACCGAAGTCAGACAGGAGCTGAAGGATGCCATCAGAAAATGCGAGGCCTTGGAGGAGAAGACTTCAGCCAAATCGTCCGAACTCGCCAAAGCTCTCCAAGAGGCTAAATAGGCACGGGTTGAGTCCTGGAGTGCCCGCGAAGAGATCCGTCAGGCGAGGCAGATAGAGGCTGGTAAGGCCTTTGTTTTGCAGAGTATTTTTGGAGGTCAAAGATATGCTTTCTCACTCGAGTGTGGAGTTCTCCAGACGCGTTTGCGGATCTTCCGAGGTGTGCCGCTGATGCCGCACAGTTCTTCCGAGCCCAGGAGGGGCACTCGACCGAGAAGCTATTCTGGTCGCAATTTCTTGCACCGGAGCACCCGACGCCTGTGAACGACTACCTGAAGCAGCTGATAGAGCTACATAGGGTGGCCGGTTTGGCCATGAAGGATCTAATAGTCCAGCTTTGGCCGGCCGAACCAATTCCTAGTAGCTACTTCGGTTTGGTGAAGCGGCTCGTCGACGTGCTGCCTCGGATTGATGCTGTGAAGTGCTCGGCCTGCATAGAAGGTGCCCAGATGGCCTTCGCCCGCGTCAAGATGCAATGGGCAAAAATGAAGGCCACCGACGTGGCGACCGCAGGCCCGCCCGGAGGCAAAGATCATCGAAAGCCGGAGAGATACTTCGGTGACGTCCTAGAAGGGGCCCAAATAGTAGAGGGCCAATGTTCTAAGGATGTCACATTTTAGTAGATGTATTCGGGTTGTAAAAACTATGTTATGAACCCATGCTTGTAATATATCTATGTGTTGCGCCTTTTGTTTCAAGCGATTTTTCCTCCTGTGCGGCTATTTCACTTATAAAAGTTCCCAGTCGTCGGCTTCAGCCCCCACGTACATGCTACGGGGGTGTTCATCGTGACGCGTGAGCACACTTTATCCAACGTATTGGTTCGTAAAGGAGGTGTCCGCGAGGTGAACCAGGCAATCAGACTATGTGGTTTTATTACTTTCACTTAGCCATAGGAGTTTAACTGTGGGGCTAAGTGTCGGGGGTGAGCTGATCGTGCCCCACGAGCACCTACGGGACCTGGGTCCCTTGTGGTTCGGAGGGGGGCGGAGATTGCACAAAGAGCGGATCGAGGCGATGCACACGAGGGGGTTTACCCAGCTTCGGAGCTCTCCGGAGAGATAATACTCCTACTGCTGCTTTGTGGATTATCTTGTGTTCTTGCTAGGGAGCAACGCTGGCTACAAGACCTAACTTGAGTGTGATGAACTAAGCTGGAGCTGGACTAGAAACCCAGCCGAATCGAACCCTCTCTACGTTGCCCTCGGGCCTCCTTTTATAGGCACAAGGGGTTACCACATGTGGCAAGTAGACAAGGTCACAATGGTAAAAACCTAGGTTGGTACACCGCTTTGTACAGTGTACAGTAACCTATACCTAACTCTGACGGCAAGGGACAAGAGTCATCAATGCCCGTCTCAGTCGCCCGAACAGTGTAATAGGGACCGTTAAGTGCGCCTCCGTCCGCCACGATGGTGGCTTGTCAGCGCCGTCTGTCGCTACTCCCCGCTGGCTGCACGCCCGCCGACACGCCAGCGTTTGGGAGAGCCCGTGGTGACACGTTGGCGGGTGAGCTGGAGCGAGATGAAGAGAGGTCGCCCGCCCTGCAAGCGCTTTGCCATGGCGGGAACCTTGTCGCGCTTGGGGGTTCAGCGCCCGCCAAGCCTTCCGGCAAGCTCCTCTTGCCGGGCCTCGTTCGCTTTGCGCCTGGTGGCCTTCCGGCAAGCTTCTCTTGCCGGGTCTTGACTACTTTGTTCTTGAATGGCTCCAAGGGAGCTGTTGAGGATCTTAGCGCCAACAGGCCGCCCGGCCGTGGGCGCTGCCACCGTCCGTGCACAAGTTTGGGGTACTAGGGTACCCTATTCTAGTACACCGGCTGTGAGCCCCGGGCTCTGGGCCACACACGGCGCCAAGCTCTGTTGGGCCAGGCCCAAAAGCAGTGCACGGGCGCGTGGTCTTGATTACGCCGTTACTTGCCTTGGACCCACCACGCCTCCCACTTAACGGCACGTAGGACGTGGCGTCGTGTGAGAGATCGTGGGGCTTCCTTTAATGGGAAAAACGAACGCCTGCCCCTCTCCCTTTATAAGCGGGAAACCGGGCAGACGCCCACTTGCCCTCGCTGTCACATCGAAAACCCCGCCGCTTTCCCTTCCTTCTCAAGCCCACAGAGCGACGCCCGCCTCCATCGCCACCGGCGCCACCCACACGCCGTCGGCTTCCTTCACCACGACTCCCTATGGCTCAAGGCCGATAAGGGAAGGGCGTGAAATCCGAGGCGCAGCGGCTCATGGCGCTGCGGAAAGAGCGGGCTCTCTTGACCCCGCCGACAGAAGGAGCTGCGGATGGGTACTACCTCTTCGGGTCGACGGTGACCCGGCGATCCGCCGACGAGGGTCATCTCCGCCGCCACATCTGCCAAAGTCTCCTTCGGGTACCCCTTCTTTGCGATTTTCTTCTGGTGCGGGCTCTGCCCCCCCTTTTCTGAATTTTTCCGTGATGTCATGAACACCTATGGCCTCCGCCTTCTTGACTTCACCCCCAACGCCGTTCTCACCTTGGCTGTTTTCGCAAGATCTTTGCGAGAACTTTGTCGGGTCCACCCAAATGTCGCCCTCTTCCGCCATTACTTCTCACCCCGTGTAGAGAGAGGAGAGCCGCTTGCCGGAGGAATTGCATGGACCTCTAGGATCGGCAAGAAGGAAGCGTACCTTGACGGAGAGTTGCGCAGCAAGTGGGAGGAGTGGAGGGCTGACTGGTGCTGGATCTTAGAGGAGGAGCCACGGCCCTTTACTGCCCTGCGCAAAACCCCCCATAGTTCGCGGCAATGATTGGAGCAACTTGGCGCTGGAGGACGACAAGTTGAAGATTGCCACAACTAGGATTTTGCGCCTCCGGCAAGCAGGGCTCACCGTAGGGGCGGTTGGCGTGGACTTCCTTCGCCACCGAATTGCACCCTTGCAGGAGAAAGGAGACCTGCTTGGGAATTCGAGAACGCGCGGATATCATGAGGTCGTGTCTGGTCCGATTGGAACTTCACCACCACAGAGCTTGACGGCATGCTGCGGAGTTGTTCAAGCTCAAGCGGATAACCCTGGATGGTGCATGTTGCCGAGGGGTTGTGCCCTTGTGCAACAACTCGTCGCTTGATCGCATCCAGCGATAATGCCGCCAGCGATTCCCATGGGATCGCTCCAACTTGGCGAGAACCCGCCGACGACATAGTGCAGCAGTTCTTGACGACTTGTCGAAGTGCGGTCGCGCCGACGAGAAGAGGCGGCTCGCCCGCGACACCACTGCTCAGGAGATGGCGCGCATCGCCACAAGTTTGGAGGAGGCTGCAGAGGCCGCTGCCGCCGTTGCGTTTGGG
The DNA here is from genome assembly GCA_021605205.1 of Aegilops longissima. Taxonomy (NCBI): domain Eukaryota; kingdom Viridiplantae; phylum Streptophyta; class Magnoliopsida; order Poales; family Poaceae; genus Aegilops; species Aegilops longissima. The sequence goes on from CM038682.1 coordinate 463,420,354, forward strand.
TTCACAGTCGAGGAGGCAGAGAGGGCCGAGGCGGCAAGCCTTGCCGACCAAGAAGAGTTCATCGGTGTGGAGGAGCAGACCGAGCCCGACATAGACCTAAGTGAGCCTGCCTGGGGCGCCTCTCCTCCGCCGTCAAGTAGCTTGCCGCAGGAGGAGCTCGCCGCCCCGCCAAGGAGACGTCTCCGGAGGACCGGAGAAATGGCAGGGGAGCACACGGTCCAGCAGCCGCCTCGCCGCCCGACACGCTCCACCGCGACAAGTACTGTTGCCGCGGGAGCACCTCATTCCGCCGCGGCGACGGGAGCAGGGCCCTCTAGAGTCGCAGCTTCTGCACCCGCCAAGCGCCAGAGGGAGTCCTCTCCCCCGATCCGTCGCGCTGGAGCAGAGTTCGTTCTCTCCGCCCTCAGCTCCGAGGAAGAAGAGGAAGAGTAAGATCTTGCCGCTGCCATTTGTAATCTTCCAATTTATTGCTTCATCTTATATCTGATGGTTCCTCTGAACTTTCTTCTTGGGGCATCAGCTCGAGAGGCGCCAAGAGGGCCAAGACATCGTGGTGGTCGTCGTCTCGGACGACTCCTGTTACAACAGGGGCACGTCCGGAACTCCTTGCCGGATCCGGCAACCCTTCAACAGAGCAGCCCCCAGCGTAAGTATCTAGTATGCTTCCCGTGGTTAGGCGCGCTTGGGTGCTTTTCCGTTACTTATATCTGGTTTGTTGGATTTTGTAGGAGCAGAGCAGCCACATCATGGAGCACCGGAGGCTACCTCTGAGGTCCAGCCTCATCAGAGGCCCCGGAGGCCGCCTCCCGAGATTCTCGCTTGCTTCAACCACGCCACCAAGGGAGAATTCTCCGCCAAGGAGCGCTCTCCGGCAAGGAGGCTTCTCCGACAAGGGGAGCTTCCCGACAAGGACTGGCTCACGACCCTCCCGTGGTGGAGGCCGCGCCACAGCCCCACTGCAGGTAACCTTCTTGTCTTGATAGTTTTCCTTGGGTTCGCTCTTCCGAATATCTGCGATCTGTGCTTCCTCCTCCCGACCACCAGATCAATCTGCGGAGACCCGATGGAAACCGAGGCTGCCGGCGAGGCGCCCGGGCGGCAGTGTCGACGCCGCCAACATGGAGGAGGAGGAAGCTGGTGCCGACAAGCCCGCCCGTGAGGAGGCTGCCGAGGGCGGCGGGCGCAGAGGCTGGGAGGAACCAGCGATCGCACTGACGGCCCGGAGGCTGCAGGAGCGCCAGGCGCTGCGCCGACCGCCGATCCCCCCGCCACCGATGCCGCGCCAAACTCCGAGGAGCCCCAGCCCGGCGCCTACCTGAAAGCCGGTGAGGGTGTCTTCATCAAGCTCCCATGGGCATCAAGCTCCAGGGCGCCAGCCGAAGGGGAGACCTTCGATGCGGAGCTGCTCGCCTCCGCCGGGCTGTCGCTGGTTGATGCCCGAGCAGCAAAGATGGTGAACCCGAGGAGGAGCAGCTGCTAAGGAGGTTGTTGTCGCTCTACCGCGCCCGACAAGCCAAACTGGAGTCGTGGAGGCGCTTGTCGCGAGGGCGGAGCTGACTTGAGAACGTCGCGGAAGAGCTCGACGCGCCAACAAAGAGACTCTCCGGGACATAGCAGAGGCTCGGGAGCAGCTTGCCGAGGAGCGCACGGCCTTTATCTTGGAGAAAGGCGAGGTTGAGGAGCAGCAGTGGCTTACGGAGAAGCTCTCGCTAGAGAAGGTGGCTGGCGCGGAAGATCAACCTCGACAGCTTTGAGGAAGATCTCGGCGAAAGCAAGCGATCAGCGGGCCGCCGGGAGGCAAAGGATGCGCTGCTGCCGAGGCCGCCAAAGGGAACTGGAGACGAGGGTAGCTCAGCTGGAGTCCACCCTCCAGAAGAGTGCCGAGGAGGTCACCGGGTTGAAGCGCGAGCGTGAGAAGGACGCTTATACCCTCGGCGAGCTGCAGGGTCGTTTGGCTGACAAGATCAAGGAGATCGATGCCGCCAAGAACGTCAAGGCGGATCTGGAGCTGAAATTAACCACCTTGATGGAGACGTTGAACGGCGTCAGGGAGCGGGAAACGGGCCTGCTGGAGAAAATCAAGGCCACCGAGGAGTTGCTATCGAATGCCGTGACCGCCCAGAATAATCTTCGGGACAGCATAATGCATTGGACAGAAGGCCTCGTGGACACCGCCGCCGGCATACACAATGAGCTGGTAGAGTTGGGATGACAGATCTTGGATATTCCACCGACGAGAACCTCCAACCCAGCGCCAAGCTCAGCCTATTCTTCAAAGGCGTGTTGGCGGGTATCCGGCGGCTCCGGGATGAGGTTCCGAAGCAATTGGCGGAGGAATCACGCCAAGTTTGTGCCGAGGCTCTCCAGAAGGTGTTGATGAAGGTGGCCTTCCGCAACCCAGGCGTCGACTTCTCCAAGGCCCTCAAGTCCCTGCCTTCATCTGCCGATGTTGAAGCGCTCAAGACCCTTGAGCGGAGTCAAGAGGCTCGAGGGCGGCCGCGTGGACTAGGCCGCCAAGTTTATCCTTCTCTTGTCGCTGTAGATCATGTTTTGTGAGAAAAGCCTATTAGATCTGCGACAAGTTATTATGTAATATACACTATCTTAGGCAATCGAATGCAACGTTATTTCCTTTACTCGATTTCTTCCCTTGTATGTTTTTACCCTACGCTTTCAGGGAAACTTGCCGGTGCAGGCACCCTTGCCGCGAGCGCCGAGTGCGGAACTTCAGCAGCTTCGTTGGCGGGTCGCTACCGACAAGCAACCTCGTCGCGGACTAGCCGCAGCTCACTTAAGTTGTTGAGCGGACTCGAAACAAAGTAAGGGCGCGACCAGTCACGATTTGGTTCCTCCGCGCACAGGTTTTCCATACAAAGTACTATCGTTCGAGGAAGATAACTTGAAAATTTAAAACTGGTCGCTTAAACTTAGCAACTTAGCTTTTACGTTGTCCGTCTTCCGCAAGGCGACAGTTCCTCGGCGACGCTTGTTGGCCAACACCACTATCTCCTTCTCTCCCCCCGGTTAACTTGTGGGTGGATGAACCTTCTTCTTGTTTGAGAAGAAAGAAGAGAAAAAGAAAGTTGTGGAGCCTAATGGCTCATTATCGCTTAACGGGTGCGGGTGCTGCACAAGATGTTAGTAAACACATGCATATTTAATTATGAAGGCATGTATTAACAAAAATGTGCGCAACCATAGGCTTTACTGATGCACGGGGTCTGCGCCCGGCTTTGTACAAAGGATTACATGCAACAGCGGCAAGACTTGTACAAAAGGTTGGTTGCGGAGCAGGTTCCGCAACCGGCTACTCATGGGTAAAACTTGCGAAGATGCTCTATGTTCGAGGAATTGCTCACGGAAAGCCGTCTTGGTCTCAAAGCGGACAGCGCCGGGCCTAGTGACTCGTTTTACCAGATAAGGGCCTTCCCACTTCTTGGCGTCAACTTGTTGTAATTCTTGGCGGATTGAACGCGGCGAAGAACAAGGTCGCCTTCCTCGAAGCTTCGCATTAACTGCGGCTATGGTAGCGATGCAAAGCTTGCTGGTAACGAGCAGCTCAGACACAGACTGAAGGCGATCTTCCTCGAGGAGCAGCGCGTCATCTTGTCGCAGCTGCTCTTGCTCCAACTCATCATAGCGAGCACTCGAGGTGACCCGTATCTGAGTTCCGTGGGGAGAACTGCCTGCTGCTCCGTAGACTATAGCAAAGGGTGTGCGGCGGTGGCTCGATTTGGCGTCATCCTGATCGACCAAAGAACCACTGGCAGCTCCTCGATCCAGTTCCTTCCGCACTTGTGCAGCCTGTCGAAAGTAATGGTCTTGAGTCCTCGCAGCACTTCAGCGTTTGCCCTCTCTGCTTGACCGTTGCTTCTCGGATGAGCAAAGCGAAAGCAGATCTTGGCGCCAAGATCTTGGGCGTACTGCATGAAGGTGCGACTCGTGAACTGTGTGCCGTTGTCGGTGATGATCCGATTAGGAATCCCAAAACGGCAAACAATTGACCTGAAGAACTTGACGGCTGACTGTGCTGTCACCTTCCTCACTGGTTCCACTTCCGGCCACTTTGTGAACTTGTCGATTGCGACGTACAAGTACTCAAAGCCCCGACAGCTTCGGGGAAGGGGCGAGATGTCGAGCCCCAGACCGAGAAGGGCCAGGATAAAGGGATCGTCTGGAGAGCTTGAGCTGGCTGGTGTATCTGTCTTGAATGGGCTGCACGCTTCACACTTGGTTACTTGTGCGGTTGCATCTGGAGGGCTTCGGCGGAAGAAACCTTGCGGAAAGCTTTGCCAACAAGTGCTCTTGCGCCAATGTGGTGACCACATATGCCTCCGTGTATCTCCGCCAACAGCTTCATCCATCTTCCGGCAAATACACTTCAATTTCGCCCGTTGGGTCTCCTACATGCAGGATGTTATCAACAAACTGGTACATACTTGACTGCCGGGCTACTTTTTCCGCTTCTTCTTGCTCTTGGGAAGTTCTCTGTCACGAAGAAATGGACGATCTCTTTGTGCCCATGTTGGAGCATGTGGCTCGACAACAAGGACTAAAGGCTCATCTGTCACTGCGGGACCATCAGCTTCTACAGCAAGGACCCGCTGGTCCGCCGGAGCTCGATGATCCCCGTCAAGCTCGCCGGAGCTAAGCTTGTCGGGAGCGTTTGCTTCAACGATACAAACTGCGTGGTTTGTCGGAGCAGACTGCTCCTCGATGATATTGCATTGGTTCTAGGGACCTTCTTGGCGGCGGCGGAGAGCTCTGCGGAAAGTAGTCGCGGAAACCAATTTTCTCTTCTTGCTCTGCCTGTTGATGGTGTCACGGTTGGTGAGTCAGCTTGAGCACAAAAAACCCTGGTTCCACAGAGCAACTTAAGTGCGGCACATTTGGAGAGGCCATTAGCTATATCATTTCTGTGCTCTTGGAGCGTGTTCCATTTGCGAGGCCTTCAAAGTGCTCTTCCAGCTTCCTCACTTCATCGACGTATGCTTCCATCAACGGACTCGGTAGTCTTTATTTACTTGGCGGACGACAAGTTGTGAGTCTCCACGACAATGAGCTTCTTAATCCCAAGGTCTATCGCAATCACGAGACCGGCAAGCAAGCCTTCATACTCTGCGGTATTATTTGTTGCTTGTTCCTTGGGAAAGTGCATTTGGACTATGTATTTGAGGTGTTCCCGGTGGGTGCGATAAGCGACACACGGCACGGCGCTTTGCAGCGAGAAGGCACCGTCAAAGTACATCAGCCATTCTTTATTTGCCTCCTTGGCGGGGATGCTTGTCTCTGGAATCTCTTCATCCTGCGTTGGCGTCCACTCTGCTATGAATTCTGCCAATGCCCGCTTCTGGATAGTTGAAGTGCTTTCGAACTTGAGACCAAAGCTTGACAGTTCAGTGCCCACTCAACAATCCTGCTGTTGCTTACGGATTTTGCAAAATCCTCTTTAGCGGAAGCAGTGACAACTGTTATCTCATGTGCTTGGAAGTAATGGCGCAGCTTTCTCGAGGCCATGAGCAGGCCAAAAGCAGCTTCGCACACGAGTATCTCGATCTAGCCCCCTGCGAGAAGGGCCGACAAAAGTACCTTTGGCGCTGCACCATCTTCTTCCGTATCTTGTCGCAACCTGCGCTGATCCGTCGTTGTCGGGACGGAGCTTGATGGCGAAGCCCCGCTTGTCGCTGGGCCTTTTGCCTCGGTTGCGGCTCATCATCCGCCTCCCTCTCCGCTACTAACGCAGCACTAACCACTTGATTGGTCGCCGCTATATACAGCACAACTTCTCTTGCGGTTTAGGTGCGACAAGTATTGGAGTGGAGGACGGTATCTCTTCAAGTCTGCAGCGCAGCCTCCGCCGAGTCCATTTCATTGGACCTGCCTTTTCAAAATCTTGAAAAGCGGCGGTAGCGCTCAGCAGACTTAGAAATGAACCTGCTTGAGAGCAGCCACGCAACCGGCAAGCCTCGACATCCTTAGCGCGCTTTGGTGCTTGATCTGCTCAATGGCCTTGATCTTGTCGGGTTGGCTTCAATTCCCGCTGAGATATGAAGAACCGAGAAGTTTGCGGAAGGGACTCCAAACACGCACTTCTCGGGGTTGAGCTTGAGGTTGATCTTGCGCAGGTTTGCAAGCGTTTCATCAAATCCTGAATCGAGTCGCTCTGTCCTTGCTCTTGACCACTATGTCATCCATGTAGGCTTCTACATTTCTGTGTATCTGTGGTCCAAAAGCATCATGGACTGCCCTCGCAAAGGTTGAACCAGCATTCTTCAAACCGAAAGGCATCCGTATAAAGCAGTACGTGCCACATGGTGTGATGAATGCGGTTTTCTCTTCATCCTCTTACGCCATGAAGATCGATGATATCCTGAATATGCATCAAGAAATGAAAGCAGATCGCATCCACCGTGGATTCAACAATCTGGTCGATCTGGCGGCAAGGGAAATGGATCCTTGGGACAAGCTTTATTAACATCCATGAAGTCAATACAAAGTCTCCATTTCCCATTAGCCTTGCGTACCACTACGGATTGGCCAACCACGTGGGGTGGAGGACTCCTCGACAAGCCTGCTGCTTCCAATTTCTTGATTTCTTACGCTATGAACTCTTGGCGCTCCACCTGCTTCCTAACTCTTTGCTTGGCGGGCGGCGTGAGGGCAGACAGCTAGGTGGTGCTCAATTACTTTCACAGGAACACGGGGATGTCGGATGGTTGCCATGCAAACACATCGACATTCGCGAGAAAGCAGCGAGCTCGCCTTCCTATTTAGGATCAAGCGTGGCACCGATGGTGAAGGTACCACCAGCACCGTCCTCCTTGGCGGGCACTTTCTTGGTCTTTAGGCGGAGCTGCCATCGTCTTGTTGCACTTGCGGTGGAGCTCGATGGTGCGTCCTCGGCGGTAGCGCAGCACTCGAAGAGGTGCGCTTGCGGAGTGGGCAACAGTGCTCTTGCGGACCTAGTGGTCTTGTTCGCCCGGGAGCTTCGGCGGTAAGTGGTTTGCTATCTGTCGGCTGCTGCATCCGGTAAATCTTGTCGGCGCAGATAAGTGCATCTTTCTTGTCGCCATGGACAGAAATGACACTTATCGGGCGGGCATCTTGAGTAGGTTGTATGCATAGTGAGGCGGCCATGAACTTGGCGAGTGCGGACGGCGAGTATGCCATTGTAGGGCAATGGGAAATCGGCGACGTCGAGCGTGACCCTCTCGGTTCTGAAGTTGAGCTCCTTGCCGAATGTTACCGACAGCGTGATCTTCCCCTTGGGCTTGCTCCTTCTGGGTTGATTCCTTGGAAGGTGCCGGTTTCTTCGAGCTTCGCTGTCGGGGATTTGAAGTCTCTGGAGTACTGCAGAAGATATCAAATTCAGGCCGGCCCCGCCGTCAACCAGCATCTTTGTGACCTTGAGGTTGCGGATGGTTGGTGAGACCAACATCGGCAAACACCCGGCCGTAGTGATGCGATCAGGGTGATCCTCAATGTCAAAGATGATGGGCGTCTTGGACCACCGAGAGGTTTGCGTGACTCTAGGGGCGGTTACGGTGCATTGACCTCGCGCATCCATTGCTTGAGTTGGCGGTGTGAGGTATGCGAGACGCACCACCGTCGGCCTTAAAGGACCTCTGTTGCCTTTTGAAACTCCTGCTCATCAGCTTCATCCTCTTCATAATCCTTGTCATCTTCATCTTCATCTTCTTCCTTGTCGCGGCACGGGAGAGTCTGTCTCCTTGCCGCTGCTTGGCCTTGCCTTGGCGTCCTCCCGACCGGGTCTCTTTTTACTTGCTGCACGGCACCTTCTTGGGCTTTCTCCTTGTCTACGCGCTTCGTATTCAGCTTTACAGCAGCTCCACAAGCTGCTCGACTTTCTTGCAGCTTTGGAGATTGTGGCCCTTAGTGCGGTGGATTTTGCTGATCTTGCTTGTTGGAGCTGCTAGGCTTGTCGGCGGCACGCCACAGCTTAGCGAGCGGCATCAACGGCAACCTCCTTGCGGAGCCACCGGCCTTGGCTTGGTTGGCGGCATCATCCTTGCCGGACTGCTTTCGACAACTAGCACTTCTTGGTTTTCTTCCTCCTGTTGTTCCGCCGGCTATTCCTTGCGGGCGGTCCCCTTGTCTCACAGGAGCCTTCTTCCTTCTTCGGTAGCGTGCACACTTGTCGGCCAGGCGTAGAGCTCGTGGCGTCTTTCACTTTGCACATCGCCATCTCCTCCCTCATCCTGCAATTTCGCACATTCGATGGAATGCACTAATCACTTGCAGCAGGGTGGGCGTGCAGGATGTTATAGTGCACTCGTGAATCTCGGATAAATTTGCCAGAGACTCCCCTCATACGGGCAAGCAGGTGGAGATCACTCTCTTGGCCATGAGGCTTGTGGCCGCTGTGAAGGCGCCAACAAACTGATGGCACAAATCTGCCCAAGAAGAAATAGAGCCATCCGGCAAGTGCATGAGCCAAGATCGGCGTTTGGCTTGAGCACCAAGGGAAGTAGTTGGCGAGGATCTTGTCGTCTCGTCCCCGCAGCTTGCACGCGATGGTGTGAATCTTTGAGGAACTCCGATGGGTGTGTCTGCCGTCGTACTTCTCCGGCACATCTGGTTTGAAATTTTTCTTGTCAGACCCTTTGGACTTGCCGCAGCTCACAGTGAGCAGGGCAACCCACCGCGCGTCTGGCAAGTCGCTGGTTCCCCTGGCGCATGCATATCGACAGTGGGCCCGGCGCGTTGGTCGATTGACGGCGGCGCTTCTCTTGGCGCTTCGTACGGGTTCGGCGTCCTCTTCTGCCGTTCTCGAAGAACTTGGCGCTGGTCGCGGCGAGCCCGCGGATCCGGCGATGTTGTGGAGTCGCGTCGAGGTGGATCCGGCGAGTCGGCGATCTTAACCTTCGGGAAGGAGTGTACGGTGGGTGCACCCCCGCAAGTCTCGTCTCCATCGGCTCGCGCCTTGTCGCCTCGCCGCGGTTGCAAAGCGCTCGGTTGCCACGGGGCGTCGCCGTTGGCGAAGCCGATGAGACTCTGAATTGTGGCCCTCCACTCATCGACCTTATCGGCCGTTGGAGGGTAATCTAGTAATGGCGAGCTCGCCAAGGCTTCCGCTGGTGTGGTTGGCGGCAACGGCGACGAAGCGAAAAACGGATGTGCTCGGACTCTAACCAAGTTAGAGGAGCAGCATCCCGTCCAGCGCAAATACCCCACTCGTACCGGCATCTTTGAGGTGCATGCGGTCTCGAGGGCCTCGGGATCCTCCAGCTTGGCCTTGGGCCAAAGATCGTATGGTGCCGCGGGTATCATGGCTTTGTCATCCCGCGCCTCTGTAACGGACGCGGTGCAGATTTGGGCGCCGACGCCAGCGCTGCGTTGTCTTTGGACCTGGCAGCATCGTGGGCTCTTCGGCGACGCCGGTCCCTCGCCAGCGTTCCCCCACCACGGCGGCTCGGTGGTGGTGGGTTCGACGCAGACGGCTCAGCTGCTGCCGAAGGCTTCTTCTTCAGCGCCATGTCGGCGAAGGCGTCGATGGAGTTGCTAGTCGACCGCGGACCAGATTCACACAGCCTCGGCGCCCCTACTGGCGCGCCAAAGATGTCGGGGTGAGTGATAGTGCCCACGAGCACCTCACGGGACCTGGGTCCCTTGTGGTTTGGAGGGCGGAGATTGCACAAAAGCGGGTCGGCGATGCACGAGGGGTTTACCCAGCCGGAGCTCTCGGGAGATAATACTCCTCTGCTGCTTTGTGGATTATCTTGTGTTCTTGCTAGAGAACAACGCTGGCTACAAGACCTAACTTGAGTGTGATGAACTAAGCTGGAGCTGGACTAGAAACCCAGCCGAATCGAACCCCCTCTACGTTGCCCTCGGGCCTCCTTTAATAGGCACAAGGGGTTACCACATGTGGCAAGTAGACAAGGTCACAATGGTAAAAACCTAGGTTGGTACACCGCTTTGTACAGTGTACAGTAACCTATACCTAACTCTGACGGCAAGGGACAAGAGTCATCAATGCCCGTCTCAGTCGCCCGAACAGTGTAACAAGGACCGTTAAGTGCGCCTCCGTCCGCCACCATGGTGGCTTGTCAGCGCCGTCTGTCGCTACTCCCGGCTGGCTGCGGCCCGCCCGACAGCGTGCTTGGGAGAGCCCGTGGTGACACGTTGGCGGGTGGTGGGCGGAGATGAAGAGAGGTCGCCCGCCCGGCAAGCGCTTTGCAGCGGCGGGAACCTTGTCGCGCAGGGGTTCAGCGCCCGCCAAGCCTTCCCGGCAAGCTCCTCTTGCCGGGGCCTCGTTTCCTTTGCGCCCTGGGTGGCCTTCCCGGCAAGCTTCTCTTGCCGGGGTCTTGACTACTTTGTTCTTGAATGGCTCCAAGGGAGCTGCTGAGGATCTTGGCGGCCAACAGGCCGGCCCGGCCGTGGGGCGCTGCCACTGCCCGTGCACGAGTTTGGGGTACTAGGGTACCCCTATTCTAGTACACCAACACTAAGTACTAGCCCCTTGTGCATGTGCGGCAATCCGGACTATGGTGCCTTTTCCACGCGGCTGGACGAAGACCAGCCCCTCGTATAACACGGAGTGAATCGCTAATGCTTTGTAGTAAGTCGCCGAATCGCCGACCAGCTCTCGCTTATCACGATGGTCAGTTTTTGGCTTTCTCTGTTGAGGTACTTGACCGAACGAACCAGAAATACAATCGCAGTATTTCTCCCTTTACTACCTTAGCCAAACGAGCGGAATGTAAGGTGGTAAGCACAGGAGCTGGGCAACCCAACTATAGACCAAAGACATGACTCGGAGCCGATGCATATAATGCAATATCCGGGACGCCGAAGAGTACCCTATAGGTGTTCGGACTTGAAAATATACGGAGCCGAATATAGCCCCCGGTGTTAAGGCCGGACTAAAGCACGTGTGGCAATCTGAAGTAAGGAGGGAATACAGATGGCAATATGAAATAAATCAGTACCAAACGACACTGGTGATCAACTGTTTCCTTTATACCCTGATTAATACGCCGAGACGTGTTATTACAGATAATGCCATAAATATCGAGGCTATTTTACATGCCAAGAGTTTACACAAGGGAAAGTTTTACACAGGGCCTAAAATTAGTGGTTTGAAGAGACCGATGATGCCCTGCCGCACGTCTTCACCGTTTCTCCTTGGTGAGAAATCCTTTGAGAGGAGAGATCGATGGTCGTCTGCGAGAAAGGACCTAGAAAAGAGCCCTTGTACAACCATAGAGTGGGCAGGTTTTTAATGAACCTGCAGTGGGAAAAATATTAAGGTCCAAATAGGGTCAACCCGTACTATAGACCTTTTCCGCGGTGTGCCTTCGGCGACGCCCAAGCTATTTGAAGTGTGTAATTATGTACGCGCGGTACATATGCCGCAACCTTATAGGGTGATCGACGGAGCCTAAACTGCTATTCCAGCTCTGGGTCCGCCAAGCTATCACTCTGTAATGCGGATCGGACTCGCTTAGCAGTGTCATGGGTCTTGATGATCGATGAGCTATTCGGCTTTAGGAGGCCGCTCTGTACCTCAGCTGCTAGGGACACGGTGTGCTCCTCAGTACGGAGGGAGCGCTCCATATTTCCATTTACTGTGATGACGCCGCGCGGTCCGGGCATTTTGAGCTTCAAATAAGCATAGTGTGGGACTGCATTAAAGCGGGCGAAAGCAGTTCGTCCAAGCAGTGCATGATAAACACTATGGAAAGGGATGATATCGAAGATCAATTCTTCACTTTGAAAGTTATCTGGAGAGTTGAATACTAGTTCCAGTGTTAAGGAGACCGTGCAGCGGGCCTCCATGCCGGGTATCACTCCTTTAAAGGTAGTGTTACTAGGCTTGATTCTTGACGGGTCGATACCCATCTTACGGACATTGTCCTGATAGATCAAATTGAGACTGCTGTCGTCGTCCATAAGGAGTCTAGTGAGATGGTATCGAGGACCAGGGCCGCCAAACCTCCGTGGCAGATACTGGTTTGTGGTCCCTGCGATCAAAGGTGATCGGACAAGCCGGTCATGGGTTGAATTTTGGGGCGACGGGATCTACGGCGTAGATGTCCCTTAATGCGCACTTGCGCTCCCTCTTGGGGATATGGGTGACATATATCATGTTCACAGTTCACCTCGGGGGGGGGGGGGGACTTCTTCTGTCCCCCTGTGTTCAGAGGGCAGGGTTCATCATCGTCCTCGCTTTGAGGTCCTTTCCCCTTATGTTCGGTATTTAATTTATCGGCATGTTTAAAACCCTAGCAGTTTTTGTTGGTGTGGTTGGCAGGCTTGAAAGGGGTGCCGTGAATCGGGCAGGGCCTATCTAGTATTTTATCCAAGTTGGACGGGCCATCTCTATTTCCTTTGAACGACTTCTTCCACTGACCAGGTTTAGAGCCGCTGAATCCGGCGTTGACCGCCTTATCCTCAATTTCTTTGTTGTTCTTCTGATGCTTGTTTTTGCTATGTTGTGGCCTTCCATTGCCATCCCTGGCCTCAGAGGTGCCGGGGATGCTCGTACTGTTGCTTCTACGAGCCAACCATCTATCTTCGCCCGCACAGAAGCGGGTCATAAGTGCAGTAAGAGCTGCCATAGTGTTCGACTTTTCCTGACCGAGGTGTCAAGCGAGCCATTCGTCACGGACGCTGTGTTTAAATGCCGCTAAGGCTTCAGCGTCCGGACAGTCAATGATTTGGTTCTTTTTAATTAAGAACTGAGTCCAAAGTTTGTGGGCTGACTCTCCGGGTTGCTGGACTATGTGACTCAGGTCATCAGCGTCCGGTGGCCGGACATAAGTGCCCTGAAAGTTGTCCCGAAAAGCGTCCTCTAAGTCCTCCCAGCTGCCAATGGAGTTCTCTGGAGGCTATTCAACCAGTGTCGTCCTGGTCCTTTTAGCTTTAGGGGAGGTATTTGATGGCGTGGAGATCATCTCCGCGAGCCATGTGAATGTGGAGAAGAGAATCTTCAATCCACACAACGGGATCTGTCGTGCGATCATAAGGCTCGATGTTTACGGGTTTGAACCCTTCCGAAAATTGGTGCTGCATTACCTCATCGGTAAAGCACATAGGGTGTGCAGCGCCTCTATATCGGGCGACATCGCGACGGAGTTCAGATGACATCTGAGTTCGGGGCTAACCCGGACTAGGTTATGTTTGTCGTGCCAGGCCTGATGGCCATAATCTCGTGTTGTAGCACGTCTTCTTGATCCGTAGATTGATCGGGTCTGGTCGGCCCTATTGGTTAGGTCCTGACATAGGTCATATGTGTAGCCCTGGGCCACTGCCTCCTTTCCTCTACGGCGAGGGGGCGCGGGCTGGTATTCGGTGTAATTGTCCATTTTGTCCCATCCACGTGGTGGTTGGTCCGGTTGATTAGCGTGATTGTATTTTGACAGTATTGGCTCAAGGGCCTCGTCGAATTGTGGGAGCAGCCTGCGTTTGGGTTAACTTTTTGTTTGGCGCTCAAATCCATATCCTTCTTTGGCGGCCAGGACGTTGGTCCATCTGTTGTTGAGCATATCCTGTTCGGCTTGGAGCTGCTGCTGTTTCTTTTTCAGGCTCCTCGCAGTGGCGATGAGCTGTCGCTTGAAGTGTTCTTGTTCGAGGGGTTCCTCTGGCATGATGAAATCTTTGTTACCGAGGCTAACATCCTCTTCGGAGGCTGGTAAATAGTTATTATCTTCCGAATCCTCGTGATCGACAAGTTTGTCGGGGTTGACTTGTCCCTCTTCCCTCTCATCCTGCTCGAACGCAGGCTCGACGGGGTGGTCGGAGTCTTCGAAATTGTCCGGAGTGTCATTATCTCCGGTGTCGGTGTTGCTTTCCCTCGCCCAACGCGATCGAGAGTGGCGCCGCTGGCGCCAGTGCTTTGGTGGTTTATCGATGGGCTTATCCGCCATCGTCGTCCTTCTTCTGAGGTGTATCCACCATGTATACATCATAAGTAGAGGTGGCCTTCCAACGCCCAGTAATAGGAGGGTTTTGACCTGGCTCGGCTCCGGCATCGTCATCCATGTCATCGATGTCTTCAGTGAACAGCCATCTGAGGATCCGCGGAGCTAGGTTTGGTAATAACCACTTGACCAAGCCCGATAGACGCAGACCTCAAGAGTTCGGAGTTGATGTCCAGAGGCGAATCTGGCTTCCCGATCGCATCTGGGTCTCCGGCTGGACGCTCCTTGATGGGAGAGAGTCCGGCGGGGTTCACCCTCTCGTCTTTAGACAAAGCGGTCCGCCTCGGATCTAAGGCCGGGGCAGGCGTGGGCGACGACCCTTGAGCGGAATCTGATGGTGGATCCGAAGGGCCTCCTTCATGTGGATGGGGAGCGGTGGCCGAGGCCGAGAACCCCTCGAAGATCAAGTCTCCTCGAATATCAGTGATGTAGTTTAAGCTTCCAAACCTGATTTGGTGACCAGGGGCATAGTTGTCGATCTGCTCAAGGTGACCGGTCGAGTTGGCACGTAGCACGAAGCCGTCATACACAAAAAGTTGGTCGGGGAGAAAGGTCTCCCCAAAAACATCATCGTTGTTGAGGCGAGCCATCGATCCTTCTATCGACAACACAATGGTACTCTCAATGAAAGCACCAATGTCGGTGTCAAAACCAGCAGATCTCGGGTAGGGGGGCCCGAACTATGCGTCTGAGGATCAATGGTAACAAGGGACGATGGGGACTCAATGTTTACCCAGGTTCGGGCCCTCTTAAAGGAGGTAAAACCCTACGTCCCGCTTGATTGTATTCAATGAGTATAGGGGTTACAAGAGTTGATCTACCTCGAGATTGTAGTGGCTAAACCCTAGCTATGTAGCCTATGAGAATTTTGATAGCCTCTACGGACTAACCCCTCCGGTTTATATACACACCGGAGGGGCCTAGGGTTGTACAGAGTCAGTTTGTGGGGGAAGGAAATAACATATCCGGGCAATAAACTTGCCATTCACGCATATAGGAGTCCTACCCGGACAGGGGGAAAGTCTTCTTGCTTTTATCTTCACGGCCCATCAGTCCGGCCCATATCAAATAGTACGGACACCCGAGGACCCCCTAATCCAGGACTTCTTCCGTCGCCGCTGGGGGGAGCCTCATCTTCTTGGCGCTGGGGTCAGCTGACTCCATTTTCCTCAAGTGCGTCGCGTCGAGCTCACGGATTTGAGCAGAGTAGCGAATGACGAGCCTAGTTGTAGTGCGACTGAAGAAGAAAGGGAGCTGGGGTTTTCCTTTAGTAGTGAGGAAGAAGGGGAGCTAGGATTTTCTGTAGGAGTGAGGTGAGGAATTTGGGGGTACGATTGGAGCGAGCAGACGTGAGGTTGGTGGGAGTGAGGAGGAAGAAGAGCACCCAGGTTTTTCGGGAGACGAGACGGTGTGCTGGGTAGCACCTCTCATTAAGTAATATATGGGCTTTTGAATTGATTTTATTATTTACTAGGGTGGATGGGCTGTTTTGTCTTGGGCCCAGAGAAACAATTACAACTAGTACAGTGGAGACACTCTACAGCTACCCACAAAAGCAATTACTACTAGTACAGTGGATACAATACCGCTTCTGGCTCCTCTACTGAAACGTCTCCCTCTACTAAATGTCGTTTTACTTTTGTTCACCGACATGCGGGCCATGCAGTGCACAGGTCCAAATGCCATCCACCAAATTAGAAGGCAGTATGCAGGCGAAGAGTCACCCCAGTCGTAGCGCGACAGTAACGAGCCGCCGTATCACAAAACCCCACCTCACCGCAGTCTAAGTTTGACAGACGAAGCAACCATCATTTCACTCTTCGCTGAATCCCCTTCCCCCTCATCGTCTTCAAGAAAGCCAACACTTGCATCTGCCACTGTTCTTCTCTCCCAATGAAGGGAAGGTAAGAGGATCCGTGATGTTGGTATATTTTCATTCAGAAAAGAAGAACTTTTGCAAAGCAG
This sequence comes from Aegilops longissima, assembly GCA_021605205.1. Taxonomy (NCBI): domain Eukaryota; kingdom Viridiplantae; phylum Streptophyta; class Magnoliopsida; order Poales; family Poaceae; genus Aegilops; species Aegilops longissima. The sequence continues at coordinate 463,436,265 of CM038682.1, forward strand.
TAACTGATCATCACTCTCCTCTTTGTTTCATTGTCATTGTGATTGTGTTTTCCTTTCAGTGGTCTCCTAGTATTTGTCAGTTTCATGATGGACCAAGGAGAACCAGGCAAAGATCTATCGATGTTGGATAGACACGGGAGGTTGATCCCACGAGACAGAGATCTCCAAGAAGATGTAGGAAGCCACCGAGCCGACCCCAGATACGCTCACGGCCACTACTGAGATGGTCAATGCCCCGTTTGAGGTTACAGCCCCCGTGGCCCTGCAGGAGCAGTTTTCCCCCTTTGAGGATGTGTCCCCCCCCCCCTGAGCTGCCCAAGGTGATTTTCTTCTTTGCTGATCTCGATTGTGGTTTTTCATCTAAGTATGTGGTGATAAATAATGCAAAATTTTATTAGCTTCGATGCCATGCTACCTTCCCTGTCATGCATACTTTTGACTCTACATAGTGGTTTAAATAACTTGTGTTTCTTATATTGGAAAGTAATTGAGAATTTTTTCTGTTTCAATTAGAGCCCTGATGCAGATAAGGATTGTGTGGTTGCACATGTCACTCGCTATGAGGCGGATGACCTAAATATACACACTGGGAAAACAGAGTTCTTAGGCTGTTGGATCCTGGGAGCCATTTGCACTTATACCAATGTCAAGATGTATTCCAGCTTCATTGTTGTTAGGCATGTTGTCCAGGGTGTCTGAAGCCCAGGAAGTTCAAAGCTACTCCTTCGTTTGTGAAGCATATTGTTCTTTTCAAGCTTACGCAGTAAGATGATGTGGCATGCCTCCACAAACAAGTTTATGAGTGGCAAGGCCACACGGTTATCTTTAGGAAGGTTCAAAGGATTGAGCTGCTGCCGGACGTCCTCGATGATGTTCATGGCAAGGTCCATCTTGTGTCCATCCCAAATTAGATTGAGGCATGAAATAGTTGCCTCATCTAGTGTTTAATGGCAGTTTGGATTGTGTCTAATTATCTGAACCTTGCCTATTATCCAGCTCTCTGGGACTAGTACTCTGTTTGAATCCATCTATGGGAACTGCTGCTAGTTTTGTCTGCCCGTGAATCATGTGAGAACCATCCTAATTGTTGTCGAAAGAGATGCGTCCTCGCTAGTTTTTTCATGAATATGGCATGGTAAGACATAAGTTGTCATGGTTTATCATACGAGTAGTGTGTGTTTGATGAAATAGAGTAATCGACCGAGAACTGTGCGCCGACGTACTTGTATAAACATTGTTGGTGCTACCCCACTTGTAAGCAGTTGTGCAAAACACGGCACATTGGCTCAGCTCGCTTCAACACTAGAAAAGTCGGCTATCGACTAGATAACAATCAATAGTCTGATGTCTGAGATATAAGCAACTATGTATCTTGTTACAGTGCTTCATGGATTTAACTGAGGCCACAATGTAAATTCCAAACATTCACATGCTAGTCCAGTGTTCATGTGGAACATTCACATTAAACTTGGCTTCATAAAAATACTTGAAAAGCATAAGTTAAGCAATTTTATACATCTCAATGATTCATAGACAATAACAAACATATACTAGTTCACAACATAAGACAAAGTTGTGAGAAGGTTTACAAATTGGGAAAAATCAAGCAAGGCTTCTCTGAGCAAAGGGCCTCCCTAGGCAAGCTTTAATTTCCTAGAGTTCACTATGGTTTTTCTTGCTTCCACCATCCAGGGTTAGGTTCTCTCATTCCAGAATAACCAATTATAATTGTGTTCTCAGTTGGAATGCTGAACTGAACCATTTAGTGTATTGACCATCTGAACTTCTTGTGCAGTTCCACTAAATTTAAGCACCGCTATTTGCATAAATAAGCAGACCACAATGTCTCTTGGTTGTGCACCTGTCCCAAAAACCTCTGTGCAGCCGTGCTAGCTAGTCCTCCGTCCATGGATGAATTGGGAGAAAGTGCATGCCCTACTAGGGTGAAGTTGTTTTCGCTCGCCCCTGCACTGTAATCAGGAAGTAAAACGTACGAATCAGCTTATTTTAGATTGCGTTGGTCATTCTGCCTAGTTACTACCAATGTAGGAATACGTGGAAGACGGGTGGTTAGACGACGGTAGCTAGGAATAGCCATCTCATTTTGTGCAGTTCTACTAAAACAGAGGTGTGTACTTTTGATTGCGCAGATAGAAATGATATGGAGACAGACATCCCTATTTGCACAAATATGAAATACGGTTATTTAAACAGTGACAGTTATTTGCAATAGCATATGATTAATAGCAGCATCTATTGTGTTATAATTTGCACTACATTGACCGTATGAAAGTACGCTTAAGTAAGTAGCATCTCATCACATCAACACTGCCACTAGATTAACATGTAGAACAATAGCATTAGTATTACTGCCATGAGTAGCACATGGTCAGTAAATGTGCAATCAAATTTGTGCAGTTCCACTGGGATGAAGCAATGTTAGCGGTGTGAGATTTAAGTGTAACTGCAAAAACACAATTCATGGGAAATAAAGCAAGATGGAAGCACTTCATAAAATGGTGGTGGCATTGCTTTAGTTTATCGACGACACTAGACCATTACTTAATAGTGACATTAGGTGGCATTGCTTCAATTTATCGACGACACAAGACCATTACTTAATAGTGACATTAGGTGGCATTACTTAATGCTTCATGTGATTTTACATTAACGGTAGCGATATGGGCGTAGGGACAGCAGGGGCATAAAGTGGTGAGGCAGATGTGGTTGCCGAGAGCGGCAAACACTCAGGAAGCATGTCTGCATTTGTCCCATTTTTTATCTCCTCGGCGACATTTTCCTATGTGAGCACAGGAAATCTAGACATGCTCGTTCTCATTTGTGTTGTCCCCCAACACCCCTTACTTTCTTTCCTTTTTCGACCAAGAGACAGGTCCACTTCCCCCCACCCTTCACCATCCACCACACTTTCTTCGCCTTTTTAGCCAAGAGACCGGTTGGGTAGCCAGTATATACTACTTTCTCTCATTTCCTCTTACAACCAAGTCCTAGATTCATGCTACAGCTTTCCCACTTTCTTTCCTATTTGAACCAACTCTTAGATTCAACTGTATGAACTAGCTTTACCTCTAATAATAGTAAAAGTCTAGGTGGCTTCGGGATAGCTGACGGAAGTAGGAAAAGATCCACACGCAACCACGTGGGGAGCTACGGAGGTAGAGCAAGGCAGGTTTCGAACGAATATATACCTGAGGGCTGTCAGCATGTGGCAAAGATGACATCGGGAGGCCGCATCTTGGCCACAAAACCGTAGGGAGGAAGAAGGGGTCGGAGGCCCTCCCAAGCCGGCGCTGTCTCGGAGAGAACGACACGGCTGCTGATCAGGACGCGCGGGCAGATATTGGTCTCATCCCTCGCCGCCGTCGACCGCGTGAACGATGCACCTACACCCATGCCCCCGTCAAGGTGGTCTGGCCGAATTTTTGACCAGCCGTGAGCAGAGAGAGAGTGTGGCCACCTATGTCTTGCTTAGATCTGGAGATCATGAGAGAGTGAAAGAGAGGAACCCTAGTAAAGCAAGCGTCAAGGCTCCTACTTATATATATAGTGGAGTGATTTTGTTTTACCAGCCGTTATTGAATTGAATACGCGTGAACCACTATTTTCATTTAAAGTTCAAGTAAAAAATAAAACTTGATCAATAACGTGCCACCGCGTCCAGGACGCACAATACTGTATCATTCACATGCGGTCCTGGCCCTCCATCAAGTTGAAAACTAGACTAGTCAAAATGTCAATTGGGATGCCTCTTTGTAAACAAATGCGCTCCTAGATTCAAAAAAATGCGCTCCTACATGTACCCACGAGTGGGTGTGAGAGAATTAGTGTGTGCGTGCACCGCTTCTCTTTCTGAGAGTACAATATACTACGCCCAAAGAACGCGCCACAAGAGTAATAGTAGAAGTGTGTGACATGTGAGTTAAAATAAAAGGTGCGCGACGTCTTTTATTCTTTAGAAGTTCTGAGGATAGGTGTGAATAGCACATATGTGTGTGACGTCTACCTACAGATAGATGGTGGGTGTGAGAGAACTCAGGAGAGTCGTGACTCATGAGGGTGCGTGTGTGCGTGAGGGAGAGGGGGCACGTATCAATGCAATGCATGTGTCCATAAATCATATATAACAAACGTTCTCCAAAAGCCGTTTCCTGACGAACGCCGTAAGAACCATTAGATTGGCATCCGACAGTGTCAGTTTTTCCATGTCATTTGACAGAACAGCCACTCCTCCAACACACAAATCTTCCACGTGAGTGTTAGCAACTGTCATATGCTCCTCCCTCGTTCCAAAATGTAGTGCATATAGCTTTATTGAAAATTCCAACCTCGCAAACTTTTACCGAGTTTTCATATACCAAAATGCACATATAGAATACCCAGTATATATCATTTCATTCATCTTCGAGAGGTAACTATAAAGATGGGGGGGGGTGTACAAAGAAAGACCGTCGTATGACCTGCAGCAATTTCAACCATTCTTTGGTGTGGAGGGATATCATAGGAACTATATATGATATTATTTTTATAGGATTTTTCCTTTAGAGCCAATTGGTTCACACGAATAGATTCATATACTCCACATTTAAAAGGAAAATAAACATGATATCATTTTTATAGCTTTAGAGCCACTTGGTTCATATGAATGGATTCCTATACTCCCACAATTTCAAAGGAAAATAAACATCAGCATATATTCAATAGAAAAGTTCCTATGATATGAAACAAATGACATCTCTTTTCTAATCCCTCCTCATATAGGAATTGAGATACATGTCATCTCTAGATTAAATAGAAAAGTTCCTATGATGTGAACCAAATGACATCTCTTTTCCAATCCCTACTCATAGGAATTGAGAGACATGTCATCTCTTTCCCTACAACTTCCATGTATACATCTTATCTATTCTTAAGTAGCTAGTACAACCCACTAGTAGCTTGTTTCCTAGACATGCAACTATGGCACAAGAACACGTCATGCATGCAAGTCATAAATCACACTGTTTTTGTACTCTATGCATGCAAGCACCACATCATCAATTCGTGCATGTTTCTCATAAGTTATTTCTTGCATTAGATTTTGTATTGACAATTTGTGTGTTAGTCACGTGCACACATATGTAGTTCACATTCACATTTTTCTTAGAAATGTCATTCTTTTAACTGCAATTCATTCTTTCTCTTTGTATTACATTTTCATTTTAAGCATACATTCACTTACCATTAGTTATAGATGTTTTTGGAGGAACTTTTATGCATTATTTTGAGTAGAAAATTTCACGCGGCCGCAGGAATATGAAAATGCGGGGCCCATGCATCATTGCCTTTCGGTCGAACCTACGTCCACAATTTTTTGTACTACGTATATATCCACTTGTCCCCGAGGCCAAAATGTTGCCTCGTTCCCGTAAAACCAAGCGGCCCACCCGTGTTAAGGTGTCGACTCAAACTCAATCCCTCTCCCGTTTACTACGCCATGGCCCCGCACGCCGTAGTACACCTACAAACCCTACCTGTCGCACGCATCACCGGTTTTCTTCAACAGGATGAGGGAGAAGCGGATTTGTAGTGGAGGCTCCTACCCTAGGGTGCTCTAGGTTCTGCCGCACGCATCATTGGTTTTCTCTTTTCTTTATGCTCTTGCGCCCTAGAGTGAAATGATGGTTGCTTTGTACGTCCAGCTTAATGCAGGAAAGATGGGGCTCTGTGATTTGACCCCTCATCGCTCATTTACTACTACTTCGGCGCTACGACCGGGGTGCCTCCAAGTCCAACTGCTGCTCTGAACTGTAATTTGGTGCATCGCACATGGAACAAGACGATGGATGAGCCACATGTCGGCCAAAGGGGTCCTGTTAGTTATTGTGTCGCCATTTCATGTGAGGACTGACCCTGCTTGAGTGGCTACGCCAACACGATAGGAGCAGCTTAACACTTGGTTTTGCTCCTTGGTGAATCCCGACTACATTTATCTAAAAAGATACTACTCCCTCCGTCTCGGTTTATAGGGTGTGCACGTAGTTCTAGGTCATACATTTGACTAACTAAATATTAGTTAATATGTCACAAAAAGTATATCATTGGATTCTTAAGCGGACGTAGTTTCTAAACATATATTGTTCATCACATACTCCCTCCCCGGTTTATAGGGCTTATCTCAAAAAATTTGGTTTCCCGTTTTATAAGTCTCAATTTGATTGTTCCCCATCACATGCTCAGATTTCAAGGTGCATTAATTCATTGCATGCAAGGATTATGAGAAACTTGACCAATGCATGTACTTCCTGCATGCATGCATTGCAATTAATGCATTGGCAAACACAATTCTTTGAGGAAAACGAGCGCATTAATTGAGTGCTTTTACAAACCACGAAAATTATTCCACCACTCATCATCTACCTTGGTTGGTGAGATTTTTAATTGAGACCTATAAAACGGAAAGGAGGTAGTACTATATAGCTAGTTAAATTCTCAACTAGAACGACGTGCATGCCCTGTAAACCGAGACAGAGGAAGTAGTAAAGATGAGGTGATTTTACCAAGCGGTGGGCGGGGGAGCATGGCCTGTCATGAGGTCCCATGTGTCATGATGTACCAAGGTGATGCGCGTCCCTCTTGAGGCAGAACAATGGCAGAAGCAATACGTGGTTTTCTTGAAGTGTGATGATGGCGAAGTGTGAAATAATGGTTGCTTCGTCCATCTAGGAAGGTACAACATTGTGATTTGACATCTCATTACTCATTACAACTACTAGGGTGCATCCCCCTGTTGTTCTGCACTGTTATTTGGTGCATGAACCATCGACCCGGTTGTTATATGTCCCACATGTCAGCGACAGGAAGCACAGAATTCATGAAAGCGAGCGTCTCCACTCTTTTAGTACGATGGAGGAGTACAAGACACGACTTGGTTTTTGCTGCTTCGCGTGATCCATTCATACAAACCCGGACTAAAAAAGGCGAGGGCGGGTCTTTTCCCGTGCGGCGGGCAGGGGAGTTTGGCATAGTCTGTTCGAGGCAACGAGGCAGGAAGGGAAACAAGCAAATAAAGGTTGAGCGACTTAGTTTTGGGAAAATCTGATTTTACGGAGTACGTACCCACTATGGAGGTAGTACTAGATACTACTCCCTCCTTTTCGGTTTATAGGGCTCATCTACTAAAATTTGTTTTCCCGTTTTATAAGTCTCAATTCTACTATAGTACTTACCATCACATGTTTGGATTTCTAGGTGCATTAAATCACCCGATGCAAGCAGTATCAAGAGAAAACTCACCAATGCATGTAGAAGTTCATGGAAATTTAGTGGTCATGCATGCATTCATTGTAATTAATGAATCGGTAAACCTAACTTGAGAAAAATGAGCATACTAATTAAGTACTTGTGCAAACTACGAAATTAATTCCACCACTGACCATCTATCTTGGTTGGAGAGATTATGAAATTGAGCCATAAACCGGAAAGGAGGGAGTAGTAACATAGCCTAGGGTAGCTTACTGCACCACAGACTCCAAGGAAATTGTTGTAGTACTACTCCTATGTACTACCACTGTACTACTCCTACTACTAAAAGACATATATTTCAAATTATATGATAATCTCTCTAACCAAGGTAAGGGAGTATATGTCTAACGGAGGGAGTAGTAAAATTTTCTCCTCGTCCTGCGAGCCACCGTGCGCGTGGGCGAGGGAGTGGGCGTAGGCGTAGTAAGCAAGCATCTCCTCGTCCTACGACTCTGCGAGCCACCGCACCCGTTGGCGGGGGAGAGGGCATAGAAAGCTTCTCCTTGTTCTGCAAGTTGGCAGGACACAACAAAAGTAGTACTACTACAGAGCATCTCCAGTGTATAGAGCCTTGACTCTAAGGTAGGCCCCACATGGTTTGCCTCTTACCAAATGAAAAAACCACAATGTATAGTGACTCTAACCAGCCTCTAAGGTGGGTCCTAGCAGAAATTTAAGAAGTATTTATTAGCACCACATTTGTCCAATCAATATTATTTCTCTTGTACTACTACTTTCTGATGCTTCTTAAGGCTGACAAGTGGGACCAGATGGATTGCTACATTGTTAGAGGCAACCTCTAAGGTTAGACGCGATGCTAGCAAATTTTTTGATAGACGCAGCTCATCCAATGTACAGAGGCCTGCCTCTAAGGCCTTGTACAATGCAAGGTGGTGAGGGGAGGTCCTTAGTTAAATAACCAGGCTTTCCTCAAACCGGTGCTTATTTGTACAGGGTAGATGCTTAATTAAGCATCTCTCCTGTAGAAATAGGCACTGGTGCTTCAGAAAGTCCCGGTTTATTTTTCTAAGCATCTTCCTAAGAACCTAGCATTGTACAAGGCCTAAGAGGAGAGCGAGAGGGCTTAGAGGAAACAAAAAGCATATTTGTGGATGCCCTAAGTGCCTACTTTCTAGTATATATGACTCGGTTTGAAATCCACAATGTATCATAATAGATGTTGAGTGGTGGAATAAGTTTGTTACTTCCATAGTTCACAAAAGTACTGAGCATGTGAGATGGTGAATGGAGGGAGTACGATATCATTAGTACTACAGTTCTTTTTGAAGGGTTGTAGTAGTCCCTCCCATTCACATGTTCACATTTCAAGCTTCAATAAAAACGTTGCACGCGAGGATTAAGAGAAACCTCAGCAATGCATGTACTCCCTCAATCCATATAGGGTATCAAGTGCGTTTTGGAGGCTAACTTTGACCACATGTTAGTGCAATAATATGACATCCAACTTACACAAATCTTACCATCAAATCCGTACGTGGTCATTATACTAACACATGCATGCGTTGCAATTAGCACGTAGATACAGTAGTGAACACTAACTATCTAGTAGGAGTAGTACTAGTAGTACTCTACACTAGTACTACGAGGCCATCCAACTGTGTACCGGCAGAAGATCGCGGACACCGATTATTCGTTCATATTTAAATATGTTTTCACACCGCAAAATATCCATGAAAACAACACATGGCTAAATTTCACAACGAATGAGGGATTTGAATGTGCTGGGAGGGGTGGGGCTGGGAGGGGTTGTTTGGATCTTTCCCGGGGTAGCCAAAATATTGGCGACCCTTTTGTCCACCTGTGCCTTTGCCACTGATGAATGAGGAAGAGCTCGGGTGCTCATGCATCCTCCAGCGCATGCATTGGAGACGAGCTCGCACGAGTTGTGCTTTTTTTTGTCCCACCACACCACCCGAGCCGGTCGCAGACCGACTGACGACCCGCAAATTACTCCATCCAACCGTAGCCGCACACATTCTGACAACAACTCAACCAACCAGACGAAATTCATGCAAACACGGTGATATTTCATATAAACAATGACGGAATTCATATAAAATACCAGATTTTCATACAAACATGACGAATTTCATTACATTCAAATCAACTAAGCGGTGCTAGTCCTGAATAGCATAGGTATAATAATACCTAGCCTAAATGGTCGCCGCCGACCATTTCTCTTCCTCATGTCCGGCAGCATGATCACCGGACTGTCGGGAGCCCCGGAGGTATATGATTCAGTGCAAAGGACGGGTTGCTTCCCCACCTCTCAACTGACATCGTTGGCTAATGCCCAAGATGGAGTCTGAAGGGGGCTTCTCCACTTTCGTGGAGCCCATGTGGGGTCGACGAAGGTCCTTGCAACAAAAGGACCCAACAAGACACCTGGTGTGTACGCCGGCGTCGCCTCCGCGGTGGCCTTCATGGGACCCAAGCGGCGGCGGCCTCCTGTGTTCTACTTCTCCTCGATGATGGCGGCGGACGCGGAGGTGCTGGCCACCGACTCGTCGCTCTCCGTTCACCCAGCTTCTGTCTCCGCTTGCATGGTGCGGCCGCAGGCATGGGAGTCTCGGCCATAGAAACGGGAGACGCGGTCACACACACGGGAGGCGCGGTACAAGGCGGCGGCCTGGACGGCAATGACGGCGCCCGTGCTCCCCACCGTGCCGGCGTGGTGCAGCTTGCCGCTCCTCATCAAGCTGGCTTGGAGTGGCGAGGTGCTGAACCGCGCGCCAGCTTGGGGCGGCAACTATCTCCATCGGGCGAGGGAAGGGAGGTGGATCAGCGAGCTGCATAGCTCGTACCCGGCGGGCTCGGCGGGCCACCCAGCCAGCTTGGATGTCGGATAACTACTCTTCGTAGGCCATTGTAAGAGTGGAAAAAATGGTGAAGGAGGAGATAGGGGAGCGGCGGAGGTGTGCGAATCTTGGCCGACATATGGCCTCGTTTAAATAGGAGATTAAATAGACGGCGGACGGGAGGAGCTCGGCCGGCGTTGCATTTAATGTCGGCCCGGTCATGAATGGACGTGTGTCCAGAGTGGGTTTCTTGGCTTCCACACAGGTTTCATGGAGGCGTTTGAATGCGGCAAGGAGGCATGTCCAGCCGGGCATGCAGCGAGCGGCACCCTCGACTCTGACGTACGACACAACACCGTTCTTCCACTGACGTGTGGGCTCATTGGGTACCTGGCCTGCATGTCAGTGATCCAAAGCAAGCAGCGCACGACAGAGGAGCTTTTAGTGGGCCAGGGTGGTCAGAAGCGGGCATTTCATAAACCGGTGATTGTTCATTGAGTGTGACGTCATCTATTTCATGTAGATAAACCTACTATATAATGTATGAGAATTTTAAATTTTTCATATATATATATATATGTTGATAGCCCGTTCGATACGTTGTGATTCATAAGGACCACTGCAAACATCAATGTTCTTCTTATCACAGATAAGATTGATTAATACCCGTATCAATCCATGTCCTTAACAAAGGGTGCATGCACGTATAGGTTGAGTGTGTGTCTTGCGTCATGTGCTGTGTGCATGCAGGCGTGCGAGTGTTGCATCGCATGTGTACGTTTCAGTGTTGCATGCATGTGTGCGTGCGTGTGTGTGTTTGTGAGTGCATGTGTACGTGTCAATGTTGCATGCGTGCGTGTGTTCGTGCGAGTGTTGCGTACGTGCATGCGTATGTGCGGGGTGAGGCGACACGTCTGCTGACTGACTTTTTCATCTCTGTCAGTCGATTTTCCAGCCGTTGGATATGAAATCAAGGGCCTGCAGTTCATCTTCAACCTCCACCCCCTGAGCCGCCAGCCACTACCGGCCAAATCGCCAGCCCCTGCCTCCCGGCCATCCTCTAGCCCCCCAGGGCGAGCTTTTTCTCCGACGATCCCCATGCCACCGCCCCACCAACGCCCCCACCGTCGGTGACCACCACCCCCACCCTGAACCCTAAGATAGATAGCGGGGTACCTCTCCGGCGAGCCCCCTCCCTGCTACGGCTTGTTCTACCTTAACTCCGGCGAGCCCCCTCCCTGCTGCGGCTGGTTCTACCTTAACTCTGGTGAGCCCCTCCCCGTTGCGGCTGGTTCTACCTTAACTCCGTGAGCCCCCCCCACCCCACCCCCTGAAAATCGACTGACCCAAAAGTCGATTCAGTCGACTGAAGTGTAGCTAAATCGGTACGTGTGAGTATTGCATGCATGCAAGCGGGCGTTGCGGGCGTGTTTGTGCGCATGTGTGATGAGTTTTTATTCACCATCGTGGATCATCCGTGTGTGCAATTAAAACTGCCAACTCAGCATATCATCACAAGGCGATCCTTGTCCGCTGTGGTTAGGGGCCATGGGCTGCCAACCAGATGTCTCATGACTTTGAATCCCCACCGACCACTAATTTATTACCATTTCTGTCTTTCATATACGCGCTGATGGGTGGGCCTATGGTAATGTGCGCTGCTAAATGTGGACCGTTTGACTGGTCAATTGATCGTGTCAGCAACAAATTACGGAGTTGTATGGTGAGCCAGTGACCGTATGATCACCATAAAATGTATTTTATTAACACAGTATAGACTCAAATTACCATTTATTTCTTTCATATACGTGCTGATAGGTGGGCCCCACAGTTACACGCGCTGATGGTGCAACACTAGTTGCGCCACGTGGAACGTTTGACTGGTCAATTGATCATGTCATCAACAAAATACGGAGTTGTACGGGTGAGCTAGTGACTGTATAATCAAGACATGTATTTTTTTAACACAGTATAGATGCAAGCGCTCATATATGCACGCAAATACTCACCGCTATAAGCGCACACACGCAGACCCTACCCCTATGAGCACCTTCGAGAGAGTGAGCCAGCATATGATCTTGAGAATTTATGAAGTCGCCATAGGTGCCTCGTAGTCGAGGGGAACGTCTCCTCCCACTGAACGCACATCGTCGGAAAATACTTAAATTAATCTAGGATAAATGCGAGCACCAGGACATTAACCCTGGTGGGATGGTGAAACCACTGTCCTCCTAACCATCCAACCACAGGTTGGTTAGCACCACAAAATGTATATGGTGACCGTGATTAGCTTATTCTGAAGTCTAGTGACCATATCGTGATTTTGCTTCAAATACAATGACCGTAAATGTCGTCAACAAAATACGGAGCACACATTAAATATAATGTCCGTCAGTGTCATCAACAAAATACGGAGACGTATCGTGAGCTACATACCGTATGATCACCACGAGAATGTGTATGGTGACCATAATGAGCATATTCTGAAGTCCAGTGACCGTATAGTGCTTTCACTTGAAATACAGTGACTGTTACGTGTGAATGTGTCAGGGGCATGCATACTTTTAGAGGGTCGGGAGATAGTTTGTGTGCGTACGAGAAAGTGGTGTAGAAAGAGGCGGTGTCCGGTGGAGACAAGGAGATATATGCCCTTCATTTCTCTTTCCCGTGACTAATATTTTAGGAGAAAATATAAACATTCACAATGTCGAACAAATATTATTGGATGCACCATGCAATTAACTTTCATGTATAACATTGTACTATTGTATATGCTTATTTTCTTGGCCGATTGCGTGTGGGGTGTGGTGGGCACATCATTTCTAGTTGTGGTGGGTCAATGTGAGGGCTCATGGGTCGGTTCCATCCTGCGCCACATAGGTTGGACCGAGACGCATTATACGAAGACCCATGTGGAGGACTCGGCGTACAAGACGAAGCTACCAGAGTCGTGGAGGACTCTATCCCCACTGACGATAAGCCGACTATATATGATTTGTAACCCTAGGCCCCGGGTATGTTATAGAAGCCCGGGGGCTAGTTCGTTGATAGTATACACACACACACACACACACACACAATGCCTGGTATTCACGTGTACTTTGTACACACCCCTATCACAAATATACAGTACCAGGAGTAGGCTTTTTCCTCAGCTGCAAGGCCCCGGACTTCGGTAAAACTTTGCCTCGTATTACCGTCCAGCCTAACAGTCAGGGATATCCTACCAAATGATCTGATGGAATTATATCTGCCAACTACTAAGAGAGAGGTGTGGGGGGGGGGCAATGTGTCGAGAGAGGCCTAGAGATAATGTGCGTGCAGGAGACACGTAGGCACATATATGTGCGTATAGAGGGCTAGTAGAGACCGTTCGTGTGTATATATGCATGTGAGAGAAATAGTGTTTTCCAACTGATATTAGTGAAAAGAGTGGTACATAGTAGTAAGAAAGAGAGAGGGAGATATATAGAGAGTGTGTGCGTGAGACACCCCGACACCCCGGGAGAGATTGTGAGCATGTGTGAGAGAGAAATGCCGATGTATATAAAGTGTGTGCAATTATGCGTTAGATAGAGAGAGATATAGCGCGTGTGTGAGAACGGGCCGAGGCATAGTGCATCTACGTGTAAAAGGCGGTTCTACGCATTAAATTAAAATACAAATGGCATTATTATTTTTGGATGAGATCATGAATTTTGCAATTTGCGTATGAAGGAACATCGGTCTATCAGACACCCATACTCTATTGAATTATAGCATGTGCATGTGTTTATTTCATATTATCTATCCATATAGTGAGAGTGGTTTGAAATCCACACAATGCATTGCTTTTGCAATTTATATATAAACATTAATTAGTGCACTCCATGTTGTTAGTGTGAAGCACTTTATACATTAATCACTTACATGGATACATTCCAAATTGCTAGCTACGAAATAGAATACATGTTGAATTCAACATAAAGGGGGTTTCGAAGATTCGAGTTCATAGGAAGTGCATTCATCTATTTGAATCCGAGATAATCGCATTTGTAAATCAGATCTAAAAGGGGGCATCAATCTTTGTTGTGCGTTTGAACATGCTATATATTCATACGCATGTCTAACTATTTTTTGCAACCAAGGAGATTATATCTGGAACCATGCATGAACTGAGGTAAGTTGCATTTTTTTAATATATACTCGTCTACAATGTATATTCAAATGTACCCCCTCCATTCCAAAATAATCGTAGTTTTAGGATTTTCAAGAGTCAAGATTTGTGAAGTTTGACAAATCCTGAAAGTTCAATTCAAGAGAACCAAAAATGTTAATGCTTCTGCTCCCAAATATTGAACGAAGCGCCAAATAAGCCTCTGGTCACCCGAAACCGCGCGAGACTAATGTTTGGTGGTAGAAAGTTATTGTCCTGACTCTGGCCCGTGTAGCCTATCGGCCCAATGTCCAAAGGTCTAAACCGGGGTAGGTTGTAACTTCACAAAGACGCCAGTCTCAACCGCCTACGAGAAGCATTCATACGCCGTGGGCGCCTAAGCACCCATGCGCTCGGCAGAACTCTGTCCCGCCCACCATTTGGGACACCTGAGATTACTGTCCTACCCTCGACCCGCAATACGTCCAAAATTTTAGATGGGAGCAAAGTTTGTAACTTTCCCCAAATTTCAAACAAGCGCGTCCCAAACCGAAACATTGTTCCCCCTCAGTTCCCCCTCCCTCCGTTTCCCTATTCATACTCCATGGGCGCCAAAACGCCCTCTCCACCAGCCGCGAAACCCCAGCCTCCTTCGTCCTCCACCCCATCGCGCCCAATCCACCGCCGCCCTCCTCCATCATGCCGGAGCCGGTACCCCGACATCGTCGTCCAATGCAACCGCAACCGCAACTCCCTCAAGGACTTAGCAGCTGAAGCCGAGGCAGAGCTGCCTCCACGACGCCGACATGTGCCGTACCAGAACTACTTAGACCACGCCGTCCTGTGCCTCACCGCTGCCGCTCCACTATCGCAACCATCCACCGCACCAGAGTTGTTCCGCTACGTCGTCGTTCGCCGCCTCGGATCTGGTTCCCCGCCAACGACAGGCGGCCACCGCACCACACTCAACAACTTGGCCATGGGTTCGTCCAAGGCTCCACCGTCCTCCACAACTTCTCATTTCCAGCAAACCACAAGAAGATCGTTGGAAAAACAGAAGGAGGAGAAAACACTGCCAGCAGAAAGAGGTACTCCTCTTCCCTTATTCGTGCAAATCTTACGTATCTGCTCACACTGTATTCATCCCATGAAAGAAGCTAGTTGAGCGCTTCTTACTCCATGTTCTTCATGATACTAAATGCACAAGGTTTCCTCGCATTTACTATTTCACCTTGGCTAGAGATCAGTAGCCCACCTGGCTTTCAATTCGGGGTCAGTTGATTAGCAATTAAAAGAAGCAGCACCCGCTTAGGCGCGTGGAGCGCCTAGTCCGCTTGTTTGCCGGGGAAGCGGCGCATCGGTGTCTATCATAGGGGTGTGGGGTGCAGGAGCTGCTTGCGCCTGATATGGAGGTCGGCGGGGCTTCAAGGGATGGCTGGGGGTAGTGCCAAGCACGGCCGTGCGGTGAGGTCGAGGGGACAAAGGCAGGGGACTGGGCCGGTGGTCGCTGGCATTTCGAGGTAGATCGTCAACACTGACTGGCTGGAGGTAGATGAAGGTGATCTGCCCGTTCTTTGTACATCGGACGGTGCAGAAAAAATGGACTGGCCAATTTGTTTTCAGTCGACTGTTATTTTCATAGGACCACACCTTGTGGTGTGCTGGAGGAGAATCTGAATTTCCCAACCATCCCTATGCTCATATTTCAAAATCCTAGAATCTAGTAATTTCGTGTGCCATGCATGTTGTAGAGCTATCATATGTCTCCCGTCATTTATTTCTAACCGACCTGATATCTACTACTTTTACACTATACTACTTGTGGACACACTTCACCCATACTCACACTATTGTTTTTTTATGCATGGGTATTTCAGACTCTGACACAGTGTTGATGAATACACAAAAGAAAAGACAAAAGTCGCTCCAGTGTAATTCGAAGATTAGCACTAAGCGTTTCAGCGCTCTAAAGGGTGTAGTGTTAGCAGATGGAGACAGTAAACGTAGGTCTGCAGTTGATGATCTCAATTGCCACACACAACCATCCCAGGTGCTTTCTTTAACTTCGCGCTGTCAAATGTGGTCGCATGTTGCATATGGTGTCTAGCTTGTATTGCTTCCAATTTGGTTAAATTGCATCTGCTTACTTTACACATTATACCTTTGATAATGACATGCCTCCCTATTTTTGATACATACTACATATGTCTATTAACCATGTTCGTACATGAAACTAATGCTCTTTTGTATCACTCATCAATCACTTATGATGAGACAGTCACCCCAGTGGGTTACTGTGAGACGCGCTACTCGTTTCAAGAGTGTAGTGTCATCCTCCCCACATGATTCTCAAGAAACAGCAAGGCTAAATGAAAATAGTCAACGTAACTCTCAAGTTGATGACCGCAATTCCCCTACACCACCATCGCAGGTGCTTTCTCTTACTTGGCAATGTGCTATGTGGTTGCATGTTGCATATGGTGTCTACCTTGTAATGCTTCTAATTAGAGTAAATTGCATTTGCTTAGTTAACACATTATACCTGTGAATATGTCATGCCTTCCTGTCTTTGGTACATACTGCATCTTTCTATCAACCATGTTCTTACATCAAAATACTTTTCTTGTCTATCCCTCATCAATCACTTCTGATGAGACACCTTCAAGTTGACAGTGTAATATTGGTAGCATCTTGCATATCATTTCAAACATGTATTGCCTCTAATTTGTTGAAGTGCCACTTATAATGAGACACATCTAACTTGGTAGAGTGATTTTGGTTGGATCTTTCATATGGTGTCTAGATTACATTCCTTCCAATTTGTTGAAACGCCTTCTGCTTAGCGTTTTCCTACATATTCCATCCTCCTACAATGTGATTGCCTTACATAAAAGTTGTGTTCGTCAGTATCATGCATCAACGAATTTGGAAGTGTGAATTTCATTCCTTTTTCTTGTGTGTTTACTTGACAAGGCAAAATCTAAAAGTACGAAGGCACGGAACGATGGTGGTCCTCTGGAGCAACCGAAACAAATGATCTCTGCAGATTCTCCTGCTACTCCTACTGCAGTGCAAGTTCCAAATCTCATCTCCCATACTCCACAACCCTAGGTGCTTGCTCTAACATGGCAGTGTGATATCTGGTTGCATGTTCCATATGGTGCCTAGATTGTATTGCTCCTAGTTTGTTAAATTGCATCTCCTTAGCTTACACATATACATGTGAATATGACATGCCTTCCTGTTTTTGGTACATACTACATCTGCCTATCACACCATGTTCTTACATCAAACTATTGTTCTTGTGTATCATGCATCTATCACTTATGATGAGACAGTCACACCCGTGGGTTAGTGTGAGAGGCGCTACTCTTATAAAAGAATGCAGTTTCATTCTCCCCACATGATTCTCAAGAAACAGCAAGCCTAAATGAAGATATTGAACGTAGCTCTGTACTTGAAGACCGCATTTAATGTGGTTGCTCTAACTTCGCAGTGTGATATGTGGTTGCATGTTGCATACAGTGTCTAGCTTGTAATGTCTCTAATTAGGGTAAATTGCATCTGCTTAGTTTACACATTATACCTGTGAATATGACATGCCTTCCTATTTTTGGTACATACTACATCTATCTATTGACCATGTTCTTACATGAAACTACCTCTCTTCTGTGTCCTGTATCAATCACTTATAATGAGACACCTTTATTTGTAGCATATTGCATATTATTTCTATCATGTTGCCATGTATTACTTCTAATTTGGTCAAATACATTTATGAGCCCAACCTTTTAATTTGGCAGAGTGATATTGGTTTCATCTTTCATATGGTTTCTAGCTTGCATTGCTTCTAACTAGTTCAAACACCTTGTGCTTATTTTACATTTTGTACATCTTACATGTCAATATGTCATGTCGTCCTGTTTTTCATACATATTCCATCCTCCTATCATGCAGCTGCCTTACATGAAAGTAGTGTTCGTTAGTATCATGCATCAATGAGTTCTGAAGAGCAAATTTTATTCCTTTTTCTTATGGGTTTGACTTGACAAGGCAAAATCAAAAAAGAGGAAGGAAAAGAGTAAGGAAGGGGATGATGGTGGTCCTCTGCAGCAACATAAACGGAGCATCTATACGGATTCTCCTCGTACTGCTAGTGCATACAAGTTCCAAGTCTCTGCTCCCCTACTCCACCATCCAAGGTGCTTGCTCTAACTTGGCAGTGTGATATCTGGTTGCATGTTGCATATGGTGTCTAGCTTGTATTGCTTCTAATTAGTGTAAGTTGCATCTGCTTACCTTACACATGATACGTGTGAATATGACACACCTTCCTGTTTTCGCTACATACTATATCTGTCTATCACACCATGTTCTTACATGAAACTACTCTTCTTGTGTATCCTGCATCAGTCACTTATGATGGGACACCTTTAAGTTGGCAGTGTGATATTGGTTTGCGTCTTGAATATGATTTCTAGCATGTAGTCCTTCTAGTTTGATGAACGCCACCTATGACGAGACAGTTTTAAATTGGCAGAGTGATATTGATTGCACCTTCCATATGGTGTCTAGCTTGCAGTGCTTCTAATTTGTTGAAGTGCCTTCTGCTTAGTTACCACATCATAGGTGTGTATATGTCAAGCCGTCCAGTTTTTCGTACATATTCCATCCTCATATCATGACTTCGCCTTTCATCAGAGTAGTGTTCGTCAGTATCATGCATGAATGAGTTCTGAAGAGCGAATTTTATTCCTTTTTCTTGTCGGTTTGACCTCACAATGCAAACTCAATAAAGCGGAAGGAAATTGGTAAGGCATTGGATGATGGTGGTCCTTCCGAGCAATTGAAACGGATGGTCTCTATAGATTCTACTCCGCCATCCTCCCAACAAGATTCGCAAGACAACGCAAGGCTAGACAGTCAACGTAGCTGTGTAGATGATGAACACATCTCCCCTACTCCACCATCACATGTGTTTGGCCTAACTTGGCACTATTATATGTGGTTGCATGTTGCGTATTATGTCTGGCTTGTATTGCTTCTAACTTTGTTGAATTGCATGTGCTTACTTTACACATAATGCCTGTGAATATGACACGCGTTCCTGTTTCTAGAACATACTATATCTGATCACACCATGTTCTTACATCAGACTATTGTTCTTGCATATCCCGCATCTGTCACTTATGATAAGGCACCTTGAAGTAACCACTGTGATATTGGTTGCATCTTGCATATGATTTCTAGCATGTACTGCTTCTAATTTGTTGAAACGCTAGACAGTTTGAACTTGGCAGAGTGGTATTGGTTGCATCTTTCATATGGTGTCTAGCTTGCAGTGCTTCTAATTTTTTGAAATGCTTTATGCTTAGTTACCACATCATAGGTGTGAATATGTCACCCCGTCCTGTTTTTCGTACATATTCCATCCGCGTACCATGTGTTTGCCTTTCATCCGAGTAGTGTTCGTTAGTATCATGCCTGAATGAGTTCTGAAGAGTGAATTTTATTCCTTTTTCTTATCGGTTTGACTTCACAATGCAAAACCAATACAATTGAAGGAAATTAGTATGGCAGTGGATGACGGTGGTCCTTCAGAATAACTCAAACAGAGGGTCTCTACAGATTCTACTCCTCCATCCTCCCAACAAGATTCGCAAGACAACACAAGGCCGGACAGTCAACGTAGTTGTGTAGATGATGAGCACATCTCCCCTACTCCACCATCACACGTGCTTGCTCTAACTTGGAACTATTATATGTGGTTGCATGTTGCGTATGAAGTCTAGCTTGGATTGCTTCTGATTTTGTTGAATTGCATCTGCGTAGCTTACAACTTATACCTGCAACAATCACTTACCCATAAGACATATTTAACTTGGGAGTGTGATGTAGGTTGCATCTTGCATTGTCTTCTAGCTTGTACTGCTTCTAATTTCTTGAAATGGCACTTACGATGAGACACTTTTTACCTAATAGAGTGATATTGGTTGCATGTTCATATGGTGCCTAGCTTTCATTTCTTCTAATTTTTGTTGAAATGCCTTCTGCTTACTGTTTTCATACATATTCCATCCTCCTATCGTACATGTGAATATGCAATGTTATCTTTTTTTTTTGTATATATTCCATCCTCCTATCATGCGCTTGCTTTACATCAAAGTAGTGTTCGTCTGTATCATGCATCATCCAGTTATGCAGAGCTAATTTTATTCATCTTCTTGTGGTTTTGACTTGGAAAAGAGTAAATTAGGGGATGTTGGTGGTCCTACGGACTGACGCAAATAGAGACTCTCTAGATTTACTACTGCTACTGCTAATGCAGTTGAAGTCCCAAGTCTACATGATGAGTTCATCTCCCGTACTGCACTATCACAGGTGCTTGCTCTAAGCTGACAGTGTGATAATTGGTTTCATGTTGCATATGTTTTCCAGCATGTATTTCTTCTATTTTGATTAAATTGCACCTGCTAAGTATATATGTTATACATGTGCATATGACATGCCTTCCTGTGTCTAGAATACGCTGCATATATCTATCATACCATGTTTTTACATCAAAGTACTGTTGTTGTGTATCCCGCATCAGTCACTCAAGATTGGGCGCTTTTAACATGGCAGTTTTATAGTGGTTGCATCTTGTATTGATTTCTAGGTTGTACTGCTTCTAATTTTTTGAAATGCCACTTATGACAAGACACTTTTAACTTGGCAGAGTGATATTGGTTGCATCTTTCATATGGTGTCTAGCTTGCATTACTTCTATTTTCTTGAAAATCCTTCTGCTTAGTTTACACATCGTAGCTGTGAATATGTCACGCCGTCCTATTTTTCTTACATATTCCATCCTCATATGGTTGTCTTACATCAAAGTATTGCTTGTCTGTATCATGCATCAATGAGTTCTGAAGAGCGATTTTATTCTTTTGTGTTGTGGGTACGGCTTGACATGGCAAAGTCAAAAAAGAGCAAGGAAAAAAATATAGTAGGGAATGTTGTTACTCATCGGGTGCAACGGAAAAGGATCTGCCCTCGAGATTCTGCTGGTACTTATAGTGCAGTAGAAGGTACGAGTCCACCGGCTAAATCTACAAACACAGTATCACTTGCTCCACCAGCTGCAGCATCCGCTTCAACTTTACCGGCATCTCAACGAGTTACTCGTTCGTTTGCTCCACAACTGGCTAGTTCCCAAGCTGCCTTCATATCTAACAATACTTCCAAAGCACTGCTGACACAATAGACTTGGCAAGATCAGATGAACCTCATGAGCATCAACACCATGACGGTACCTGACCGAGTCAAGTTGCAGTTGCATGCTCCTTTATATGTACTCTCACAGTTTGATGTACACTAACACTTTCCATATTCGTTGTTCAACTAGCACCACGGCGCAAGCGGAAACAGACATCAGGGATAATGCTTGACAGATTAACAAAATCTAAAGGAGGAAGAATGGAGATCCATATTCAGGCAAGTTTAAAAAGGCCACGTGATGCTACAGAGTCGGCCAAGTTAGTATCAGAGGAAGCCGTTGCCGTTAGGTGTCACGCACGTATCCTCCCAACGTTGATCCAGTACAGGAATGAGAAATACGATACCGAGTTTAACACCTTCCTTGACCATTTATCCGTAAGTAATGTTATTCATCGCAATTTGTAATATTGTCTTGCTCTGCCCCATACTTTCTAGCTTCCTCCAAATAAGACTCACATTCTTTTCTCAACAGATGAGGTTCAAGTTGGATCCGAAAGATGATGCAACTAAACAAGCATGCACTCATGTTTTTCAGTCTGCTCCATGACAGTATCGGTATCACCTTAGAAAAACTCACTTTGAAGGCAAGGCTAACAATAAAATCAGCCAAACATCTCCAGTGGAATATATTACAGATGAAGACTGGACATCCCTTGTTAAACACTGGTCTGATCCAAAGTATCAGGTAGGGTATATGTATTTGATCAGATCACATATTGAACTTGTATTTACGTATGTGCCTTACAAGTGTATCTTCTTCTAGGCTAACTATTTGAAGAACAAGAACAACCGTTCTAAAGTGAAATTCCAACAGACAACAGGATCTCGTAGCTATATTGCACACTTCGAGGCTCTTGTAAATAGCTGCTACTTCCTTCTTTATTTTGTGCCATATTATCATATCTATATTGACTTGTTCCAAATACAGAGGAAAGCCCGTGCGGACCAAAAAGAACCTGAACCAAATGTAGTGCAAATCTTCAAGGATTGCCACACCAGCAAGATGAAGGGCATGAGCACACCTGTTCAAACCACTGTTGTAAGTCCTTACTCCTCCTGCCTTTGAACTGCTTGTTACTGTGACATGTTCATTTAACTGCTTGGTTTGCAGCCAATGTAAGTTACTCTGTTCACTTTTATACACAGTTGTCTTAACATATCATTTCACCTTACACGGTTTAAAAGAGATGAAGGATATTCTTTTGGTCTAGATCTGTAATCTAGTTGTGATGTTCACATGCCCACACAATGATACAATAGCTTGTTTGTTTATATCTGTTTGCCTATGATATGAATGATGTCATACTATGTTCATCCTACATTAAACCATGTATCTTTATCCTTACATGTCAACGAATGTGAGGAAATAAACAATACAGTAGGCATGCTACATGGACATATGTTCTGAAAATGATTTTATTATGTATTTGGCACTACAATACATGTTAATGTATTACAGTAGTTCACCAAAATAAGTTATGTATGAATGTGAAACCTACTTTGTTTGTTTTAGTCTCATTAGTAACTTATCTGGTACACTAATCTACAAGTTCAAACTTTCAGCAAGCTATGGAAGAAATGATTGAACAGCCACAACCACGTGAAGGTGGCGAGGCTACCACAGGAACAATGTCACCTCTTGCTGCAGTGCGGCAGTATCTCTCCACTAACAGTGCAAAAAGCACCTTCCTGCGTAATTCTGGGTTGGTTGTCAAGGTAACCTCAACCAAATCTCCTACTGAACAAAATCTTCCGGCTAGACACAGTGATATATCTGTGCTCCAGACACAAGTCCAATCCCAAATGGACGTTGTTTCGGAAACAAGAATAGTGGTTGACAAATGTTGTCAAGATATGAATGGTTTTGAAACCAGACTATCAGACATTTGCTTCGTTGTTCAAGAGCAATGGCGGAAAAAGGGGATGATCATGCTGCTCCATCAGATTCTACAGCCCGAAACATTAGCACTCAGGTCAAATGATATGTGCTTCTATACATCTGATGGTGCTTTTATCTGCAAGGACTGTAAACTTTATGCCAACAGGCCTTTTATTGTATGGCTGGAATTTATTTTGTTGCGATACAACATTTATTGTGTTGCCAAAGGCTGTAGAAATTACGACGCTATTTTTGTATATTGTAGGTTCATCTTAGTAATATATTCGGCCGAAAGCTTTGTAGGAGCCCAACGTGCCAACATTCGTTAGGCCCATTCCAATCAGGCTAAAAATGATTATGGGGCGTAATTTGCATGTAGCCCACTAAAAATATTCGGGCCTAAATCAGCATAAGCTTTCATATTTTTGGTAGGCATGTGCACCTAATGGGCCTTTAACAGGCCTAAACATAATTTGGGCCCTCGGTAACAATAGGCCGTTAACATGTGTAAATATCTCGAGCGCATATATAACATGGGCCTTTAATAGGCCGAAAGTGAGATTGGGCCCTTATTGTGCCAAATAACCCACTGGTCATTAGCAGGCCGAAATGTATCTCAGCTCGTGGTGGCCCATTTACAATACGGATCGCTCACATGCCGAAATTCAGACGGGCCGTAAATGCACCGACCTACCACACGGGCCTTTAACAGGCCAGAAGTTCAGTCAGGATTGATTAGTATCAGATTTACATGGGCCGTTAATAGGCTCGATGTGACATTGGGCCACATATGGCCCATGGATTTCGTCTGACGTTAACAGGCTGAAAAGCACAGCAGGCTGGAAGTGGCCCAAATCTACAGTGGGCCTCTAACTGACCGAATGTCAGACATGGCCGAATATGACCCAAATCCTTCACGGTCGTTTATGGGACGAAATTTTCAAGGGCCAAAAAATGGGCCCAAATGAAGTAGGACCTTTAACAGGTCAGAAACACACCGGGCCATAATTCGGCCCAAATACTTAGCGGACTGTTAACGGGCCAGAAGTGACCATGGACCGCGATGATGACAAGTTTAGAACGGGCCATTGACAGGCCGATTTGACAATAGCCATACAGGCCTTAACTACGAATGGGTCGTCTGCAAGCAGGCCGTTAATGGGCCAGCCCGCTAATATTGATTGGGCCAGCCTTTTTAACCTAAATGGGCCACTGTTGGGCCTTGCCATGTGTCGACGTATCATAGGCGCCTCATGTCCATTGGGCGGTTGACATCTCTCCTTTTCGGGTGCTGATACATGGTTGCTATAGCCAATGATAATTTTACACGTGGAAAATCCCCATTGGTCGGGGCTGTTAACGGGTTATCGGATCCAAAACCAGACCTGATAGCTTAACGGCGTCCCGTTATGGTGGATGCCATGTGTCGGCCACCCTTGAAGAAAGCACTTCTATGACGCGTGATTTATCATCATGGAAGTGGACACTTCCGTGATGATAATTTTGGAAATGTCATGGAACACTTCTACGACAGCGCAGGTATGACTATCTTGATTCTGTCATAAAATCGCCCTGGATGTACATGCATGACAGAAAACGTGACCTACTGTGACAAACACGTATCATCAAGGAAGTGTATTTTTTTGTAGTGTAACATTCCCGAAACTGCGACCGTTGGATCTTGCGTCACAACTAAAACTGCGAGGAAAATGCGTTTGCCTGTCGTCCTCCTCCCAGGGAACGTTCGCCACATAAGTGACTAGCACCCTTGATTTTCAACTGTGAGGTCTTGGGTTCGAGTCTGAGGAACCCTCAAATTTGTCCTCCTTCCTTCCTTTCAAAAAAAGAAAGAAAATCAAAGAGTTGAGAAGGCGTACAGAACAAGCTAGTGTATCAGTAAAGAGACGTTGCTGAGTTTTAGAAAAAAGAGATACGTGCTCCTGTAGCTGGTTCAAATCCAAACCTAGAATATGACTATATATGGTGCTATGCTAGTCAGCAAGTAATGAAACTAACATATCCAATGTTCGCTTCTCCTCTTCTCTACTTACTCTGCCTAGCATTAGAAGCTCTGGCCGCAACAACCATGTCCGCTGGCGGCTCGTCCACCTGCTCTACAGCAGGCAACAACCAGATATGCGCCAAGTCGCCACCCGTACCATCGCCTGTGGGTCTCATCACACCCTCGCTGGCACACGCACCGTAGCCGATTGCTCATCGCAACCCGTTGTCGTTGGTGTTGTGCCACTGTTGCAAATCACGAAGAGTCATCCATCGCGTCTCTACCACAATCCTCAACCCTGGCCGAGTCTTCTACAAATTCCCGAATCATGGGGTAATAATATGTTTAAGTGTTGTTCCGCTGCTTTCAGTTGCTGATTTTTTTAATAGTTTGGTTGATGATCTTCCAATTTGATTTGCGCAGAAAAGGGAAGATTTGTGTGACTTGTATTTCTAGGAAGTTGCTGATGTGGGGGAATGCAACTACGCTGATTATTTGGTTAGCCGAGGAGTCCCAATACCAGCAGGTTGGGGTGTTGGACAAATGGCGATGGAATGGAAGAAGAGGAAGAGGAAGAGCAGAAGGTTAAAGATGCAGTTCCTCTGATCATGGCCAAGCAACAGCTATTGAACGGCCTTGACAGCAATGAGGAGATGAAAGAGCTTGTGAAGATAATGGGCAAAATCGATGTGCTCTGTACGATGATTGTCTATTTATTTGCGGTGTATGTAGCACTCGTGATGTATTCAGTGGCTATGACATGAGCACTTTGCTAAAACTAGTAATGAATGAAACCTGTTTAGCAGGCTGGGCATAGTGTTGTGAACGTCTAATGATTTCTATTAACGGAAATCGGGGGGTATCCCCTTTTGCTAATAAATAAATAAATAGAAGGGGCCCTTTTGCTAATAAATAATAAATTAGCATAGGCCCTGTCGGGTCAGCTTTGTTCCCATTCGAAGACATCGAGCAAATTGTAGTCCAACAGCAAACTATGTCATCAAATACAGGTTTCAGAGCCAAATATGAGTACAACTAAAGAACAATGTCATCATGTTTTAGTCATCATAGAATCACCAAACACAAATCAACATACATAATAAGTGATGTTCCAATAGAAAAATACTAAACAACAAGTTCATCAAATTTCAGTTGTCATAGCAAACACAATTTCACATAGTAGATAAAAATGTCTTCTGACAGGCAAATACGACAAAAGCAATCTAATCATCATCCGCAGCAGCAGCATCAACATCTTCGCCATGTGTATCAGTTTGAATCGTAATCCCCCCCTAGTGTCATCTTCTTCTTCATCCTCAATTTCCTCGAACGTTGGCGTCTGATTGATCAACTCTCGTATGTCCACAGCCCGATAGGCAATGTTTTCGCCAATGTCATTGACGTGATGGTTCTCAAAGATATTAGGAATGTCTGTGGAATCTTCTACATCAGGAGCAGTGTAAGCATCTTCTTATTGTGCAACTTCATTAAACGAATTCCTCTGCCCAAACCTTTGCAATACTCTCCAGTCATCGCTACTTGCAAGTGTGTCTTCCAATAAAAATATTTGTGTTGCTTGATTTGCCAAAATAAAAGGCTCATAGGTCTGGTACGCCGCCTTGACATTGATGGACTTGAAATAATCATCAGCTCTGGGTTTTGCGATCCTGGAAAACAAGTTATACCAACGACAGCACAACAAAACCACACACCAATGAACCTCGAAACTGGAGATATACTTCAACTAAACAATGTCTGTTATGTTAGCATACATTTTTGTTGTCTCTTCGTCGTACTTATCTGTGCTCATGATGGAATTGTCTTGAGTCTTCCTGCCTTCATCGCGTGCAAGGGTGTTGTAGCGCACATCTCCAACAATGCAAGATTCATAATGTCTTAACCGAGTATCAGGATCCATTGCTAGTGCATAAAGGTGCCCATCCTCCCGCATCTTCTTAACCTATGGTTAGAAAATAGACAAGCTGATCATCTTATGTACTCAATATATTAGAAAAAAAATTGTCAGTGCAATTCAAAAGCTTACATGGCTCTTGAACCATTTCGCAAATCCTGCCATAACCAGTTTGTCAATGTTTCTTGGCTTTTGCGGCAGTAACTCCTTTTTGTAGATGTTGCATAACATAATGATCGCCTCAAACATCTAAATATATAAGAATGTGCTCCAAGTTTAGTAGATTACGATGTATAAGCTGCAGTAGTTAGCACTTATTCAAAAGCTCCAAGTTTGGGTTTCTTAGGAAAGTTATTCAACACATATCAAACTTTTTTTTTCAAATCTTTAGGTTTGCCATCTTGTCGGCTCTTCCCTGTAACTCGAACAAAACAATCGAAAACATTGAGCCCGGGATTGTCTTCACCCACCTCTTTGCTAAGTTGATCAGCTGTTTTAATGTATTTTGAGCAGAATGTCAACGCTTCTATAGCAATGTAGGCCTCTGCAATAGAACCCTCAGGTCTAGCTCTGTTCCTAACATAGCCCTTGAAAGTGCCTAGCCGCCTTTCAATCGGGTACTTCCAGCCATACTGTACTGGACCTCTAAGTAGTGCCTCATCAGGTAGATGAACATCCAAATGCACCATCACATCAAAGAAGGCTGGAGGATATATCTTCTCAAGGTCGCATAGGATAGTTGGTATCTTGTCTCTAAGGCGCCCAAAGCATCTATCCCGATATTTCTCGCAGAGTTCCCGAAAAATTGTCCCAACTCAGAATCGCTCAGTATAAGTCGTATGCACAATACTCTAAGGATAACAGGTAAAACCCTTTGAAGTAGGACATGGCATTCATGAATTTTCAACACTTGTGCCTTGTTTCCATCTGCACTAACTCTCCTTTTAGGGTTGGAAGCAAATCCATGTGGGAATCTCACACGTGACAGGACCTCGCGGAATTCTTTTCTTTTACTGTTGGGGAACGTAGTAATAATTCAAAAAACTTCTACGTGTCACCAAGATCAATTTAGGAGATGCTAGCAATGAGAGAGAGGGAGTGCATCTTCATACCCTTGAAGATCGCTAAGTGGAAGCGTCACAAGGAATGCAGATGATGGAGTCGTACTCGCGGCGATTCAAATCGCGGAAGATCCGATCTAGCGCCGAACGGACGGCGCCTCCGTGTACAACACACGTACAACCTGGGGACATATCCTCCTTCTTGGTCCAGCAAGGGGAGAGGAGAAGTTGAGGGAGAGCTCCGGCAGCACGACGGCGTGGTGGTGGAGTTTGTGGTTCTCCGGCAGGGCTTCGCCAAGCACTATGGAGGAGGAGGAGGTGTTGGAGAGGGGGAGGGGTGCGCCAAGGAAGGGGTGCTGCTGCCCTCCCATCCCCCCTCTATTTATAGGGTGAAGGGGGAAGGGGGCCGGCCCCCTTAGATCCCTTCTACAAGGGGGGGCGGCCAGGGGGAAACTTGCCCCCCAAGTTTGGTGGGAGGCGCCCCCACCCCCTAGGGTTTCTAACCCTAGGTGCCTTGGGCCCTTGGGGGCGCACCAGCCCACTAGGGGGCTGGTTCCCACCCTTGTTCCGCCCACTTGGCCCACCGGGGCATGCGGCCCCACCCGGTGGACCACCGGACACCTTTCAGTGGTCCCTATACAATACCGATAACACCCGAAATTATTCTGGCGACTGAAACTGGACTTCCCATATATAATTCTTCACCTCCGGACCATTCTGGAACTCCTCGTGACGTCCAGGATCTCATCTGGGACTCCAAACAACCTTCAGTAACCACATACAATTTCCCATAACAACTCTAGCGTCACCGAACCTTAAGTGTGTAGACCCTATGGGTTCGGGAACGACGCAGACATGACCGAGACATCTCTCCAGCCAATAAGAAACAGCGGGATCTGGATACCCATGTTGGTTCCTACATGTTCCACGATGATCTCATCGGATGAACCACGATGTCGGGGATTCATTCAATCCTGTATAAAATTCCCTTTGTCCATCGGTATGTTACTTGCCCGAGATTCGATCGTCGGTATCTCCATACCTCGTTCAATCTCGTTGCTGGCAAGTCTGTTTACTCATTCCGTAACACATGATCCCATGGCTAACTCCTTGGTCACATTGAGCTCATTATGATGATGCATTACCGAGTGGGCCCAGAGATACCTCTCCGTCATACGGAGTGACAAATCCCAGTCTCGATTCGTGCCAATCCAACAGACACCTTCAGAGGTACCTGTAGTGCACCTTTATAGCCACCCAGTTACGTTGTGACGTTTGATACACCCAAAGCATTCATATGGTATCCATGAGTTGCACAATCTCATGGTCTAAGGACATAATACTTGACATTAGAAAATCTCTAGAAAAATGAATTACACGATCTTGTGCTATGCTTAGGATTGGGTCTTGTCCATCACATAATTCTCCTAATGATGTGATCCCATTATCAACGACATCCAATGTCCATGGTCAGGAAAGCACAACCATCTATCAATCAACGAGCTATTCAACTAGAGGCTTACTAGGGACATATTACGGTCTATGTATTCACACATGTATTACGGTTTTTGGTTAATACAATTATAGCATGAACAACAGACAATTATCATGAACAAGGAAATATAATAATAACCACTTTATTATTGCCTCTAGGGCATATTTCCAATAGTCTCCCAGTTGCACTAGAGTCAACAATCTAGTTACATTGTGATGAATCGAACACCCATAGAGTTCTGGTGTTGATCATGTTTTGCTCGTGGAAGAGGTTTAGTCAATGGATCTGCGACATTCAGATTCGTATGCACTTTACAAATATCTATGTCTCCATCTTGAATATATTCACGAATGGAGTTGAAGCGATGCTTGATATGCCTGGTCTTCTTGTAAAACCTGGGCTCCTTGGCAAGGGCAATAGCTCCAGTGTTGTCACAGAAGAGAGTCATCGGGCCCGACACATTGGGAATAACTCCGGGGTCGGTGATGAACTCCTTCATCCATACTGCTTCCTGTGCTGCCTCTGAGGCTGCTATGTACTCCGCTTCACATGTAGATCCCGCCACGATGCTTTGCTTGCAACTGCACCAGCTGACTGACCCACCATTCAAAAACATGTATCCGGTTTGTGACTTGGAGTCATCCATATCTGTGTCGAAGCTAGCATCGACGTAACCTTTTATGACGAGCTCTTTGTCACCTCCATAAATGAGAAACATATCCTTAGTCCTTTTCAGGTACTTCAAGATATTCTTGACCGTTGTCCAGTGTTCCATACTGGGATT
Organism: Aegilops longissima; assembly: GCA_021605205.1. Taxonomy (NCBI): domain Eukaryota; kingdom Viridiplantae; phylum Streptophyta; class Magnoliopsida; order Poales; family Poaceae; genus Aegilops; species Aegilops longissima. The sequence continues at coordinate 463,466,914 of CM038682.1, forward strand.
ACTTTGGTACCTCCCTACCAAACTTACGGCAAGGTTCACATCAGGTCTGGTACACAACATGGCATACATAATAGAGTCTATGCCTGAGGCATAGGGGATGACACTCATCTTTTCTCTATCTTCTGCCATGGTCAGGCATTGAGCCGTGCTCAATTTCACACTTGCAATACAGGCAAGAACCCCTTCTTGGACTGATCAATATTGAACTTCTTCAATATCTTGTCTAGGTATGTGCTTTGTGAAAGACCAATGGGGCGTCTCGATCTATCTATATAGATCTTGATGCCTAATATGTAAGCAGCTTCTCCAAGGTCCTTGATTGAAAAATACTTATTCAAGTAGGCCTTTACGCTTTCCAAAAGTTATATATCATTTCCCATCAATAGTATGTCATCCACATATAATATGAGAAATGCTACAAAGCTCCCACTAACTTTATTGTAAACACAGGCTTCTCCATAAGTCTGCATAAACCCAAACGCTTTGATAATTTCATTAAAGCGAATGTTCCAACTCCGAGATGCTTGCACCAGCCCATAGATGGAGCGCTGGAGCTTGCATACCTTGTCAGCATTCTTGGGATTGACAAAACCTTCTGGCTGCACCATATACAATTCTTCCTTAAGGAAAGCATTAAGGAATGTCGTTTTAACGTCCATTTTCCATATCTCATAATCGTAGAATGCGGCAATTGCTAACATAATCGTAGTCAACCCCTTGAACTTGTCGATAACCCTTAGCGACAAGTCGAGCCTTATAGATGGTCACACTACCATCCGCATCTGTCTTCTTCTTAAAGATCCACTTATTTTCTATGGCTTGCCGATCATCGGGCAAGTCTGTCAAAGTCCATACATTATTTTCATACATGATCCTATCTCGGATTTCATGGCTTCAAGCCATTTGTTGGAATCCGGGCCCGCCATCGCTTCTTCATAATTCGAAGGTTCACCGTTTTCTAACAACATGATTTCCAGTACAGGGTTGCCGTACCACTCTTGTGCAAAACGTGTCCTTTTGGACCTACGAAGTTCAGTAGCAACTTGATCCGAAGTTTCATGATCATCATCATTAACTTCCTCTCTAGTCGGTGCAGGCACTACAGAGACATCTTCCTGAGTTGTGTTACTCTTTGGTTCAAGAGGCAGTACTTCATCAAGTTCTACTTTCCTCCCACTTACATCTTTCGAGAGAAACTCTTTCTCCAGAAAGGATCCATTCTTGGCAACAAAGATCTTGCCTTCGGGTCTGAGGTAGAAGGTATACCCAATGGTTTTCTTAGGGTATCCTATGAAGACGCATTTTTTCGACTTGGGTTCGAGCTTTTCAGGTTGAAGTTTCTTGACATAAGCATCGCATCCCCAAACTTTCGAAGCGACGACTTAGGTTTCTTCCCAAACCATAATTCATATGGTGTCGTCTCAGCAGTTCGTGAGCCCTATTTAAAGTGAATGCAGCAGTCTCTAAAGCATAACCCCAAAATGATAGCGGTAGATCGGCAAGAGACATCATAGATTGCACCATACCCAATAGAGTGCGATTACAACGTTCGGACACACCATTACGCTGAGGTGTTCCAGGTGGCGTGAGTTGTGAAACAATTCCACATTTCCTTAAGTGTGTACCAAACTCGTGACTCAAATATTCTCCTCCACGATCTGATCATAAGATCTTTATTTTCCTGTCACGTTGATTCTCTGCCTCACACTGAAATTCCTTGAACTTTTCAAAGGTCTCAGACTTGTGTTTCATTAAGTAGACATACCCATATCTACTTAAGTCATCAGTGAGTGTGAGAACATAAGGATAGACACCGCGAGCCTCAACGATCATTGGACCGTATACATCAGTATGTATTATTTCCAACAAGTTGGTTGCTCGCTCCATTGTTCCGGAGAACGGAGTCTTGGTCATTTTGCCCATGGGGCATGGTTCGCATGTGTCAAATGATTCATAATCAAGAGACCCCAAAAGTCCATCTGCATGGAGTTTCTTCATGTGTTTGACACCAATGTAACCAAGGCGGTAGTGCCACAAGTATGTGGGACTATCAGTATCAACCTTACATCTTTTGGTATTCACAATATGAATATGTGTAACATCACGTTCGAGATTCAATAAAAATAAACCATTGACTAGCGGGGCATGACCATAAAACATATCTCTCATATAAATAGAACAACCATTATTCTCTGATTTAAATGAGTAGCCATCTCGCATTAAACGAGATCCAGATACAATGTTCATGCTCAAAGCTGGCACTAAATAACAATTATTGAGGTTTAAAACTAATCCCATAGGTAAATGTAGAGGTAGCGTGCCGACGGCGATCACATCGACCTTGGAACCATTCCCGACGCGCATCGTCACCTCGTCCTTCGCCAGTCTCCACTTATTACGCAACTCCTGTTTTGAGTTACAAATATGAGCAACTGCATCGGTATGAAATACCCAGGAGCTACTACGAGCGCTGGTAAGGTACACATCAATAACATGTATATCACATATACCTTTGGCGTTGTCGGCCTTCTTATCCGCTAAGTACTTGGGGCAGTTCCGCTTCCAGTGACCATTTCCCTTGCAATAAAAGCACTGAGTCTCAGACTTGGGTCCATTCTTTGGCTTCTTCCCAGCAACAGACTTACCGGGCGCGGCAACTCCCTTGCCGTCCTTCTTGAAGTTCTTTTTACCCTTGCCTTTCTTGAAACTAGTGGTCTTATTCACCATCAACACTTGATGTTCCTTTTTTATCTCCACCTCCATTGATTTCAGCATTGAATATAACTCAGGAATGGTCTTTTCCATCCCTTGCGTATTGTAGTTCATCACAAATCTCTTGTAGCTAGGTGGAAGCGACTGGAGGATCCTGTCAATGACCGAGTCATCTGGAAGATTAACTCCCATCTGAGACAAACGATTGTGCAACCCAGACATCTTGAGTATATGCTCGCTGACAGAACTATTTTCCTCCATCTTACAACTGTAGAACTTGTCGGAGACTTCATATCTCTCGACCCGGGCATGAGCTTGGAAAACCATTTTCAGCTCTTGGAACGTCTCATATGCTTTGTGCTGCTCAAAACGCTTTTGGAGCCCCGGTTATAAGTTGTAAAGCATGCTGCACTGAACCAGGGAGTAATCATGCCAGGCATTCATAACGTCTTGAGTTGCTGGGAAAATGGGTGCTTCGCCTAGCGGTGCTTCAAGGACATATGCTTTCTTGGCAGCTATGAGGATGATCCTCAAGTTACGGACCCAGTCCGTATAGTTGCTACCATCGTCTTTCAGCTTGGTTTTCTCTAGGAACGCATTGAAGTTGAGGGCAACATTAGCATGGGCCATTTGATCTACAAGACATTTTGTAAAGATATTTAGACTATGTTCATGAAAATTAAGTTCATCTAATCAAATTATTTAATGAACTCCCACTCAGATAGACATCCCTCTAGTCATCTAAGTGATACATTATCCAAATTGACTAGGACGTGTCCGATCATCACATGAGACGGACTAGTCATCAACGGTGAACATCTCCACGTTGATCTTATCTACTATACGACTCATGTTCGACCTTTCGGTCTCTCGTGTTTCGAGGCCATGTCTATACATGCTAGGCTCGTCAAGTCAACATAAGTGTTTTGCATGTGTAAATCTGGCTTACACCCATTGTATACGAATGTTAGAATCTATCACATCCGATCATCACGTGGTGCTTCGAAACAATGAACCTTCGCAACGGTGCACAGTTAGGGGGAACATTGTTCTTGAAATTATAGTGAGGGATCATCTTATTTATGCAACCGTAGTTATAGGCAAATAGGATGTAAACATGATAAACATCACATGCAAATCATAAAGTGACATGATATGGCCAATATCATCTTGCGCCTTTGATCTCCATCTTCGAGGCGCGTCATGATCACCTTCGTCACTGGCATGACACCATGATCTCCATCATCGTGTCTTCATGAAGTTGTCTCACCAACTATTACTTCTACTACTATGGCTAATGGTTAGCAATGAAGTAAAGTAATTACATGGTGTTCTCATTGACTCACAGGTCATACAATAAATTAAGACAACTCCTATGGCTCATGTCGGTTGTCATACTCATCGACATGCAAGTCGTGATTCCTATTACAAGAACATGATCAAACTCATACATGACATATATCATTCATCACATCCTTCTGGCCATATCACATCACATAGCATACCCTGCAAAAACAAGTTAGACGTCCTCTAATTGTTGTTGCATGTTTTACGTGGCTGCTATGGATTTCTGGCAAGAACCTTTCTTACCTACGCAAAAACCACAACGGTGATATGACAATGGCTATTTACCCTTCATAAGGACCCTCTTCATCGAATACGATCTGACTAAAGTGGGAGAGATAGACACCCGCTAGCCACCTTATGCATCAAGTGCATGTTACACTACAAAAAAAAGACACATCCGTGACATTTTGGGCCGAACGAAAAAATTTCTGTCATACTTACGACACTTCTATGACAATAATTGTGACAAAACATGGTATCATCATAGATGTGGTGGGGTCCTATTTCTATGACAAAAAATCATGATAGAAAATGGGCTTTTCGTCCTAGGCGGGCCGGAGACGCAGCTGCATGACATTCTTTGGGCAGTCCATGACGGAAAAAACTGTGGTAGAAGCGAGGGCGAGGAAAATATCGGGGTGTTCACGGTTACGGTGGGTGGTCGGGGCCGAGCGATACGCGTTTCTCTCGTACACGCACGCGCATGGGTGCTGTGGCGTTGAGCTCGCGAACCCGAGCAAGGCGTTGGGCTCTCGCGAACCCGGCGATTGCACTACGGGCTATGTGTTCCCGAACCCGGCGATCGATTGATGGTTGTTAATCGAACCCGATCGGCGATTCGCCGCTCTCGCTGCTAATCAAGCCGATCGATGCTGCCTCTGGATGAGCAGTGGCGTTCTTTGGGGGGTTGGATGAGCGGTTCCGGTGGAGGTGGATGAACAGGACCCCATGGCGTTGCCTCGGATGAACGGGACCCGGTCGTTCGAGCGGTTGGGGCTGGATGAACGGGACCCGTGGAGGCGGGATGAATAGGACCACCCGTGGAGGCGGGATGAGCAGAGAGCGGTGGAGGGCTGGATGAGCGGTAGCCCATGGAGGGTGGTTGAGCAGAGCCCGTGGAGAGGGCTGGTTGAGCGATGGCGGTGGAGTAGCGTGCGGTGGAGGCTGGATGAGCAGAGCCCGTGGATGAGCGATGCAAGTGGAGGCTGGAGGAGGTCGACGGTGGATGAAAAGTAGCCCATGGAGGCTGGAGGGGGTCGACGGTGGAGATGAATAGTATCCCGTGGAGTCCCGTTTTGTTGTACGCCACACCCCTCCCGATGAACAGGACCCCCGTTTCGACCGTAGCGCTCCAACACAAGTTGTTTCCTCCGTTTTGCGGTACGCCACACCCCTCTCGATCAACAGGACCCCCGTTTCAACCGTAGGAGGTCCGTTTCCGCCGTTTTGTGGTACGCCAGACCCCTCCCGATGAACAGGATCCTGTTTCGAATGTGGCCGGGTCGAACACAAGGTCGTTTCCTCCGTTCTGCGGTACGCCTGGCCTCGTTTCCATTGGTTGTTCCATCCAATCCCTCCCGATGAACACGACGATGCATTCCATTCCGACCCAGCCGGTTGGCTCCCCATGAACACGACGACGACAATGTTTCTCCGTTTCAACCCAGCCATGTACACGAGTCCTGGCCGTATGTACGCGCGAGTAGGCGTTCGTGACCCCGCCCGTATGTACGTACGTGGCCGTATTTACTTTCTTGCACCCTGGCCGCTGTACGTACGTGTAGATGCTACGTGCGCGCCTCTACTACGGCACGTGTGTGCCTCTACATCGACCAATATGTACGTACACGTTCACGACCAGAATGACAACACTACGTACGCTTCGACCAGGTGGGTCCCGACTGTCAGGCACTTCCTTGCGTGCGAAGATGTAGCTGGTGTCTCCCAGCAGTCAGGGGGAAACGTTTTTTCGTGAAATACGGTGGCACGTCCGGTGGGTCCCCGCTGTCAGGTGGAGGAATAATTATTTTGCACGTAATAAGGAGGCACTTACTTGCTGCGGCCGTGGACCCAGCAGTCAGCCTCTCCACGTACAGTCCATGTCCGATGGAAGCCGTTCCTTGACCACGTTGACCACGCTCACGGAGAGCACCAGGTCGGTGGACGACGGCGAGGCCTAGGAAGGGGACGATGCGGAGCCGGGGAAGACGCGGCAGTGGATGCCCACGTGTAGAGGAGTATGAGGGTTCACTGGTTCGCTGCGGTGTGAGGCTGCCGTCGCCATAGAATAACAGGGGGTGTGGGTGAGTAGAGGGATGGCCTGGCCAGCGGTGGGTGTAGTAGGGGGCGGTGAGGCCTCCGCCGCATCGCAGCCGGCCACGGGAGGCAGGAGCACGAGGCACGACCGGCGCTGGTTTGGGTGGCTGGAGCAAGAAGACCAGAGGTTGAAGAAGCACTACGGCTGTTGGATGGACATCGTACGGTCAGTGGAGCTAGAATCGTGCATATTGACTAAGTTGACAAAGCCCTCCGTCCCCGTCAACTTAGTAGGCCCACAAGTCAGCCTGCCACTATCTTTGGGTCCCAGCTAGCGGGGAGTATTCATTTTTTGTGCGTAATAAGGAGGCACTTCCTTGCGTGCGAAGATATAGCTGATGGGTCCAAGCTGTCGGTGGCGGTAACATTTTTTCGCGAAATCTGAGGCCCTTTCGGTGGATCCCAGATGTTAGGTGGAGGAATCATTATTTTGCGCGTAATAAGGAGGCATTTCCTTGCGTGCAGCCGTGGACCCACTGTCGGCCTCTCCGCGTCTGATCCACTTCAGATGCATGTCGGTCGTTGACCACGTTGACCAGGCAGCGCCGAGAGCACCGGGGCGGTGTACGACGGCGAGGCCTAGGAAAAACGACACGGAGCTGTGGGAAGACTCGGCGGTTGTTTCCACGCGGGGGAATCTGTTATCTGAGGGTTTACTTGTTCGTCTGCCGTCGCTAGAGAATAACAGCAGGTGTGGGTGAGTAGAGGGATGGCTAGGCGGTGATGGGAGTACGGTGGGGCGGTGAGGCTGCTTGGCAAAGATAACCGCTCTTGGGGAGGAGGGAGCAGCAGTCCCGTCGGCGCTTGTTTGAGCATTTGGAGCAGGAAGAGCAGAGATTGAAGAAGACGACGGCCGTTGGATGGAAATCAACAGTCACTCCTTGTCGTCAACCTTTTTTAGGAAAGCCTCAAATCATGGAAAACAGACATACAGCCCATCTGCCATTATTTCTAATAATTTACAGCCCATTTGCTAATTCTTAAGGTTTTGTTGGAGCCCATATTCTTTTTGTTAGCATTACAACCCATATTGTTGCCACGGTTAAAAAATTATATGAAATTTTGCATATTTCGGTGCGGTCTGAACTGTTTTTAATCCCGAAATTTTGAGTCACGTTCAAACTGATTTTAAAAATAAATATATATCAATATAAAGTCCAACAAATTTTCCACGCATAAAAATCAATGCAATTTAGAATCTCGAAATCAAAAAAAATAAATTTGAAACTAATTGCCGGTTTGATGTGTTTTTAAAATGTACAGCCCATTTCATTACTGATAGGCCATTTTCTCGGCTAGCCGAATGAAAGCTCTCCTCGTCTTGAAAGATTTGTAGGCCAACAGGCCTGACAAGGCGACTTACTTGGCAAATCACAAAAAAACTGGGATGTGGACGTGGACCCAGCTGTCAGCCTCTCCACGTACAGTACTGTTCCGATGGAAGTTGGTCGCTGACCAGATTGACCACACCGCGCTGAGATAACCAAGGCTGTGGACGACTGCGAGGCCTAGGAAGGGGACCACGGCGAGGCCTAATAAAGGGACGACGCGGAGCCAGGGAAGACGCGGCAGTGGATGCCCACGCGGAGAGGAGTACGAGGGTTCACTGGTTCGGCTGTGGTGTGAGGCTGCCATCGCCGTAGGGCCTGGCTAGCGGTGGGAGTAGTAGGGGGCGATGAGGCCTCAACGGCAGCACAGCCGGCCACTGGAGGCAGGAGCAGGCGGTCTCGCCGGCGCTGGTTTGGGCAGCTGGTGCAAGAAGAGCAACGATTGAAGAAGCAGCAGGACCGTTTGATTCAAATCCAACAGTTACTGCTGCTAGAATCGTTTGTTGACTAAGTTGACAAGCCTGCGACGCTGCGTCAACTTAGTAGGCCCATAGGTCAGCCTCCCAACCGTGCGCCCGGATGTCGATGGGAGGAATCATTTTCGCGTAATAAGGAGGCAGTTGATTGCGTGTGGCTGTGCCAGCGGAGGGAGTAGGGTGGGCAGGGGAAGCTCAGCGGCATCACAGCCGGGCCACAAGAGGAGGAGCAGCAGTCCCGCCGGTGCTAGTTTAGGCGGCCGAGCGGGAAGATCGAGAGATTGAAGAAGCCCATTGGTCGTTGGATGGACATCCAACAGTCACTGCTGCTAGAATTTTGTGTTGACTGACAAAGCCTTGCGTAAACAAGTCAGCCTCGAAATCTGTGGCGTGTACAGCCCATTTGCTATTATTTTTATAATTTTTACTCATTTTCTAATTCATATGAAATTTATTGCAGCCCATTTTCCATTTTTAGAATTGCTGCCCATTTTCTGGTCAGTACCAGGGTTTAAAAATTAACTAAATATGTGGGAAATTTTGAAAATTCGCTAATTTTTGTTGGGGAACAAAATATTCTTAATCCAAAAATTAGTAGCCATACTAAAATAAATTAGTACTATGTCATGTTAAATCCAATGAAATACGTATAAGATATCAGTGAAGAACAAAAACAAAAAAAGAAACTAATATCCCATTTGCTATAATTTTTTTGGAATTTTCAACCCCTTTTTATATTACTTTTAACAGACACTGACCATATTCTTTGGCCAGGCTGGAATGCATCCCTCCTCATCTTGAAAGATTTGCAGCCCAAGTCGGAGAAAACAAATAGGCCTAGCTTGGGTATTCTTCAAAAAGAAATAATGGGCAACCTATTTTCCCAAAGAAAAAACTGATGGGCTGGTCATGTTGTTAGACGGGCCACAAAGACCGCAACCCAGTTTATAGCCTGCTCTTCCGAATTACTACTAAAAAAGTTGTGCAATTCTGTTATTAATTGACTATACGTTGAAAATAATGTGGGTCCCTGATATCAGCAGGGTGGATTAGAGTAAAAAAACGAGGGGTTCATCTGAGTAGTAAAAGAGGCGCTTGCTTGTGTTCGGGAGTGGACCTGGTGGGTTCGTACTGCCATACTCACAACTACAGTCCTCTCCCGGTTCACTATGTTGACAGGGACGATTTCGAAAAAAACTATGTTGACAGGGCCGGATGGCGGCACCGTGGCGAGCGCACTAAGGCGGAGGATAAAGTGTTGTCGCCAATGTGCTGGGCTGGGTTGGACATTCTTATTGAAAAATAAAAATGGACCGGATAAATTTACGATGCTGACTATGATTTGCATGGGTCTACTGGTTGCAGGAAGAAAATGCTGGGAGAAAGAAGACGGGTCGCTATCTTTGCCGAAGAATAATATCGACTGAATGTAACGACACTATCATAGGAAATAATATCCTCCAGTTAAATCGTGAATTTAAAGAACTGGTGCATGAGCATTTAGCTTTATTTATTTATTTACTTATTTATGTTTAGGGGACCATGAGCATGTACCTGGGACGGATTCATGTGAGAGCCTCCCTTCCAATTAATTATGGGCTTCTCTATTGGGCCTTCATCAGTGGGATGCATGTTATCAACAAGTGGAAAATGTGTTCCGTACGAAAAATAGTATGCGCTACGTACGGTACGGGGCACTAAAGGACCGAACCGTGCAACGACTTCCAAAACATTGTGTTTGTCATTCTAACAACACATTTATTCAACCGACCGACGAAATATACTACTGATTGTACATTGAAACAGCAGCATCAGCAACCAGGGCTGGGGGTGCAACAGAAGCAGTAAGCAGGCCAAAAGAGTGAAGACGCAGCTCTCTCTTCCAAACCAAACATCAGCCATCATTACAAAAGGGCTACCTAAAAAGAACAAGTGTATGCATCAAACTAAATAAAGATCCTACTACACCAATTGTACGCATCTAACTAACTGGCTCAGTTAGACGTTACTATTTCTTAAGCTGTGGAGATTGGCTGACGGCTTGAACCAGATGGGTGCGTGACGGGGGAAACTCCATCCAGCAGGTCGAAGTCTGATACTTGGGTTTCAAAAAAAGTCTGATACCTGCGACCCTCTCTCCTACTTTGGGCCGCAGAGCATGGCGGCACATATCAGGGTATGGTGCATGCAGAGACGCATGGTACGCTGTGTACACACAGTTTTGCCTGATAAACAAAATTGCACTGCCATCATGATCCTTGTCGTCAGTTATCTCCTGGTTAATTGGATAATTCAGTCCGACAAACAGAGAGCGTGTACCAAGGCTACTTACCAACCTCCAGTCAAAAATTCCTGGAGGCCTAGAGAAGCTGGGATCTTGCTCAAAGACCTTGCAGTGACTGTGATTGTATTCCGCGAAACAACACGTTCGGCAAATTTCCTCCTGCGGGCTGGAGTAGGTTTCTCGGTTTGCATGCGGGTTTAACGGAGGGGTTTGATGGAGGCAAGGAGGCGTGTTCAGCCGGGCGTGCAGTGGATGGCGCAGTACTATTCGATTTGACAACTATAACTAGTATATTATAAAAAACAAAGAAGAGTAGTAGAGATAGAGATAAGAATAGAGACTAGGGAGGAGCACCATCTACTGCTTCGTGGGCTACCCCTGTGCTCCATTCGACGTCCGCAACGTCCCCTACAGCCACTCCCTCCTGCGCTCCATTCGGCGGGCAGTGTTGAAATTTGGGGAGCGCACTCTCTGACTGCTAGCAGCGACAACTTCACCGACGACGACTTCTTCCCCGATCTCGGCAACCTCTTCCTCAACGACATGGGCAACAACCTCAATGCCAATGGTGCTGCTCTTGTTGCACCGTATGTGTTTCTGTCCTTCCTGTTCGAAATCGTGGTAGAATTCATGTTTCTAGTCTGTGTCCTAGATTCGATTTGTTCATCTACTATGCTAGTCCGCATGATTAGTTTAATCTCTGTTATAGTCGTCATGATTTATTTTGTAGTATATCTCGTAGTAACTTGCTCATATATTCAACTGGCGGAACGTCCCCTACAGCCACTCCTGTTTCATGGACGGCCTAGTCAATGCCTCCAAGGAGCCCTTCATCTACTGCTATGAGTGCCCGGTGCCGTTTTGGGGCTCGCCGGCGGACATCGGGCATCACCTGACGCAGGCATGCGGCGATCACTACTGGCCCTTGGCGAAGAACATCAAGTACGAGACGTGCTACCCGTTCACCATGCCGGAGTCGCTGGAGGATCAGCGCCGCCTGCTAGTCTCGGAGGAGGACGGCAGTGTCTTCCTCTTGATCATGGCCATCGGCGAGGCCCGCGCAGGCCGCCGCCACATCTCTGTAGTGTGTGTCAGGGGCGACGCCGCTGACGCTGACACTGACACGAGGCCGATGTACGGGTGCATGCTCACTATTACTACCCCTCGGAGGTATGCGGGCGGCGACATGGACTCTGCCGAGCTGGGACCTTCCCGCTGATGTGGACATGGAAGACGCATGGTATTATTTGAACCCCAACAATGTGCATGGGGACTCCAAGGAGGTTCACCTGGACATCTGCATTACTAAGTTAAATGTTGATCATTAGTCTTCACTCAATTTAATCCGCTGCCTAAGCATGTGGAGACTTCCATGCATGATCTTGCTCTATTGGAGTATCGCGAATGAATAAAAGTGTATTCATTTATGGTTTAGTCTATAATCTTCCATGTATGAATTTTTACTACAGTACTGGTGAAAGACTTATGATGAACCATTTCTTACATATCCTCTGCCCCCTTCCAAGTCATCCTGATTTAATCACTCCGTCTAGGTGCATAAGGGCATGGTTAATACTTAAATAGTATAGCCAACTGTTGACTATAAGAAAGGGCCATGTCATATGTAGCCAACATGTATAACAATGGATACTCAAAAACTAATTCTTGAAGATCATTTATTACAAAGCACAATAAGAGTTATTTCTTCACAAGTTTTGGATGCAGGTTGAACAGTTGAACGCTTTTGTTTGCAAAAGATACTTTTTTTATCTATTTCACCTGGATGTTTGTGAGCTCTAGAGATGAAATAATATCCAAAAAAATCTATCGATACCCGTTACACATGAGATGACCCCCACATCCTTTGTCAAAATAAACAACTCCCCGATCAATGCATTTCACTCTTCCGTGCAATGCATGGGCACCTTACTATAGATTAGTACGACCAAAAATTGAACTAACATTATATATAGTACGATAAATGATGATGCATCACCTAAAATTATATCATTGAAAACTATGTTCAAATACGAATCAAACGATATTGTTTTTGTTGACATGCACTAACATTTTGTCAGTTAAATCTTCAGTCAAATTCAATGGGGGATAAACCACGACCGATGTAGTAGTACTAGTGTAGAGGGCGGCGCTACACGGGAGTCTCACCCCGCTCAATGCGCGGCAGTAAAGCCGTCATAGCACAAAACCCAACCACTCCCAGTAATAAGTGGCCTGGTAAAATAAACAGACAAGCAACCATCACATCCCTCCGTCTTTTTTGCATTTCATCTCTCTGCATTTACTTTCTCTGGTTCATCTCACACACTCAATCCCTAGCTACTACTCCTAGTATCCCTAGCTACTACTCCTAGGGCCAGTTCTTTTGGCGGCTTCCCCAGCTTTTCCCATAAGACTAGTCACAGTGGAGAGTAATATTAAGGCGCCTCACTCATTTATTTGGGCTTCTAAACTACTCTACTAGTACCTCTGTCCTGGTTTATTCCTCACCATTGTAATTTGTGCTAAATTTTGACCAAAGATTTAACTGATAAAATGTTAGTGCATGTGACATGCACTAACATTTCACAGTGGAGAGGAACAGAACGGAGACGCGTGACCGTTCGCGCGGTGCAGCGAGGGGCGTTGTCGGTGTCAAAACCGGCGGATCTCGGGTAGGGGGTCCCGAACTGTGCGTCTAAGCGGATGGTAACAGGAGACAAGGGACACGATGTTTTTACCCAGGTTTGGGCCCTCTCGATGGAGGTAAAACCCTACTCCTCCTTGATTAATATTGATGATATGGGTAGTACAAGAGTAGATCTACCACGAGATCAAGGAGACTAAACCCTAGAAGCTAGCCTATGGTATGATTGTTGTTCGTCCTACGGACTAAAACCCTCCGGTTTATATAGACACCGGATAGGGTTAGGGTGACACAGAGTCGGTTACAATGGTAGGAGATCTACATATCCGTATAGCCAAGCTTGCCTTCCACGCCAAGGAAAGTCCCATCCGGACACGGGACGAAGTCTTCAATCTTGTATCTTCATAGTCCAGGAGTCCGGCCAACGGTGATAGTTCCGCTATCCGGACACCCCCTAATCTAGGACTCCCTCAGTAGCCCCCGAACCAGGCTTCAATGACGATGAGTCCGGCGCGTAGTTTGTCTTCGGCATTGCGAGGCGGGTTTTTCTCCAAATTCCATATACTTGTTAAATAGTGTCCGGCTTCTGATAAATGTTGCGCTCATTGGCTTCCACGCCCAATAATGGCCATCTTCCACGTGTTTGAATGAATGCGAAAAGCAAGGGTATTTTTACACTTATCCCCCTAGCTGTGCAAGTGAGCCGCCTATAAAAGGGACGAGGACCCAGATCTGAGTCGCACCATTCCCCCTCCGTAAGCTTTCATCGGAGCGCCTCTGACAAAAATCCATTCCATCATGGACGGTCGACGCTGGCTCCTCCTCTCGCTCCCAGCCCTCGGCTGAAATTGGGAGAGATGCTCAGTCCGTATAGCGAGCTAGTGATACTCCAAACCAAGGGTTTCTTCCCCGGCCTTCATGGTTCGGTTCGAGCGGACTCGCCACCTATAAGGGCGGAAAGCAAGCGGAGAGTGTCCCCGATCCCTCCAAAGGAGAGCGGGTATGCTTTATCTCTTATCTAGTAAGAGGACTCGGGTTTCCAATTCATCCGTTTCTCCGGGGGCTCTTGGAGTTCTACGGCCTCCAGTTACACCACCTTACGCCTGCCTCCATTTTGCACATCGCGGGCTTTGTGGCCCTTTGCAAACTGTTCTTGGGCATCGAGGCTCATTTTGCGCTGTGGAAGAGATTATTCTGCCTTGTACCCCGTTCTCACGAGGGGTCAATATATCAAGTGGGCGGAACCGAGCTGTGGTGCATCGCCGGGACCGGATATCTATCCGGAACCCCGAAGAAGGCGTCCGAAGACTGGCCTTCGGAATGGTTTTATATTGAAGACGTCTCGCTGCCGGATCATGTTCGGATCGGTCTCCCGGAGTTCAGCAATGCTCCTTTGAAGAAACGCCTGAGTTGGCGCCCATGAGCCCCGGAGGGAAGGCAGCGGGGCGTCCTTTACGATGAGACGAATAAGATTGTTGTATCATGCCGGACTAACCATGATCGGTGTCATGGCCACATGTATTATGCGGGGGGTGCATCCGCTCCAGTATAGGGGCCACCCCATGTGGGATTTCAACGGGGAGGACGATGCCACCCGTCATGGCCGCAAGGGGCCGGGATCGGTCGCCGATATGGTGAAGATATTGTCCGCGATGTACAAGGGAGAAGAGGAAGATTTTCTCCGCGTCAGTCCATTGAACGGATTTTCTATGAATAATCCTCGAAGCTGGGTAAGCGGACATTTATTTTTGCACACCCGATCCGTATTCCCATGGTTAGGTATCTCATTTTGTGATTTTGACGCAGGAACTGCGCCAGGCCGTAAAAGACATAAATAGCCCGCCTCCACAACCCGAGGATCCGGAAAGGCTCCTCGATCCGGCCTCCCAAGAGGATCTGGACATATTGGTGGAGCTGATCGACGGGGTATATCACCAACTGAGCATCGATAATGGCTTGGTTGCCATTACGGCCGATTACCCCGGAATACTTCTAGCCTCACGTAATGGCGAGACCGAGGTCCCAATACTCGATAATGACCCATCCGTGCTTATTTTTATCACCATATACCAATGGTGTTTCGCAAAGGTGCCTTGAGGCAGGAGGTCGAGCCTGGCTAGCCAGCCAACAAGGCGACTGTTGTGGCTAAAAAGAAGTGTGGTTCGGTTCGAAACGCCGCCGCAACGGTATGGCGCATAACCATATTCCCAGGATTGATTCCTGGAAGGCGTACTAACGCTGGTGCTCTTTTCGGAAAAGAGCGCTCGCCGGACCGAGTCCGGAGAGGTTGCCAATCGAACCTCCGCCGGCCAGGCTCCAAAGCCGGGTCCGGAAGCGGAGGCGAGCACGAGGCGTGCGTCGGATACTCCTCCGACAGAGGATGCCGACAGGTTGTCCGCCACCAACTCCGAGGTGGAGAGCGCCATGAATCACAGGCGCCGCCGGACAGTTCTTCGTGATGCATGTTTCTCCCAAGAGGCCTTGAATGCCTTCAATTCGGGAGATGCGCACCTCTGTGCCGCTCAAGATGGTCTAGCCAGAGCCACAGAGTAGTATGTAAAGGACATACGGGTAAGGAAATTTGTGATTATATATGCAGAGGCCCGAGACTTAAAATAGTTAGAATAACTGATTTAAGGATCATTTGTTATCTGAGGATCTTACAAAAAGAATACCCGTGTCTCGGAGCTTGAAGAATGCAAGGCCCAACTTGAGGTCGCACTAGCCACTCTGGGGAGCCACAGAGACCCCTCTAGTAATATATGCTTCAAAAGATAAGTAGTTTGTGAAGTGTGGCATGTGTGTAAATCTAACAATAATATTGCAGATGGCGCGGACTAGATCCGGACAAGCAACAGCTCTTGCGCGGTTGAAGGCGGCGAGAATGTGCTTACAAGGGTGAGGCAAGAGAAAATAATCTCAAGATGCCAACACCCAGCTGGGTGAGGAACTAAAGGATGTCCGTGCCCGGTATCCGACTCCGTGAGCGAGAATCAGCGACTTCATCGCGGCATTTATAGTAAGTGCTTGAGCAAACTTTGAAAAAGAGTTGGCGAGGAAGTCAATTAATGAGTTATGTCTATAGGTATGCTCACGAGTCGTCTGAAGAGGAAATGCCGGTTCTACGGGTGACCTTCTTCGAGCTATTTCAAGCTGCACGAACGAGTTGGCGGGTGATGAAAGGTGTCGCCAGGCCTTGTGGCCATCTATCTCCCTACCGAAGGCCTTGGAAGCTTGCAGAGAAGCTTGGGAGCACGGCGGTGCTTCCGACTATGGAAGATATCGGCTGTCGTCAAAGGCGCCAGGAGGCTGGGCCATGGTGAAGAGCGGTACGGCGGACCCAAACCACATGGCGAGGTCGGACTGTGGGGCCCGACGGAAGGAGATCCCTATGAGCTTAGTGTACGACCAAGTAGAGTTGGCATAAAGTATTCCCAGCAGGACTGTAAACTAGACAACCTATTAGAGCGGCATTGAAGAGAATCCAATCATCAATTTGACTATGTAATTTAAAATGACATGTAAAATGCCTTCTAGCGGATTGTAGATCGTTTGTCGAAGCGGACCTTTTCGCTTCAACCTCGGGACCCAATAGGCGGAGTGTGTCCGAATACCCTCGCGGTTATATAAAAACCGGGCATGCGTGGAGACCAGGCGTAGGGGTCATGAGTGCTTTATCAGACAAGTGCCCAACTAGTTATGTTATATTACATGGTTAGTAAGAAACATCTTCCAGGGAGAATAGTTCCGTTAGGGGTTCCTTTCCCTGGGAGGCATGCCCTAAAGTGCATGTCCGGACTGCGAAAAAAGCAGAAAAGCATCTGGGGGCAGATAAATGAAAAAAAAAATCGTCTTTTAGTTCACCGACCGAATATTCCCTTAAGAACGCTAGCTTTCGGCTTCACCCAGTCTGAGGTACACGTCCGGCTGACCCGGCGGTAACAATCGCAGAGGTGCTCCCTTTACCACCTAGCCTAACAATCAGGAACGTAGGGGTAAGCACAGGAGCCAGGCAACCCAGCTTGGCCAAAACTTAAGTCATATCGATGCATATAATGGTGAATAAAAGGTACATGCGGAAGTGTGACACATGTGTTGGGCATAAAGCCCGTATAAATAAGCTTCTGTTGAAGAAGCCCCCAGGTATAATGAGCGCGGATAGCGCATCAAGTGTGTGTGAACCATGCGCAAACGAGCCTTTAACGGCTTCGGAAAAAAGGAGGGATAAGGAGAGAAATAAAATACGGCTTAAAATATAAAATATATATGGAGGAAGGAGAAGAACTCAGAATCCGGCGCTAGGTGTAGAATCTTCGGAGACGGGCTGCGTTCCATGGGTTTGGCTCAAGTCGGTTATCTGATGCGTTTCGTAGACGGTACGCTCCGCCGGTTAGTACTTGGTTGATGATGAAGGGACCCTCCCATTTGGGCTTGAGTTTGTCCTTTTTCTTGTCCGGCAGGCGTAGAACTAGTTCGCCAACGTTGTAAGCTTTGGCCCGTACTTCCCTGCTTTGATATCTTCGAGCCTGTGGTTGATAGAATGTGGAACGAGCTTTTTCCACGTCACGCTCCTCCTCCAAGGCGTCCAAGCTGTCCTACCGATCTAGCTCGGCTTCTCTTTCTTCGTACATGCGCACGCGAGGTGAGTCATGAATTAGGTCGCAGGGCAAAACTGCCTCTGCGTCGTATACCATGAAAAATTGTGTGAATCCGGTAGTGCGATTCGGCGTGGTCCTCAGCCCCCAGAGTACGGAGTCGAGCACCTCTACCCAGTGCGTGTTAGATTCCTTTAGGGACTGCATTAGTCTGGGTTTAATGCCGCTCATGATTAGACCGTTTGCTCGCTTGACTTGACCGTTAGTTTGAGGGTGATAGACTGAAGCGTAGTCGAGCTTGATGCCCATGTTTCTGCACCAGAGTTTAACCTCGTCAGCCGTGAAGTTCGTGCCGTTATCAGTGATGATGCTATGGGGGACGTCGTAACTGTGTACTACCCCTGATATGAAGTCTATCATCGGTCCGGATTCGGCCGTCTTTACAGGCTTGGCCTCTTTGCATTTGGTGAATTTATCCACCATGACCAATAGGTATTTTTGCTTGTGGGTTCCTCCTTTAAGGGTCCAACCATGTCAAGCCCCCAAACCGCGAAGGGCCGGTGATGGGTATAGTTTTGAGGCGGTGGGTGGCATGTGGCTTTGATTAGCAAAGAGCCGGCAACCGACGCATCGTTGGACTAAGTCTGGCGTCTGCTCGGGCCGTCGGCCAATAAAATCCTGTCTGGAAGGCCTTGCCTACAAGGGCCGGGCTCGGCATGGTGCCCACCGAGTCGGCATGAATTTCAGCCAGAGATTCCGCCCTTCCTCTTCGGAGATACACCTTTGAAGGACTCCGGTTGTGCTTTTCTTATAAAGCTCTCCCTCATGGACCTTATAGGCTTTAGACCGCTGCACTATGCAGTGGGCCTCATTTTGGTCCTCGGGAAGTTCCTGCCTAGTTAGGTAGTCTAGGAATGGTTCTGTCCACGGGGCGATGACTGCCATGATTTCGTGGGCTGACTGTGTTATTTCGTTGGCGGGACCACCAACTATGTCATAATGTTCGGTGTGGGGCAGTGCGGTTGGGTCCGGGTTGTTATTTCCGGACTCTCCCTCCCATAGTACGGATGGCTTGAAAAGCCTCTCTAGGAAGATATTGGGGGGACGGCATCGCGCTTTGCGCCAATGCGTGCCAACACGTCTGCTGCCTGGTTGTTATCCCGGGCTACATGGTGAAATTCAAGCCCCTCAAACCGAGCTGACATTTTTAGGACGGCATTGCGATAAGCTGCCATTTTCGGATCCTTGCCATCAAAGTCCCCATTTATTTGGGATATCGCGAGGTTCGAATCCCCACGCACCTCTAGGCGTTGAATGCCCATGGAGACTGCCATCCGGAGACCATGTAGAAGGGCCTCGTATTCGGCTGTGTTGTTGGAGTCCATGTACATTATTTGAAGTACGTATTGGACTGTATCTCCGGTTGGGGACGTCAGAACGACGCAGCCCCCAGGCCGACCAACATTTTGGAGCTGTCGAAGTGCATGATCCAGTTGGAATATGCGCCGTACTCTTTAGGGAGTTCGGCTTCAGTCCATTCGGCAATGAAGTCAGCCAAAACTTGCGACTTAATAGCTCGCCGTGGCTTGTAGGTTATGTCGAACGGGAGGAGCTCAATGGCCCACTTAGCAATCTGGCCCGTTGCGCCGCGGTTGTTTATAATGTCATTAAGAGGTACTTCGGAGGCTACTGTTATCGAACACTCTTGGAAGTAGTGTCGCAGCTTCCGGGATGCCATGAACACCGCGTATGCTATCTTTTGATAATGTGGGTACCGTGACTTTCATGGAGTTAGGACAGTGGACACGTAGTAAACTGGTTTTTGGAGAGGGAACTTGTGTCCGTCCGTTTCTCGTTCGGCAACGAGCACCGCGCTTACAACTTGATGGGTTGCTGCGATGTATAATAGCATTGGTTCTCCCATGTTGGGCGCGGCCAGCACCGGATTTGTTGCCAATATGGATTTGATATATTCGAGTCCGGCCGTGGCAGCATCCCTCCACTCGAAGTGTTCGGTGCGCCGGAGGAGGCGATAAAGGGGTAATGCCTTTTCTCCTAAGCGGGAGATAAAGCGGCTAAGAGCCGCCACGCATCCAGTCAATTTTTGTATTTGCTTGAGGTCTTTGGGGATATCAAATTGTGACAGAGCTCGGATCTTGGCTGGGTTTGCTTCAATTCCTCTACCGGATACAATGAAGCCCAAGAGCTTTCCGGCTGGTACGCCGAAAACACATTTTTCCGGGTTGAGCTTGATGTCATATGTTCGGAGATTATCGAATATTAGCCTCAAGTCGTCGACTAGGGTTTCGACATGCTTGGATTTGACGACCACATCGTCTATTTATGCCTCCACTATTTTGCCGATCTGGCTTGCCAGACATGTCTGAATCATGCGCTGATATGTTGCACCGGCGTTTTTGAGCCCAAAGGGCATTGTGTTGAAGCAGAATGGGCCGTATGGAGTGATGAATGCCGTTGCGGCTTGGTCTGGCTCTGCCATCTTAATTTGGTGGTAGCCGGAGTATGCGTCGAGGAAACACAATGAATCGTGTCATGCGGTAGCGTCGATAATTTGATCGATGCAGGGGAGGGGGAAGGGATCCTTTGGGCAAGCCTTGTTAAGGTCCTTAAAATCGACACATAGGCGCCAGGATTTGTTCTTCTTTGGTACCATTACCAGGTTTGCTAGCCAGTCCGGATGTTTAATATCTCTGATGAAACCGGCCTCCAATAGTTTGGCTAGCTCCTCTCCCATGGCCTGTCTCTTGGGTTCGGAGAAACGCCAAGAGCTTGTTTGATCGGCTTGAATCCTTTTAGGATATTTAGGCTGTGCTCGCCACCGGCGTGGGATTCTGGCATGTCGAAGGGTGCCGTGCAAAATGTCCCAATTTTGTGTAGGAATTCTCGTGTCTGGCCCACATCAGGGTTTAATTGTGCCCGATGGAGGCCATTTTGTAGGGTCCGTTGGATGGACTTGGAATTTGACTATTTAAATGCGCTGGTTTAAAAGAGGTGGACTTGGATCTCTTGTCGAGTATCACATCGCCCCGTCCACCGTGGAGCGCAGCGCAGTGAGTTCCTCTGCCGCTAGGGATTCGGATAGTGCCTCAAGGGCAAGTGCGGCTGTTTTATTTTCGGGAGGAGCGCTATGTCCGGGTCACTAGCGAGAGTGATAATTCCGTTGGTCCGGGCATTTTGAGCTTCATGTACCCGTAATGGGGTATAGCTTGAAAAATTGTGAATGCCTCTCGCCCTAATAGAGCGTGGTATCCGCTGCTGAACGGGGCCACTTGGAATGTGACCTCCTCGGACCTATAATTGTCCGGCGTGCGAACACCACATCCGGTGTGATCTTTCCCAGACTGCATGCTTCCCGACCGGGATTATTCCTCTAAAGGTTGTGCTGCTTCGCTCCATGCGGCTCCAGTCTATTTCCATTTTTTGAAGGGTTTCCTCGTAGATGAGGTTTAATCCGTTGCCGCCATCCATGAGTACCTTGGTAAGGCGAAAGCCGTCCACTATTGGACTGAGGACCAATGCGGCTGGTGCTCTGGAGCTAAGAGCTCTTCGCCACTTTTGGCCACCTGCCGTAGTATCCAACATGCTCTAAGGCTATGAGTTGGAGTGGCGCCCTCTGTGCTATGAATTTTGCTGGGTCCATTGAGCCATCCCTCCAGTATGGTTCCATGCCCTTTGGGGGTTTTTTCTTTTTGGTATGTAACCCAGGTGCCTGGTGATAATGCACCCTTTTATTTCGGACTAGGGTCGTATCCGGGGCCGGACTATCCCAAAATTTGATTTCGGTTTTCCAGGCGCTCTCCATCGCGCAGTACTTTCATACTATGGACGCCAAGTCAGCGAAGCGTGTAATTTCACGACGACCTATGGCGTTTAGGATTCCCTTGTCCGTGCAATTATTGCAGAAGAATGAAATTGCGTCCTCCTCGCGACAATCCTTTATCCTGTCCATAACCAGGAGGAATCTGCCCGAGAATGATGTCTTTGTTTCACGGGCTCTTGACGGATTTGGGATAGATCGCTTATGTTTGGGTGGGCGGGTGGGACTAAATTCAACCCGTCCGATCTAAGATTCAGGGGCCAAGAAGTTTCGAACTTGGAAGCTTGGGTTTTGGAGGTTGCCCAATGAATCTAACCCACGCTCGACTTTAAGTTCAGGGCTTGAGCGGTGTCCTCCCTCTCATGGAATCCGGCATGGAGGGGTCAGGAATCGGACATAGCTAGTCCTTAAGGAAGGAGAAGAGTCGCCAGATTGTTCCTCTACCACGGCAAGCGTGGTGGGTAGCCGGGAGAGTTGATCTCTCTCGGATCGGTTTTAGGCCCAATCGATCGTAGTCCATAGCGACTCCAAGAGGCGGCGATGCGATCCAAGAGCTCGTTTAAGGAAGAGAGCTCCATCGGATCTAACTGCTTTCGGCAAGTTCGAGTTGACGTGAAGATTGCTTTCGATGACCCGCGAAGTCATCGTCGGTGGCGGACGAACAAAGCGGTCATAAGAAAACCGCCTAGTTTGGAGAGTTTGGCGGTGGCCAAAGCTCCTTTATAACGGTGCCGTCTTTAAAAGACGGGATGAGGCATCCTTCCGACAGCAACGGCAGAGGAACTCTCAATGAAAGCACCAATGTCGGTGTCAAAACCGGCGGATCTCGGTAGGGGGTCCCCAATCGTGCGTCTAGGCGGATGGTAACATGATACAAGGGACACGATGTTTTTACCCAGGTTGGGCCCTCTCGATGGAGGTAAAACCCTACTCCTGCTTGATTAATATTGATGATATGGGTAGTACAAGAGTAGATCTACCACGAGATCAAGGAGGCTAAACCCTAGAAGCTAGCCTATGGTATGATTGTTGTTCGCCCCACGGACTAAAACCCTCCGGTTTATATAGACACCGGATAGGGTTAGGGTTACACGAGTCGGTTACAATGGTAAGAGATCTACATATCCAGATCGCCAAGCTTGCCTTCCACGCCAAGGAAAGTCCCATCCGGACACGGGACGAAGTCTTCAATCTTGTATCTTCATAGTCCAGGAGTCCGGCCAACGGTGATAGTTCGGCTATCCGGACACCCCCTAATCCAGGACTCCCTCAGGTGCCTAGGGCTTGGGAGGGGCGATGCCATGGTGGTCGACGTGAGAGGGAGCCACGGAGGGGGAGGAGATAGCGATGAACGTGAACGTGAGGGGGAGGAGATAGCGATGTCGTGGGAGTCACAGTATTTATAGCGAGCAATGGCACACCTACGTAAGATATGGACTGAGCTGCACTGACTTAACTGCAGGTCCAGTTGCATCACTGACATGTGGGCCAGACCCCTGTTGGGCCCATATGTCAGTGACCCAATGCACCTATAGTTAAGTAACAACTACGTGGGCATATTTGTTGGAGTAAATTACGGGGGAGGGAAGGGGTGGAAATATTGTTGGTCACAACGGATTGCACGAGCGCGGGGGGAGGAGAGTCATGCATGCAGATTTTTTCCACACGGGGTGGAGTGGTGGGACCGTCGGAGGGAGAAGGAGAGTCTGGCAGGCATATTGTTTCCACACATGGAGAGGAAAAGATTTGGAGACGAACGGGCTTCCTGCAGGTATGGGGAATGGTGCATAATAAGTCTCATCTTGCATGCCGGGCTAGGTATAGTCTCAAGTCATTAAAAACATACACGCCCCACACATGTTCATATTTCAAGGTGCACTAAATTATTGCATGGGATAATTAAGGCTGGCCATAATGGTGGTATCTTAGCTGGTATCATGCACACGGGAATAGCAAACATGCTGATGTGGCAAAGAAAAACCTCTAGTTCCTACTACCAGTGCGAGCACAACAAGTCAAGACCATGCGTAATTAATTATATTTTGGTCACTTTTTGTGTTCTAAAATGCCGGCCGGCTCGCGGAAGGACGTGTTGCCGGCACACGCGCGGATTCAATGAAGGTAGGTGGGGCAGTCTGAAGCCGGTTGCATGCGGCGAGGAGGCGTGTTCAGCCGGGCCTGCAGCGAGTGGGGCCCTCTTGGCCAGCACGTCGGTTCAATGCCTGCGTTATGAGAGGTCGCGTCCGTGTCAGAGCAATCACTCCCTCCAGTCCTTTTTTGTTTGGGTATAACAAAATCTCGTTTTCCATTCACATTTTACAAGTAAAATTCGTGGACAAACTTTGACCCGTAAAACGATGGGGACTAGTAAACCAGAACGGAGGTAGTAGTTTTTTTTAATCAAAGGAGGGTTTCCCCCTTCCGATTTTCATTACTGAAAACCAACATCTAAATTTAAACATAGTATTTGCCCTAGAACTACCAGGTTCAATATCTCGCAACATAAACCCATACAATCATGCGCCAAGGAGGTACATAGTAGTTAGTACTATGAATTCCATTTTCGCTCCATACCAATCGTTCTAAAAACTAATTACTACTTATAACGCGCCATTGAAAATCGGAACTCTTAACCCCGCTAAAAAATGATACTATTTTAAACGTGGCTACTCGATCTGTTGCAACTGGCGAGCCACCGCCTCCAAGTCGTTCACCTGTGGTCCCGACCATCAACTCCTACTGATCAAATTATCACGCGAGGTGACTATTCCTACAAAGGTGTGCTCCACCACGTACCCGGTACCCGCGAATGCAGCAATCATGCACCTAGGGTTTTAGGGTTTATTTGTTAACGTTGCCTTTATGTAACACTCATGTGTGCGAGACAGCGAGAGACCGACTGCGTGCGTGCACCTCTTCTCTTCGTATATGTACTCCACCGTTTGTCTGGTGTCCACAAAATTATAATAACTACTAGCAATATGCCAATGCGTTGCCACACGATCTGAGTAGATTAATACATATTCACCGATTTGATAGAAAAAAAAGTCTAGTTTTGAAATACGTATATCACTAAAAAATGTTATGTTTCACACAAAATATATTCCTTTGGCGGTTTTGATGAAATAAGGGAGGAATGTTGTTGGTTTCAAGATTCGAGAAGTGGTATATGTCTAATTTCAACTCTTACTAGCAAGATGCCCGTGCATTGCATGGAACATCAAGATCTTGTGGGAGAAAAGGATGAACGAGGGAAGGCCTTATCTGCAAATGTGGAGAGGAGTGCGGGTAAATTGCCATAGATTCGTTCCTATCCGTCAGATATAAATCGGATGGCCTATATTGCAGGATGGCGGGCCCACCATCATCACCAACTCTATTTTTTATCCCTACTCTTATAAAAAGCATAGTCGGTGATGATCGTGTGCCTGCCATCCTGCAATATAGGCCGTCCGATCTATATCTGACAGATAGGAAGGAAACCATGGCAATTTTGCAAAAAGATACCCACACCCCTCTCCACACTTGCAAATAAGGCCTTCCCTTGTTCATCCTTTTCTCCCACAAGATAAACTACTCATACAAATGCATCTTCATGTTCCGTGCAACGCATGGGCATCTTGCTAGTTGTTGCAAAAAGCCCATGTGTGAGAGAGAGAGAGGGAGAGAGGAGGAGGACGGAGTGCATGTGTGACAAAGACACAAAGAGTGTGTGTGCGAGAGGTATCAGCTTAAAATGAGGCGATAGTGTGTGTGTGTACAATCGAGAGGGCGTGTCTCAAGAAGGGAAGAAAAATCTACATAGATACGAGGAGCGGGAGAGAGACATGTATGCGATAGTGGAAGCACGAGTGTGCGGGTGTATAAACCTATCTAGAGGCTAGTCGATAAATGTTTGTGAGAGAAATACGAGTCGGGGTGCGAAAGCAAGAGTTTTGTGTGTGAGAGAGAGAGACGGCAGTCGGGAAGGGGAGTGGAAGCAGGAGTAGTGTGTGTGTGTGTAAGAGAGACAGAGGGGGAGTTTGTCTGATCGGTAAACAAATGAATAATGTCAGTCTGGGATGGAGACGAAAAGGAGCCCGCAACAAATGTTGTGTCTACAGGAGAGAGAGAGAGAGTAATTTTAGTGCTATGATTCATATCTAGAGACATATAGGGTGTGTGAGAGAATCCCATAGAGAGAAACACAAAGTGAAAGACGAGCGGAGACTGTGTGTGTGGCGGTGAAAAAGAAATCTTAGGTACCTAGTGATACGAGAGAACGGTAGAGACGTGAGAGATAATGAAAACCGTGTAATGTATAATGATAGGGAGAGTGCGACACTTCTCAAGGGAGACGTCGAGAGACCATGTTTGCGAGGATAGGAGAAACATGAAGTGAGCATGCGGGTGAGCTGGAGAAAAGAGAGTGATAGCTACATGAAGGAGCATGCATGCGAGAGAGATGGGCATGAAAGGAGTGAACATAAAAGGGATTCAAATATTTGAATTCGAGATGATGATACATGTAATCCATACTCGAACCAAAATTGATCTATCAAACATGCATACTCATATGAATTCACGCGCATCTATGTTATTTAATATGTAGATATTACTGATCCATACATTTTAGTAGAACATAATTTGGTTTAATTTTTTGAATTCAACCTTATGATTTTGAGATCATTGTATTTGTAAAGCATATTATACATATAAAGGAGCAGAATTCTTTGGTGTGCTTTTGAAAGTATATATAAAATGATGTATATACAATTTTATTCCAATCGAAAATGGATCCCGCCCGAAAAAAATAGAATACAAACGGGATTCGAATTGAGTTGGCACGGTAAACGTGCACTCTGTAAAATTTGAATGAAGCGGGGAAAGTCGCGGTAACCGCCCAAAACCAAAATCTACGAGATGGAAATTACTACTGCCTATCCCTGCCATGCAAAGCCTATCTGCTCAATTTCTATAGGTTTCGATAGGGGTACGTTTGTAATTTCACTCGAACGTGACATAACCGCCTCTCACCTGGATTCATACATGGTGGGCGCCAAAACACAATGTGTCCTCGGCCGAAATCGACTCCCTCCTCGATTCATACACGGTGGGCGCCAAAAACAAACTCTCGTCAGCAAATATTCGGTGTATGTGAGATTACCGTCCTATCCCCAACCGACTAATATTGCTAGGATGTAGGAAATTTGAAATGGGGGCTAAGTTTGTAAATTTCCTCGTATTTGAGACAACCGCGCCCTGAAGACATGGTTCCCCCCTTCCTCTCCACCTCCATTTCCCCATTCTTACTCCGTGGGCGCCAAAACGCCCTCTCCACCCCAGCCTCCTCCGTCTGCCACCCCATCCACCGCCTCCTCCTCCACCATGCCGGAGCTGATACCCAGACGCCGCCGTCCATTACAAGAGATCGACCTCTCTCATCCACGGCTTCGGACTGGGATCCTTGCATCCCGTCCTCTTGCTTCATCCCCACCGTCGTCCACCTTGTCAGCGCCGCTCCTACGATCGTCTCGTCCACCGCGCCCTGCCGCCACCGTCTACCCTCCTAGATCTGCTTCCACGCCGCTGACAGCCATCGCTACCGCAGCACCGTCAAATTCTCAGCAGATGCATACACGACGTTGCACCAGAGGCAGTACTCTTTCGTATCTGCTCAACTTATTTATCGCAGCAAGAAAATAGATCGCCACTGCTTTACTCTGATTTCTTGTCCATCACTTACTTGCTAGTTGAGAGCAAACATTGGTTGCGAAGTTGCCTTTGTCCGATTTGCACCTTCTGATCCGCCATGGCACGTCAACACTATACTCCCAATGCTTATGGTTTTCGCCTTTTATATTCCACACTAGTTAAATCATAGTAGACTAAATTTCAAAATTGGGTCAGTCGATTTTTCAGAGCTCGCTCGAGTTCGCCGATGCAAACGAAGGGGCTCGGGTGGGGACTTTGGTTGTTGGGGGAGCAGTGGTGGGGCCTCGCTGAACGAAGAAAACTCGACGCGGGAGGGGGCGGGGGTGGGGGTGGCGGAGGAACACAGGCGATGGGGGCCGATGGTCCGGCGGTGGCCCGTGCGGTGTTCTATATGGGAAGAATCAGAGAAAAGGAAGAAGAAGGGTTAGGAGACGTAGGATCTTCATCCAACCGCCTGAAATGGTCGACTGACCCAAATGCAGACATGCCTTTACATTCAGTACCGTCATCGCATTCGCTTAGCATCGCTCCTGAATCCATCAAGCTAAACAACGTGCCACTCATAATTCCAAACTTGTTGCTCAAGTACGAATCTGATATGATGCTGATAGTACTAAAACAGATAACATTTAATTGGTCAGCTAATGTTCCTACTTTACTTTCGAAAAAGCACGTGCACCACATATAGAGAGACAGCAGGGAGTTGCTTTCTTAATGCACTATGGTTCATCATGTGTGGGCACTGCGCAACGAACATTTTATTATCCAAAATCTGCTTGCTCTTCTTTAGCATGTTCCTCTTCCGTTCTTCTTTAATAAGTACTCTCTCCGTTCCTAAATACAAGTATTTGTATAGATTCCACCATGGAGTACATATGGAGCAAAATGAGTGAATCTACACTCTAAAATGTATCTGGATACATCTGTATGTGATCCATAGTGGAAATCTCTACCAAGACTTATATTATGGAATGGAGGAAGTATGATAGTAGTACAGTATGTTCCTTGTAGTGAAGATGAGCAGGGACATTTGCAGTGTAGAGGTCTATACGGTCGGTTGGTATGGACACTTTGAGCTCGTCGGGCCTCTTTGATTTGTAGGATTTCATAAACATGGGAATAGGATTTGTAGTGGCATGCCCACTTGAATCCTATAAGAATAGCAAGGAAATGCAGGGAGCTGTGTCGCCTTTGAGAGTTACACTGATATTAACAGTACCGCACCTTCAGTTGAAGAGAGCTGGTATCCGAAGGCTTTCTAGCCGTACCGGCAATACTAGCACATATATTCCAGCAAGTTCCACTTTGCTGATTTTACTCTAATGCTTACGGTTTTCCCGTTATATCTACACTATGATCTGTGTAGCTGCTTTGTGTCGCACTAGCAGCAGTCCACTCTTGAAGTTAAACACCGCAATGACTTACAAAATTGGCACCAAGGCATTGAGTGCCATTCTGGATGCAATGAAACTCATACGCTCACCACTTGTTGATTCTTGTTCAGAATATGATCCTAATGACTATTCTAACCTCGAGGAGTCAAAGTCAGATGGCCTGTCCTGTTCACCCATCAAGGTGCCTGTTCTAATTTGGCAAGGTTTTATTGATTGCGCGTATCTTACATATGTTGTCTTGCATTTCTTCTACTTTGTTGCACCGCCATCTGCTTAGTTTACTCATCATAAATGTCGAGATGCCATGCCCATCCATTATCAATACATATTCCATCTGCCATCATACCATGTTTTTCCACTCAAATGTTGTTCTTGTGCATCGACATCAAAAGGAAGAGGCGATTGCCGAACTGAAGGAGCACCAGCAAAGTCCTTGAAAAATGTGGTTGTGCCGAGAAATCAGACAACACCCCACTTATATTGGTTGTACAACCAGTGACACAAAACGCAGGACTGACTCCAGCAGACTGTACCCATACTTCACTGGCCACACCACTAGCCACACCACACAGG
Source organism: Aegilops longissima (assembly GCA_021605205.1). NCBI lineage: Eukaryota > Viridiplantae > Streptophyta > Magnoliopsida > Poales > Poaceae > Aegilops > Aegilops longissima. The sequence goes on from CM038682.1 coordinate 463,496,115, forward strand.
ACCTGCACTCTAGCAAAAGGTATGCTGATTTCAGTTGCCATAGCACCAGCCGTACCATAGAAAAATCCCACTCCAGCAAAAAGTACAGCAAGTCCACCGGCCGAAGACCTATCCCAACTGCAGAGACGGCCAATTCCTGCAGATTGGAACCCCATTCCAGTTATTCCCAATTTAAAAGACAATGCTTTCAATGTTGTTAGGGACTACGTGCATATATTCCCATCATGGGGAGATTATAGTGAAGACAAACAACATTTTCACATCTTCATGTCCCACTTACGTGTAAGTGCTATTATTCATGGTGATTATTTTCTTGTTTTCTGCTGATTGAATACATCAATGATTTACATTACATTGTTGTAAGTAGGCGAGGATCAATCTGGATAGTCATGACGAGCAAAGCTTGCTTGCGCTTTTCAAGGAAGCATTGCAGCAGTATCGGTGTTACCTGAGGAAATCACACTTTGATGGCAAGTCTATAAACGAATTTCGGTGAAGTCTCCTGTGCTAAATTTAGAAGACATTGAATGGAAAAACTTTGTTATGCAATGGTCTCGTTCGAGGATGAGGTCTTGTCTATGATATCGCATGACAATTTGAACTTCTACTTTTCTCGCATGTGCCTTACGGATCTTTTTGCGGAAATCTGCTCGAAAAAGAATTCGGTTTGAAAAGAACGACAGGATATCGCAAATATGTTGCTCGCTGCTTTGCTCTTGTTAGTACTGTTGTCTGTATCCTTGTACTTGCATACATACCGGTTCATTATGTGACAGCAGTATGCATGATAGCTTGCTTATCAATTGTTCGCTCCAAATTATCTGATCTATATGAATGGTTACATTAGTGTAGAATATATCCAATGCCAATGAAATTTTTTAGCTCAGCATTGTTCTTGTAAGTACCTGCTATCCTTTATCAGTGTACTTATATTGACAGGTAGTTGTTCATGTACCATCACTCTGTAGCTTATTTTCCTTTGCCCTCCATTTTCTACACATAAGATCTATATTTACTCTTACCATAAGGTTGGATAACACTGATGGTACTGAAGAAGTTTAGCTCTGCATTGCTCTTGGATGTACCTTTTGCCTGTATCGTTGTACTTATGTTTATAGCTACTTGGTTATGTAGCATCACTCTTCATCTTATCTTAAATATTCTCCATTTTTTCTTATATTGTCACATATATATTTACTCTTAACAAAATGTAGAATAAAGGCAATGCTTATGAAGAAGATTTTGTGGTAAACTTCTTGAATTGCCCCCCATCAGCATGGACAAGGGCTTTATAGAGCTTGCCTTCACCAATAGTGTAAGTTTGTCCTTCTCAAGCCTTCAAACTTTGTTGTGTGTATTGGTTAGGCATGACTGCAACAACTGTTTATTTTTGGTGTTTGCATCAAATTGCATGTTTAAAGTTTATTATGTACTCCAGTTCATAAACAAAAGTTTGTCCTTCTCAATTTAAGTTTTCAGTTGTACAACCAAGTTCCTTCTTCATACCATGTAAATTAAACTATACAGAGCAAGTGATCTTATTTTGCCAATCTGAAATGGGATAAATTGACAGCACACTAACCATTGATACTTATGAGTTCTTGATCTGTAATCCAGTGGCGTCGTGAAGCTGCCAACTCCTTCACAGTGTCATTTCCTGCCATGTCTTGAACTGAACAATACCATATTGTGTTAATGCTATTTTAAACTGTGTCACTTTATTCGTCAGTAAGAAATGTGATGAATTGTCAAGACTTGATACTTATATGTGCAAAACCTGTCATCGTCATCGCTTGTTTATCTTTCGAGTGAGGAGGATATAAGTGTCAAACAAGTGCAGTCTCGCCAGCTTGCTCAGCTGCTTGCGCTGCAGCTCCCGAGCAGGGCTAACCTTTCTTGAACTCTATTGAAGTGCTGTCGGTTTTTTATATTATTTTGTCAGCGTGTTTAGTTGCACTGGTGGCGATCTTTGATGCCCAGTGTATGTAATCTGCTGTCTTCTTGTGCTTTATTATCATAGTGGCGAACTTTGATGCCCATTGGATGTAATATGCCGTAATTGCTTTATTGTATAGTCTAGGTTTTTTTCTTATTCACGATGCTGCAGTTATTTTACCGTATATATATCCTGTCTTCGCAGTAAACCGGCCAAACCGTAAATTACAGTACATAATCGGGCCGTCATGCAAATCACCATGTATGATCCGCATCATGGGCCCCGTCATCTTGGTCCGTTAACAGGCCTAAATGTAAATTGGCCCACTAGTAGATTCGGGCCTTTAATAGGCCAAGTAAACCGCCGGCCCTATTTTCCCAAGAAAACTCAATGGGCCTTTAGGAGGTGAAAAGTAGGTTGGGCCCAAACGCGTGCGAACAGCTCACGGGCGGCAAGCAGGCGAAATAGACCCCGGCCCATGAATGTGTCAATCAAATCATGGGCTTATAATAGGCCAAAATTGTCTCGGTCCTTGTTTGGCCCAATCAGATTATCGGCTGCGAGCAGGCCGGATGCAAACCGGGCCGAAGTTAGGCCCAACTATATGACGGGCTTTTAACAGGCCAAAATTAATATAGGGCCAAAATGTTAGACGGGCCCTTAATAGGCCGAAACTAATATTAGGTCGAATTACTAAATGGGCCTTTAGCAAATGGGCCCAAAAGCGTAGCGTCCAGTTGACGGGCCGAATCTGATATGGGCCATAATTTAGCCCAAAGCCTCTTAAAGGGCCGGACCTGATATGGGCCGTAATTTGGCCCAGAACATGGGACGCTTTTAACGGGCCGGATCTCATATGGGCCATTATTAGGCCTGGAACGTGGCAGACCATTAATGGACCTGATCATATATGGGCCGACATTTGGCCCAAAACATGGCAGCCAGTTAATGGGCCGGCCTACTAGGGTCCTCAAAATCTTGTGGGCCTACAGCTGGGCCGGCCCATTAATGTCGGTGAAATCTCGTGGGCCTTTAGCTGGGCCGGCCCATTATGGTCCACAAAAATCTTGTGGGCCTTCACCTGGGCCGGCCCATTATGGCCCGCAAAAATCTTGTGGGCCTTTACCTGGGCCGGCCCATTATGGCCCGCAAAATCTTGTGGGCCTTTAGCTGGGCTGGCCCATTATGGTCCGTGAAATCTTGTGGGCCTTTAGTTGGGCTGGCCCATTTAAACTTTATGGGCCACTTTTGGGCCGGTCCATGTGTTAACATATCATAGGCGCATCTCGCCCATTGGACGAGTGACACCTGTGCCAACACGGAGCTGACACGTGTTTCCTCCAGCCAATGATGATTTTACACGTGGAAAATCCCCATTGTCGGGGCTGTTAAAGGGTTATCGGATCCAAAACCGGACCTGATAGCTTAATGGCGTTCCGTTACTGTGGATGCCACGTGTCGGTCACCCTTGACGAAAGCACTTCTGTGACGCGTGATTTATCGTCATGGAAGTGGACACTTTCGTGATTATAATTTTGGTAATTTCATGGAACACTTCTATGACAGCACAAGTATGACTATCTTGATTCTGTCATGTACATGCATCACAGAAAACGTGACCTACTGTGACAAACACGTATCATCACGGAAGTGTATTTTTTTGTAGTGTTAGTCGGTGGAACCATTCTCATGTAAGCGTACGTGTAAGGTCGGTCCGGGCCGCTTCATCCCACAATGCCGCCGAATCAAGATAAGACTAGTAACGGCAAGCAAATTGACCAAATCAGCGCCCACAACTACTTTGTGTTCTACTCGTGCATAGGATATACGCATAGACGTAGCTCATGATGCCACTGTTGGGGAACGTAGTAATAATTCAAAAGAATTCTACGTGTCAGCAAGATCAATCTAGGAGATACTAGCAACGAAAGAGAGGGAGTGCATCTTCATACCCTTGAAGATCGCTAAGCGGAAGCGTTACAAGGAAATCGGATGATGGAGTCGTACTCGCGGCGATTCAAATCGCGGAAGATCCGATCTAGCGCCAAAAGGACGGCGCCTCCGTGTTCAACACATGTATAGCCCGGGGACATCTCCTCCTTCTTGATCTAGCAAGGGGAGAGGATAAGTTGAGGGAGAGCTCTAGCAGCACGACGACATGGTGGTGGAGCTTGTGGTTCTCCGGCAGGGCTTCGCCAAGCACTACAGAGGAGGAGGAGGAGGTGTTGGAGAGGGGGAGGTGCGCCAGGGAAGGGGTGTTGCTGCCCTACCCCCCCCCCCCCCACACACACACACTATTTATAGGGCTAAGGGGGAAGGGGCCGGCCCCCTTAGATCCCATCTACAAGGGGGGGCGGCCAGGGGGAAACTTGCCCCCAAGTTTGGTGGGAGGCGCCCCCATCCCCTAGGGTTGCTAACCCTATGCGCCTTGGGCCCTTGGGGTGGCGCACCAGCCCACTAGGGGGCGCACCAGCCCACTAGGGGGCTGGTTCCCACCCTTTTTCAGCCCACTTGGCCCACCGGGGCAGGTGGCCCCACCCGGTGGACCCCGGACACATTTTGGTGGTCCCGGTACAATACCGATAACACCCGAAATTATTCCAGCGACTGAAACTGGACTTCCCATATATAATTCTTCACCTCTGGACCATTCCGGAACTCCTCGTGACGTCCAGGTTCTCATCTGGGACTCCGAACAACCTTCGGTAACCACATACAATTTCCCATAACAACTCTAGCGTCACCGAACCTTAAGTGTGTAGACCCTACGGGTTCGGGAATCATGCAGACATGACCGAGACATCTCTCCGGCCAATAACCAACAGTGGGATCTAGATACCCATGTTGGCTCCCACATGTTCCACAATGATCTCATTGAATGAACCACGATGTCGGGTATTCAATCAATCCCGTATACAATTCCCTTTGAACATCGGTATGTTACTTGCCCGAGATTCGATCATCGGTATCTCCATACCTCGTTCAATCTCGTTGCCGGCATGTCTCTTTACTCATTCCGTAACGCATGATCACGTGGCTAACTCCTTAGTCACATTGAGCTCATTATGATGATGCATTACCGAGTGGGCCTAAAGATACCTCTCCGTCATACGGAGTGACAAATCCCAGTCTCGATTCATGCCAACCCAACAGACACCTTCGGAGATACCTGTAGTGTACCTTTATAGCCACCCAGTTACGTTGTGACGTTTGATACACCCAAAGCATTCCTGCGGTATCCGGGAGTTGCACAATCTCATGGTCTAAGGAAATAATACTTGACATTAGAAAAGCTCTAGCAAAACGAACTACACGATCTTGTGTTATGCTTAGGATTGGGTCTTGTCCATCACATCATTCTCCTAATGATGTGATCTCGTTATCAACGAACCCAATGTCCATGGTCAGGAAACCACAACCATCTATTGATCAACGAGCTAGTCAACTAGAGGCTTACTAGGGACATATTACGGTCTATGTATTCACACATGTATTACGGTTTCCGGTTAATACAATTGTAGCATGAACAATAGACAATTATCATGAACAAGGAAATATAATAATAACCACTTTATTATTGCCTCTAGGGCATATTTCCAACATTTACCTTGTCCAAGACGTACACAAGTGGTGCCATATCCCGTGGTTTACCTTCATCTTCCACCTGCAAATCTTTTCTGATACCCAGGTGTGTCAAATCAATCCTAGATTTTAAGGTATCTTTTGTCTTGCCTTCAGTATTAAGAAGCGTGCCGATAATGTTGTCACATATATTTTTCTCGATGTGCATCACATCAAGATTATGCCACAAATCCAAATCTTTCCAATACTCCAAGTCCCATAAAGTGGACCTGTGGGTGAACAATAATCTCTCTTCTGCCATGGCACGCTTCCTTTTCCCGCTACCATTATCAGGATGGTTTCCTGGTGTAATATGCCCGACCTTCTCTAATTCAGCTTGCAACTCATCGGCGGTGAGCCTCTTTGGAGCATCACAGTTTTCATGCTTTGCATTGAACACATATCTTCGGTATTTTGTAGGACACGGCTTGTCCTTGGCAAGGAAATGACGGTGTCCAATGTAACAGATCTTGCTAAGTATTGCGTATGACAGCGGATTCCTGTCATAGCGAACACATGCATTGTAACCATGTGTCGTTCGCCCTGACATAGTGCACAAAGCTGTATAATCATGGATGCACCAAATTATAACAGCATGTAGAAAGAAATCAGCTGGTGGGCTGCTATATAGGTCTCGAGTGAGAACACCCCTCCATAGCTGTTGAAGTTCCTCCACAAGAGGCTCCATGAATAAATCAAAATCCTTTCCAGGACTTTTTGGACCTGGGATGAGCAAGGCCATCATGTAGTTTGATTCTTTGGTGCAGACATTTGGAGGCATGTGGTAAGGGATAACAAGCACTGGCCACATGCTATATGTGGTGCTCTGGTGGCCAAATGGGTTAAATCCATCTGAAGCTAAGCCAAGTCCTTGAGTCAGCAGAAAACTTTTTGTGTTTCTGATTGAAGATTTTCCAGTCATTACCATGAGATGGATGGCTCATTGCACTCTGATCTATGTACTCCTGGTTCCTAGAATGCCACAGTATATCCTCTCTTGTTTCAGCATCATGAAACAACCTCTACAATCTTGGTATAATTGGAAAATGTCTCAGAACATAATGAGGAATCCTCTTCATAGCATCGCCATCTTTCCATCTTGATGATTTGCATTCTGGGCATTCACTTAAGTTGGCATAATCCTTCCGGAACAGAACACAATTATTCTTACAAAGATGGATCATATCATATCCAATTCCAACTGCACTAAGGAAATTCTTCATTTTATTGTAGCTGTGTTGCAGCTCAGACGCATCTGGGAAAGATTTGCGGAAAGCAGCCAACATCGCATCGAATGATTTGTTGGTCATCCGCTCAAATGTCTTCACCTGAAGAAAGGTGACCATAGCTGAGAATACTGACAGATTATTTCCTGGGGTGACAGCCATGTTGCATTGTTCCAACATGCGGGCCCATCGTTTTTCTTCTGCAGGTGAAAGTTCATGAAATGTGAGAGCATTTCGTAGCATTGTTTCAATGTTGGTCAAACTCACTGGCTCCGCCACCACCACCACCTCCTCCTCCTCTTCCACCTGAGAATTAGGCAGATAAAGATGGTGATCTGTTGCTTCCACGTAGTCAGTAACATTGACGTTCATATCTTCACCATGATGAACCCACCAAATATATGTGACCGACATCCCATACAAGTGTAGATGATTTTGCACACTTTACTGGGGTCTTGTAACTGAATTCATACAACTGCTACACGGGCAGAGCACATCTGATTCGGACCACCGTACTCAGCTCTGATAAAGTTCATGAAGTTTTCTACCCCCTCAACATATGCAACGGAGAATCTTCGAGCGGAAGTTATCCAAGTCCCATCCATCTGCTAGACATACAAATTAGTTCTTCTACTAGATATTACAGGAAAAACATATATGTTTTTTTATGAAGTCCAGAAAAAATAATACCTAGGTCGATGTCTAAAGCTATGGCAAGATATTTGGACAAGCAGATCTAAGTAACAAAATATATGTAAAGCTAATTCAGCAAACAGATTTGAGTGCTAAATTATGGCAGGCTATTTCAGCAGTCAATGAGGCCGAGCACACAACCATCGAAGGCCATCTCAGCAACAAAGATCGAGTATAAAACGGTATAGAGCTATTTCACCTAACAGATTGGCTACTAGACCATGGCAATCTACGTCACAATAAATATATGGTAGGATATTTTAGCAACTAATCGAGCATGGCATGCCATCTCAGATAAGCAGATTGAGTGTAGAATAGTGCAAGGAAGCTTCTTAAGCAGAGCATATTGACTGTAAACTACTTCGGAAAATAGTGAGATTAACAGTGTCTATCCGCTAACATTCAGCGCTACTCCGACATGCGCGGGGCCTCAGTCTAGAATGAACGTACCATGGGAGAAGCTAACCACCGTGCGTCTCCACAAGAACGTCGCCAGCGGTGGCGGCATGGCTAGAGGATGGCAGTCTACGAGAGCGTACTGTGGGAGCGAGAGGATCGTCGTGCATCCCCTCGATGAACCACGGCGCCGACGTATTGGCGCGACGGGGAGGGCAGCTTTGCCGGAGCGAATGGAGTGGAGGGGGCGGGGGGAGGGGGTTTGGGGAATATTATTGGCTAGTTGGCCGAAAGGCGGTTGGATTTGGGATTTGGGGGGGAATTTTTTTTGGGGGGTATTTTAAATGCGGTGGGCGGGGAAGTTTGGTGCATGGTCGGTTTCTCCAAGTGCGGTCCCATGTGTCAGTGTGGAGGCAAGCCGAAGCGTGTTCCGTTTGCGTGAGCCATGTGTAGGACCGACCGTGTGAGGGGTGCAATGCGACCACGACAGGCGTGTTGTGAGTGTACCTCCTTTTTTTCATTTTAAACTTGGTGCTTCGCGCGAGCCATCGATACTACTACTAGTAATCCGGTAATCCCGACTAAAACGGCGCGGTCGGGTCTTTTCCCGTGCGATATGCTGGGAGCTTGGCTTGATTGGTTTTTTTAGGACGAGTAATGCTACACCAACGTAATCCCAGTTATGTAATTAACGTAATGTGAAACATGTGGGCTGTTGATTGGAGATTGGGGGGAGGGAGGGGCCCACCACCATGAAAATCAGGGGGGGGAGAGAGAGAGGCAATTTACGTTAACCCTTTCGTAGGTTCCCGTAGATGTAGAAAGATGTGAAATGCGTGAATGTGTAGTGGACGTACTATTGGAGTGCCTAAGATAAATTGTGTATGTAGACCCAATGTGTTTATTTACTTCGCATGTTAGCTTTGTCTCGGGTCAAACCTTCTAAGTTTATACACACAAAAACGAATCATCATTCCATATATTCGCATGTTAGCTTTGTCTCGGGTCAAACCTTCTAAGTTTATAAACACAAAAACGATTCATCATTCCATATATTTTGATTCTCCTACAATATATCACTATTATTGTGAAAGTTCATATACATCGGACGAGATTCATGCAAACACGGTAGATTTTCATTACATTTCAAACTTTTATAGGACAGAAAAATAAAAGAAACCCGACCCCAAACCTATTCTACGGCGGCGACTGATATCCTCCATCTGTGATCTCCATGTACGGGGGCGGGGTACAAGACCCGTGAAGTGAAGGTGCGGTCTCCGGCGAGGAAGAGTAGAACACGGGAGACTGACCAGCCAGTTGGAACACCATGACGTGACGCCTCCCATGCCCTACTCATCCTCAGAGGGGTCCCTGACGACCTCCGCGGTGCCGGTGGACGTGAGGTCGATGATGATGGATGTGGACGGTTGATGTCTACTATGCAACTTTATTCTGGTAGACACGTCTTGGGCCTCCAAGCGCAGAGTTTTGTAGGACAATAGCAATTTTCCCTCAAGTGGATGACCTAAGGTTTATCAATCCATGAGAGCTGTAGGATGAAGATGGTCTCTCTCAAATGACCCTGCAACCAAATACAAGAAATATCTTGTGTCCCCAAAACACCCAATACAATGGCAAATTGTATAGGTGCACTAGTTCGGCGAAGAGATGGTGATAAAAGTGTAATATGGATGGTAGAAATATATTTTTATAATCTGAATAAAACAAAACAACAAGGTAGCAAATAGTAAACGGGCACAAAAACGGTATTGCAATGCTTGAAAACAAGGCCTAGGGTTCGTACTTTCACTAGTGCAACCTCTCAACAATGCTAACATAGTTGGATCATATGATTATCCCTCAAAGTGCAATAAAGAATCACTCCCGAGTTCCTATTAGCGGAGAACAAAAGATAGAAATTGTTTGTAGGGTACGAAACCACCTCAAAGCTATTCATTCCGATCGATCTATTCAAGAGTTCGTACTAAAATAACACCAAAGCAAATTCATATTCATAATACTCAATCCACACAAAGAACTACAAAGAGACCCCAAAGTTTCTATCGGAGAAAAGATAATAAAAACGTGCATCAACCCCTATGCATAGATTACCCCAATATCACCTAGGGAATCCACAAGTTGAGTGCCATAACATACATCAAGTGAATCAATATGATACCCCCATTGTCACCTCAAGTATTCATACCGCAAGACATACATCATGTGTTCTCATATCTGAATATTCAATCCGACAAGACAAAACTTCAAAGGGTAAAGATTCAATTCATCACAACAAGACTATAGAGGGGAGAAAGATCATATGATCCATATATATTAACAAATCCCATGATATGGATCACGAGAGAGATAGATTAAACACATAGTTACTAGTACAAACCCTCAGCCCCGAGGCGGACTACTCCCTCCTCATCGTGGTGGCCGCTGGGATGAAGAAGATGGCCACCGGTGATGATTCCCCCCCTCCGGCAGGGTGCCGAAAAGGGTATAGATTGGTTTTCGGTGGCTATAGAGCCTTGCGGCGGCGGAACTTCTGATCTAGGTTAACCCCGAAGGGTTTTTGAATATTTGTGAATTTATAGGGTAAAGAGGGGGTGCGGGAGGCCAGTGAGGTGGGCACAACCCACCTGGGCACGCCTGGGCCCCCAGGCACGCCCTGGTGGGTTGTGCCCCCCTCGAGGCACCCCCAGGTGTTGCTTTGGCCCATCTTGGGTGTTCTAGTCCATAAAAAATCTCCAACAAGTTTCGCGGTGTTTGGACACCGTTTGATATTGATTTCCTGCGATGTAAAAAACAAGCAAAAACAGCAACTGGCACTGGGCACTGGGTCAATAGATTAGTCCCAAATATAAAGTTGCTATAAAATGATTGCAAAACATCCAAGAATGATAAAATAATAGCATGAATACTTCATAAATTATAGATACATCAGAGACGTATCAGCATCCCCAAGCTTAATTCCTACTCGTCCTCGAGTAGGTAAATGATAAAAGAAATAATTTATGAAGTGTGAATGCTAGCAAAGTACACAAGTTAGATCAATGACAATTTCAATGGCCTTTCCTAGCATCATAACAGCAATTCTTTCTTATAAAACTTCTCATGTTATAGTAGCAACCAATTCACATGTTAAGGTTCAAACAATGAACTCTCTTGAAACTCAACAACCTATGTTCTTAGTCACCAAGCAATTGCCATTCAACTTATTCAACAGAGTTTAAGTAAGAGCTCCACATACTCAACTATCATATAGTCTTGTATGATTGCTAACAATCACCGCATACACATGAGCAAAACGCTTCAACCAGACACATAGAAAGATAGGGGCTTATTGTTTTGCCTCCCAACGTATTCACCTCAAGGGTGATGTCAACAATAATAACTCATGCTACCCATATTCAACTGGACATATGTGCCTAGATCTTTCCTCACCACATGATGCTTGCCAAAGGAAAAAAATAAAAAGGAATAGAGAGAAAAAGTTTGACTCTTTGCATAAAAGTAAATACATAAAAGTAAAAGATAGTCCCTTCACAGAGGGAAGCAAAGGTTGCCATGCACTTATTTGTTTGTATGCTCAACCCCTTAGTGCAAAAGAATGTCACGTTATATTGCCCCTTATGATAGCAACCTTTATTATGCAGTCTGTCGCTTTTATTCTTTGCCATCACAAGTTCGTACTACGCTCAATTTTCTCTTACACTAAATGATCTAACACTTTTAGAAGCAATTTTTATTACCTTATTGCACCGATGACAACTTACTTGAAGGATCTTGCTCAATCCTTAGGTAGGTATGGTGGACTCTTGAAAATAAGATTTGGGTTTAAGGGTTTTTGGATGCACAAGTAGTATCTCTACTTGGTGCGGAATTTTTGGCTAGCAAAGATGGGGGGCAAGCACCACATGTTGAAGTATCTATGACAATATAACTTCTATGTGAATATGAACAAACATAAATCATTACGTTGTCTTCCATGTCCAGCGTCAACCAACAATTTTGGCATATAATATTTTGATGGGGGCTCACAATCACAAAAGATTTCCAGGATAGTGTATTTGCATGTGAAAGTTCTCTTCCTTATACTAATTATTCGTGAATTGCTTGTATGACCAAAATTGTGATTGTCAAGCCTCAAAAGATTTCACTTTCTAAACCCAATTTGAATCTGCCACTAGGCATGATATGATATCAACTTCATGATATAAGTGAAGCACAAGAGCAATTCCAAAGAAAAGAGCTTCATTGACGGGATGTGAGTGCCGCTTACCTAGCCTCCCTGGCAACTACTTGAGGACTCTATTTTATTTAAAAACTTTCAGATCTAAGTATTTTATTCAAAAACAAGCAAAACAAAATAAAATGACATTCCAAGGATAGCACACATCATGTGAAGAAGCAAAAACTTAGGGTCAACCGATACTAACCGATAATTGTTGAAGAATAAAGGTGGGATGCCTACCGGGGCATCTCCAAGCTTAGATGCTTGAGACTTCTTGAAATATTATCTTGGGGTGCCTTGGGCATCCCCAAGCTTGAGCTTTTTTGTCTCCTTAATTCCTCCCATATCACGGTTTTCCTAAATCTCAAAAGCTTCATCCGCACAAAACTCAACAAGAACTCGTAAGATAAATTAGTATAAACTAATGCAAAAACCTTATCAATCTCTACTGTAGCAAATCACTAAAATTATTATTCAACATTGCATACTAAATGCCTCTGCATATTTAGTACTCCTATCCTCAAATAGATTCATTAAACAAGCAAGCATATGCAAACATAACAACAATCTGCCAAAACAGTACAGTCTGTAAAGAATGCAAGAGTATCGATACTTCTTAAACTCCAAATATTATGAAAATATACCACACTTTAGAAAATTTATCATAGCTTATTTTTCAAAAAGTTTCAACATTTTATCACATTCTGACTTTTCTAGGTAATTTTTGCAACAACGGTAAACTTTCTATTTTCAAACAGCAACATGTAGACTTGTAAAATAAGCATGGCAAAGGCTATACTTGATATTTTTATTGAAAATAAAGATGAAAAATATTATTTTAAATAACATCAAGCAAATCCTAACAAAGTAAATTGATGCTCCAAGCAAAACACATATCATGTCACGAATGAAAATATAGCTCCAAGTGAGGTTACCGATAATGTTGGAGACGAAAGAGGGGATGCCTTCCAGGGCATCCCCAAGCTTAGTTGCTTGGATCTTCCTTGAATATTACCTTGGGATGCCTTGGGCATCCCCAAGATTAGTGTCTTGTCACTCCTTATTCTTTTTTTTCAAGGATACGTCAAGCAGATGTATCGAGATCAAAGATAGAAGATGCCAAGATGGCGAGTTATTACAACGTTACAACAACCAAACAACCCCCAGATGCACGAGCCTGAGACTGCATGCTGACTACTCGCTATCGCCCACCCTATCTATCCTGACTGGGAGCGATCCTGCCTCCCGCAACAGTGTCGCAGCCCTCCAGTTTTGTGCCTCCGCTTCGATCTGTCGCAGAACCTCATTGACGGAAGGTGAAGCTCCGTGGAACACGATGTCATTCCTATGTTTCCATAGGGTCCAAGCCACTAGGGTGATCACCGTCCATGCTTCTTTTCTTTTGTTCTTCTGGATGTTGAGGGAGGTCCACCATCCCACGAGTTCAGCCTCCGGTGCAGGTGTCCAGTGAGGCTTTCCCCAGTTACCCATGATGACAGCCCAAACTTGCCGAGCGAGAACACATCCAAGGAGTAGGTGATCAATCGTTTCTGGCTCCTGGTCGCAGAACGGGCACGCCGCTGGGTGAGGCAGTAGATGTCTCTGTAATCTGTCTAACGTCCAGCATCTTCTCTTTGCCGCTAGCCAGGAAAAGAACTTGCAAGTTGTCGGTGCTCTGGACTTCCATATTTCTGTGACCCCAGCCGCCTCAGTTCTTGCGGCAAAGTGAGCACGATAGGCTAATCGGGCGGAAATAAACCATTATCTTCCCATGTCCAGACAATCTTGTCATCGATCCCTTCTGCAAGTTCGACACTCCGAAGTCGATCAACCAATCTCAGAATTTCTTGTATGCCCTGGGCGTCCATGTTGGGTGACACGTCACGCCACCATTGCCCAGACATTTCTTCTCTCACTGTTCTGACCTTGGTTGCGCTCTTCTTGATGACACTGAATAGGTTTGGCATGATGTCATGTATGCGTCCCTCCTGGAGCCACCAATCCGTCCAGAATAGTACCGTGGCTCCATCCCCCAAGATGCACTTCATGGCTGCTCTGTAGATGGCTAGCGAGTCCGATGAGACTTGGGGATTAAATTATGCCCATGGTCTGGTCGTATCCGTCCGTGCCAGCCGCGGCCATCTCGCTCTCAGCGAAGTGAGTAGGTGCAAGTTGGGCACTCCCAGCCCACCGTATTCCTTGGGCGAACAGACTTTGTCCCAGGCCACCAAACAGTGCCCTACGTGCACGTCGCGTCGACCCTTCCACAGAAACCCTCTACAAATTTGTTGGCAACTTCAATTGTCTTGACTGGAAGGTCCAACGCCATCATGGCGTGAATTGGCATAGATGCCAGGGTGGTCTTCACCAAATCCAGTCGTCCTACACGATACAGTAGTCTCGCTTGCCAAGCGGGTAGTCTGTCAGCCATCTTATCCACCAGATATTGCAGTTGACTCGCCATGATCTTCCGTAGTCCCAACGGCAAGCCAAGATATCTACAAGGCCATCCCAGCACTTGGCAACCCATATCAGCAGTTATCATGCTGATTTGCTCATCAGTGCACCTAATTGGGTGCGCGGAACACTTGGCTAAATTCGTGCATAGTCCTGATGCCATCCCAAAATCTTGCAATAGAAGTCTGCATGCCCGTATACTTTGGGCCTCCGGCTTGATGAATGTTACCACGTCATCTGCGAAGATCGAAGTGCGATTTCGAAGGCCTGTCAGCGCGAGCGGCGTGAGGACACCAGAGTCCGCGGCGTGGTTGAGTAGGGCATGCAGACAGCTCATAACCATGATGAAGAGAAGTGGAGACAATGGGTCTCCCTGCCGGAATCCACATTTGTTGTATATAACCTCTCCAGGCACGCCGCTGAGCAACACCCGAGTGGAGGATGATGCTAGCAACCCGGGGACCCATGCGATCCACTTGTCTCCAAAGCCTAGGTGCCTTAAGACCTCCAGTAAGAATGCCCAATCCACGGTGTCGAATGCCTTTGTTATGTCAAGCTTTAGCATGAGCGCGGGCCTTTTAGCCGATTGTAGCCACCTGACAGTGCTTTGCACGAGCATGTAGTTGTCATGGAGGCACCTCCCTTGTATGAACACACTCTGGTGAGCTCCCACAATGTCCGGCATCTCCGGCGCCACGCGAAGCGACATAACCTTCGCAACTAGCTTGGGAAGCTATGTATCAAGCTTATTGCTCTGAAATCTTTGACCTCAAGTGCCGATGATGTTTTTGGCAGTAAGGTGACGAAGGTTTGATTGATCGATGTTAGCCCCCAAAAAATCCAGCCTCCCAAAGGCCCTGAATGCATCCATCACATCTTCCTTGATGATAGCCCAACATGCTACATAGAAACGCGCCGAGAACCCGTCTGGTGCCGGTGCCTTACCAAGGCCTTGTGCCCTGACGGCCAGCCAAATCTCTTCCTCTGTGAAGTCGTGGTCCAAGTGCTGCAATTGGCTAGTCGGCAGTCCTATCTGGTGTAGGTCAAGAGTGAATGGTCTATCTGGAGCCTCTCCAAACAGATTGGTGAAGAAGGAGTCCACCGCCTCTGCCATCTCGTCATGCTCAGTTGTGATCACTTCGTCTACTTTTAGCTTTGTAATGAAGTTCTTCCTCCTCCTGTGGCTCGCATGGTTGTGGAAAAATTATGTGCAGGCGTCGCCGTCCTTGAGCCATAGCACCCGGGATCGTTGCCTAGAAATGGATCGTTGTAGAGATGCAAGCCCAAGCAGCTTTTGCTTTAGCATGCGTCTCAGCTCAACTTCCGCGTTTGACAGTGTCCTATTCTCCATTGCCACATCCAGTCTGAGAATAACCTCGGTAGCAATTAGCATCTGCTGTTTTATGCTCCTCATTATTCTCCTCATATCGACATCTCACCATAACTTGAAAACTTCAATCACACAAAACTTAATGGAACTTTGTGAGATAGGTTAGTATGACAAAGAGAAAACCATTTCACTTTGGTACTGTAAAATACAAGATTCATAATTGTTTCCACACAATTCATACTGTAGCATATCATTTCCACAATTTATATCGAGCAATATAAGTCATAGAAACTAGAAAACAAGCAAACTATGCATAGAAAACAGAATCTGTCAAAAATAGAACAGTCTGTAGTAATCTGTACTCAAACCATACTTATGTTACTCAAAAAATTATGAAACAATTAGTAACACGTGAGAAATTTGTATATTAAACTTCTTCAAAAAGAATCAACTCAAAATCACTCTTCTGTTAAAAATGAGAATTATTTTCGTGAGTGCAAAAGTTTCTGTTTTTCAGCAAGGTCAAATCAACTATCACCAACATGATCCCAAAGGCTTTACTTGGCACTTTATTGAAACAAAAGCAATAAAACATGATTACTATAGTAGCATAATCATGTGAACACAAAAACAGTAGGTAAAAGTGTTGGGTTGTCTACCAACAAGCGCTTTTCTTTAATGCCTTTTAGCTAGGCATGATGAGTTCAATGATGCTCGCATAAAAGATACAGATTGAACATAACAAGAGCATCATGAAGCACATGGCAAGCACATTTAAGCCTAACCCACTTCTTATGCATAGGGATTTTTTGAGCAAACAATTTATGGGAACAAGAATCAATTAGCATATGAAGGCAAAACAAGCATTACTTCAAGATTTTCAACACACACAGAGAAAACTTGATATTATTGCAATACCTACAAACATATGTTCCTCCCTCACAATAATTTTCAATAGCATCATGAATGAATTAAACAATATAAACATCTCATAAAGCATTCTTTTCATGATCCACAAGCATAGAAAATTTATTACTCTCCACATAAGCAATTTTATTCTCATTCATAATAGTGGGAGTATCATAGGAAGCTCGAATACTATAAATTGTTCCCACATTAAAAGAGTAATGTTCAGTAAAAGGATATTCAAAATTATGACAATAATTATCACTACTTTTTATAACATAAGTATCATCACAATAATCATCACAAGTAGCAACTTTGTTCTCATCATAGATAGGAGGCATGCAACCATCATAGTAAGTTTGATCATTCAAAGTAGGGGGACTAAAAAGATCCTCTTCATTAAACATAGCATCCCCAAGCTTGGGACAAACATTAATTGCAGAAAAATTCTCAAACATGTCATTCTCATCAAACATAGCATCCCCAAGCTTGTGGCTTGGCATATCATAAGCATAATCACTCTCATCATTAATAGTATGAACAGCACCAACGATATAATAATTGCTATCATCATAATTTCCCAAGTTGGTGCCAAAAAGATTTCCAAGATTATAAGAAGTATCATTATCTTCCCAATCATAATCATCACAAAAAGCAATAGGCATAACAAAATCATCATCAAGTGCATCATCTTCCACAATTATTTTTGATTCATTTTCATGAGGCACAACAATAATAGGAACAAGATTATTTGGGAGAGATACCTTTTTACCTCTATTCTTTCTTCTTTTCTTCTTATTCACCACATCATGTGTGGGTTTAATTAATCTTTTCAAGCTTCTTATTGATGAGATTGGTTGGATAGGAAGCTCCTCCTCGTTACCTGACTCATCATAATAAACACTAGGAGGGTATTTGGAAATATTTTCCCTTTCATTAGTACTCTCTTCATATTCTATTTGTTTTCTTGAATTTAGATAGTTGGCAATATAAGGATTCTCAATGCAATTTATCGCACAAAACATATAAATTTCCTCTAGATCAAAATCAAGAAACCTCTCGAGATTAAATTTTGGAATACCCTTAATTACAGGTTTCACTTATTCATACCCCAAAAGAAGACTAAGCTCTTTATGATGCTCAAGGGTAAGCAAGTTATCACAATTTTTGGACACGATTTGATCATGAAAGAATTTGCATTGGAGATTTAAATGACCATGTTCATTGCAAAGTTCACAAGGATGGCGAAAAAAAAATCTTTCAGCATAATCATCTAGCCTCTCTTGTAACTTTTTTGTTTCTAAATATTTATGCTTCTTAAAAAATATATCTTCCCTTTTTGGTGTGCAATTGCACTCCCAATTCACTCCGCAAAAGGTGAAATGCTTATAAGAAACGTTTTTTTCATGACTTGTGCAATCATCATTAGCATTTTGGATATTCAAAGAATTCATACTGACAACATTGCAATCATGCTCATCATTCAAATATTTTGTGCCAAACATTTTACTCACTTCTTCTTCTAACAATTGATCACAATTTTCCGAACCAACATTTTCAAGAAAGATATTATAAAGATGATCAATAATATGATGCACCTCAATTCCATTTTTTTGTAGTTTTCTTTTACGAACCAAACTAGTGATAAAACAAGAAACTAAAAGATTCAATTGCAAGATCTAAAGATATACCTTCAAGCACTCACCTCCCCGGCGACGGCGCCAAAAAAGAGCTTGATGTCTACTACGCAACTTTATTCTTGTAGACACGTGTTGGGCCTCCAGGCGCAGAGTTCTGTAGGACAGTATCAATTTTCCCTCAAGTGGATGGCCTAAGGTTTATCAATCCATGAGAGCTGTAGGATGAAGATGGTCTCTCTCAAATGACCCTGCAACCAAATACAAGAAATCTCTTGTGTCCCAAACACACCCAATACTATGGCGAATTGTATAGGTGCACTAGTTCGGCGAAGAGATGGTGATAAAAGTGTAATATGGATGGTAGAAATATATTTTTATAATCTGAATAAATAAAAACAGCAAGGTAGAAAATAGTAAACGGGCACAAAAACAGTATTGCAATGCTTGAAAACAAGGCCTAGGATCTGTACTTTCACTAGTGCAACCTCTCAACAATGCTAATATAGTTGGATCATATGATTATCCCTCAAAGTGCAACAAAGAATCACTCCTGAGTTCCTATTAGCGGAGAACAAAAGATAGAAATTGTTTGTAGGGTACGAAACCACCTCAAAGCTATTATATCAGATCGATCTATTCAAGAGTTCATACTAAAATAACGCAAAGCTATTTTTTTCGTTTGATCTATCCTAGAGTTTGTACTAAAATAACACCAAAGCAAATTCATATTCATAATACTCAATCCACACAAAGAACTACAAAGAGACCCCAAAGTTTCTATCAGAGAAAAGATAATAAAAACGTGCATCAACCCCTATGCATAGATTACCCCAATATCGCCTCGGGAATCCGCAAGTTGAGTGCCATAACATACATCAAGAGAATCAATATGATACCCCATTGTCACCTCAAGTATTCATACCGCAAGACATACATCATGTGTTCTCATATCTGAATATTCAATCCAACAAGACAAAACTTCAAAGGGTAAAGATTCAATTCATCACAGCAAGAGTATAGAGGGGAGAATAATCATATGATCCATTTATATTAACAAAGCCCATGATATAGATCACGAGAGAGAGAGAGAGAGAGAGAGAGAGAGAGAGAGATTAAACACATAACTACTAGTACAAACCCTCAGCCCGGGGATGGACTACTCCCTCCTCATCGTGGTGGCCGCCGGGATGATGAAGATGGACACCGGTGATGATCCCCCCCCCCCTCCGGCAGGGTGCCGGAAAGGGTCTAGATTGGTTGTCGGTGGCTACAGAGCCTTGTGGCGGTGGAACTTCTGATCTAGGTTAACCCCAAACGGTTTTGGAATATTTTTGAATTTATAGGGTAAAGAGGGGGTGCGGGAGGCCACCGAGGTGGGCACAACCCACCTGGGCACGCCTGGGCCCCAAGGCGCGCCCTGGTGGGTTGTGCCCCCCTCGAGGCACCCCCCAGGTGCTGCTCTGGCCCATCTTGGGTGTTTTGGTCCATAAAAAATCTCCAACAAGTTTCACGGTGTTTGGACTCCGCTTGATATTGATTTCTGCGATGTAAAAACAAGCAAAAACAGCAAGAATCGCTTTGGGCCTCGGGCACTGGGTCAATAGGTTAGTCCCAAAAAATGATATAAAGTTGCTATAAAATGATTGTAAAACATCCTAGAATGATAAAATAACAACATGAATACTTCATAAGTTATAGATACGTCGGAGACGTATCGTCCGGCGCTTCACCTGCCACATGCGCCACCGAACGTTGGACGGCGGAAAGTAGGACGCATGGGTGATGGTGCTCCCGTCGCCGGCCGCCAGCGTGGCCACCGCTTGTGCGGTCATATCCGCGTTCGGCTACGCCGCTATTGCTTTGCGAGCGGCGACTTGAGCGAGGGCAGCGACCTCGAGCTTCATCCCCGAAGACAAGCTCTCATGTAGAGCGTTCGCACTCGCGGTCATGGCGGATGTGGTGCCAGGTAGCAGGAGGATGCGCTATAGTGTGGAGTATAGCTGGGCATTGCCGCTTTAAGTAGCGCATTCCGGTGAGGCCAAGCGTCCGGGTGCGTCATTAAGTTGCCGGAGTTGGTTCCTCGAGCACCGAGCCTCTAAATGACGGCATACGGACAGACGCCATGAATGCGGGCAGCTGGCGCCGGCTGGGAACGCACCACGCGATGGCATGAGGGACGAGGGTTTTTGGTGTGCCAGGGTAGTCAGCTGCGGTCGTGGCAACATTGGAGGTGCCCTTTGCTCACATGCGATCCCCACATGTCATTGAAAAAGCAAGACAACCCGACATGGTCTCAGGTCCCGGGGATGTTGTTGGCCGCGCTAGAACACTCCGCGGACGCATCGCGGTGCGCGCGCACTTCGGTGCCCCGTGCATCCTCGACAAGCCGGGTGTTGATCTGCTGGTCGTGCCACTGCGCTAACGGCACCCTCGGCACCCTGAAGCCGACCGTGTCCAACGACGATGAGCGTGTCGCTCACTGCGATCGCCGTGTCCAGAGGAGGTGCAGGAGCTACGCCACATTGCTGGCCCCCACGACCAACATGAACGGTTGCCGGTGGCGAGGAGGTCGTGGGCTAGCTCCTCCATTGGACTAGTCTGTGCCACGTCGTCCCGACAGGTGTGTCCCACATGTCGGCTTCCTGTTTTCCTGGCCAAATTCGAGCGTCAGTGCTCCGCGTTGCACATTAGGCGCAGAACAGGTGGTTTTTGTGCCCTGGTTCAAATGTGGTACTGTACCAAGTTGTTACCCTAGCCCCAAGTATGGTGGTTTTGGGTACGGTACTACCCTTTTCCTTTTCAACTAGTGAAGTGTAATACTTGATTAAGTAGCCGGATGGTGTGCTAATGTAGGTGTCCGACTGTTTGAAGGAATAATTGAGGTGTGCTCGGTCCGTGCCCACATTTAGGGGTCCAACTTACCATGTTCCGTAGTAGTAACTATACTAGTCCCTGTGTACTCCCTCTGTTTTTATTTACTCCGCATTTTAGCTTTGCTCAAAGTTAAACTTTATAAACTTTGAAAAAGTTTATAGTAATAACGTGTACAATAACAAATCAATACCATTAGATTCATTATTGAATATACTTTCACATCATATAGATTTGCTATTGTAAATGTTCATATTTTTCTATAAATTTGGTCAAATTTTATGAAGTTTGACTACAGTCAAACCTAATATGCAGAGTAAATAAAAATGGAGGGAGTATCTTACTCCGTGACCAAGACGGAAGGGGAAATGAGACAATTTATTGTCTATTTGAGCCGTTCAAGTATAATCATGCGGCGTTGCTTATTTCTCGTTCCTCTCCAACCCTCTTCTCCATCGATCATGCCGCCCTCTGGTCGAGTCCATCCTCCCGCATGCCTCATTTGAACATTCCGCCGAGTATCATTCGCATGTGGGCCTAGACCATCACTACAAAAAAAGACACATCCTGACATTTTGGGCCGAATGAATTTTTTTCTGTCATGCTTATGACACTTATATGACGATAATTGTGACAAAACCCGATACCATCATAGATGTGGTGGGCACCTACTTCTGTGACAAAAAATCATGATAGAAAATGGGCCTTTCGTCCTGGGCGGGCCAGAGACGCAGCTGCATGACATTCTTTGGATATCCATGACGGAAAAACCGTGGTTGAAGCGAGGGCGAGGAAAATACCAGGGGGTTCCTGGTTACGGTGGGTGGTCGGGGCCGAGCAATGCATGGAGGGCTTGCGCGTTTCTCTCGTACACGTACGCGTGTGGGTGCGAGGCGTTGGGCTCTAACTGTACCCGAGCGAGGCGTTCACCTACTGAACCCGACCGATTGCACAAGCTACGCGTTACTGAACCCGAGCGATCGATCGATCCCTGGCTGTTAACAGAACCCGATCGAGCAATTCCTTGGCTACTGCTGCTAACTGAAGCCGATCAAACCTGCTGCCCCTTGATGAACAGTGAGCGTTGTTGGGGGTTGGATGAATAGTTCTTGGTGGGGGTAGGATGAACAGGACCCCGAGGTAGTAGAGGTCGTTGTCGCTGGATGAACAGGACCCTGATCGAGCCGGTTGGGGGTGGATGAACAGGACCCCGTGGAGGGTTGGTTGAACAGTAGTCGATGGAGGGCTGGATGAACAGTAGCCCGTGGAGGGATGGTTGAATAGTAGCCAGTGGAGGCTGGATGAACAGGAGCCTGTGGATGAACAGTAGCTGGTGGAGGCAGGAGGGAGACGCCGTGGATGAATAGTCGTGGGTGGAGGCTGGAGGAGGTCGACGGTGGATGAACAGTAGCCCGTGGAGACTGGAGCGAGGCAGTAGACGGTGGATGAACAGTAGCTCGTGGAGTCTCGTTTTGCGGTACGCCACACCCCTCCCGATGAACAGGACCCCCGTTTCGACTATAGGAGGTCAAAGAGAAGTCTGTTTCCTCTGTTTTGCGGTACGCCACACCCCTCCCGATCAACAGGACCCCGTTTAGATCGTGGGAGGTCGAATAGAAGTCCATTTCCTCAGTTTTGCGGTACGCTAGACCCCTCCCGGTGAACAGGATCCCATTTAGACCATAGGAGGTCGAACAGAAGGCCGTTTCCTCCGTTCTGCGGTACGCCAGGCCTTGTTTCGGCTGTTCCGTCCAAGCCGGTTGGCTCCCGATGAACATGACGCATTTCGTTGCCTCTCGATGAACACGACACAGTTTCTCCATTCCAACCCAACCGGTTGGTTGCCGATGAACAGGACGTTGTCGCTGCCCTTTACTACCTCTCCATATACACGAACCCTGGCCGTACGTGTGCGCGAGTAGGCATTCGAGACCCCGCCCATATGTATGTACGTGGTTGTATTTACTTTCTTGCACCCTGGCTGTACGTACGTGTACACGATATAGACGGGTTTGCATGACATGCTACGTCTGCGCCTCTACTACGACACACGCCTTCCTTACTCAGCCACGATTCATCGCTGCAGCCTGCAGACAGACCGATCGACCAGTATGTATGTACACGTTAGCGACCAGACAGACAACCCAACGTACAGTTCAACCGGGTGGGTCCCAGCTGTCAGGGAGGTAAGGAGGCACTTCCTTGCGTGCGAAGATAGTACTATGGGGGCCCAATTAGATGTCATGTCTACTAGACGCCCAATTAAATGGCATCATGCATCTGCGTGTTCGCACGTCAAGTGTCGGGAAAATTATAGGTGATACAAAGCTTTCCATGATCCCATGATATGGGCTTCCGAGAGCCCTTGGATCTGAGATCGAATGGTTGGATGGCGTGATTCTAGACCTATGGGTGAATATCCTATCCTGGATGGTTATTCTGCAAATTTTCAGCAACTTAGCATGCAACCGTTCTATCTCAAATCCAAGGGCTGTCAGCAGCCCGTATCATGGTCGCGCCTACCACGATCGTCGCCTCGCTCACGCGGTCACGCCCTTGGAGATTTCAGACGCCTATAAATGAGCATTATTTGCCTACTTCGCATGCATGAAACTACTTCCTCCGTCCAGGTGCGTTAGGCTATCTGATGTTGGCATGTCATACATAGTCATCACTTAGTCACTCATGCAACAAGGTTAGCTGTAAGGTTGGCTATAAGAATATTTTTTACTTCTCTCTATCTCTTTTTTCATAGTATTTATTCCATTTTCCAAGGAGTAAGGAGTACAGTACTTGGGACGAGGATCCCGTGCCGTGGGCTAGCCTACCTTTGAGCCACTAACACTTGGGTCCCATAGAGCATGGGGCCCACCTGCCAGTGACTCAAAGGCAGGGTATGGTAGGGATTTCTAAGTCAGAGGATCCACGCCCTAGTAGTTGGCACCTGTATACCATGCGGGTGGTCAGGAATCGGGAGACTCACACCGGTCGTAGCGCCATAGTTAAAATGATAATGGCAAGTCAAATCACAGGGCCCCACCTGTCCATCAATAACTCGCTGTCAAATCACATAGCCCTACGTTTGTAGCAGCCTACTCCCTCATCTTCTCGCCTCTACGTCGAACCGACTAGGCGGAACTGCCCACCTACCACATGGGAAAAGCCCCGCCCTCAACTTTTAAATATAATTTTGTATCCATGGAATGCGCCATGGAGCAAAGCCTCAAGAAAACAACGGTACACATGTACACAACACGCCCGTCGCGTTCGCATCACACTCCATACGGTCGGTCGGTCTGGCACGCCGCTCTCCGAATGGAACGCGCGTCATATTGCGTTTGCACACACATGTGGGACCGCAATTGAGAACCGACCATAGGCACACTCCCCGGCCCCGCAAGTATTTTTTACTTCTCTCTATCTCTTTCTTCATAGACATAGAGTGAAATTCACACATGATGTTGTCCATGAAAGCATTAGGTTACCTTGTCCCTTGTCTTACCAACAAGAGGGTTTGTGGCTCCATGAACTAGTGCAAGATGTGAAATTTGATGGCACTTGTCCTCAAGAACTCTCTAGTTCTTCTTCTCGGGATCCACATCATCTTGATGGGAATCCTTGGAGTCATAGTCGTACTTGATGAAGTAGAACTTGATGTAGTCTTGGGAACCCAGTTGACCAAAGTTTAGGAGATTCTTCAAATGCATCAATATCCTCTTGAAGCTTGTCCTTGCCTTTTAGCTTGTGGTCTTATGGTGGAAGATCGTCTTGAGCTTGTGTTCCCTTGAAAAAAGTGGGATCATACTTCTCTTGTTGAGGAACAAACTTCGTCTTGGGGTATTGATCTTCTTCCCACTAAACTCCATTTGCATTGAACTAGCGTTCAAAACCAATACCCTGATTCTTCCGGTGCCTTCCTTCCTTGTGTACAATTTCCTCAAATTGTTTACTCCCGGCAAGGCTCTTGTAAACACCTTTCTCTATAATTCCCTTCAATAAGTTGTTTTCTTGCTCAAGTGTAACTTGGCTAAGAGAATCATTAGTGGAATTAAGAGAACTACTAGAAGCAACAATGTTGGATTTAACATGATTATTGTTACTACTAGAAGAAGAATCTTTCTTGCTCTTGTTGCTAGATTTTACTTGTGGCATGTAAGTAGACAAGAGTAAACGCTTGGCAATGTAAGAAGAACTTTTCTTATGAAGATCATCATTGATTGCTTTTAAGAACCCATGCTCTTGCTCTAGATTGAGCTTTTCAAAGCGTAGCTTCTCCTGAGTCTTTAAAAGCTCTCGATGATCCTCTAAGGTAGTTTCATGAGCTAACTTAAGAGTGTTTAGTTCTTTAGTTAGACACTCAATCTCCTTCTTATCATCTTCATTCACTTTATCTTGATTAGCATGATTAATAGCAATTTTATCATAGTTTTCATCACTAGAGTTGTCAACAAGTAAATCATCATCACCTAGTAAATCATCTTCATCACTATTGAAATCAACATACTCGGGGTGTGATACCTTGGGGCCTTTACCATGAAGCATATTCCAATCCCTTAATTTGGTGAATCAAATATGTCATAGGAGTTGGATGACACAAGTGCAAGACCGGCAACACCTTCATCTTGAGTATATTTAGAGTCGGAGTGATAGCTTCTCTCGGAGTAGTTATCGGAGTCGGAGCCGGATACCCATTCACCAACATGAGCTTGATGTCTTCGTCTTGTGTAGCTCTTTTGATGACTTGTCCTTCCTTTCCGAATCATTTCTTCTACGAGAGGGTCTTCGTTCATAACGATCATCTCTACTCCTTCTTTCCCTTGGTGGCGATTCTTCTCTTTTGCTTCTCCTTTTAGGTGAGTCTTCTCTTCTTTTGTAGGGAGCGGTACACTCACTAGAGTAGTGTCCGGGTCTTCCATAATTGTAGCAATTGCGATCACGACTAGAAGATCTTTTGTCATTGTAGGACCTTGACTTGTGACTTCTCTCTTTGCTTCTATTCTTGTAGAACTTGTTGAAGTTCTTCACCATTAGGCTTAATTCTTCATTGAAGACTTGTTTCTCACTTGATGATGTAGGGGCATCACATGAAGCTTTATAAGCACCACTAGACTTGTTGTGAAGCTCTTCCTTATCCTTGAGCGACATCTCATGAGCAACAATTCTACCAATGACTTCCGTTGGCTTGAGATCTTTGTAGTTGGGCATCATTTGGATCAAGGTGCAAACGGTATCATATTTTCCATCCAAGGCTCTTAGGATCTTATTGATGATGAATTTGTTGGTCATCTCTTCACTTCCTAAGCCAGCAATCTCATTTGTGAAGAGAGCAAGCCTAGAGTACATTTCAGCGACCCCTTCACCATCCTTCATTTTGAACTTGTCAAATTGACTTTCAAGCACATCCAATTTGGACTCCTTGATGGAGACAGTACCTTCGTGCATATCAATCAAAGTATCCCAAATTTCCTTTGCATTCTCAAGGCGGCTGATTTTGTTGAATTCTTTGGGGCATAATCCGTTGAAGAGGATATCGCAAGCTTGAGCATTGTATTGCAACATCTTCAAATCTTCTGCGGTTGCTTCACGATTCGGTTTTCTTCCACCGAAGAATTCACCTTGCAAGCCAATACACACAATAGCCCAAACAGCAGGGTTATGTCCAAGAATATGCATTTTCATCTTATGCTTCCAACTAGCAAAATTAGTGCCATCAAAGTAAGGACCTCTACGGTGGTAATTTCCCTCGCTAGACGCCATACTCTCCTAGGTTGTGAAACCAAGGGTATGATCACCAAAGCTATGGAAATCAAGGTAAATGGAGACCAAAGCTCTGATACCACTTGTAAGATCTAAAGTAGGTCTAGAGAGGGGTGATTAGACTACTTGACCAAATAAAATTCTAGCCTTTTCCCAATTTTAAGTCTTGGCAGATTTTAACAGCTTAGCATAAGTCAAGCAATCAACCTACTCATGCAATTCTAAGAATATAGCAGCGGAATGTAAAACATTGCATATGAAGGTAAAGGAAGGGGTTTGGAAAGGCAAACACAATGTAGACACGGAGATTTTTAGCGTGGTTCCGATAGGTGGTGCTATCGTACATCCATGTTGATGGAGACTTCAACACACGAAGGATAACGGTTGCGCGAGTCCACGGAGGGCTCCACCCATGAAGGATCCACGAAGATGCAACCTTGTCTATCCCACCATGGCCATCACCCACGAAGGACTTGCCTCCTTGGGTAGATCTTCACGAAGTAGGTGATCTCCTTGCCCTTACAAACTTCTTGGTTCAACTCCACAATCTTGACGAAGGCTCCCAAGTGTCACCTAACCAATCTAGGAGACACCACTCTCCAAAAGGTAATAGATGGTGTGTTGATGATGAACTCCTTGCTCTTGTGCTTCAAATGATAGTCTCCCTAACACTCAACTCACTCTCACAGATTTCGCTATGGTGGAAAGATGATTTGAGTGGAAAGCAACTTGGGGAAGGCTAGAGATCAAGATTCTTGTAGTTGGATTGGAATGTCTTGGTCTCAACACATGAGTAGGTGGTTCTCTCTCAGAAAATGAATGTTGGAAGTGTAGGTACGTTTTGATGGCTCTCTCACTGATGGAGAGGAGGGTGGAGGGGTATATATAGCCTCCACACAAAATCTAACTGTTACACACAATTGAGCCAACTCGGTCAGACCGAATATATGAACTCGGTGAGACCAATTTAGTTCAAAATGTGAATGTTAGGCTTTTTGGTGGGACCAACAAGATCAACTCAGTGAGATCGATGAGCTAGGGTTATGGCAAAACCTCATCTCAGTTTGACCGATTACGTGAACTCGGTGAGACCGATTTCAGTAATAAGCTAAGAGAGAGTTGGTCAGGCAAACTCGGTGGGACAGATTGCACCTTTCGGTGATACCGAAACATTACGGAAAGGAAACAAAGAGCTTGCACTGCGAACTTGGTGGGACCGATCGCTCATTTCGATGAGACCGAAACGTTATGAAGGGAAACAGAGAGTTTGCAATCCCATCTCGGTGAGACCGAGATCCCTATCGGTGAGATCGAACTGATTAGGGTTTTTGGCTCTGGCTATGTCGAGTGAACTCGGTGGCGCCGGATGAATCAAATCGGTGGGGCCGAGTTTGACTTTAGGTTTAGGACATATTTAGATTTGAGAAAGTGGTTGAGGGCTTTGGAGCATATCACTAAGCATTTTGAGTAAATAGACCATTGATACGTCTCCAACGTATCTATAATTTTTGATTGCTCCATGCTACTTTATCTATTGTTTTGGACTATAATGGGCTTTAATTTCCACTTTTATATTACTTTTGGGACTAACCTATTAACCGGAGGCTGAGCCCAGAATTGCTGTTTTTTTTTTTGCCTTTTTCGGTGTTTCGAAGAAACAGAACATCAAACGGAGTCCAAACGGAATGAAACCTTCGAGCGTGATTTTCTCACGAGCGTGATCCAGAGACTTGGACCCTCACGCCAAGGCACAAGAGAGGTGGTCACGAGGTGGGGCGCCCCCTAGGGCGCCCCGCCTCGTGGGCCCCCTGTTGCTCCACTGACGTACTCCTTCCTCCTATATATACCTACGTACCCCCAAACGATCAGAAGAGGAGCCAAAAACCTAATTCCACCGCCGCAACTTCCTGTATCCACGAGATCCCATCTTGGGGCCTGTTCCGGAGCTCCTCCGGAGGGGGCATCCACCATGGAGGGCTTCTACATCAACACCATAGCCTCTCCAATGAAGTGTGAGTAGTTTACTTCAGACCTTCGGGTCCATAGCTAGTAGCTAGATGGCTTCTTCTCTCTTTTTGGATCTCAATACAATGTTCTCCCCCTCTCACATGGAGATCTATTCGATGTAATCTTGTTTTTGCGGTGTGTTTGTTGAGACCGATGAATTGTGGGTTTATGATCCAGCTTATCTATGAATAATATTTGAATCTTCTCTGAATTTTTTGATGTATGATTGAGTTATCTTTGCAAGTCTCTTCGAATTATCCGTTTGGTTTGGCCAACTAGATTAGTAGTTCTTGCAATGGGAGAAGTGCATGGCTTTGGGTTCAATCTTGCGGTGTCCTTACCCAGTGACGGAAAGGGTTGCAAGGCACGTATTGTATTGTTGCCATCAAGGATAACAAGATGGGGTATTTATCATATTGCATGAATTTATTCCTCTACATCATGTCATCTTGCT
Source organism: Aegilops longissima (assembly GCA_021605205.1). Taxonomy (NCBI): domain Eukaryota; kingdom Viridiplantae; phylum Streptophyta; class Magnoliopsida; order Poales; family Poaceae; genus Aegilops; species Aegilops longissima. The sequence continues at coordinate 463,525,652 of CM038682.1, forward strand.
TAAGGCGTTACTCTGTTTTTAACTTAATACTCTAGATGCATCTTTGGATAGCGGTCGATGAGTGGAGTAATAGTAGTAGATGCGAATCGTTTGATCTACTTGTCTCGGACGTGATGCCTATATACATGATCATACCTAGATATACTCATAACTATGCTCAATTCTGTCAATTGCTCAATAGTAATTTGTTCACCCACCGTAGAATACTTATGCTCTTGAGAGAAGCCACTAGTGAAACCTATGGCCCCCGGGTCTATTCTCATCATATCAATCTCCATCACTTTAATACTTGCTTTGTTTTTACTTTGCCTTTTAATTTTCACTTTGCATCTATATACCAAAAATACCAAAAATATTATCTCTATCAGATCTCACTCTCGTAAGTGACCGTAAAGGGATTGACAACCCCTAATCGCGTTGGTTGTGAGTAGCTATCGTTTTGTGCAGGTACGAGGTACTTGTGCGTGGCCTCCTACTGGATTGATACCTTGGTTCTCAAAAACTGAGGGAAATACTTACGCTACTGTGCTGCATCATCCTCTCCTCTTCGGGGAAAACCAGCGCAAACTCAAGACGTAGCAAGAAGGATTTCTGGCGCCGTTGCCGGGGATTCATGCAAAAGTCAACATACCAAGTACCCATCACAATCCATATCTCTCGCATTACATTATTTGCCATTTGCCTCTCGTTTTCCTCTCCCCCACTTCACCCTTGCCGTTTTATTCGCCCTCTCTTTCCCAATCTCCTCCTCTTTTTCTTGTTGCCTTTTCCTCGTCAGTTTGTTTGCTCGTGTGTTAGTTTGCTTGCTTGTCGCTATGTCTGAAATTGGGGAAATTATCGCTGATATGGGCGATAATAATATGGAAAATTCTGAAGCTCCTGCTGAAGAATCCCCTACCTATCACACAAAAAGATTTCGAATCGGTAGTGGTAATATTATTGGAAAAGGAGTTATTCAAGATTTCTTTACTTGTGTTGGTGCTTTACCCTCTATGGGTGGTTCTATTCTCCATAGAACTAGTAGCCTTGCGGACGCTATTGCCATGCTTATCGTTGAACTTGAAAGGCAATTTATGCATATGCACCCTTCTATACAGAGAATTTTCCTAGAATTTTCTAATATTGAACACTCCTCTATTAAGCGTGCCGCTACTATCTTTTTGGCTCATGAATTCAGGTTTATAATAAAAGAAGCCAAAGAAATCTTTGCGCATTATAGGGTGGAAGCTGGCCGTCCTCCCATAGAATCTATCCTTTTTGATCAAGAAGAAATAATGCGTTTCCAATCTATCAACTATGTTGCGTTCAATGAAAATCTTAGAAAAAAGGTGCCTACCAATATTTTAATTGATAGAATCTCTGAGCTTAATGATGATTTGGCTATTCGAAATAATGAGCTAGGATGCTCTCTTGAGTATAGGCTCACCAAGTTCTGTCAAAAGAACGCTTATAATGATGAATTGGTTGTGCAATACGAAGGGCCGAAAGAGGAACCCATACCTCCTAAAATTGATCTTGGGGACTTTCGCCCTATTAAATTTAGCCCTTTTGATTACTTTTTCTTGCCTCAAAGAAAAATTGCTGCCGAATGTAGAGAATACGAAATGAGTTTCACCGATCTATCTTATTACTATGGCACTACCTAAATCTATCCTTGCTTTTATGCCTAGCTAGGGGCGTTAAACGATAGCGCTTGTTGGGAGGCAACCCAATTTTATTTTTAGTTTTTTTTGTTTTTGCTTCTGTTTAGGAATAAATAATCCATCTAGCCTCTGTTTATATGTGGTTTTATCTTTTAATTAGTGTTTGTGCCAAGTTAAACCTATTGGATCTTCTTGGATAATAGTTATTTGATCTTGCTGTAATTTGCAGAAACTTTGCGCTCAGTGACCGAATTGTTAAAAATCACCAGAAGGTGATAAAATATTGATTCCAATTGCTTCTGATCAATAAACAAATTGTCTGGGTCGTCTAAGTTTGGTAGAATTTTTTGAATTCCAGAAGTTGACGTTAGTTACAGATTACTACAGACTGTTCTGTTTTTGACAGATTCTGTTTTGCGTGTGTTGTTTGCTTATTTTGATGAATCTATGGCTAGTAAAATAGTTTATGATCTATAGAGAAGTTGCAATACAGTAGGTTTAACACCAATATAAATAAAGAATGAGTTCATTACAGTACCTTAAAGTAGTCTTTTGTTTTCTTTCTCTAACGGAGCTCACGAGATTTCTATTGAGTTTTGTGTTGTGAAGTTTTCAAGTTTTGGGTGAATTCTTTTGATGGATTATGGAACAAGGAGTGGCAAGAGCCTAAGCTTGGGGATGCCCATGGCACCCCCAAGACAATCCAAGGACACCAAAATTCAAAGCTTGGGGATGCCCGGAAGGCATCCCTCTTTAAATCCACTTCCATCGGTAATTTACTTGGAGCTATATTTTTATTCACCACATGATAAGTGTTTTGCTTGGAGTGTCTTGTATTATTTGTGTCTTTGCTTGTTAGTTTACCACAATCATCCTTGCTGTACACACCTTTTGAGAGAGCCATACATGAATTGGAATTTGATAGAATACTCTATGTGCTTCACTTATATCTTTTGAGCTTGATAGTTTTGCTCATAGTGCTTCACTTATATCTTTTGAGCGTGATAATTTTTGCTCTAGTACTTCACTTAGATCTTTTAGAGCACGGTGGTGGATTTGTTTTAAAGAAACTATTGATCTCTCATGCTTCACTTAGATTATTTTGAGAGTCGTTAATAGCATGGTAATTTGCTTAATGTTAATATACTTGGTATTCAAGATATGTGAAACTTTATTTTGAGTGCGTAGAATACTAAGATAAGTTTGATGCTTGATAATTGTTTTGAGATATGGAGGCGATAATATCAAAGTCGTGCTAGTTGAGTAGTTGTGAATTTGATAAATGCTTGTGTTGAAGTTTGCAAATCCCGTAGCATGCACGTATGGTTAAAGTTGTGTAACAAATTTGAAACATGAAGTGTACCTGGCTTGTGCATCCTTATGAGTGGCGGTCGGGGACGAGCGATGGTTATTTCCTACCAACCTATCCCCCTAGGAGCATGCGCGTAGTACTTGATTTTTTATGACTTCCAAATTTTTGCAATAAGTATATGAGTTCTTTTGACTAATGTTGAGTCCATGGATTATACGCACTTTTACCTTTCCGCCTTTGCTAGCCTCTTCGGTACCGTGCATTGCCCTTTCTCACCTTGAGAGTTGGGGCACACTTCGCCGGTGCATCCAACCCCGTGATATGATACGCTCTATCACACATAAACCTCCTTATATCTTCCTCAAAACAGCCACCACACCTACCTATTATGGCATTTCCATAGCCATTCCGAGATATATTGCCTTGCAACTTTCCACCGTTCCGTTCATCATCATGACATACTTTACTTTTGTCATATTGCCATTGCATGATCATGTAGTTGACATCGTATTTGTGGCAAAGCCACCATGCATTATTTTTCATACATGTCACTCTTGATTCATTGCACCATCCCTTACACACGGAGGCATTCATATAGAGTCATATCTTGTTCTAGTTTCGAGTTGTAATCCTTATGTTGTAATCAATAGAAGTGTGATGATCATCATTATTAGAGCATTGCCCAAGAAAAAGAGAAAGGCCAAAAAGAAAAAAAGGCCCAAATAAAATAAAATAAATAAAAAGGGCAATGCTACTATCTCTTTTTCCACACTTGTGCTTCAAAGTAGCACCTTGTTCTTCATGTAGTGAGTCTCATATATTGTGCTTCAAAGTAGCACAATGTTTTTCATATAGTGAGTCTCATAAGTTGTCTTTTTTATACTAGTGGGAATTTTTCGTTATAGAACTTGGCTTGTATATTCCTACGATGGGCTTCCTAAAAATGCCCTACGTCTTCATGAGCAAGCAAGTTGGATGCACACCCACTAGTTTTCTTTTGTTGAGCATTCATAGCTCTGGTGCATCCGTTGCATGGCAATCCCTACTCCTCATGTTAACATCAATTGATGGGCATCTCCATAGCACGTTGATTATCCTCGTCAATGTGAGACTTTCTCCTTTTTTGTCTTCTCCACACAATCCCCATTATCATATTCTATTCCACCCATAGGGCTATATCCATGGCTCACGCTCATGTATTGCGTGAAGGTTGAAAAAGTTTGAGATTATTTAAGTATGAAACAATTGCTTGGCTTGTCATCTGGGGTATAGAAGTTGGGAACATATTTGTGTGACGAAAATGAAACATAGCCTAACTATATGATTTTGTAGGGATGAACTTTCTTTGGCCATGTTATTTTAAGAAGACATAATTGCTTAGTTAGTATGCTTGAAGTAGTATTATTTTTTATGTCAATATGAACTTTTGTCTTGAATCTTTCGGATATGAATATTCATACCACAATTAAGGATATTTGCATTGGAATTATGCCAAAGTATCACTCCGCATCAAAAATTCTCTTTTTATCATTTACCTACTCGAGGACGAGCAGGAATTAAGCTTGGGGATGACTGATACGTCTCCAACGTATCTATAATTTTTTATTGCTCCATGCTACTTTATCTATTGTTTTGGACTATAATGGGCTTTATTTTCCACTTTTATATTACTTTTGGGACTAACCTATTAACCGAGGCCCATCCTGAATTGCTGTTTTTTTTGCCTTTTTGATGTTTCAAGAAAGCAGAACATCAAACGAGTCCAAGCGGAATGAAACCTTGAAGCGTGATTTTCTCACGAGCAGGATCCGGAGACTTGGACCCTCACGCCAAGGCACAGAGAGGCGGTCACGAGGTGGGGCGCCCCTAGGCGCGCCCCCCTGCCTCGTGGGCCCCCTGTTGCTCCACCGATGTACTCGTTCCTCCTATATATACCTACGTACCCCCAAACGATTAGAAGAGGAGCCAAAACCTAATTCCACCGCCGCAACTTCCTGTATCCACGAGATCCCATCTTGGTGCCTGTTCCGGAGCTCCGCCGGAGGGGGCATCCACCATGGAGGGCTTCTACATCAACACCATAACCTCTCCAATGAAGTGTGAGTAGTTTACTTCAGACCTTCGGGTCCATAGCTAGTAGCTAGATGGCTTCTTCTCTCTTTTTGTATCTCAATACAATGTTCTCCCCCTCTCGCGTGGAGATCTATTCGATGTAATCTTCTTTTTGCGGTGTGTTTGTTGAGACCGATGAATTGTGGGTTTATGATCCAGCTTATCTATGAATAATATTTGAATCTTCTCTGAATTATTTTATGTATGATTGAGTTATCTTTGCAAGTCTCTTCGAATTATCCGTTTGGTTTGGCCAACTAGATTGGTAGTTCTTGCAATGGGAGAAGTGCATGGCTTTGGGTTCAATCTTGCGGTGTCCTTACCAAGTGACAGAAAGGGTTGCAAGGCACGTATTGTATTGTTGCCATCGAGGATAACAAGATGGGGTATTTATCATATTGCATGAATTTATTCCTCTACATCATGTCATCTTGCTTAAGGCGTTACTCTGTTTTTAACTTAATACTCTAGATGCATCTTTGGATAGCGGTCGATGAGTGGAGTAATAGTAGTAGATGCAGAATCGTTTGATCTACTTGTCTCGGACGTGATGCCTATATACATGATCATACCTAGATATACTCATAACTATGCTCGATTCATCAATTGCTCAACAATAATTTGTTCACCCACCGTAGAATACTTATGCTCTTGAGAGAAGCCACTAGTGAAACCTATGGCCCCCGGGTCTATTCTCATCATATCAATCTCCATCACTTTAATAGTTGCTTTGTTTTTACTTTGCCTTTTAATTTTCACTTTGCATCTATATACCAAAAATACCAAAAATATTATCTCTATCAGATCTCACTCTCGTAAGTGACCGTGAAGGGATTGACAACCCCTAATCGCGTTGGTTGCGAAGATATCATTTTGTGCAGGTATGAGGGACTTGTGTGTGGCCTCCTACTGGATTGATACCTTGGTTCTCAAAAACTGAGGGAAATACTTACGCTACTGTGCTGCATCATCCTCTCCTCGTCGGGGAAAACCAACACAAGCTCAAGACGTAGCAACCATTAAGCAACACATCATCCCCTTTTAATAGTATTGGCTTTCCTATGGACTCAATATGATCTTGGATCCCTAAAATAGAAATGAAGAGTCTTGAGCTTTTGCCAATACTTGTCCTTAGCATTTTGAGGGGTCCACATCTCTAGTCCATGCCATGCCAATCATTGAACTTTTTGAAATAATCATCTTGAAAGGATATTAGTTCAATGAGCTATCTGTTGTTAGGAATTACCAAAACCACCCAGGGATTAGTTGCACTTTCACCGCTCCTCTCCTCTTAAACCACCGTCGCTCCTCTCCTGTTCCAATCCAAATCCAGTGCTGCTCCTCTCCTCTTCCATTTCAAAACCACCGCCCCTCCTCTCCTGTTCAAATCCAAAACCAGCGCCGCTCCTCTCCCGTTCTAATCCAAAACCAGTGCCGCTCCTCTCCTCTTCCATTCAAAAACCACCGCCGGCGAGTGAATATGTTGTGGAGAAGTAGATCGATGGAGGAGTACAACCGATATGTGAGGATCGTAGACGGCGACCCTGTGAAGCTAGATAGGATGTTGGAGATACAATCTTGGTTTGACAACAAGGACCAACTAGCGGCGATATCCATGGCCAAATATCTGCAACAGAGCGAAAAGGCGGCGATACTCCCGAAGGGAGTCGCGCGGGAGTACATAGAGCTACTCCTCTGGGCCATGGAGCGAACAGATTCACCGAATCCGATTGTGAGGCAGCGGTGGTGGGAGTATCTATCCAAGATGGAGCATCCACCAGAGATTGAAGGATCGAGCATCTATAGGGTGTCGTTTGTGAGGGTGTTGTGCCAGAGCGAGCCGGTGGAGTCTTTGTTGACCGAACCCAACTGCAAGAGGAGAAAAGCAGTTGGCCTGACGACGCTTCCCCGCCATCCTCTCCCTCGCCGTTCACATCGTCTCACGGGGCGGTTGTCTGCGACTGAGGAATAGAAGGGGACTGCCCCCCCCCCCAACCCAATAGTCGGGCAGGTTGTGAATTGTCAGGAGGAGCTTAGGGTTGTCAGTATTTGCAGGTTGTGAATTGTGTTTTGTGTTGTGTATTTTGAGTGTACTTTCAGATATGAATATCTTTTGAAATTCAGATTTGCAGTATTGAGCATATGAAGTATTTTATGAATTCTAGAGATCTATTTTTAGCACTTAAAAAATGTACTTTCATATAAAAGTGCAGACAATGTGATTCTCAGAGAAGAAACTGCAAGTTTCAAATTCAGATAAGAAACTACAAGTTTCAGAGGCAGAGCATTTATATTAACACGCCCTTTTCAAACAAGGATTACATCATGTTGGAAGTTTTATTCATGGTTGAAAATGGAACTACCAGCCAGTTAACATCATGCTGATCAACACTCATGCATAGCACATCTTCATATGATGCACAGTCAAAAAGATATGCTATTTTCAAAATACCCACACAATGTCGAGTGTGCAAAAAATAGATAATACGAGGGACGAAGTTTTGGCAAGTGTTGGACGTGGTGTGCGTAGATGACAATGGGGACCCACATGTCAATAATGGCAGAGGTAAAAAAAATTGGAGATATTTTCACTGCATTAGGTGGAATTGAACCCGGGCGGAACAGCGGTCGGGTAGTGTCACTTGGCCACTCGGCTAGTTCAGTAGTTTCGATAGAAATAAGGCACAACATCTACCATTACTGTAGCATGCCTTCCCCGGCTCCGGTCCGTTCTCGTCCTCCGCCTTTGTGCGCTCGCTGTGGTGCCGCTGTCTGTCGTTGTGAACATGTTGAACAAATGAGATGAATCTGGAGAGGACTGTACATGGAGAGGCGGACAGTCGGGACCCACCAAATTTGTGGCCATACACAAGCAAGTGCCTCATTAAAAAATACTTCCTCCTAATGCTATATTGACGTTGGGGCCCACGGGTTTGTCAACATAGTTACATTTTTTAGGTGCTTCAACGTAGTTACTAAAGGAGATAAATTTACAACGAAGCCGGGGAATTGGCAGGTATCATTTATTATCATTGGGCCAGCAAGTATCAGCTGGGTTGTGGGTTGCCCTGTCTAGGCTTTTTTTAACATGCACAGCCCACGACATGCCGGTTTGTATTTTCTTGAGGGTCGTCATATATGGACCGGCCTATGGACCTCCCATCCTAGGTTTTATTTTTCCTGAAACATCTGTAGCCCAACTTATGTATTTTTTTGAAGGAAATGCAGAGGTATGTTCTATTTTTCTATATAAGAATAGGAATGCCAGGTCCAACTTATGTTTCCCTTCTAACTATATTATATATATTTATTATTTTATATGTTATTATATATTATTGTTATTGTCATCATATATTTAACATATGCTTACATATATGTTATCCCACGTCTTATTAACTTATAAAAATAATTTTTAACAATAAAATACTAGACTTTTTTACATTAAGGCAACAAAAATCCTAGTGATTGTGTACAAAAGCTTCGTAAGATTTAAGGACCAATGTAATAATAAAGCACTTATTATTTAAATATATTTATAACAAAATGCTCAGCCCCTGATTATTTTTTGATAACATTGTTGCGCCCAGCCCAACATTATAATTAGAACCAGCCGAGCAAAATCGTGTATTCCGAGAAAGTGCAAATGGGCTGTAATTTTTTAGGAAAAAATAAATGGGCCGCATGGACGCTACATTATTTGTTCAACCAGCCCAGCAAATTCGTGTATTTCAAGAAAGTGAAAATGGGATGTAGTTTTAAAAAAATGGGCCACATGGACGCTACATTATTTGTCAACCCAACCCAGCAAATTGACTGTAATTCTCAAGAAAAAAAGATCAAATGGACTGTTAATTCTAAAAAATGGGTTGAATATGTGCCAAATTTTTGGAGGCCGGAATGTGGGCCAATAGATCGAAGCCAACGCAAGTCGTTGTTAACTTAGTCAACAAATGATTTTGACATCGATAGACGTTGGATTTACATCCAACGACCGGCATCCATCTTCAATCTCTCGTCTTCTTCCTCCAGCGCCGCCGGGACCACCTGCTCCCGCCTCCTAGTGCTAGCAGCTCTGCGTAGCATGCTTCGCTATGAAGCGCTACCCCACCGCTGGCTAGGCCATCCCTCCACCCCTCCACACCTCCTGTTCTTCTCCACCGACTGCCGAACCACATCGCACTAGAATCAGTTAACCCTCGTAAACCTCTCTGTCTGCGACTCCACTCCCGTGTCTTCCCATCTCCGGCTCATTGCTGTCCGGAGCCTCGCTGTCATCCACCACCTTGGATACGCTCGGCGCGGCGTGGTCAACGTGGTCAATGAACGAGAGTCATCGGAAGAGGACTGTACGTGGAGAGGCTGACAGTGGGGATGCACCAGGTCCATGGACGCACGCATGCAACCGCCTCCTTATTACATAAAAATAAAATTATTCATCTACCAGAAAGCTAGGACCCACCACGTATATCTTCGCACGGAAGGAAGTGGCTCATTATTCCTGCCAATGACAGCTGGGACCCACCAGCTACATCTTCGCACGCAAGGAAGTGTGTCCATATATGAAAAAAAAAGATTCTTCCCCCTGACAGCTGGGACCCACTAGCTATATCTTCGCATGTAAGGAAGTGCCTCCTTATTCTCCCTGACAGCTGGGACCCACCCGGTCAAACGGTACGTAGGGTTGTCTATCTGGTCGCGAACGTGTACGTACATACTGGTTGGTCGGTCTCTCTGCAGCGATGAACCGTGACCGAGTAAGGAGCGGCACGTGTCGTAGTAGAGGCGCGGACGTAGCATGTCATGCAGTCCCTTCTATATCGTGTACATGTACGTACAACCATGCCGCAAGTAAGTAAATCTGACTACGTCACATTACATATGGGCGAGATTCGACAGCGTCTGACGGACGGCGTCTTGTTCATCAGCATCCAACCGGCTGGGTCAGAATGGAGAAACTGCGTCGTGTTCGTCGGGAGGCAACAGAATGCGTCATGTTCATCGAGAGCCAACCGGCTTGGATGGAACACCGAAACAAGGCCTGGCGTACCGCAGAACGGAGGAAATGGCCTTCTCTTCGACCGCCTACGGTCGAAACAGGATCCTGTTCACCGGGAGGGGTCTGGAGTACCGCAAAACAGAGGAAACGGACTTCTCTTTGACCTCCTATGGTCGAAATGGGGTCCTGGTGATCGGGAGGGGTGTGGTGTACCACAAAATGGAGGAAGCAGACTTCTCTTCGACTTCCTACAGTCGAAACGGGGATCCTGTTCATCGGGAGGGGTGTGGTGTACAGCAAAACGGGACTCCACGGGCTAATGTTCATCCACCGTCTACTGCCTCGCTCTAGCCTCCACGGGCTACTGTTCATCCACCGTCGACCTCCTCCAGCCTCCACCTGCGACTGTTCATCCATGGCATCTCCCTCCTGCCTCCACCAGCTACTGCTCATCCATGGGCTCCTCTTCATCCAGCCTCCACCGGCTACTATTCAACCAGCCCTCCACGGGCAACTGTTCATCCAGCCCTCCACCGGCTACTATTCAACCAGCCCTCCATGAGGTCCTATTCATCCACCCCCAACCGGTTCGATCGGGGTCCAGTTCATCCAGCGGCAACGGCCTCTCCCTACCACGGGGTCCTGTTCATCCAGCCCCCACCGGGAACTGTTCATCCAACCCCCAACAACGCTCACTGTCCATCAAGAGGTAGCAGGTTCGATCGGCTTCAGTTAGCAGCAGTAGCGAAGGAATTGCTCGATCAGGTTCAATTAACAGCCAGGGATGGATGGATCGCTCGAGTTCAGTAACGCGTAGCCAGTGCAATCTCTTGGGTTCAGTAGGCGAACACCTTGCTCGGGTTCAGTTAGAGCCCAACGCCTCGCACCCACGCATGTACGTGTACGAGAGAAACGAGCAATCCCTCCGTGCATCGCTCGGCCCGACCATCCATCGTGGCAGGAACTCCCGATATTTTCCTCGCCCTCGCTTCTACCATGGTTTTTCCGTCATGGGCGGCCCAAAGAATGTCATGCAGCTGCGTCTTCGGCCCGCCCAGGACGAAAAGCCCATTATCTATCATGATTTTTTGTCATAGAAGTAGGAGCCCACCACATCTATGATGATACCGGGTTTTTCACAATTATCGTCATAGAAGTGTCATAAGCATGACAAAAAACAATTTCATTCGGCCCAAACTGTCATGGATGTGTCCTTTTTTGTAGTGACCAAATTCACATGGTTACTTATAACAAGACTTCTCCCATGTCCTCAGGAACAAACATAACTACTCACAAAGCATATTCATGTTCATAATCAGAGGAGTATTAATTATTATTAAGGATCTGAACATATGATCTTCCACTGAATAAACCAACTAGCATCAACTACAAGGAGTAATCTACACTACTAGCAACCCACAGGTACCAATCTGAGGTTTTGAGACAAAGATCGGATACAAGAGATGAACTAGGGTTTGAGAGGAGATGGTGTCGGTGAAGATGTTGATGGAGATTGGCTCCCTCTAGATGAGGGGATCGATGGTGATGTGAGGCTTGATTTCCCCCTCAGGGAGGAAGTTTCCCAGCGAGCAGCTCATGGGAGCCCAGTTGGTTCTGCCCAAGTTCCGCCTCGAGACGGCGGCGCTTCATCCCGAAAGCTTCCTCTTTATTTTTTTTCCAGGTAAAAATCCTTCATATAGAAAAAGATGGGCACCGGGGGCCTGCCAGGCTGGCGGCAAGGTAGGGGGCGCGCCCCACCCTTGTGGCTGTCTGGTGGGTCCCCTCAGGTGCTTTCTGCGCCCAATATTTTTTATATATTCCAAAATAATTCTCCGTGAAGTTTTGGGACTTTTGGAGTTGTGCAGAATAGCTCTCTCAGATTTGCTCCCTTCCGGTCCAGAATTCCAGCTGTCGGCATTCTCCCTTTTTGTGTAAACCTTGTAAAATAAGAGAGAAAAGGCATAAGTATTGTGCCATAATGTGTAATAACAGTCCATAATGCAATAAATATCAATATAAAATCATGATGCAAAATGGACCTATCACGCCCAGCAAGTGCACTCCGGCAAGGCTGTCCGCATTAGCGTGACTCTTCTGCTAGCCGCTGCCAGATTGTCTAGAAAGTATGGAGGGGAGGAGAGAGAAACTGGTCATACCTTGCACCGCGTCCTGCCACCTACAAGATACATATGATTTTTTACCGGCCCCTGCCGGGAGCCAGAGAACTACGTGCAAGGCGTCCATCCCTCCCGAACCATGCGAACGCGGCAAGCACTTGCGGCTGAAAGGAATGGGAGGAAGTGAGGACGAAAGCTAAGTCCATGTAGTCTTTGCTCTCTTATGAATTTAAGATTTCGCGTTTGCTTATCCCTTGAGTACCGGAGTGTTCGTGCGAAGAAATCCTTCATGTAATGGCACCTTGCTAGTATCTCTGTCTGCACCCTCTTTACGTTCCAAGCCTGCTCGCAGAATGAGTGGTTGCGTCAAAAACTACCAAGGAAAAACCTGTCAGGATGCATCCATGCCAAGATGAATGCTAAGGGCCTCACCCTTACGACAATTGCGGCAAATATAATACCGGCAGGCAACCAAAACATGCATAGGGACTAATCGTACGAACACTGATGAGTGATCTCTAAGGGGGTAAACACGCAATTAAGATTAAGCAAGAACATCAGTTCCACACAAGCATAAATAAAATGATGTCTAAACATAGGACATGCATCATGTTTTGTTACAGGACAGTGCATTAGCGAGAACAGTTCAGTGCCAGGCCTGGCGACCATGTGGAGTCGTTGGGATGGAAAGGACCTTGGCAGCAAGAGGGGGGCAGCCTTCTCCTCGGCAGCAGAGATGTCCGCGCCCTCCAGCGGTTTCTTGAAGCCATCGGCAAGGTCGAGGTTCGGATGGCGGCAGGCGATATTGCTCAAAACCATGAAGACGGCATCGCGGGCAAACTTCCAGGATTCAGTCGTGAAGCAGACGGCCCTTCCCTCGTCATGCGCCTTCAGCTTGTCGATCATCTCGTTGAAGAAGATCCATAGCTTGACACCGGGGACCTCCTGCCTGCTAGCCGAGAAGACTGGCCCTTCCATGCCCACCGCTGCAATCTGAACAGTGAGATGCTCAGCAATGTCAATCAAGCTCTTGATCCAGAGATCGACCTACTCGGAATGATTCGCCAGATTCTCCTCTGCATCCTTTCGAAGACACCTTGCAGTGTCCAGGTCCTTCGTCAGCTGCTCCTCACGGGCCCTGCTGGATTCTACCGAGCTCTCCAGGGTGCCAATCCTGTCCTTCAGATCTTTGATGGTGACATTGGCGGTCCCGATGTCTTGACTCTTGGAGGAGAGCTGCGATTGTGTATCCTTTAGAAGGATCTCTGCTTTCTACGCTCCCCCATGAGGGTCATGGCCTCCTTGGCGCCTACCGGCAAGCTCTTCCGCTAGCTTGGTCACCTGTTGGTCGAGAGCAGTCTTGGTAGAGGAAGCAGTGGCAAGGTTGTCGGCGTTCTTGGAACAGGGGTCCCCAGACTTGCCTGCCTGCGGCCTGTGGCCTGGCTCAAGGGGCGGCCCAGCAAGGCCCATCTTCATCAGCACAAGCTCAAGACCCTCGCGAGGGCCAAGCCTCATGAGGCGGACGACAGAAGCTTCCTCGGTAGCACCTCGTCGGTGGCTCGCGAGGCGGAGAGATCAAGCGGGGTACCTCACGAGGTGCCCATGATGTAAGCCATGGCGACCAAGGCGCGCGAGGCGGGCGCCAGCCATGCGCAGTGTCCTCCTTTCCTCTTTGGTGCAAAGGAGCAAGCGCGAGCAAGAGTATCAAGCAAAGGCATCTGTTTGATTGCAACAAGACCAAGACCGTCGTAACGGCGGGAAGGAAGTCATTGTGGAGCCCAAGCCAGGCGTCACCACGAGCCTTTGTGGGAGAGGACCAACTTTAGTCGGGATAAGTGTACTAGATGTTCCCCTTCAAAATAGCCAATTGTTGGCGCCCTTCCCGCTCAATATTTGGGAAGAGGCCGGGGCCTTTGCCTATAAATAGGACTAGCCACCCACGAGGGTAGAGGCATCTAGAGAGAGGATCCAGCATCTAGGATCAGCGGAGAAAAATGTTGAACTCCCCTAGCAGTTCATCGCACCAGCCAAGCAGACCCTCATGAGGCTGTTCTTCCTTGTATTATTCATCATCAGCCCAAGAGGCAATCCACCACACCACAAACTAGAGTAGAGGGTATTACACCACAATGGTGGCCCGAACTAGTATAAACCTGTGTCTCTTGTGTTGTTCTTTTCATAGCTTAGATCCTAGCGAGGCGAGGTGCAGGTAGGTAGAGGTGAGATCTCCGCGCGCCCGGTGTCCGAACCTAGAGTGCCGAAACCGAAATCCGACATTTGGCGCGCCCGGTAAAGAGTCGCGGAATCCGCCGCCACTTTGCGCCCGTCGCGCCGTCATCATCATGTCCGGCAGCGGGCGGGCAACCACGATCCTGGCGGCTGGCCGCCAGCATGAGCAGCTTGCCTGGCGACCCATACTCCAGGCAGCTCGCGGTCCGCTGAGGCTGCGGGCAGCAGGCGGCGCATGAGACGATCAACGACAGCTCTCACGCCCTTGGCGGCGCGGTCGGCGGTGAGGCCTCCAACCACGCCCGCAGCCACGACGCGTACACACTGCAGGGGAGCAGCGAACTCAAGGCGCGCTCACGGTGGCCGAGAGTTCTTGCAATGCAGGCTGCTGGAGGCGGCCGCGGCGTCTTCTTTGGAGCAGGTGGCAAAGCTCACAGGCCGCGCGCGCCGGGGCTCACCCTCTGCACCCAACTCCCACCTCAGGTCGAGGCGGCCACGGAGGCTCCCACGCGCCGCGCAGCTCAAGTGGACTCAAGGCCACCTCGCGCCAGCCGGGCCGTCGGCACGGGCCAGGGCCGGCGGCGCTGCCTCCGCCTCGGCCAGCGAAGAAGGACTCGCCACGACCCACGGCCCAGTGGGCCATCGCGCTACCACCACCGGTGGGTGCCTCAAGCAGGACTGCATGGCACCACGGGCACTCTGGCGCAGCCTTGGGATGGCGGCCCCGGAAAATCGTGCCCACATGATGGACCAAGAGTGCAGCATGAGACGAACAAGGCTCGCTCCTTGGCCCAAGCTGGGGGACAAGGCACGGTGAGCTCTTCGGGAGCCGGGAAGGCCCGCCGACCACGCTAAACAGCGATTATCGGTACCGCTAATTCCTCGGGGAGCGAGCATCGCTAACCATGGATCGCAAGAGGTGCAGGTCATTTGTCGGTGTCAAAACCGGCGGATCTCGGGTAGGGGTCCCGAACTGTGCGTCTAGGCGTATGGTAACGAGGAGACAAGGGACACGATGTTTTACCCAGGTTGGGCCCTCTCGATGGAGGTAAGACCCTACTCCTGCTTGATTAATATTGATGATATGGGTAGTAAAAGAGTAGATCTACCACGAGATCAAGGAGGCTAAACCCTAGAAGCTAGCCTTTGGTATGATTGTTGTTCGTCCTACGGACTAAAACCCTCCGGTTTATATAGACACCGGATAGGTTAGGGTTACACAGAGTCGGTTACAATGGTAGGAGATCTACATATCCGTATCGCCAAGCTTGCCTTCCACGCCAAGGAAAGTCCCATCCGGACACGGGACGAAGTCTTCAATCTTGTATCTTCATAGTCTTGGAGTCCGGCCGACGGTGATAGTTCGGCTATTCGGACACCCCCTAATCCGGGACTCCCTCAGTAGCCCCCGAACCAGGCTTCAATGACGATGAGTCCGGCGCGTTGATTGTCTTCGGCATTGCGAGGCGGGTTCTTCTCAAATTCCATATACTTGTCGAATAGTGTCCGCCCGATAAATGCTGCGCTCCTTGGCTTCTCGCCCAATAATGTCCATCTTCCACGTGTTTGAATGAATCGAAAAGCCAGTATTTTACACTTACCCTCCTAGCTCATAAGCAGGTTGCCTATAAGAGGCGAGGATCTAGATCTGAGTCACACCATCCCTCCTTCATGAGCTTTCATCGGGCGCCTCGACCAAAGCCCATTCCATCATGGACGGTCGGCGTGGCTCCTCCTCTCGCGCTCCTAGCCCTCGGCACAGAAGTGGGAGAGATGCTCAGTCCGCATAGCGAGCTAGTTACACTCCAAACCAAGGATTTCTTCCCCGGCCTTCATGGTTACGGTTCGAGCGGACTTGCCACTTACAAGAGGCGGAAAGCAAGCGGAGAGTGTCCCGATCCCTCTAAAGGAGGCGGGTATGCTTCATCTCTTATCTAGTAAGAGGACTCGGATTTCCAATCCATCCGTTTCTCAGGGCTCTTGGAGTTCTCTGACCTCCAGCTGAACCACCTTACTCCTGCCTCCATCTTGCACATCGCGGGCTTCGTGGCCCTTTGCGAACTGTTCTTGGGCGTCGAGGCTCATTTGGGTTGTGGAAGAGATTATTCTGCCTAGTACCCGTTCTCATGAGGGGTCAATATATCAAGTGGGCGGGCCGAGCTATGGCGCATCGCCGGGACGGATACCTATCGGAACCCCAAAGAAGCGTCCAAGACCGGCCTTGAATGGTTTTACATGGAGGGCGTCCGCTGCGGATCTGTTGGATCGGCCTTAGGAGTTCAACAATGCTCCTCTGAAGAAGCGCCTAAGTGGCGCCTCGGAGCCCGGAGGGAAAATGGCCGGGATGTCCTCTATTTGATGAGCGAATAAGATTCTTGGCTCATGCGGATTAACCATGATTGGAGTCATGGCAATCTGCATTATGAGGGAGTGCAGCCGCTCCAATATAGGGGCCACCCATGTGGGACTTCAGCGGGAGGGCGATGCCACCCGCCATGGCCGCAAAGGGCGGGATCGGTCCCGGCTGGTGAAGATCTTGTCGCCATGTATAAAGGGAGGAGGAGGATTTCCTCGCGTCAATCCACGAAGGAGTTTTCTTTGAATAATCCTCGAAGCTGGGTAAGCAAACATCTTTGTGACTGTCCGATCCATGTTCGTGGTTAAATATCTCATTTCATGGTTTCGCTGCGAGGCTGCGCCGGATATGGAGAAGATACATAGCCGCCCCACAACCCGAGGATCGGGCGGTCCCTCGATCGACCTCGAAGAGCATCGAGATATAAAGGTGGAGTTGATCGGCGGGTATTCCACCAACTTAGCATCGACAATGCTTTGGTTGCCATTCTGACCGATTACCGGAATACTTCGGCCTCGCGAGTAGTGAGACCAAGGTCCCAATATCGCGATAATGACCCATCCGTGCTTATTTCTTGATCACCGTATACCAATGGTGTTTAGCAGGGGTACCTTGAGGCGGGAAGCCGAGCTCTCGGCGTGGCTGGCCAACAAGGGGCGTGCCCCCTTGAACTAAAAAAGTGCGGTCCGGATCGAGACTCCGCCCATAGCGGTATGGCGTGTCACCATGTTCCTAAGTTGATTCACGGAAGGTGTACTAACGCTGGTGCTCTTTTCAGGAAAAAGCGCTTCTTGGGGACCGAGTCCGGAGAGGTTATGTCGAACCTTCACCGCCAGGCTTCAAAGCCGGTCCGGGAGGTGGCGAGCACGAGGCGTCGTCGGATGCTCCTCCGACGGAGGATGCCGACAAATTGTCCGCCACCAACTCCGAGGTGGAGGCGCCATGAATCACAGGCGCCACGGACAGTTCTTCGTGGCGCATGTTTCTCCCAAAAGGCCTTGAATGCCTTCAATTGGGAGATCGCACCTCCGTGCCGCTCAAGATGGTCTAGCGAGCCACGGAGGCGGTATGTAAAGGACATACGGATAAGGAAATTTGTGATTATATATGCTAGTAGCCCCGAGACTTAAAATAGTTAGAATAACTGATTTAAGGATCATTTGTTATCTGAGATCTTACGAGAAAAGAATACCCGATTGTCGGGGGCTTGAAGAGTGCAAGGCCCAACTTGAGGCCGCACTAGCTTCTGAGGGGAGCCACAGAGACCCCTCCGTAATATATGCTTCAAAAGATAAATAGTTTATGAAGTGCGGCGGGTGTATAAATCGACAAAAATATTGCAGATGGCGCGGACTAGATCCGGACAAGCAACAGCTCTTGCGCCAGCTAAAGGCGGCGAGCATGCTTACGAGGTGCGGCGGGAAAAATAACCTCAAGATGCCAACACCAAACTGGGTGAGGAACAAAAGGATGTACATGCCCGGTTATGCGACTCTGTAAAGGAGAATCGGCGGCCGTCACGGCATTTTCATAAGTGCTTGGCGAACTTTGAAAGAGTTGGCGAGGAAGGCGACTAACATAAACATGTATGTAGGTTTGCTCACAGAGTCGTCACGAGGAGGAGATGCCAGTTCTTGGTGATCTTCTTCCCGAATGCGTCGGCTACGAAACGAGTCCGGCGGTGATGAAAGGCATCGGCCGAGCCTTGTGGCCATCTATCTCCTGCCGAAGGCATTTGGGAGCTGGCAGGCGGCTTCAAGGAACGGCGGCGCTTCCGACTATGGAAGATATCGACCTGCCGTCAAAGGCGCCAGGAGGCTCGGGCCATGGTAAAGGCAGCGGTACGAAGGTGACCCAAACCACATGGCGAGGTCGGACTGTGGGGCTGATGGGATGGAGATCCTGTAAGCTTAGTGTCGGACAAGTAGAATTGGCGCCAAGTATTCCAACAAGATTGTAAATTAGATAGCCTATTAGATGGCATTGAGGAGGAATACAATGAGTCGAGTTGACTATGTAAAAATATGACAAGAAAAATGTCTTCTAGCAGTTGTAGATCGTTTGTCATAGCGGACCTTTTAAGCCGACCTCGGGACCCAATAGTCCCGGGTGTGTCCGAATACCGCCGTGGTTATATAAGAACCGGGGTATGCATGGAGACAAGGCGTATTGGTCATTATTGTTATATCGGACAAGTGCCCAACTAGTTATGTTATATTACATGGGTAGTAAGAAACATCTTCGGGAGAATAGTTCCGTTAGGGTTTCCTTTATTTGGGATGCATGCCCTAAAGTGCATGTCAAAGCTGCTATGAAAGCGAGAAAATCATCACGGGGCAGATGGGTAAATAGTTAAAATCATCTTTCAGTTCACCTACCGAATATTCCCTTAAGAATGCAGCTTTCGGCTTCACCCGGTCGAGGTACACATCCGGTGACCGGCGTAACTAACAATCGCGAGAGGTGCTCCTTTACCACCTAGCGAACAATCGGGAGCGTGAGGGGTAAGCACGGGAGCGAGCAACCCAGCTTGGCCAAAACTTAAGTCATATCGATGCATATAATGGTGAATAAAAGGTACATGCGGAAGTTTAGCGCGTGTGTTGGGCATGAAGCCCGTATAAATAAGCTTCATTAAAGAAGCCCCGAAGTATAATGGCGCGGACAGCGCGTCAAGTATGTCTGAAAAAAGCGTAAGCGAGCCTCTAGAGGCTTCAAGAAGAAGGAAGGAAGGAGAGAAATAAAGACAGCAAAAATAGAAAATGTGGGCGGAGGAAGGAGCGAACTTGGAGTCCGGCGCTTAAGCGTAGAATCTTCGTGAGCGGGTTGCGTTCCATGGGTTCGGCTCGAGTTGGTTATCCGATCGTTTCGCGAGACGGTATGCTCCGCCGGTCGGGACCTGGTCGATGATGAAGGACCTTCCCATTTGGGCTTGAGTTTGTCCTTTTTCTTGTCCGGCAGCGTAGAACTAGTTCGCCAGCGTTATAAGCTTTGGCCCGTGCTTCCTGCTTTGATATCTTGAGCTGCTGTTGATAGAATGCGGAGCGAGCTTTTGCCACGTCGCGCTCCTCCTCCAATGCGTCAAACTGTCCTGTCGATCGAGCTCGGCTTCTCTTTCTTCATACATGCGCCGCGAGGTGAGTCATGTATTATGTCGCAGGCAAGACTGCCTCTGCGCCGTACACCATAAAGAATGGTGTGAATCCGGTAGTCTGATTCGGCGTGGTCCGCAGCCCCAGTCTGGTCGAGCTCCTCAACCCGGTCGTGTTAGATTCCTTGAGGACCGCACTAGTCTGGGTTTAATGCCGCTCATGATTAGACCATTTGCTCGCTCGACTTGACCGTTGGTTTGAGGGTGATAGGCTGGCGTGTCGAGCTTGATGCCCATGTTTTTGCACCATAATTTGACCTCATCGGCCGTGAAGTTGGTGCCGTTATCGATGATGATCTTGTGGGGACACCGTAATGATGCACTACCCCTGATATGAAGTCTATCACGGTCCGGATTCGGCCGTTTTAACGAGCTTGGCCTCTATCCATTTGGTGAATTTATCCACCATGACCAATAGGTATTTTGCTTGTGGGTTCCTCCTTAAGGGTCCAACCATGTCAAGCCCCAGGACCATGACGGCCGGTGATGGGTATAGTTTTGAGGCGGTGGGTGGCATGTGGCTTTAGTTAGCAAAAGCGGCAACCGACGCATCGTTGGACTAAGTCCTGCGCGTCTGCCCGGCCGTCGGCCAATAAAATCCTATCGGAAGGCCTTGCCTACAAGGGCCCGGGCTGCGGCGTGGTGCCCACCAGTCCGGCATGAATTTCAGCCGGGAGGTTTCGCCCTTCCTCTTGGAATACACCTTTGAAGGACTCCGATAGTGCTTTTCTTATAAAGCTCTCCCTCATGGACTTTATAGGCTTTAGATCGCCGTACTATGCAGCGAGCCTCATTTTGGTCTTCGGGAGTTCTGCCTAGTTTGGTAGGCTAGGAATGGTTCAATCCGCGGGCGATAACCGCCATTATTTCGTGGGCAGAGGGTGTTATCTCGGTGGCGAGCCTCCGATTGTGTCGAGTGTTGGCGTCGAGGCGGTGCGGTTGGGTCCAGTTGTTATTGCGGACTCCCTTCTCATAATGCGGATGGCTTGAACAACCGTTCGAGAAAGATATTGGGTGGGGCGGCGTCGTGTTTTGCACCGAGCGTGCCAATATATCCGCCGCCTGGTTGTTATCCGGGCTATATGATGAAATTGAGCCCTTCATACCGTCTTGACATTTTAGGACCGCATTGCGGTGTGCTGCCATTTTGGATCTTTGGCATCAAAGTCTCCGTTTATTTGAGATATCGCGAGGTTGAATCCCGTGCACCTCTAGGCGTTTAATGCCATGGAGCGCCATCCGGAGGCCGTGCGAAGGGCCTCGTATTCAGCTGCGTTGTTGGAGTCCGTATACATTATTTGAAGGGCGTATGGGGTGTGTCCCCGGTTGGGGGCGTCGGGATGACGCTTGACCCAGGCGCCAACATTTTGGAGCCGTCAAAGTGCATGATCCAATTGGAGTATCGCCGTACCCTTTAGGGAGTTAAACTTCGGTCCATTCGCCCGAAGTCGGCGAAACCTGTGACTTAATAGCTCGTCGTGGCTTATAAGTTATGTCGAATGGAAGGAGCTCTATGGCCCATTTAGCAATCCGGCCCGTCGCGTCGTGGTTGTTTATAATGTCGTTAAGAGGTACTTGGAGGCTACCGTTATCGAACACTCTTGAAAGTAGTGTCGCGCTTCCGGGATGCCATGAACACCGTGTATGCTATCTTTTGATAGTGTGGGTCTTGGGACTTGCATGGAGTTAGGACGGTGGACACATAGTAAACGGTTTTGAAGAGGGAACGGTGTCGTCGCGTTCTCGTTCGACAAGCGAGCACCGCCGACAACTTGATGTGTTGCGGCGATATATAATAGCATTGGTTCGCCCACATTGGCGCGGCCAGACGGTTGTTGCCAAAATGGCCTTTATTTCTTTGAGTCCGGCCGTGGCGGCATCCAATCCCTCGAAGTGTTCGGTGCTTACGAAGGAGGCGATAAAGGTAACGCCTTTTCTCCCAAGCGGAGATAAAGCGGCTTAGAGCCGCCTCGCATCCCATCAATTTTGTATTTGTTTGAGGTCTTTTGGAATATCCAATTGTGACAGATCTTGGATCTTGGCTGGGTTTGCTTCAATTCCTCTCGGACACAATGAAGCCCAGGAGCTTTCCGTTGAACGCAGAAGACGCATTTTCCGGATTGAGCTTGATGTCATATTTTCGAAGATTGTCGAATGTGAGCCTCAAGTCGTCTACTAGAGTTTCGACGTGCTTGGTTTTGACGACCACGTCATCTACATATGCTTCCACTGTTTTGCCGATCTGGTTTGCGGACATGTACGAATCATCGTGATATATTTGCGGCGGTTTTTGAGCCCAAAGGGCATTGTGTTGAAGCGAGCGGGCGTATGGAGTGATGAATGCTGTTGCAGCTTGGTGCAGCTCCGCCATCTTGATTTGGTGGTAGCGAGATGCAGCGTCGAGAAGCACAATGAGTCGTGTCCTGCTTTGTAGCGTCAATAATTTGATCAATTCGAGGGAGGAAGGGATCCTTTGGGCAAGCCTTATTAAGGTCTTTAAAATCAACACATAGGCGCCAGGATTTATCCTTCTTTGGTACCATCACCAGGTTTGCTAGCTAGTCTGGATGGTTTATATCTCTGATGAATCCGGCTTCCAAAAGTTTGGCTAGCTCCTCTCCCATGGCATGTCTCTTGGGTTCGGAAAAGCGCCGAAGAGCCTGTTTGAGTGGCTTGAATCCTTTTAGGATATTTAGGCTGTGCTCGGCCAGCGGCGTGGGATTCTGGCATGTCGAAGGTGCGAGCAAAGATGTCCTAGTTTTCTCGTAGAAATTCTCGTAGTGCGGCGTCTACATCAGGGTTTAGTTGTGCCCCAATGGAGGCCGTCTTTGTAGGGTCCGATGGGTGGACTTGGAATTTGACTATTTCATCCGCTGGTTTAAAAGAGGTGGACTTGGATCTTTTATCAAGTATCACATCGTCCCTGTTCACCGTGGAGCACATCGCGATGAGTTCCTCGGCCGCTAGGGCTTCGGATAGTGCCTCGAGGGCTAGTCTGGCTGTCTTGTTTTCGGCGGAGTGCTATGTTGGATCACTAGCGAGTGATGATTCCTGTTAGGTCCGGGCTTTTAAGCTTCATGTACCCATAATGGGGTATAACTTGAAAAATTGTGAATGCCTCTCGTCCTAATAAAGCATGATATCCGCTGTTGAGCGGGGCACTTGAAATGTGACCTCCTCGGACCTGTAATTGTCCGCGAGCGAACACTACGCCCGATGTGATTTTTCCTGTGCAGCATGCTTCGGCTAGGGATTATTCCTCTAAAGGTTGTGCTGCTTGGCTCAATGCGGTTCAGTCTATTTCCATTTTTGGAGGGTTTCCTCATAGATGAGGTTTAGTCATTGCCGCCATCCATGAGTACCTTAGTTAGGCGAAAAATCCGTCCACTATCGGACTGAGGACCAATGCGGCTGGTGCTCGGGCTGTTCGGAATTTAGGTTCGTCACTGGCATTAAAGGTAATAGCCGTGTCACTCCATGGATTTATTGTTGCTACTTGGTAGACTTCGGCAAGGTTGCGGAGTGTTCATTTTCGCATGTTATTTGATGAGAAAGTCTCGAAGACTGTTAACACCATACTGGTGTTGCTGGGCTGGGATTCTAAAGCTAGAAGCTCTTCGCCACTTTTGGCCACCTAACGTAGTATCCAACATGCTCGAAGGCTATGAGTTGGAGTGGCGCCCTCTGTACTGTGAATTTTGCAGGGTCCGTTTAGCCAACCCTCCAGTACGGTTCCGTACCCTTTAGGGGGTTTTGGTTTTTTGGTGTTTAACCCAGGTGCTTGGTAATGATGCACTCTTTTATTTCGGACTAGGGATGTATTCGGGGCCGGATTATCCCAAAATTTACTTTCGGTTTTCCAGGCGCTCTCCATCGCACAGTACTTTTGTACTATGGTCACCAAGTCGGCAAAGCGTGTAATTTCGCGACGATTTATGGCATTTAGGATTCCCTTGTCCGTGCAATTATTGCAGAAAATTGGGATTATGTCCTCCTCTCGGCAGTCCTTTATCCTGTCCATAACCGGGAGGAATCGCCCGATAATGATGTCTTTGTTTCAGCGGGCTCTTGCGAATCGAGAGAGATCGCTAATGTTTGGGTGGTAGGGTGGAACTAGATCCGGAACCCGTCAATTTAGGACTCAGGGCGAGAAGTTTCGAACTTCGGAAGTTTGGATTTTGAGTGTTATCAATGAGTCCAACCGCCGCTGACTTTAAGTTCGAGGGCTTGATCGACATCCGTCCCTCTGCGGGGAATCGGCATGGAGGATCGGGAATCGGACATAACTAGTCCTTAAGATAGAAGAAGAATCGCCGCATTGCTCCTCTACCACAGCAACATGATGGGTAGCACTGGGAGAGTTGATCTCTCTCGATTGGTTTAGGCCCAATCCGGTCGTGTCTGTGTGGGACTCGGTGGCGATCGCGATCAAGAGCTCGTTCACGGAGGAGAGCTCGTCGGATCTAACTATTGACAAGTTCGAATTAACGTGAAGATTGGTTTCGATGACTCGAGAAGTCATCGTCGGTAGTGACGGCGAACTAGTGGTCATGAGAAAACCACCTAGCGAAGAGTCGACCGGTGGCCAAGGCTTCTTTGGCGATAGTATCGTCTTTAAAGGCGAGATGAGGCATCCTACGATGGCGGCACGGAAGAACTCTCAATGAAAGCACCAATGTCGGTGTCAAAACCGGCGGATCTCGGGTAGGGGGTCCCGAAGCGTGCGTCTAGGCGGATGGTAACGGAGACAAGGGACACGATGTTTTACCAGGTTTGGGCCCTCTCGATGGAGGTAATACCCTACTCCTGCTTGATTAATATTGATGATATGGGTAGTACAAGGTAGATCTACCACGAGATCAAGGAGGCTAAACCCTAGAAGCTAGCCTATGGTATGATTGTTGTTAGTCCCTCGGACTAAAACCCTCCGGTTTATATAGACACCCGGATAGGTTAGGGTTACAGAGTCGGTTACAATGGTAGGAGATCTACATATCCGTATCGCCAAGCTTGCCTTCCATGCCAAGGAAAGTCCCATCCGGACACAGGACGAAGTCTTCAATCTTGTATCTTCATAGTCTTGGAGTCCGGCCGACGGTGGTAGTTCGGCTATCCGGACACCCCCTAACCCGGGACTCCCTCAGTCGCCACAACAGGCGGCTGCCCCACTCCGGCAGTTTCCTACCCCTCAGGAGGAGGGCGCCGGGGGCTGCAGAGAGAGGGCCGAGATCGGCATCACCACCAGCGGGTTGAGCAAAGGCGTCCTCAGGAGGTAGGCCCTCTGCTGGAGAGGTGCCTCAGGGCCTGCCCCTGGCAGAGGACTCGTGGTCGTCGGGGGAACCACTGGCGACCGCTCTACCCCATCGGCGGCATCCTGGTTTCCGGTCGTTGTCGGTGGCACTAGAGTGTGGCGCAAGGCGGGGCCCTTGTCTGGCGATATAAAGCAAGGCGGTACACTGTGAAGAAGGCCGGTGCTGTGAAGCTCGCTGCCCGTGACACTCTCACGTAATAATGAGTGGGGCTGTACACACCGGAGTCTCGGGGGTGCCGCCCTCGAGCCCTGGGTTCCCTCCACGCCCGGTGGCAGCACTTAGCTCCTTATTTGGTGAGAAGACGTCAAGACTAGACTAGGTGCGGACAGCGCCTTTTCTGCTTTCATTGCTTTTCCTTGGTGTCGTTTCCCCGTTGATTTAAGTTGGATTTGAGCTTGAGATTTGCGTGTGTTAGGGAAGGGTGTTTAGTCTCGTTCGAGCAATCTCTCGCATTACAGTTACCACATTGCCTCGAGCTACCTCCCTCGTGAGCCCCTCACAAGCCAGGTCGAGCCTAGCTGCGTGCAGCCAAAACTACCGTCGCCAGCCCTCTCAAGAGGTTTTATTACAGGTCCTATGGGCTCTACCGGGAGGCACTCGAGACACCGCAGCCCTCCGAGCTATCTCGAGGCCACCTTTGGTCGAAGGTAAACTAGCCAGCCAGCTCGTGCAAAAGCCAGCCACTTGGCTTGGCGTAAGGTGATATCGCATCTACTGTCGCTGAATGCAAGTTTTTTACATGAGGGCTCCCTCCCAAAATGCTCTTACAACCTTGAGCCAAAGCCCGAACTCTATCTGGCAGGGTAAGAAGCGAGGGACAACACAGTCGGTCGGATAAATCCCCAATGCATCCTCGGGGCACCTCTGGTAAATCTGGCATCGCTGGCTCGCCATCGCTCTCCAGCGTTGCCGTCGGCGTCGGGGCCGTTCACCACGCCGCCTTCGCCGGCAGCCACGACCACGCCGTCGTTATCGAGCGAAGGCCACGGCGAGGCATCACGTTGTCTTCCACCAAGTCGCGGAGTGCGTCCGGGCGGCTGAGTCTGAAGGCGATAAGCGGCGTCAAAGTCGAGATTAGGGTCCATGTTTTGGAGATGGCTGAAGACACGAGAAAAGCGGCGCCCAGTAGGCGCGGCTCCTCTCCTCCACCAACCTGTTGGCTCGACCGACCGCACCTCCGGCTGCGTCACCCGTCGGTGAAAGCCGAAGGTTGCGGCGTGAATTATTTGCGTGGGGCTGCCAACAGCCGCCTCGCGAGATGTTACCCAAAGCCGTGTTGGCTCTCTCCGGAGCATGGTGAGCATGGGGCCGTGATCATGCTCCGAGATCCGCCGCTGGCGTATCTCGTCCTCGTTCTGCGCATAGCGTACTCGGCCTAAATCCACGCGTTGGCGGAGAAAAGCGCCTCGGCCAGGAGGTAGTCAGCTCCTCTGCGCCACACCAAAGGCGGCGGGAAGCATCGGCCGCTGGCGTCACTTCATCCGGCTTGGCCCTCGGCGGCGGTCCTGCCTTCGCTTCAACCCGAATCAACCCGGCCTCTCTCGAACTTCGCGCTCAAGGTTCAGCGGGTTGCCGCCACCAGCGTCCAACCTCTTCGGGGCGGG
The DNA here is from genome assembly GCA_021605205.1 of Aegilops longissima. NCBI lineage: Eukaryota > Viridiplantae > Streptophyta > Magnoliopsida > Poales > Poaceae > Aegilops > Aegilops longissima. The sequence continues at coordinate 463,552,484 of CM038682.1, forward strand.
CTTCCCCGCAGCGGCGTCATCCTCCGCTGCGTCACCGCGCTCCCCGTCTCGGGCGCTCAAAGATCGCGGCGTTGGCGGCTTCGATGTCGGTGCCTCCTCACGCCTGCAGAGCTCTGCCTGGTCGACCAAAGCCACCTTCATCGGCAGCGAGCCGTCTCCGCAGCTCCACTGCTGCTCAGGGAATGCACCGGGCACAGATTTCCAGCGCCCTCTCCTCCGCCGCCTCGCGCGCCGCGGTCGACCTCTCGGGCCTCCTCGGCGACGGGAACGGCCTCCCGAGGCCGCGGCGATGCCTCGGCTTCCTCATTGTTGAGGTCGCATTGGTGGCGCGCAAGAGCAACGGCCGCCGCCGCTTGCGCCTCTCTTCAGCGGCGCGAGCCCTCGGCCTCAAAGGCGCGCGTCTTTGTCGTGAGCTCTTCACCAAGCAGGCTCCGCTGCGTCGGCCGCCCTCGAAAAACCCTTGGCGAAAGCGCAGCGTTCGGCGTGCTCGAGCACGTCTTCTGCGTCGTCATCCGCCCCAAGTAAGCGCGGAGGGCCCACGAACCAGCGCTCCCCCTCTAGGCGGGCTGAGGCTGGCGCCCTCGCGATGGCGGGCACGCCTCGCTAGAAGCCCGGCTGGAGGCCAGCCCATCCCCAAATGAAGGCGCAGGGCTGACCTCAATAAATCGCCATCCACGACCAGAGACGAGAAGCCCGGCAGCTGGCTATGCCACAGAAGGCTCGCTGGCCTTGAGCCGCGATCTCGCCTCGAGGATGGCTCACCTCTCCGGCCGGCCTCACCACAAGGGCTCTGCCCAGGCTCAGGCGCTCGGCGGTGGAGAGGCGAAGCGAGGATGGCTCCTCAGCCATCTCCATGAGCTCGGCGAGGAAGGCCCTGCGAGCAGGATCAGCAAAAGCAGCAGGGAGAATCGGGAGCTGGGAAGGGAAGGCTTACTCATCAATGGTGAAATACTTCCCCGCTAGTGACGACAAGTGTCGTCACCCAAGGCCTCCTTCTCTTTGGAGAGCCTCTAAGTCCCTGTGAGCCTGTGCCAGAGTTGGCGCGGGGGTCAGCCGTGACGAGGAAGAAGCATCAAGGTGACCGGCGTCGGGCGTCGTCTGATGCCGCCGTGAGTCGCCTCACCAAGAGGGAGTAGCTGGGGCCTCGGGGGCCTCAACCCTGGCGCCCGGGCAGCGGCTCAACGCCTCCGCCCTTGCTTGAGCACGAGCCTCGGGGAGCTGCCCCTCGAAGTCTTTTTGGCATAGTCATCCGTGAGGCCCTCGGCCTCCGGCAACCCATGCCTCCTGCTTTCTGCCACTCGAGGAAGGACCACCGTGGGGCGGCTGGAAGGCGATCACCTGCTTGGGTTCTCGCGAGGCCCTAGGAGGCAGCGAGGCGCAACCCCCATTCGTCGAAGCTGGGCATCTAATTCACAAAATCGCCTGCTCGAGCAAAAGTACAAAAAGCCCCCCTTGGGATCTTTGGGGTGGGGTCCCAGTCAAGACCAAAAGCACCTTCCTCGAGTGCTTGAGCGTCGAGTCCTCCTCCTGGAGCCTCATCACGATCCTCACGCTTCTTGAAGGTCCCCATCTGGCGGGAGTAATGCCTGGAGAGGGGCAATCTTGACATAACAGAACTCCTTCACCACCTTGGGCACCGTCACGTCGGCGCCCTCGGGAACACGAAGCCCAGACGAAGATGGCAGGGGACTCGTGGCGTCTCTAGCCCGGCCTGAATTGGGGACAGCGGGAGATGTTGGCTCCAGCGAGCATGCACCCCGACATCCACGTCTGACCACTTCGCGGAACGAGCCTGAGCTGAGGAAGACGAAATCAATCCTGAAGCCGCTATTTCTAGTCACGGAAATGAAGCTCACGCACCCGAGCATTGGGTGGGGTCGACAGGCTTGAGAGAAGAAGTGGCGCAGCAAGGAAGCGAAGGAGGATACCCATCATTGCCTCACGAGACAAAAGCGAAGACGGCAAGAAGAGTAATGGATTCGGGACCCAAATGCATCATATGGATCGGTAATGGGAAAGCACATCGTTGAAGAAATTGGAAAAGGGGAACAGTCCGCCTGCGAGCGTCGGCAATGCGGACCTCGGTGACTATTCTCTCGATGGAGAAGTGAGGCGGGCCGGCCGTCGTCCTCCCTTTTCGTTGAAGATGGTGGCGAGCGAGCTGACCTTGCCCAAGCCTTCTCGGTTGAGTATGATCGACCGATCGTGGCGAGGAGCAGCCGACGGCAATGGCGCGGCGAGCATGGGTTTCTTCCCTTTCCCTTCTTCGTCCGGAGCCAAGTCGATGAAAGGGGGGAGGATTCGAATTGGATTAGGCGGAGGCTGGAGCTCGAGAGGAGGAAGAAGCAGGGGCGGTCGAACAGCGAAAAGGGAACGGCTGTGTGCAGCTGCGGGTCCACCTAGATGGGCGCAAAATAAGGAGGCGTGGGGGAACAGTGCCACCCACGTCCAATCAACCGCCCTGGCCCGAGCTACAGGCTGTTAGGGCCATGCGCACGCCATCCTGCCCCTTCGGCTTCTCTGCTCAGCCAAGTCCAGGCGCGCCTTGGGCCGGGGGCTCTGTCGGCGTTCTGGGGCAGGGTCCCAGACTTGCCTACTGCGGCTGCAGGCGTGGCTCAAGGCGGCCAAGCAAGCCCATCTTCATCGGCACAAGCTCAAGACCCTCGCGAGAGGCCAAGCCTCATGGTGGACGGCAGAGAAGCTTCCTCAGGCGCAGCCTCGTCAGGCTGGCTCACGAGGAGGCGGAGAGATCAAGGCGGGGTACCTCACGAGGTGCCACTACTAGGAAAAGGGCTATAGATAGGACTGATTCTAATGGCGCACCAGGTAAATATTGCGCCACTACTATATACTAATGGCACACCGGTTGCTCGTGCGCCATTAGTGTGGAAGACACTAATGGCGCACCGTGCTCACGGTGCGCCACTACTATTGATTTTTTTCCCATTTTCCATACAAACTAATGGCGCGAGGATGGCAAAATGCGCCATTACTAGTTAGAACTAGTAATGGCGCACGACAAACAGATCGCCATTAGTATATTATTTTTTACTTTTTGCAAACCTACTAATGGCGCACTATGCCAAAGTGCGCCATTAGTAGTTTAAACTACTAATGGCGCACTTTTCACGATGCGCCATTAAGTCTATATATTTTTTTACTTTTTGCAAAAAGTACTAATGGCGCACCACCTGCCGGTGCGCCATTAGTAACGAGGTTACTAATGGCGCATTTTGTGGTGGTCGCCATTAGTAACCTAGGACCAACAAGATATTTTGGACAGCCCACCTACCCACTCACTTTCCCCACTTCATTCTCTCCACCTCCTCCTCCAAGCTTGTCTGGCTGCCTCCTCCTCCTCACCTCATTTCCACCATAGATTCATCAAAATTAAGTGGTGAAATTACCTTTTTGATAGGTAAGTAAGGGAAAGCTATCTTCATGATGTAGATCTACTTTTTTTCTCCTAGCTCGCTCCAACAACGTGCACATGCACTTTTGTGGCCTAGCTAGATCTATGTATGTTTGTGGTGTTGCTTGTGTTTGTGGTGTTGCATATATGTTTGTGTTTGCAGGTACGGTATTTGAAATCACGATAGTTGCCAATATTTTGCGGAATGTTGATTCATTTCCGTTTGGTGAGAATTTTGGCACTATGCATTCTTTTAGTCCTATTTTAGGGAAGGTCATGCCAAATTTTTCTTGGTTCTAAAATATCGTTTTGCTCTACCCTTGACGACCATAGTCCATACGATGACGAAGGCATCGTGAATAGGTTTTTGAGCTCCATGAAGGCCGAGATGCTTCAAAAGAGCGAGGCGGAGATAAGATGTCCGTGTCGAAGATGCAAGCTGAAGAGCCTTATTGCGGACCGGATTCGGGCAGGTGCGGGACCACCTGCTCTTGCGTGGTTTCATGGATGGCTATCGGTGGCAAGGTGATGAAGATGACTATGAAGTCGTCCATGGGGGCGGGCAAGAAATGAGGAAGGGCAACAAGACAACCACCGCGGCGAGGCGGGCGAGAAGGCGAAGAATCTCGAGGACATGATCACGGCGGTGATGATGTACACAATCATCATGTAGAAGATGTCGTACATGATGATGAGGAAGATCAAGGCGAAGGGCATGATCATGAAGATGAAGATGCGGAGCGGCAGGCGACGATGGAGGCTGGGTGCAGGACCCTCATATTCAAGAGCTGCTTCGCAAGCGGACGGATAACGCAAGAGCTGCCGCCGAGAGAAAGCCAAGCTGGATCAGCCCCGGAGATGAGACGCGGTTACTCCATTGTATGAAGGATGCAGGCCGAGGATACCGCTTTGAAAGTAGCGCTCATGGCTCTGGAGATGAAGGTAAAACACAAAATGACCGGCGCGTAGCCGGCGAGAACATGTCATTACAGCACGAACGTCTTCCCAAAGGGAACAAGTGCCCGACCAGTTTCGAGGCGAAGAAAATCGTGTGTCCTTTGGATTTACCGCGTGAAATACCATGTGTGCATGAACAATTGCATCATTTATCGGGACGAGCGCGAGTCTACCATATGTCCGGTGTCTTGGCGTCACTCGATACAAGAAGAGGAAAAGCTCCTCGAAAATCGGTGTGGTACTTTCCGATCACTCCTCGTCTGCGGCGGTATTCGCGGACCCTAAGGTAGCAAAGCTCCTGCGTTGGCATGCGGATAGGGAGGAGAAGAAGCGGGAAGATGGCGGAAATGATCCGGAGATAAATAAAAAGACAAGATCTTGAGTCACCCTAAGGATGCGAGCGGTGTAAGCGTTGAACTTGAATACCAGAATTTGGGAAGGATCCAAGGAACATCGTGCTGGGCGCGAGCACCGATGGAGTCAATCCGTTTGGCAGCAGAGAAGCACACATAGCACCTGGCCTGTGTTTGTGTGGATGTACAACCTTCCCCCTGGTTGTGCATGAAGAGGAAGTACATTCACATGAGTATGCTAATTGAAGGGCGAAACAACCAGGAGCGACATCAATCTGTATCTGGGGCTGCTGAAGGAGGAGCTAGACACGCTGTGGAAAACGCCAGCCATGTCGTGGGGCCGCAGAGAAAGAATATTTCCCTATGAGAGCCGCCTTTGCTCACGACGGTGCACGACTATCTCGATTCACGGATATCTCATGGGCAGGTAGTCCACGGATTTTCGGATCGTAAGGTGCATGGATGACTGGCGTATCGCCAGCTAGATAGAGATCCGGGTCTTGAAAACCGTGTTCATGGGACATCGAAGGTGGCTTCGCGACGATGACCCGTGGAGAAGCGCAAGGATCTGTTCGATGGTGAAACCGAACCCAAAAGCCCGTGTCGACGAGGCGGCGAGAAATAGGCGAGCTGTTGAAAAATTGGAAAGACTGCCCTTGCGGGAAAGAAGCAAAAGGCGCGAGCCAGAAAAAAGCGAAAGCGCGCGAGCAGCTGCTGAAGGTATGGAAAAGAGGTCATTTTACGGGACTTGCCGTCTTGGAAGATCCACCGTGTGCCTCACAGCCTTGATGTCATGCATATCACGAAGAAGCGTGTGCGAGAGTCTGCTTGGTACCCTGCTCAACATGCGGAGAGGACCAAAGATGGGCGAAAGCAAGGGCGGACTTGAAATCAATGGGCATCGGCAGGAGCTTCACGCTAATGATGATGATGATGATGATGATGATGATGATGATGCGGGACAGGACACGAAGAAAGTCGTCGCAAAGGCAAAAGGCCAAGAAGACCGGAAATGACTACCCTCCGCGTGCTTCACTCTAAGTCAGGAGGAGATCGAGCAGTTTTCACCTGCCTCCTAGGAGTAAAACTTCCTTCTGATTCTGCTGGGAAGATAAGCGGATACCTAGACCAGTGAGCGAAGTTCAGCGGGATGAAGTCTCACGGTATCACGTCTTGATGACGCGAGATACTTCGAGTTGCAATCCGTGGGATCATGGGCAGCGCGCGTCCGTGAAGCGCTATTTGGCCTATGCAACTTTTTTGGCGTCATCTCGGAAGTCGATTGGCGTGAGGCAACTCGAAGGCTACGAGGAAGAGATCGTGGTGATACTATGCGAGCTTGAGATGTACTTCCGCCCGCATTCTTGACGTTATGGTGCATCTGCTGGTCCATATCGTGGAGGATATCATCAACTCGGGCGGCGTTCCTGCACAGCATGATGCCGTTCGAAAGGATGAATGGTGTCATCAAAGGATACGTTCGGAACATGTCACGTCGAGAGGAAGTATAGCCGGGGCTTTTCGACCGAAGAGTGCATCTCCTCTGCACGAATTATCTAGGCATCGAGAACCCGTTGGTCTCGCCCGTCAGCGGGCACCTCGGCGGGCTCGCTGGATGGGGTCACCGTGAGGTCGCCGCAAAATGCATGTCGACTACGAGGGTCGACTCGCCGACTTTGAAAGAGCAAACCTAGTCGCGCTACAACACATAGGCGTGGTCGATCCTTGGGTGGTAGAGCACAAAACCTTTATTGAGAAGGCGTACAATGACCGAGGCCAGCGAGAGGCGGACGGAGATATACTCAAAGAGCACAACTCATGTTTCACGCGTTGGTTCAAGCGAAGCTTCATCGTACCCTTTACATGAAGATTCTTCAGCGGAAGAACAACTCATATTCGCCTTGTCACGAGGCGCGAGCACAACCTGATGACCTATGAGGCGTCACGATATCAATGACTACACATTCTACACGAGGACAAGGACATGAAGAAGCGATGGTTATCGAACTCCGGGGTAACGATGGAATCCTACACGGTAAGGACAAGGACAGATACTACGGAAGGATCGAGGAGATCTGGGAGCTGAGCTACACTGGAGAGAAGGTGCCGATGTTCCGTGTCGGATGGGCCAGGCGTCCTAAAGAAGACCGATATTTCACCACCATGGTTATACCGAAGCCAAATCCAAGACCGCGGTATAAGCGTCACCTTGAAAAATGAGCCATGGGTGCTGGCTTCCCAAGTGGACCAATGCTTCTTCATTACCGACCGCCAAAGCCCGGTCGTGTTGTCGTGAGGAGAGGCAAAGGAAGATCATCGGAATGGATGGAGTAGCCAATGAGCAAGACTTGACAAATCGGCGACCGAAGATCGAACATGGCGGCGACGATGAAGTAGCAGCACACACCACAAGAAGAAGCAGGACCACCCTACCTAAGGGCGTCCGTTCCACAAAAGAACTCCATTTGCGAAAAAGAAGGGCAAGAAGATTGTGAACAGATAGCTAGCTAAGATCGATTGTATTTAAATCGTAGTCTTCATTTCTCGATTGTATTTCATGGGCACTTTTGATATCATGAATATTTTTAAATTTCATGGGCACTTTTTGAATTCATGAGGACACTTGATCTCGATCCCCTCCATCTCGATCTCGATTCCCCCTCCATCTCGATCTCGATCCCCCCGCACCTCCCCGCTCCACCGCCCGCCGATGATATTTTCAAGTAAGAAATTTGAACATATTTTTAAAAATTATTACTGTTTTATAAAAAAATATTACTGTTATGATTTAAACAAGTTTGAACATATTTAAACACAAATAAATATAAAAAAGCATTTAAAATGCATAAAAAATATTGGGGAGCACAGGAATCGAACCCGGGACCTCTGTGTGTGTGTCTTTGCGTCTTGACAGTCGGGCTAGTGGGTGGGTTACATTGTAGATAGGGTTAGGTTGTAGATATGGTTAGTGGGCTAGATTAAAACAAAATTCTAATGGCGCACCGAGGGAGGTGCGCCATTAGAATAGTCATACTTATGGCGCACGACTTGGCCAGTGCGCCATTAGAACCTCCCCTAGCTATCCTCCTCCCTCTCGCGAGATCCTTGACCCTCTCTCCTCGCCACAGATCCACCAGCGCTGCCCGACCCACGCCCCCGCCGCCCCGCGCCTCCGTCTCCGTCGCCGCCCCAGTCAGCCCCTGCCCTGCCCCCCATCGCCGTCGCTCCCAATCCACCCCTCCTCGCCTTCACCGCACCCACCACCCCTCCCTCGCCTTCCCAGCCCTCGAGCTCCACCGTGCGGCGGCAGGCAAGCGGCGGCAGAATCTGCTTCAACACCGGGGGCGAGCAGCGGAACCCGAGGCGACGGCGCTCGACCCTCCACCCCCTCCACCTCTTCTTCCTCGGGCCGCTGTCTTCCTCAACTTGGCCACCTCTGTTGCTACTAAGCTGTCGTAGGGCCTCCTTGCGCCTCCCGGTGAGCTCCGCCTCCTCTCCCTCTTCCTTCTCGCAAACACTCTGTTTGTCCAGCAAATCAGCGATAATCCTGTTGATTCCGGCTGTAGTATTTCAATCCAACGATGGCGCCGAGCAGCGGTGGCATCATTCAGGGGTATAGTTAGGGCCATGATGGCACAAGCATTTAAACAAGCGATACAATATTACAAAAACAATGCACAATGATTTTGCTAGTAGTTAAGCAAAAACAACTTTTCCCCAAGAAAACAAAGAGAATTAGTTTGTAAATACCAGCGACAAATGGAACACGCCGATCAGTTATCACTGCAATTTCCAACATATATATGACATTTGCTGTTTGAGTTGTTAGTTTTCCCATTTCTCGTTCGGTCAATTCAGCCAAATGCTAAACCTTTATCTGAGAGATGAAAGCAGATGCTTCTGTGTAGTATAATTTTTTACTAGGTTGCCGGAAGAGGGGGCTTACAGGTAAAACTACGGGAATTGTTATGCACAAATTGCTAGTGGTTGCTTGGCCACTCACTACAACTAATTTCACATAACCAAAATGATAAAAAGGAGATGATGGCAACCAGTTTAGAAAACATTGTACTAGTGAGTGGTAACTAGTTTGAAGAAAATTGTAAATAAGATTCCAGCAAATTAGTGATCTAATTGTGATAATCCTGCTCACATCCCCACTTGCAGCAGAGGCAGGCAATGCCTCTATATGCTCTATTTTACTGCCTAGCTAGAGCACAAACCTAGCCCAGTTGTGTATTCCCAATTGCTAGTGGTCTAAGCGATGTTTCCCTAGTTGGGTGAGACTGACTTGGCTCTTTCTTGGAGAGACAGATCAAACAAGTGTTGTCAGTTTTGTTTGAACTTCAAAGAGTGTTGTGACTTGGCTCTTAATCAAAAGACTGTTGTCGGTTTTGTTTGAACTTTGTTTGATTGGAGAAATTACTCTTAAATGCTAGTCCTATTCGGTGGAGATTTTTCTTGTCTGAGTTACATGAAGATATTTTTACGATAATATTATAAAAACTGCACGGTGTGTGTTCAACTTGTATCTTCTAGCTTAAGTTTAACTTGTCTGAGTTACACTCAAGTTATAATGTGTTTAACTAGTAAAATTCAGTTAACAACAACATCAGTAAAATCCAGTTAATTAATTGAAGAAGAGAAGAGAGAAAGTAGAGAGCAAGAGGAGTACTTGCATGAACTGAAAAGTTTTACTTTAAACTTGCAAAATTGCAGTACTCCCTAAAACTACTGCAAGCAAGAACTACTGTTGGAGGCACTACTATAGGGATATTCTACGGTCTCTTGAAACTTGCACTACGCAATTTACTCGGTGATACTATAGTTCTTTGCAAATTCTCGCTCTACTCCCTTTGCATGCCTTTGCAATACACTACTCCACTGCATGTTTAATCGTTAACGAGAAAAAGGTACAGAACAAGCAAATGTAAGAAAGAAGAGAGCTTGTCTTGCCAAGTACATCATCGGCGAGTTCACGAGAGATTTTCAAGTTAGAAATACTCGAGGGGTAGATGAAGAGAGAATATCATGAAGGAACAATTTAGTTTTAATTAATGGAAAAGTTGCATTTACTTGTAGTGAAAGGAACAATTTCAGGTAATTATAAATATTCAATAGCAGCAGAGGCAAGCGAGTAGCACTAGCGATAGATGCCAACTTTTGATATGCATGCATGCATTCTTTGCTTGTTTATATTCATTCTTGTAAACTGAACATGCTCATCTATCTATCTATCTATCTACTGCTTAAGTATGTATGTATGCATTGTATTTTATTTCCTTTGGAAAGTAAAGTTTATTTCTGGCTGGCTGGCATGATGGCTCATGGATCCCTCATTGCAGACTCTGAGTTGGAGCTCAATCTGATCTCATCTGAAATGAATCTATAAATACAGAGTGTAGTTAGTTCTGAGTAGCAGAAATAGTTCTTTGGATGCGATTACTTGCATGGGCCTGGCTGATGAAGAAAAACTTTATATATATTCATCTGATGTTGACTCTATAAATCATACTTATTGGACATGTTTTATGTGTTGATCCATCAATTGATCACATTGAGAAAGACCATCGTGTCTCCGACCATTTTGCAAAGGTCATGTCTCCGACCATCGTGTCGTGATGAATTTGCAGTACCCGAGAGGCCCTTGAGTTTGCGGAATGTTGATTAACTTCCGTTCCGGCAAATTGGGTACTCCATATGTCCTATTTTCAGCAAAGGTCATGCTGAAATTTTCCGTGAATTTTAGCATGACTTTGCTAAAAATAGGACATATGGGGTACTACGACTAATGCATGGGCGGGTATCTTAGTACTTAGTTAAGTAGGATCAACTGCCCGCCATTCTTGCTGCATTAAACCATAGGTGGCAATAGAGCCAAGTGATTAGGCCCAACTTAGAATTCTCCTTAGCATCGATAAACCCTAGATGATAAACCCAACATAGGTGGCAATAGAGCCAAGTGATTAGTGCCAAGTGATTAGGCCCAACCTAGGGTGCCTCGGCATCGATAAACCCTAAATGATGAAAACTTAACTTGGCTGCCCGGATGCCTCGGTGTCGATGAGAACCTAAATGATGTACGCTTAGGCTTTTAGGGTGCCTCGCGTCGACAAACCCTAAATGATGAAAGCTTAGGCTTTTAGGGTGCCTCGGTGTCGACAAACCCTAAATGATGAGACCATGATCTTGTTCCTTGACAATAACCAACTTTTTGACCAAACTTTTTTCCTATTTAGAGCGAAACATGGCCCACAACGATGAGGCCGGTGGTTGAGAGGCAAGCAATTCAGGAGCTGTCCCGGAGATGGAGGAACAACCTCACGCTATGAGGACGCCTGCGGAAGACACCGATCCTGATTACACAACCCCTAGTGGCGTCGGGGATGACACCACCGATGGTGCCGCCGAGGATGCCACCACGCGATGATGGCGGCGCACACACGGATGGCAGCCAATCGAAGAAGCAAAGGAAGGACCGGCGTCAGAATGCGCTCCCGCACCGTCAAGGAGGAATTCACTCAAGTGGACTCGGCGGGAATCCAACGGAGCCCAAACATATAGTCAAGGAATTTTCGGTTCAGCTCGGGTGCATTCTCCGAGCACCGTCTCGATCAACACCGAGAACCTTAGGCATAAGGACCGAGGAATTTGCGCAACCTCCTCTTCACGAAGCTGCCTGAGCGATACAAGTTCCCGCCGAATTTGAAAACACACGCCTCTCGGGAATAAAGTGAACAGTGCCGCCCTCACGAAGATGAGCACGGCCTGTCTACTTGGAGAAGCGGTGAAGAAAATGATTGATAAAGGTGATAGTTATGAGAAGATCAAGGCGAAATATCCTTTGATGAGCGAAGATGAGTACAAGGAGTTCAAGATCAAGTGCTCGACCGGTGCAACCTCGAATCAAGTCGATGGGGAAAGAAATGCGGGAGTTGAACTTAGGGAACACAAACTCGGTCCCGGCGATTCTGAGTGGCGGAGCCTATATGAGACAAGGAGGGCGTGGGGCGTGCCGAGCAAGGCCTACCGCCCGCCGAGAAATACAGCGGTAACAAGCGGACCAGGAACTATGTCGGGGCCGGTACAAGGAGGACCCGATAACAAAGGAGCTTACCACGGATCCGAAGACCAGGCGCTTGAGCTTGTTCTGTAAGGAATACACCCGCGTAATTAGCTCCATATGGTTGCACTCTAATTAATCCCCAATATTTCTAAATGGTTCACGTTCCTTTCACGGAAGCTGAAAGCGATGGCAGGGGTCGTCTTAGAGCTCCCTTTCGACACCCCTTTAAATAGGGCGTTGAACATAATGAAAAGCAAGGATAAGCTCACTAAGCCGACGTCGGCTGGTCGTGTGGCGGCAAAGGCTTGTCCACAAAATGGGGTCATACTATACGCTGGTGTGCGGAAGGAGAAAAAGGCCAGCTCGGAAAGCGGCCTTGCGAGGTTGAAGCACTCAAGGCACAAGTGGCGCGGATTCGGAGCTTGTCCAAGAGCAAGTGGAACAACAAGCTGGGAATGAAGCTCAACGCCATGGTGCCTACGTTGATTCATGGGCCGACGGCGTGGATTGCGGGCGCCAACAGGGGCCTCCCGGTTCCCAGATTCACGGCCAGAACTCTTCGCCAGCGTGTGGCGGCGCCATTGGTGTCTCCGCGAGGCGGTATTCGTGTCTCCGGCGCGGCCGCACGCATTGGAGCTTAATGCACCGGGTGTCGCCGGCGGCACCTCGCCGACAAGCTCCCCTCCATTAGTTGCGCGCCGCCGTTGGCGGTGCCTCGACATTAGCCGAGCTCGGCGGCATCACGGTAACTAAGCCTCTCGGCCGATGACTTCATCTCCTTGCCTTTGGTGGGCATCCACGACGCCTGTACATGTTTTCGCAGGCACCGCCGACGTTCCTTGCACTCTTACGCGCCGTGGGCGCCGAGTTGGTCGATGTCGCCAAGGGCGAATCGTTCAACCGGCAACCGCATGTTCCACGGTAATCCGATGCCACCCACGGTGTATAGGGTTGAAGTGGTTGGTGCTGCCGAGCTGCGACGAGCTGTTACCTCGGTTCGACCAGCTGGGGCGATGAAGAAGATGAGATGACCCTCGGCGCTGCGTAAACTGGCGCTGCTTTGGCGAAGAGCAGATTCGTTTGAGGCGGGGACACCACCCCACAGACAAGACCGCCGATCGTGCGGCGCCAAGCCATGGCAAGAACGCCCATAACGCTACGGACCTGCGGACATCCCTATGTTGGACATCACTATGGCACGGAGATCCGGACGACGGCGACAACGACGACGGTACATTTACCAAAGTCGATAAGTACTTTGCGAACATGGAGTACGCCGACGAGTTCTGCGGGCCTCTTTCTCAGAACCCAACCAAGGCGACCGCAATCTGGCTGATGCGGCGGAGAAATCAATTGCAATAGGCGTCGTGCGGCGTTCAGTTCTCGGGAGGCGCCTCCAGCTCCCGCCTTCACCGAGCCTCGAGATAGCTGAGGTGCGAAATATTATCAGCCCCAACACGCAAGAAAGCGGTGCGTGAGCAGAACTTCGGTCCCATTACGGAGATCAAGAAGAAGGGATGGAAGCGAAAGACTAACAAGGGCGCCGGTGCGAGCCACCGGCACCGAGTTCGATCCGCGCTCGGGGCGGGCCACCTTCACCTAAGGATATCTCGAGGAGGGTGCATGTGGCAGGTAGGGCGATGCTACCGCCAAATATGCTGAATGCTGCAACCGGTGCTATGCGGAGTCTGCACGACAATGTTCTTTCTTTGGAGAAGCGGCGTCTGAGAGAGAATGATGTGGCATACCAGGTTTTCGTGGCCAAGGTGCCAGAGGGCAAGGGCTTTATGGATGGCGACATCGGGGGTACGATCGTCCTGCGGTTTGATGACATCTTTGCTATGTTTAACCTTCATCCGCTGCACTACACCTTCGTTCGGCTGTTTTCGCTGAGTATGGAGATGCGGATCATTAGAGACAAGACCCCGGACATCGTGATAGTCGACCCCTTCTACATGCGTGCCAAGCACTTGAACAGTGGCTGGGGACCGCCAAGTTGCGAGTTCACACCTCGAAGGCGTCATTCTGGCAAACCCAGATAAGGATAACTTCCTTGTGGCTTACTTTCCCGAGTAAGTCATCCCTTAACCACCCCGTAACATATGATTTCTTAGATTTTGATCATTCTTTTTTCTAACATTCGTGTGTTACGTGCGGTGACACATTGCACACTCATCCTCTTAAGCCCGAAATATTCCATGGCCAGTATTTCACCCTAACCGTAACTCCAAGATAGACTACACAAATGTCAAGAAAGTTCTTGATGATGTTCTCCCAGCTACGCCTAAAACTGGAGGCACCTTCACGGGGCAGTTCGTAAGTACGACAAGCACATGTTCTCACACAATCTGAAGTTCTGCTGTGTCAAGCAGCCGTCTGGCGGTCGAAGGATGCCTACTCGCCCTCCATCACATGCAGGCGATCGTAAGGACCATCATCAACTTCGCTGCAGATAATCTCAAAGATTGGGCGCGAGCTTGTCGGCGAGCCGGACGCGGACCTCGGACAAGAATTCTTTCGCATCGATCGGAGTTTGCGGACATCATCCATCAAGATGTCCTTCATACCTCGGGCAGTTCTTCCTCGAGATATCAACCGTCCAACAAGTGAGATAGATGAAACGCTACAAATGCAGGGTGACAACGATCGCGATTTCATGACCATCACGACAAATGGCGGCTTCATCCACGCTCTGTCCAATGAGTCGAGTCGAAAGTAGTGATGTGTAGTTTCGAAACATTGATTAGCTCATGTTGTAATTAAACTTTAATGAATTCGTATGTCTCTTTGGTTTGGACAGTCGTTCAACTTAGATGTAATCGATGCTATTTATTAGTAGGACCATGAATCGTGCTATTAATGTCTTGCTTTTCTCTTTCGATCCTTTTGTTGCATACTTACATATTGCTTATGTATTGTGTGTTGTTTGGCTTGTGCATAGAGATGCCATCGTATGTCGGTGTACAAGGGTAAGGTTCTTGAGTCTACGACTAAGCGGGAGGAGTGTCGGAGACAGGTTCACCATTTCAGCGATAATGATTACAAAGGGTACACCACTAGGGCGGAGGCCGAATCTAGATATGCCCGCTATCTAGCGGGAGAGAGGAGGGAGCGTTGGAGGAACCGGATGAGGACCAGTTTGATCGCGATGATGCTCATCGTGATGACCACAACTCTCTTTTATGTGATGGTAGTTTAGATGATCGATATCGACTTGTAATGTGAAGACAAACTCGATACTCGCGGTCTTGAGACTTGTAATGTTTTATCTTTGTTCGGTCTTTTGAATTCGGAGACTAATATGATGAATTGTATTCAGAGACTAATCTTCTATTGTATTCGATGAATCTGATGTTGATGTGTGCTGCTGTCTATATTCTGTCCAATAATATATTTTGCAACCTGTGCAAAAATCAGAAAAGCAAAAAAAAAACCAAATATTCATACTAATGGCGCATCAAGGTAGAGTGCGCCATTAGTATGCCAAAGGATACTAATGGCGCATCAAGGCAGAGTGCGCCATTAGTGTGACAAAGCACATGGTTACATATGGCCCCCCGGGAGGCATACTAATGGCGCATGGAGTTACATACTAATGGCGCACTACCAGGTGCGCCATTAGTATACCAGATACTAATGGCGCACCAGTGGTGAACCATTAGTAAAAAATTCTAATGGCGTGCTACTAATGGCGCACCGGTAGTGCGCCAATAGTAGGCAAAACCGGTGCGCCATTAGTAGGCCTTTTCCTAGTAGTGTGCCCATGACGTAAGCCATGACGACCAAGGGCGCCAGGCGGGCTCCAGCCTGCGCAGTGTCCTCCTTTCCTCTTTGGTGCAAAGGGAGCAAGCGCAGGCAAGAGTATCAAGCAAAGGCATCCGTTTCGGTGCAACAAGACCAAGACCGTCCCAACGGCAGGAAGGAAGTCGTCGTGGAGCCCAAGCCGGCGTCACCACCAGAGCCTTTGACAGGCGAGGACCAACTTTAGTCAGGATAAGTGTACTAGATGTTCCCCTTCAAAATAGCCAATTGTTGGCGCCCTTCCCGCTCAATATTTGGGAAGAGGCCCAGGGCCTTTGCCTATAAATAGGACTAGCCACCCACAGGGTAGAGGCATTTAGAGAGAGGATCCAGCATCTCGGATCAGCGGAGAAAGAGCGACTGAACTCCCCCTAGCAGTTCATCGCACCAGCCAAGAGCAGACCCTCGCGAGGCTGTTCTTCCTTGTATTGTTCATCATCAGCCCAAGAGGCAATCCACCACACCACAAACTAGAGTAGGGTATTACACCAAAATGGTGGCCCGAACTAGTATAAACTCTGTGTCTCTTGTGTTGTTCTTTTCATAAGCTTAGATCCTAGCGAGGCGGCGAGGTGCAAGTAGGTAGAGGGCGAGATCTCCGCGTGCACCCCAGTGTCCGAACCTAGAGGGTCTGTCGGAACCCGAAATCCGACAAAGGTCAGCAGCAAGTTTCTTCAGCTGGATGGCAGAATCGGTGGTAAGGGCATCCAGGGCGGCCTTGTACTTGCCCTTTAGATCCTTGGTGCATTGCTGCACAAGGGCTTCCAAGTCATCATCCTTGGCGCGGAGGGTGGCCTCAAGCTTCTCCTCCCGAGAAGCGATGTCCTGCTCTCTGGCATCCAGAAGCGCCTTGCGCTCCACCATGTGAGCCTCCCGAGCAATGACATCCTCTCTCGCCATCGAGATTGTCTCCTGCTGCCTCATCAGGACCTGGAACTGCTTGTCCTGCCAGTCGTGCAGCTCGCTTCCTTTGTCCCTCAGTTGTTGATCCACCTTGTTAGTAGACTTGCGCTGCTCCTTGAGCGCCTGCCATTTCTGGCTGTGCCGGCCCCGCATCCCCTTAATACCTGCCGCCATGGATTCGAGGAAGGATAGGTCCATCGCCACAGCAACAGAGTCATCTGCCTCGTTGACTCCTTGATACAGCGATGCCATACTGCACTGAAGCTCTTCATGAAGTTCCATGCTCGTCGCCACTGATGAGCCGGGAGCTCCGAGCCCAGGCTGCACGAGCACCAGCGCCAATCGAATCGAGGGTGGCTGCGAGGCCCCCACCACGGTATCAAATGAGGGAAGGGGATCCATGGTTTGGAGGGGAACCTTCCCCTCGACCATCATCCCCGCCCCTGGCGCGCCGTCGAGGATCTGCTCCATTTCCACCGGAGGCTCATGGACACTCCCAGCAGCATGTCCATGTCCCTCCATGGCAGCAATCTTGGCGGCTTCATTCGCGGCATCTCTCCCTACGCGGGCCACTTCATCCAGTAGTTCAGGCTCCTTGGCCTGAGGGACTGCAAGCGAAGACAACAAGCAATAATAAAGAAGCGGAAGTATTAGAGAGCCAGAAGCATGGAGCGAGATGATACATAAAAAGGGGCAAGAGAGAAGAGAAGGAAGAGAAGAGCAAATGAGTTACTCAGAGAGGTCTGCCGGGCGGAAGCCTCAGTTTCTTCGGCAACATCAGTTGTCGGGCCATGATTCCCGTCCCCTTCCGCGACGACCACCGTGTCTCCTTGGGCAGGCCCTTTCATGGAAATCCTCACCGGGGCCCCTTCAACTTGGACAACAGGCGGAGTAAGCCCCTCTTGAGGGGGCTCACCCTGGGTCTTCTCTCCCCCTCCTCCAGCCGAGGAGGTTAAGAGCTCTCCTGCATCCCTCCCTACGGGAGGGGCCAAACCTGTGCTTTCTTGCCGGGGGCTGAGCTGGGGGCTTGGCGTCGCGTTGTTTGTGCTGCTCCTTGCCAGGCCGTTCCCTCCACAGTCTTCGGCGGCTCCGCGCGCCTGAGCCATTTGGACCGATGGATGAGAGTCTTTGTCTCTTACTCCTCCTCCTCTCCCTGTCAACAACGGCAAGCGAGATTAGTCAACAAACGGAAGCAGGCATATTGAAACTACTGCGAGAAAAGAGGAGGAAACTAGGCTCCAGCAAGCCTCTCCCGGTAGAACAGCCCGAGGCTCCCGGCAGAGAGCTTGGCGGGAACAACTCCCCTTTGATTGCTGAGCTGCATCCTCCCGCCAGACCACCGGTCCTTGCGGTCGAGGAGTGCGCTCCCACGGATGAGGAGGTACCGCTGGTCCTTGTTGCCGAGCCTCGGGCTCCAACTTGGGCGCGGCACATAGTCCATTTCCTCCAAACTGGAGAACTTCCCGAAGAGCAAGATGAAGCTGAAAGAGTAGCCCGGAGGGCCAATATGTACCAGTTCATTGATGACACGCTATATAGAAGAAGGCCCAACGGTGTGAAATTGAAGTGCATTTGCCGGGAAGAAGGAAAGGAACTGTTGACAGAGATACACAAAGGCATGTGCGGCTCACACATGGGGTCGAGGGCTCTGGTTGGAAAAGCCTTCCCGCAAGGATTTTACTGGCCCACAGCCCTCCAAGATGCAGTTGAGTTGGTCACCAAATGTGAAGCCTGCCAGTTCCATTCCAAGAATATCCATCTGCCTGCCCAAGCTCTTCAAACAATCCCTTTGTCATGGCCGTTTTAGGTCTAGGGGATCGACATCTTGGGCCCCTTCCCTTGTGCTACCAGGGGCTTTGAATTCTTGTTTGTTGCAATCGACAAGTTTACAAAGTGGCCGAAAGTAGAGCCCGTGAGAAAGGTGTCTGCTCAGTCAGCTATCAAGTTCTTGAAAGGATTGGTGTGTCACTTCGGAGAGTCCCTTCCCTGATCATCACAGACAATGGCACCCAATTCACGAGCCACGCCTTCATGCAATACGTTCATGCCCTCGGAAGCAAAATCTCATTTGACTCTGTTCCTCATCCAAGGAGCAACAGGCAAGCTGAGAGGGCGAACGCTGAAGTGTTGCGAGGACTCAAGAAGAGAACATTCGATAAGCTGCAGAAGTGTGGCAGACGATGGATCGACGAGCTACCGGTGGTTCTTTGGTCCCTCAGAACGACACCGAATCGAGCTACCGGGCAGACTCCCTTCTCCCTAGTCTATGGGGCAGAAGAAGTTATCCCCACAGAACTCATTTACGAGTCACCTCGAGTACTTGCCTATGATGAAGTAGCGCAGGAACATCACCGGCGTGACGATGCTGTGCTACTCGAGTAGAACTGTCTCTGAGCTGCTACGCATGCCGCACGCTTCCAGCAAACACTACATCGCTATCACAGCCATAGAGTTCACGCCCGGAGTATTGAGGAAGCCGACCTTATCCTTAGGCGTGTTCAGTCCGCCAAGGGTACAACCAAGTTGATGCCAAAGTGGGAAGGCCCTTACCAGTTAGTACGAATCACCAGACCTGGCTCAGTCCATTTGGAGACCGGAGATGGCATTTAGTTGCAAAACTCACGGAACATTGAGCATCTCTATAAGTTCTAACCGTAAGGCGCGGCTGTCGGGCCCTGCCCGGCAGCCACCCTTTTGTACAGGCCTTGCAGATGTTGCATGTAACCCCTTGTTCAAAACCAGGCGCATACCCTGAAAAACAGAGAAATAAATGAAGCGCCGGGGGCCCCCGACAAATTGCATGCATGCATAAGCATATCATGAGCATAACATCTTCATATAGATAAGATCGCATGTGGCATCATTTTCATCAGCATTCAATCGCAGGCTCTTACTGTGGACTTGGTCCTGAAGAAGTGAAGAGAAGACAAGCCTACATTGCGACACCCGGCAAGCCAAACGGATAAGTTTTCTCTCTTATCCATACGTGTTCCGTAAGTAGAGACTTGTGCATATGAAAACCCCGTCACCTTCAAAACTTAGGTGCTCCCATCCCTTGACTCGAACGTTGCTTCGGTCAGGATGGTTGTAGTGGCCTTTGGCGAGAAGGTTTTGGCAGTGGGCTGGTCCCTCTTTATGATTTATGCTCGGCAGCCCTAGCTCCACGACAGCAAACTGAGGGTACCGGCAGGATAGCCTACCGGGGAAAACTTGTTTACTTGAATGTATAGAGGCATTTCACCTCTTCATGAACGTGTTACATGCACAAGTACCTGGCAAGATTTATCTTTTTCATTAACATGCTGATTAACAAGTACAAATCTTACAGAATACAAACATGGGTAGAGAAGATTACATAATTTGAATGAAAGTTTGGCAAATGCCTACATATTTTAGATTGAAAGTAGATAGATGCCTGTGATGCTTTTGCTCTGTCCCTCCCCTGCTTGGAGCTGCAGGGGGAGACGAGGAAGATAAAGGGATGGCTGGGATTTGGCGCCTCCCCGGGATCAGGATGGCGTCGCTCCCTGGCTGGGAGGAAGAAACCGGAGGGCAAGAGCGGGTGGTGACACTGCCGGAAGCCCAGTCGGTGAGACACGTCGTTCCAGTTCCTCTCCGCCTCCAACAGACTAGCCGTCCTCTCATCCAGCTTGATCTCCCTCTGCTTAGCCTGCCTGTTTGCCTCCACTAGAAGCTCCTGGGCCCTAGACTCGATGGCGAGCTCCACTGGCCATGGTCGAGGCGGTATCTCAGGAAGAGACCTCGCATGGCACTTCTTGATCTCCGGGAGACTTCTAGGACAACGTATCAGTCCATCCCCAATGGCTACAGAGCCATGTTTCCTCCCGTCACCAGATAGCATCACGAGCTCTGGATCAAAAGGACTCTGGCTCGGGTTGAAGTCATCCCCTTTCGTCGCCTTCCCAAAGTCTCTATACCTCACGAGCTTGTTGTGGGAGGAGATGTTGGTGAAGCTCTGAGGATGATCGAGGTCATCCTCCGAGAATGCCTTGGCCTTCTTGAATGGGGAAGTATGAGCCATGGCATAGAGGTCGTACAGCGGTGGCACATCCTTCTTGTTGTGTTTCGCCTAAAAGAGAGGAACAACATATTAGTTAAGGGCTCAAGCTAGAATGAAGAATGAAATTGCATGAATCGTTAAGGGCTCAAACCACATACCCAGTGATCCCCGTACTCAAACAGGTTGGAGCTCCCTTGATGGTGTGGCACACCTCGCATTTGGGCGCGCTTATCCCTGGCCTTGTTGTGTTCGGCTAGCCATTGGGGAGAGCACCACTCATCCACCAACGCCTCCCAACAGTCCATCATATCCATACATCATCTCGGGGGCACCTAAGTTTGGCAAAGATAAATTTCAGCACTACGCCTACGAATGAAATCAAGGAAACTAAGTACAAGGACTGAATAATAGGTAATTACCTTCGTGTACTTCTCCTTACTCAGATACTTGCCGCGGCACTTCTTCTTGGCCCTCCTAATGTTAGTCGAGGCGTAGTAGTCTCGAACAGCCTGCACCATAGCCTTGTGTCGTAAGTTCTAAAGTAGGCACTTGCACTCGGCTTCGAGAACCCTAGTCGCCTCCGCCTCGTGTTCCTCAGAACACCTGTAGAAGGTCTGCAATTGAACAAGACAACAT
The DNA here is from genome assembly GCA_021605205.1 of Aegilops longissima. Taxonomy (NCBI): domain Eukaryota; kingdom Viridiplantae; phylum Streptophyta; class Magnoliopsida; order Poales; family Poaceae; genus Aegilops; species Aegilops longissima. Next base: position 463,573,633 of record CM038682.1, read on the forward strand.
TGATTAGTACAATCACTAGGTAATGTTGATTTTTAATTCTGTAGAGGATTCGGACCCTTGTATACTCATACGCGCGTAGCTGCCCTTGCCCCGAGGCAACCCTGCCAGCAAGAGCGTTGCGTCTCCACCACAATCCACCATCAATCCACCAAATTAGGAGTAGGGTTTTACGCCTCGCGGCGGCCCGAACCTGGGTAAAACTGCTCGTGTGGTCTCTGTCATCCTGCGCTACGATCTTCCGCTCTTTGTGCAATGTGCTCATCCCCCCTACCGAACCACAAGGGGCTCATGGCCCCATAGGTGGCCGTGGTTTCCCATGACAAATATATGCTTTGATGAGGTGATCAAAGCATATGGTTTTATACAGACTTATGGTGAAGCCTGTATTTACAAGAAAGTGAGTGGGATCTCTATACCATTTCTGATATTATATGTGGATGACGTATTGTTGATTGGAAATGATATAGAATTTCTGGATATCATAAAAGGATACTTGAATAAGAATTTTTCAATGAAAAACCTCGATGAAGCTACTTACATATTGGGCATCAAGATCTATAGGGATAGATCGAGACGCTTAATAGGACTTACACAAAGCATATACCTTGGCAAAAGTTTTGAAGAAGTTCAAAATGTATCAGTCAAAGAAAGGGTTCTTGCCTGTGTTGCAAGGTGTGAAGTTGAGTAAGACTCAAAGCCCGACCACGGCAGAAGATCGAGAGAGAATGAAAGTCAATCCATATGCCTCAGCCATAGGTTCTATAAAGTATGCCATGTTGTGTACCAGACCAGTGTTGTGCCTTGCCATGGGTTTGGCAAGGGGGTACAATAGTGATCCAGGAGTGGATCACTGGACAGTGGTCAAAATTATCCTTAGATACCTAAAGAGGACTAAGGAAATGTTTCTCGGTTATGGAGGTGATAAAGGGTTCATCGTAAAGGGTTACGTCGATGCAAGCTTTAACACTGATCCAGATGACTCTGAGTCTCAATCTAGATATGTATTGAATGTGGGAACAGTTAGCTAGAGTAGCTCTATGCAAAGCATTGTAGACATAGACATTTGCAAAGTACACACGGATCTGAATAATGCAGACCCGTTGACTAAAACCACTCTCACACGCAAAACATGATCCCACTCTAGTAAAATCTTTGGGTGTTAATCGCATGGCGATGCGAACTAGATTATTAACTCTAGTAAACTCTTTGGGTGTTAGTCACATGGCGATGTGAACTATGAGTGTTAATCACATGACGACGTGAATTGGATTATTGACTCTAGTGCAAGTGGGAGACTGATGGAAATATGCCCTAGAGGCAATACAAAATGGTTATTATTATATTTCCTTAATCATGATAAAGGTTTATTATTCATGCTAGAATTGGATCGACCGGAAACTTAAATACATGTGTGGATACATAAACAAATACCGTGTCCCTAGTGAGCCTCAACTAGACTAGATCGTTGATCAAAGATGGTTAAGGTTTCCTAACCATAGACATGTGTTCTCATTTGATAACGGGGTCACACCATTAGGAGAATGATGTGATGGAGAAGACCCATCCGTAGCATATGATCGTTCAGTTTATTGCTATTGCTTTCTTAATGTCAAATACATATTTCTTCGACAATGAGATCATGCAACTCCCGGATACCGGAGGAATACCTTGTGTGCTATCAAACATCACAACATAACTGGGTGATCATAAAGATGCTCTACAGGTATCTCCGAAGGTGTCTGTTGAGTTGGCGTGAATCGAGATTGGGATTTGTCACTCCATGTATCGGAAAGGTATCTCTAGGCCCTCTCGCTAATACAACATCACAAGAAGCTTGCAAGCAAAGTGACTAAGGAGTTAGTTATGAGATGATGTATTACGCAACGAGTAAAGAGACTTGCTGGTAACGAGATTGAACTAGTTATAGAGATACCAACGATCGAATCTCGGGCAAGTAACATACCGATAGACAAAGAGAATTACATATGTGGTCATAAAGGTTCAACCGATAAAAGATCTTCGTGGAATATGTAGGAATCAATATGGGCATCCAGGTCCCGCTATTGGTTATTGACCGGAGAGGTGTATCGGTCATGACTACATAATTCCCGAACCCGCAGGGTCGCACGCTTAATGTTCGTTGACGCTAGAGTAGTATTGGGATATTTGATGAGTGGTAACCAAATGTTGTTCGGTGTCTCGGATGAGATCCTGAACATCACGAGGAGTCTCACAATGGTCGAGAGGTAAAGATTTATATATGGGAAGTCATATTTTGGGTTCCGGAAAAAGGTGCAGTTTTTTCGGTATTGTACCAGGAAGCTTCCAGAAGGTTCTGGAGGATTCCGGAGGGGTCTGGAAGTCCACAAGTGGGACAAAAACAACCCAAGGGCTTGCATGGGCTGCGGGGAGGCGCCCTGGCCTTATTGGGCTAGACGCACCAAGTCCTCAAAAGCCCATGTGGCTAGGGAAGGCAAAAAAGGAAGGAATCCTAGTAGGAAGAGGATTGGACTTGGAGTCCAAGTCCTCTCCCCTTTATCTGCGCCCTAGGGCTTCGAGGGGCTGTTTCCCACACCCCTCCACCTATATATAGAGGAGAAGTGGCGCCCCAAGAGAACACACCAAGCCCTTGGTAACCCTCTCTCTCTCTCTCTCTCTCTCTCCCGTTACTCCGTAGTTCCACCACCTCGTCCCGGCGACGCTTAGCGAAGCGCTGTCGGTTCTCCACCACCACCATCACCACCACACCATCGTGTTGGCTGTGATCCCATCTACTTCTCCTCTCCCGCTTGCTAGATCAAGAAGGAGGAGATGTCATCGAACCGCACGTGTGCTAAACTCGGAGGTGTCGTCCGTTCGGCACTAGATCGGTTGGATCGTGATCGGATCGCGAAGAGTATGACTACATCAACCACGTGATAAATTCTCCCGCTTAGCGATCTACAAGGGTATGTAGATGCTCTCCCCCTCTCGTAGCTATGCATCTCCATGGATAGATCTTGCGTGTGCGTAGATTTTTTTTTGTTTTCCATGCAACGTTCCCCAACAAATTCAACCACACCTGGAAAGTTGTTTCTCTGCAGCAAAGTGTTTAGTAGCACAGTAGTTTGATAGTTTTGATAGTAGCGGTAACAAAGTAGTAACAGCAGTAACAATAGCAATAGTAGTTTTGTAGTGATTGTAACAGCAGCAGCAATAGAAGTAACTTAGGAAACACAATATGAGAAAAGCGTAGGCATTGGATCAACGATGGATATTTGTGTGGATGACATTCATCATGTAACAGTCACAACCTAGAGCGGTACACAATAGCTCCAATTCATCAATTCATTGTAGGCATGCATTCCGTATATAGTCATATGTGCTTATAATAAGAACTTGCATGACATCTTTTGTCCTACCCTCCCATGGCAGCGGGGTCCACAAGGAAATCTAAGAGATATTAAGGACTCCTTTTAATAGATAACCAAAGCAAAGCATTAACACATAGTGAATACACAAACTCCTCGAATTACAGTCATCCCCGGAGCGTATCCCAATTATTGTCACCTTGGGGTCTATGGTTCAGAACAATAACAAGTGCATATTACTAGCAGATAGGATCAAGAACTCAAATATATTCATGGAAATATAAAGGGTTCAGATTTGAAATCATGCCACTCATGCCCTAGTGACACGCATTAAGCATAGCAAAGTCATAGCAACATCAATCTCAAAATAATGGATACTAGTGGTCAAGCCCTAACAAATTTACTCGATCATCATCCAGCAAGCCTCAAAGGAATTACTCACTCCCGGTGGTGAGCATCATCAAATTGTTGACGAAGAAGGGTTGATGATGACGACAACGACGGATCCCCCTTTCCGGAGCCCCGAACCGACTCCAGATCAGCCCTCCTGATGAAGAAGAGGAGGTGACGACAGCTTTGTATCGTAATACGCGATGAAATTTTCTCTCTGTTTTTTCTCTCTGTGAGACGGAACTTATAGGACCAGAGGCACGGCAAACGGAGGCTCGAGGGGCCCACAAGCTCAGGTAGCTTGTGGCTCTTTGGTGCCCCTCCAATAGATCTTTCTGCCAATATTTCTTATATATTTCAGAAAAAATCTCCATAAATTTTCAGCCCAATCCGAGAACTTTTATCTTTGCACAAAAAAACATCATGATAGTTCTGGTGAAAATAGCGTCAGTCCGGGTTAGTTTCATTCAGATCATGCAAATTAGAGTCCAAAACAATAGCAAAGGTTTTTGGAAAAGTAGATATGTTTGAGACGTATCAGTCGATCTTACGCGACAGAGCCTATCATAAGTGACACTCTGGAACGTCACCCAAAACGTCCATCGTCATGTAAGATACGATCTTGCGTGACGGAGGAAGTGTTACCATCAAGATTTTACTTTTTATGATGGCGCTTAGGTGATGGTGGGGGTGACGGCCTAAAAACGTAGCCACTCCGTGACGAAAAACGGATATACGTGACACAAGTCCAAAGTCGCAAAACAGAGCAAATTTTGTAGTGAATTGAAAATCTCTCACGGAACATGATGGAGGCTTATGGTGGTTGGTGTATATTGAACGGTGAAATTCATCTGCCATGATGCATGGTTCGAGTTCTTCATCTGAATGGATTCTCCTAGTTCATGCGGTCTTGATGGCGCGAGGGTACTGCCAGGTGAGCACTGATGTGTCAGGGATGATAACAATGCCCGAGTTATTGACTTAAATTGGCAACGTAGGCAGAGCCTATGTTTGTGAAAGAAGTAAAAAATTTATAACATGCATACGTCCATGTTTTTTAGGCAATGCATATGTACATGTTTTTCTTTTGAGGGAAACATGAGAAAAAGGGTTCCCCCCGCTTTATATTATAAAGAAAATCTCCGATACATCCAGCACGCTGGGGCCGTAGCACAGATAAGCCCAAAAGAAAACAAAAGAAAATGAAAGAGAAATGAATGCCGACATCGGCAGATCAACGACGAAAGGAAGACCGGCAACCGCTGCACCCTCCGACGAAGTGCCACCGCACTCCCAGCATCTCGAAGCGCCTCACACCAAGCAACACCTTCAAGAAGGAATGCGACGCCGCCGCCACTGTTGCCCGAACAAGTTCTAGGGTTTCCCCCGGTACGCGAGGGATGGTGGGGAAGAGATATATCCGACGCCCCTCAGGAGGGTCCAATGGCGCCCGCAAGCGTCACCGCATCGGTGTCGGACAAGCCGACAAGGATTTCTTCCGATCCACAACCACCACCATCACCCGAGGCACTTCGAGATGCACCACCACAACAGCCGCCCACCAGCCTGTGCCACCACGGTTACCGGACACCCCCGCCGCCTCTCTAGAGCTGCCAACACGAGGCCTAGCTCAGGCAAGGAGACCCCATCCACGGGAGCGAGCACAACTCGGACGGGGGGAGGGGACAACCTCCACCGCCGCAGCGGAGCCAACCGGACGCAGCGACGAGGACTTGCCGGGCCTCGACGGCCCGACCGGGTCCACTTGGACCCGGACAATCCTGTCGCCACGCTGCAGCTCGCCGACCGACGAAATCCTCACCACCCGAGACCGCCGCCACCATGCCATCACCAGGAAACGACGTCGCGGAACACCGAGCCAACGGCCCACCCAAACCCAGATGGGGCCCAAAAGGGCCCAGATCTGGGCTGGGCGGGCGCCGCCAGCCACCAGCTCCACCGCGCCGCCCCATGGCTAACGGCCGCACCGCCCGCCGAGCACCACCGCGGCACGCAGCATCGCCGCATAACGGGCCACACCGACGCCCGCCGAGGAGCACCACCGCCAGCCCCACTTGCGGGCATGGGGGCCGCGACGGGAAGGGCAGGCCCGCCACCGCCAAAGACCACGCAGCCGAGGTTCGGCGGCGCCTGCGGGGGGTGGAGGAAGGAGATGCGAGGAGAGAGCCAGGAGGGGAGCGGAAGGGCCCCCGGCCGCCCGCCCGGGAGGCGCTGGGGGGTACGGGAAGGGGAGGGCTGGGAAGGGCGGGGGGAGGGAGAGGCGGCGGGCGGCGGGCTCGGCCGTGGCCGCGCTCCACGCTGGGAGCCGTCGGCGGCGGCGCAGGAACCCTAGGCGGAGGAGGGAGCTCGGGGTCGGGAGCCTGTCCTGTGTACGCGTTTTCCTTGAGGGAAACATACCCATGCACTCGAGAAGAAGTGCAGCAGAAAGAAGCATCAGGGCTTGGTCAGCGGGCATGCGCTACAATGGGTCGATTGATGTTATAGCATTTACACACGAGCGCCTCAAACAACCTTCAAACGCCCGGGCGGACAACCCGACCATTGATCGATAAAAAAAAGACACAGACAGGCGCCTCAAAGGGGTCTCAAACGCCCGGGCTGACGAGCAACCCTCATATCCAACCCAAATCTGGAGCGGATATGGGGCTGCCCGGGCGTGTCCTCCACATCGAACTGGTATTGGGGGTCCCACGAGAAAATACCCGGAAACCCGACGGTCCAATGGGCGTCTCCTCCAATGGGGTATGAACGCCACGTGGCGCCGCTCTGGCCCACTGCCTCGAGGGCCAAAGTCTGACTATTTAAGTCGGACGGCTTCCCCCAATCCAAGCCACATCCACTTCCTCCCTCTTTTGCTTCGCCAGCCTGAGCCCATCCACCTCTCACCCTCTCCACCTCATTCTTCTCTCGTTGTTCGGCTTCACCATGGCCCGTCAAAATAAGACCAGTTATGCTATGCTAACACCGGAGCGCCGCTTCCAGATGCCGGAAGAGATCCGGGCGAGGCGCACATCCCGCATTTACAGTCGGCTTGCCTCCGGACTCGTCAGAGCCGGAGGAGGAGGAAGAAGAAGAAGAGGGGAGGAGCAGCAGATGGTGCCCATGGAGGTGGCAGATCCAGAGAAAGACGACACGGCGGAGTCGACGCTGGTTTTGGGCTTCGCCATGGAGGACACCATGGCAAGGTTCGAGGTTTCCCAAGCAACGGAGATGGTGGAGATTCTGGAGTTCATCCGCAAGAATGGTTGAGATCGACACGCTTTTCGCTGAACATAGTTCGTGGACATCTCCTACGACGACGAGTAGTGTAATTGATCTACGTCCTAGGTAGATGTTTCTTTTGCATGCTTTGTATGGTTTTAAGGATTGAACTATGAGGTGACCAGATGGAGGGAGGGAAATTTGAGGGTTGCCCGTGATGGTGCAAAATACCATCAAATCGTTCGATAGGGTTCCATTTGCATGGATTCTATTTGTGTTTGCATGGATTCTGTTGTGTATGCATGAACTATGTTCGAATTTGTTTATATTTCGGGTGAAGGTCTAAGGCAAACGTTGGACAATTCCGCAGACAAACGATATGTCCGCTTTGGGGCATTAGGGCATCTCCAGCATCGACTTTCAAAACTGCCCGCATATGTCGGACCGTGCTGTCCGGGCCTGTTGTGTTATCCAACGCGGGCCTGTATCAGTCCGTCGACCGGCACAGACGCACTTTTTCCCGCATAATAGAGACAAAGTGATAGAGGCAAAGGTGTCCCGTCTTTCGATGAGATGTTGGTTTTCGCTTTGGAGGAAGTCGACTTTGACGATCCGACTACGAACATGCGAGGACGTCGCGCCTTAGCAATCGCTAAACCAACTCCGAGAGGTTATTGACCACGCCAAGCACGATCAACCTGACCACGAGGGTCTGCTTTCGCGAGCAAACGAAGAACAAGCAAGAAACTGAGATTGCAATCTGGATATTGCGAATATAAGATGAAAGCTTTATTGATCAAGGTGGGGTTCTGTGGACGCCTTTGTCCGGTCGTTGAACACAAACGGCACGCGAAGTTGCAGCTATGGCGAACTTTTAATCTAAACAAAACCCAAAGTCTAAACGACGCCCTAAGGGCTGTATATATGGAGGAAGAGGAGGGAATTTCGTGGCCCTTGATGGAGGGGTCCGAAACCAACCCTAACTCTTGTTTCCCCACACATACGGACTCTAAAAACAGCCTATACTTAAGTATTTCGAAATTACATGGGCCTGGCCCAATAATAAGGTGACGCAGCACCTAGAATAGCCTATGGACGAATATTATGAAGTGGCATCTTGTATATTTTGTCCAAGGCCTCATGCACTCATTAGGGTGGCTTCAAAGTCCTGGAATCATCACTTGTAACTCCGTTCTTGTTCGCCTTGCGCATGCCAACATCTCCATGCTTGAACTTGCTCCAAGGTTCATCTTTCTTGTCCATGGTAGGCCCTTCATTTGTAAGCAAAACAAATGTATCCAATTTAGGCAGCATCATATTCTCATGAACATTGGAATCGTTCCCAAGAAACGAAAGTACCTCATAATTCAGTTGGCATGTGAGCTCTAGTAGTTGGTCCAAGATGTATAGCAGCAGGGGCTGTGGGTGTAACAATGGTATTGATGTCCTCATCATCCTCCCTTCTTGAAATGAAGTCGCCCTCGACGGAAGCTCATCTTCCTCACCCAAATAAGGCTTCAAATCTGCAATGTTAAAAGTGGGACTAACCCCAAAATCTGCAGCAGCTCAAGTTTATATGCATTATCATTTATTTTCTCTAACACCTTAAATGGACCATCAAGACGTGGCATTAGCTTTGATTTGCTCATATTAGGAAACCTATCTCACATAAATATAACCAAACAAGATCTCCGGTGCAAAGACAACATGTTTTCTACCCTTATCTCCAAAGAAGTTTATATTTAGCATTCATACGCTCAATGTTTTCCTTAGTTATCTCATGCATTTTTAAAATCAATTCAACACGTTCTTCAACATCAAAATTAACCTTCTCCGAAGATGGAAGAGGCAACAAATCAATAGGTGCACGAGGTAGGAAGCCATACACAATTTCAAAAGGGCACATCTTAGTAGTAGAATGCAATGAACGATTATAAGCAAATTCAATATGAGGCAAGCATTCTTCCCACATTTTCTTATTATTCTTCAAAACAGCCCTAAGCATAGTAGACAATGTTCTATTGACTACTTCAGTTTGTCCATCGGTTTGGGGTGACAAGTAGTACTAAAAGCAGTTTAGTCCCCAACTTAGCCCATAAACATCTCCAAAAGTGGCTAAGAAATTTAGTATCATGATCTGAAACAATAGTATTTGGCACACCATGCAAGTTTAATAATTTCACGAAAGAACAAATCAGCAACATTAACAAAGATCATCGCTTTTATGACATGGTATAAAGTGTGCCATTTTCGAGAATCTATCCATGACAACAAATATGCTATCCTCCCTTCTTTGTTCGAGGTAAACCTAAAACAAAGTCCATAGATATATCCTCCCAAGGAACACTAGGCACAGCAAAGGCATATATAAACCATGAGGATTGAGTCGTGACTTAGCTTTTTGACATGTAGTGCAATGAGCAACAAAACGCTCAACATCCCGCCTAATCTTTGGCCAAAAGAAATGTGTAGCAAGTATATCCTCCGCCTTCTTGACGCCAAAGTGTCCCATTAATCCTCCTCCATGCGCCTCCTGCAACAACAAAAGACGAACAGAGGTAGCAGGAATGCATAGCTTGTTAGCACGGAACACAAAACCATCATTAATAACGAACTTGTTCCATGTTCTTCCGTCTTTACAATTCTGCATTACATCTTTAAAATCAGCATCATGCACATATTGATCTTTGATGGTCTCCAAACCAAATATTTTGAAGTCAAGTTGTGAAAGCATAGTATAGCAACGAGACAAAGCATCAAGAATAACATTTTCTTTACCCTTCTTGTGTTTAATGACATAAGGGAAAGTCTCAATGAATTCAACCCATTTAGCATGTCTACGATTCAGTTTAGCTTGACTTTTAATATGTTTCAAAGATTCATGATCGAATGTATAACAAATTCTTTGGGCCATAAATAATGTTGCCATGTCTCTAAAGTCCGAACAAGAGCATATAATTCTTTGTCATAAGTAGAATAGTTCAGACTAGGCCCACTCAATTTTCGAGAAAAGTATGCAACAGGTTTGCCATCTTGTAATAACACACCTCCTAATCCAATTCCACTAGCATCACATTCAAGCTCAAAAGTCTTATTGAAGTCGAAGTTGGAGTAAAGGAGCATGTGTCAACTTATCTTTCAATACCGTGAAGGCTTCTTCCATGCGGTACCCCAAACAAAAGGCACATCCTTCTTTGTAAGCTCATTGAGAGGTGCAGCAATGGTGCTAAAGTCTCTCACAAAACGCCTATAGAAACCAGCGAGTCCAAGAAAACTCCTCACTTGTGTGACCGTTTTGGGCTGCGCCAACTCTCAATAGCTTCAATCTTGGCTTTATCAACTTCAATTCTCGTGGTGTAACAACATAGCCAAGAAAAGATACTCGGTCGGTGCAAAAGGTGCACTTCCCAAGGTTACCAAACAAACGTGCATCACGTAGAGCATTAAAAACAGCACGTAAATGTTCCAAATGTTCTTCCAAAGATTTGCTATAAATCAGTATATCATCAAAATAGACTACCACAAATCGTCCAATGAAAGCACGTAAAACTTCGTTCATTCGTCTCATGAAAGTACTAGGTGCATTAGTTAACCCAAAAGGCATGACTAACCACTCATATAAACCAAACTTAGTTTTAAATGTTGTTTTCCATTCATCTCCCAATTTCATATGAATTTGATGGTATCCACTACATAAATCAACTTTGGAGAATATTGTAGAGCCACTCAATTCATCAAGCATATCATCTAGCCTAGGAATAGGATGACGATAACGAATAGTAATATTATTAATGCCTCTACAATCAACACACATACGCCGACGTACCATCCTTTTTAGGCACTAGTATAATAGGAACAGCACAAGGACTAAGAGATTCGCATATATAACCTTTGTCGAGCAGCTCTGACTTGACGATAATCTCCTTCGTCTCCTCCGGATTGGTACGGTATGGTGCACGGTTGGGTAGCGATGCACCGGAATTAAGTCAATTTGATGCTCAATCCTCAAATAGGTGGTAATCCGGTGGCACGCCTTGTGGGAAGACGCCGTGAACTCCCGCAAAATGTTAGTGACAGCAGGGGCAAAGAGGAAGGCACGTCCTCGAATGAAAATAATGCCTCTTTGCACACAAAAGCATAGCAAACAGATTTGCTAGAATCTAGCTCATCAATATCAGATTTGGTGGCAAGTAAACATGCACTTTTCAGTTTAATTTCGAAGCAACATTAGATGGTTTATTATTAGGCTTCATTTGTTGCTCAAATTCTTTTGCCACAATCTGATTTTCACTCTTATTTTTCTCCTGTTTTGCTTTATTAGCTGTATTAATATCATCTTTCAAAATGGAATCAGGAGTCATAGGAAGCAAAGTAATATTTTTATCCTTGTGAACAAGAGTATACTGATTGTTTCTACCATGGTGTACAGAATTTTTATCAAATTGCCATGGTCTACCAAGTAATAAGGAACATGCTTGCATAGGTACCACATCACAATCAACATAATCAGCATATGTAGAGATACTAAAATACACACGAACTGTACGTGTTACCTTAACCTTGCCGCTGTTGTTGAACCATTGGATGTAGTAAGGATGTGGATATGGCCTTGTGGTGAGAGAAAGCTTCTCCACCATATCCATGCTAGCCAAGTTGTTGCAGCTCCCTCCATCTATGATGACGCGAATAGAACGTTCCTTCACAACTCCCTTTGTATGGAACAAGTTATGCCTCTGATTTTGCTCAACTTGTGTAACCTGCACACTCAAAACACGTTGAGCAACTAAACATTCATACTGTCAAGATCTTCAAGAGCCATGTATTGCGCCTCATGATCGTAATCATCTCCACCGTGTTCTTCATGTGTAATAAGAGCCAAAGTCTCTTCATCATAGTCACTAGCGGACTCATACCCACCATCCTCAAGTAGCAATCATCACACGCTGAGATTGGCATTCTCTCATAAAATGTCCTCTTCCCTTACAACGACGACAAATAATATCACTTGTGTGCCCTGCTGACGCCATGGAAGAAGAAGAGCTCTGTAGGCCCAGCAGGTGTGCTCTTAGCAGATAGTGGTGGTTGTGCCTGCTTTCTTGTATCACGGTTGGAGGTGGCAGCCGACGGAGGTGCGGTGTAGTAGAACGTGTGGAAGTAGATGATGCACGTGGTGTCCATGATGAAGGTCGACACGGAGAAAAGTTAGTCGCGACAACGCTCTGCCGATCCTCGTGACTTCACGCTCAGCTTTACAAGCAAGATGGAATAATCGAGTGATATTAGTATAATCCTTGTAGTCTAGAATGGTCTGAATATCTCTATTTAATCCACCCGTAAAGCGTGCAAGCATAGCTCCATTCTCCTCAACAATACCACATCTAATCAAGCCAGTTTGTAATTCCCGATAATATTCTTCACCGAATTTTTCCTTGTCTTAAGCGCTGCAATTTTGAAGTAATTCACGCTGATAATATGGTGGAACCCAACGAGTACGCATAGCAGTTTTCAAAGCAGCCCAAGTAGCTGGAACAGGATATAATCTATAATGTTCGACCACCAAACACATGCAAAGCTAGTGAAAGCACAAACAAGCAGCAGGAACACGTCTCTCCTCGGGATATTGTAAACATGTAAATCGTTGTTCGTTTCTAACTCCCAAGTAAGATATATATCAGAACATATCTACCCTCAAATGGTGGAATATTCAATTTCAGTTTAGGGAGATGGTCATGATCTCGTACTGAGGGGAGCCCTAACATTGCCATTATTTGCATGTGGACGACCTGGTGGTTGTGGTGCTGGTGGTTGCACGTAGTTCTGATGTTGATCAACCTCATCCTTGTAATCTCCCACATAATCATCCTCCCCCACATCAGCAGCAGGAGCCACAGAAGTATCAACAGCAGCACCAGCAGCTTGGCAAGGCTGAAGAGGGACACGGGAAGCTAGGCGGAGGGCTGTTTCGCGATGTGGAGGTAGTCGTTGTTGTTGTTGTTGTAGAGGTGCGTTAGGTGCAACCGGTGGTGGTGGTGGTAGACGCGCGAGCAATTCATTAAACTTGTTATCGAGCTTTGTTTCGAACGCCTTCTCAATGCCATCTATCTTCTCCATGGCCTCTTCAAATCTATTTAGCACATCTTCCACCTGCCCACTCATCATTTGTTGAAACTTATCATGTAGCGCTTTGTTTGTCATGTTCTCCCGGTCGGTCTCGGCTTGTGATCCTGCCATGGTTAGCAGCAATAGAAACACACAAGAATATGATTCGACAAACTATTAGGAAGTGGTGGTGGTGGTGTGGTGGGCGATCACAAATCCGTCAAGCAAATCTCAAATTCTTACCAGTTCTACCAAAGAAGAAGCGGTGATCGGCAACCGATGTAGTCAAAACTCTCAAAGCTTGGATAGAGCGATTACTGTGGAGAGTCAAACGCACGATGTAGATGTATGTGGAGCTGGGAAGGCTTATAATATGGTAGCAAAAGGGTCAGCAATAATCAATTCGAGATGCAAAGTTGAATAAACGCTCAACGACGGTCTTGTGGTTGGTCCTAAGCTAGACCGTGCTAGAGACGCGAGCCTAGAACACTAACAAAATCACGGCGCTGCACGGAAACAACGGAAAAGCACACTGAAATTTTTTTGCTCTTTTTTTGCTGCTTTTTTTTGCTGCTTTTTTTTGCGAAAAATCACTATAATGGCGAGTGTCTCAAAACTCTTCCTGTGTCAAACTGACAGGATGGACACGAAATTTTTTCGACAAATTTTTTTTTTCGACTGCCCGGACCCAAAAACTGGAAACGGGTCAAAAAAAACTTTCTATAACGACGACTGTCTCAATACGCCTAGAAACACCTAAAAATAGGATAGCCAGAAAAATTTTCGACAAGTGTGTTTTCAGAAAATTTTGGGCCTAAACGGAGGGTGGTTTCCGGACTCTTTTTTTTCCGAAACCTACTCCGGCAAGGAAACACGAATCGGAAACTAGATGGATCTCGAAAACAAACCTAATATGCAAGGAACTCGGATTGGTGGTGGATATATAGTGGTGGTATATGGCAGCGGTGGTGGTAGCGGTGGTAGTATATGGATATGGATCGGTGGTGGTATATGGACACGGATTGGTGGTGGTATATGGATACGGATTCGGAGCGGTGGTAGTAGGTGGCAGGGGCGATGATGATGGTGCGGTGGCGGCATGACAACTTATGACCAGAACTCGAAACTCTAAAAGACTAGACACTAAGACCAGCAACTAGACACGACGATGCAACCGCAAATTCAACAAAGCAAAACCCTAAAAAGATTATGCAAAGGCTCAGATTGGTTCGGATATGATGAACTAACCCTAACTTTTTTTGTGGCTTTTTCGTGGACTATAGGTATGAAGAACAGACTCGATCTAAACTACGAAAAACTGTAAAATCTCACCGAGCAACACGGAAATCTGATACCACTTGATAGAGGCAAAGGTGTCCCGTCTTTCGATGAGATGTTGGTTTTCGCTTTGGAGGAAGTCGACTTTGACGATCCGACTACGAACGGCGAGGACGTCGCGCCTTAGCAATCGCTAAACCAACTCCGAGAGGTTATTGACCACGCCGAGCACGATCAACGACCACGAGGGTCTGTTTCCTGCGAGCAAACGAAGAACAAGCAAGAAACTGAGATTGCAATCTGGATATTGCGAATATAAGATGAAAGCTTTATTGATCAAGGTGGGGTTCGTGGACGCCTTTGTGCGGTCGTTGAACACAAACGGCACGCGAAGTTGCAGCTATGGCGAACTTTTAATCTAAACAAAACCCAAAGTCTAAACGACGCCTAAGGGCTGTATATATGGAGGAAGAGGAGGGAATTTCGTGGCCCTTGAGGGAGGGTCCAAACCAACCCTAACTCTTGTTTCCCCACACATACGGACTCTAAAACAGCCTATACTTAAGTATTTCGAAATTACATGGGCTGGCCCAATAATAAGGTGACGCAGCACCTAGAATAGCCTATGGACGAATATTATGAAGTGGCATCTTGTATATTTCGTCCAAGGCCTCATGCACTCATTAGGGTGGCTTCAAAGTCCTGGAATCATCACTTGTAACTCCGTTTTGTTCCCTTGCGCATGCCAACATCTCCATGCTTGAACTTGCTCCAAGGTTCATCTTTCTTGTCCATGGTAGGCCCTTCATTTGTAAGCAAAACAAACGTATCCAATTTAGGCAGCATCATATTCTCATGAACATTGGAATCGTTACCAAGAAACGAAAGTACCTGATAAATCAATTGGCGTGCGCGAGCTCTAGTAATTGGTCCAGTATGTATAGCAGCAGGGGTTGTGGGTGTAACAATGGTATTGATGTCCTCATCACAAAGTGAGGGGGGTGATTTGTCGGAGCCCAGACAGTGACATGTAGGACTCCGACACCCCTGGCCCAACCAAAACCGCTCTCGATCCCATTTTCTTCCAGTCCGGCCCTTCTTCCCCCCATGCTCTGCATCCGCACCCTCCTCCTCCGGCCAACACAAATGCATTGCTGAACCTCCGCAACCAGCACCGACGCGCCCGCTTGCTTTTTACGACGGTGTTGTCCACCCAGGGCACGTTCATAGGCAAGTACACTCTGCCCCCTATCGACGACGTCCATGGCGGTCACCACGCCCGGTAGGTGTTCGGTCAAATGTCATTGACCTTATTTTTGAACGCCATGTCATTTTCTTAGAGTATGAAGGGCGGCGAGATACTCTACCATGTAGGATGAGTTGTTGTGCGATGCGTGATTGGATGTATCCGTGGGTTTCATATGCAGGAGCAGGGAGGACATTCAGGCAGCAAGTGCATGAATCGGTTCACGCGCAAAAGCACATTGCGCCCTACGACATGCACATCATCCATGACCGCAATGTAAGGTGGTTATTGTATCGATTGTACGCCATCCACACCTCCGTCACCAAGTATTGTGGCGCGGTTGATATGCTGGAGGCAAGCTGGCCATTGCGCGCGGTTGATATGCTGGAAGCAAGGTGGCCATTGCGCGCGGCAGAGGACATCGTAAGTTTTGTTTTTTCTTACTCAACTTGTTGATTGATTGATTCATTCATTCAGTGTTGCTCTACACATTGTGTAGTGCACGCGCGCTGTCGTGCTGTACCATGGGATGAAGGAATGGCCATTTATGCACATGCACTGTTGGGTGAAGTTGAAGGGGCGGTATGCGTGGGGCGACAAATCCGTTAATCTCGTTGAATTTGAACTATTATTATACTAGACTTATTTGCAGGCTATATGGATGATTTGTGTCAATTTTTTATTTAAACTATGATGAAATTCATCGTGTTTGCGCGAATTTCGTCTTGTTAATTGAAACCCGGCTTCAAATGAACTTTTTCCGCGTGTACGGACGGCGGAGCAAATTTGCGCCCTTGCCCGTGTTTGGGAAAGAAAATGGGTTTCTGCGCTCTCCATTCCCGATCCTCGGTGAAAGAAAACCTACCTCCCTCACAAACGACCTTTTTCCTCTCCACCATACCGGTACCCTTCCGCTTCCTCCCCGCCCCCAAGCTCCGATCCCACCCAGTGCGGCTATAATATCCCCCCCTGCAGTCTACCGCCGCCGGCTCGCCGCACAGCGAGCTTCGCGTCGCCGCCGACGTCTAACCCCTCCGCCTATCACGCGCGCGCGTCGCCGTTTCCGTTCTGCATCACCTCGTCCCTGCTGTCTCTCGACCCGCGATCTCGGAGCATTGGTTTCTGAGGTACTACGAGCTTCTGTTCATCCAGTAATAATTACTTAAAGGCGTACTAACCCTCCACTAATTCTGGGTGCACAGCATCCAGATCCGCCCCTTTTGGGTCGGGGGTGCTCGCATTGATGGTGAGGATGGAGGCGGCGGGTGCTGCTCTTGCGGTGGCCCTGTTGGCTTGTATGGTGGGGGCTGGAGCTGATGGCTCTGATCACAGGTACAAGGAGGGAGATCGTGTCCCGCTCTACGCGAACAAGGTCGGCCCTTTCCACAATCCAAGGTATAACGGTCTCGTGATGCGCCACAAGCTTTTGTAGTTCATGTCTGGTCCCGTTGTCTGTCTACAATGGATGCACGAGTTAGGGCTTCGTACTGCTGTCTATGATGCTAACTAAGGCTAAATGAGAATAGGATTGCTGCCGAATTAACACTAGGAATTCCTGCTGGCACTTATTAGTAGTTATTATAACTAAGCAAGCGCAAGTGGGGTTATTCAATGATAGGAGGGAGGCAAGAGTAGTTAGTATCGGTTTTTGTAACTCGAATTTCACTTCATAAACTACGACCAAGTAGTATGGATGTCCCAGTAATAAGGAAAAGAAATCTCTGCTGGTAATGATGCCTTCTGAACTATGGTAATTTGACTGTTCAAGCATCACTTCAACCGTTTATGTTACTAAATAGCAGCTTTGTGAGAATTGAATTGCTTTTCCGTCAGGCCATGATCAGGATAATTCAGTTACTCTTTGTCTATTGCAGTGAGACATACCGGTACTATGATCTACCCTTTTGTGCACCAGGTTTGTACTTCTTAGAGATGTCACATGCCTTTTCTTTTTACTTGCTCTATTTAGCAATTCGTTGATTGGTTATGCCCAAGTCAATTTTCCTTGTTATTGACTGCTGCATGGCCTGCAATAGAACACCCAAAGGACAAAAGGGAGGCTCTTGGGGAGGTTCTAAATGGTGATCGATTGGTTGATGCACCATATGAGTTGAACTTTAAGGAAGATACGAACTCCAAGACTCTCTGCAAGAAAACATTGTCCAAGGAGCAAGTCGCCAAGCTCCGGGATGCAGTTGCCAAGGATTACTACTTCCAGATGTATTATGATGACCTGCCTTTATGGGGATTCCTTGGTAAACTGGACAGGAACAAGGAGCACGGCGGTGGAAAGTGCCTTCTGTTTAAGCACATCCACTTTGACATCATGTACAACAATGACCGTGTCATAGAAATCAATGTTCAGACAGATCCGAATGTCGCTGTGGATATCACAGAGGACAAGGAAGTGCCGGTAGAGTTCTCTTATTCAGTAACATGGAAAAAGACAGACATTCCTTTTGAGAAAAGAATGGAGAAGTACTCCAAGTCTTCCTCTATGCCCCAGCACCTAGAGATCCACTGGTTTTCGATAATTAACTCATGTGTAACAGTGCTTCTTTTGACTGGCTTTCTGGCAACAATCCTCATGCGTGTGCTCAAGAATGATTTCATCAAGTAAGATCTTAATCATTTCATTCCATTCCCATAGCATGGAAGCTTTACTAAATACAGTTTCCATGCCCCTGTTTTTTTGAAGATATTCCCATGAAGACGAGTCCCTTGAAGACCAAGAAGAGACTGGATGGAAGTATATACATGGCGACGTCTTCCGTTTCCCGCAGCAAAAATCTCTTTTTGCAGCAATCATTGGATCTGGATCTCAGCTTCTTGCCCTGTAAGAGTTTCCTCAGTTCATTATATTTTATGATCCAGGCTATGCCATAATGATCCTAACATGTAACAAATGCTTCTCATCCAATAGTGCAATTTTCATCTTCCTCCTCGCGATTGTTGGGGTCTTCTATCCATACAACAGGGGAGCCCTTTTCACTGCCCTTGTAGTCATCTATGCTCTTACGTCTGGTATTGCTGGCTACACAGCCACTTCCTTCTATCTTCAGCTGGAGGGAACAAACTGGGTAAGGCTTGCATTAGTGGTTGGTTTCTTCAATGAAATCCTTTGCTGTTATATTCACAAATTCTGCCTTAATGTTTCAGGTGAGAAATCTGATATTGACTGGCTGCTTGTTCTGTGGGCCACTTTTCTTGACATTCTCCTTCTTAAACACTGTTGCGATAGCGTACAGTGCTACAGCAGCTTTGCCTTTTGGTACTATCATTGTCATTATTCTCATCTGGGCACTTGTAACCTCTCCTCTCCTAGTGCTGGGTGGTATAGCTGGGAAAAATAGCAATACAGAATTCCAAGCTCCTTGCCGCACAACCAAATATCCAAGGGAAATCCCTCAGATGCCCTGGTACCGAAGCACTATTCCTCAGATGGCAATGGCAGGGTTTCTCCCTTTCAGTGCTATTTACATCGAGCTGTACTACATATTTGCCAGTATCTGGGGGCATAAGATATACACCATCTACAGCATCCTCTTCATTGTGTTCATTATCCTAATCATCGTCACAGCGTTTGTCACAGTGGCGCTCACGTACTTCCAGCTTGCTGTTGAGGATCACAAGTGGTGGTGGAGGTCAGTGTTCAGGATATCGCTTCATCTTTGGTTATCCTCGTCTGTTACTGTTTTTGTCTTATTTATGTTCACTTAGATACTTATTTGTTGTCTTTGGACAAGAGAATGGATCAGAACTGAGATAGGAATCGTAGGGAAATATGCAGTTCATCAATTATCCAGTAGATGGAAATGGCATGCTGGATCAATAGTATCCTATATTCAACATAAATGCACTGTATTATTTAAAGTTGTCTATGGTAATGCTTCAAGTCATACATAAAGTACCACAACTTAAACTAAACACTTACCACTGCTTGGAACTTGAGTGGCACTTGAGGAGAAGACTCATCATGTATGAGGAAACCACATTCTACATTCTTGGATCCTCACATCTCTTGGACTTGATGCATACGTATTGGGCATGTTGTGTTTTTTTTATGCTTATCAATAAGAGTTTGGGACAATTGTCAATGTACCATTGCAAATGTGTGCAATTGTCAATATACCATTGGAACGTGGTAATATCCCTAAATGTTATTTTGCTTCAATTTGCAGATCTGTCCTTTGCGGAGGCTCCACTGGTATTTTCATCTTCTTCTACTGCATCTACTACTACCATGCCCGGTCAGACATGTCAGGCTTCATGCAAACATCCTTCTTCTTCGGCTACATGACCTGTGTCTGCTACGGTTTTTTCCTCATGCTGGGAACTGTTGGTTTCCGTGCATCGCTGCTATTTGTGCGACATATTTACCGTTCCATCAAGTGCGAGTAATCTACACCAGAGTGGTGGACATCAGACATGGCTATTACTCAGGAAGCTCAAGAGAAGCAAACCGACAGAGATTGCTTCTGAATTTTGTGTCCAAGCAAGTTGCATGTCCTCAATATGAACCCCTTCTCAAATTACATTATGGTGCAAGTTCCATTACGAATGATGATGTAATGTGTAGAACAGATTAGAGCCAGCACTATGGTGTTATACTTGTATCTACTGTGTTATTTAGTCCAATGTGATCCATTAGTTTGTTCCTGGATCCTGTGTTTGCTTGGTTGCTTGTTAGAATTGTGCTTACCTGGTGGAGAACAGAGTTTGTGAAAGTTTTTTTTTTCCGAGAGTGCGCAAATTGTGTGCCATATTTTTATGGAAGGCAAAAAGAGTCATTGTCACATCCCAGATTTTCTCAAAACTGAATGTTTAAAAATTCACAGGGAATTAAACTTTTTCTAGAAATACTTATGTTTGTTTGCCTGTAGTTAGAATTAGGATAAAAACTGACTTGATAGATCGATAGTGTGGCCCAATTGAACTTTTGGGGATTAATTAGAAACCCCAAATGTGGAGCCACATGTTTTTAGAGTGACCTTGTAACCCTAGTGATAGTTGGAATCAAACCCCACAAAGCACCACTCCATGGCTCAAGGCACTTCTGCCATGTTTTGGCATGACAATTGGGACAATGGTCTTAAAATCCAATTCCCAGAGTTGTTCTCTTTTGCTGTTAATTGCTCGATTTCTATGGAATAGGTTTTTGACTCTAAAAGCTCCGATGATCTCTTACACAGCCCCTTTCGATCCAAGCTTTGGCTCAGTTTTAACAAAATCAGATGATCTTGACTCAAACTCAGCTCACCACAAACAATGACAAATCGGACTATTGTTGGAATTCTGCTTTTCTTTCTCTTCTGCCAAACTCTACAAGGTTTTGATACAAGGGGAGGTTGTTCATCCTATCAGTATTGTTGAGTATCGTGATTATTAAGAAAGTGTGACGCCCGGATAATTAGGCTACAGTAATCACACGTTAATGATGCCACGTCACCTTTGTCATAGTAATTAATCTCGGGTTAATTTAAAACCGTTTCAAATTTAAATCCTAAATAAGTCAAACGACAAAGGTTTTCAAATATTAAAACAAAAATGTTCGGGCTATGTCAATTATTGCATCGGTAATTATGGTGAAGTAAACACATTTTTATGAAATGCCTAAATACTTTTAAATGAATTTAAACAAAAAATAAATAATAAAAGAAAATACAAAAATAGAAAACAAAACAAAACAAAAAAAGAATAAAAAGGCCCCCTGACCCCCTCGCTCTAGATCTGGATCGGGAGGAGCCCGATCCCCTCCTCCCTCGCTCGACGCCCGTCGCCGCCAGGAGACAACGCCACCTCGCCGGACTCCCACCGGCTCGCGCTTCTCCCTCGCCGCCGGCCTCCCCATCGCCGTCGTCCTGCAACCCCCACGAGCACCACTGCCCCGTTCCCTACTTTCCCCCGTGAGCTCACCCTCTCCCTCATCTCTGTCTTCCAGCGCACACACACGATCGCAAGCTGACGGGTCTGCTGCGGGCCGCTTCGGCCATCGCCGTTGGCGCATCGCCTCTTCCCTCCTCCTCCCCCGCGCCGACCGAGCCCCGCCTTGCCTCGCGACGGGCCGCACCAAGACCGGCCTCTGCTGCTGCTGCGTCGGTGCCCGCGAGGCCACGACGTCGCCTTAAAGACCCACGGCTCGCCTCGACGCCGCCACGGCCGTCTCTCACGGCGGCCGCCAGACATCGACGCTTCGATTCGGGCGCCTGCGTCCATCGCCCGGGCTCCACTCGCGCCACCCTCGCCTCGCCCGCCGTTGTTGTGCTCGGCACCGGATCCTCTCTCTCTGCTTGATCATCGCCGTTAAGGCCGTCCCCGCTAGGCCGCCATGGCGGAGCTTCGCTCAGCGTGCTTTCGCCTCGCTTCTGATCCGCCGTGCCCTTTGCGCCCATGGCAGCGCGCCTCGCCGCTTGGCCTCCATGACCAGGCTGTTGCTTCACCCTTCATCGCTGGCCCCAGTGCCACCGCCTCGCACGGCGCCCATCTGCGCCCGCCGACCCTTCTGCAGGGGCAGGCGCCATTGCGCCCAATGCCCGCTGCGCCCAACGCCCGCTAACCGCCCCGGTAAGGCCCCCAGGGCCCTATGACAAAGGGGACCCACTCAGAACGTTTTTTTTAATATATATAATAATAATAATAAAATTAATTAATTAATTAATTAAATTAAGTTAATTAATCCTATTTAATTAATCTAATTAACCTGTTAGTCTAATTAAGCAATAATTAGTTTAACCTAACCCTAATTAACTTTACGGTGTATGACAGGTGGGTCCCACTGGGCCCACATGTCAGTTTGACCCAGTCAACCTCTGTTGACTGCTGACGTCATGCTGACTTCAGCAATCACAGTTCTGGATAATGTTGCATTAAAATAATTAAATAAATCCTGAACATGATTTAAATCTTTTAAAATTAATAGAAAATAAACCGTAGCTCAGATGAAAAATACCTTCTACATGAAAGTTGCTCAGAACGACGAGACGAATCCAGA
Source organism: Aegilops longissima (assembly GCA_021605205.1). Classification (NCBI taxonomy): domain Eukaryota; kingdom Viridiplantae; phylum Streptophyta; class Magnoliopsida; order Poales; family Poaceae; genus Aegilops; species Aegilops longissima. The sequence continues at coordinate 463,596,209 of CM038682.1, forward strand.
TACGCAGCCCGTTCGTCCGCCTCGCGTCCCTAGCATAGCAAACCTGCAACCTTCCCCCTCCGGTTCATCTGTCCGAAAACACGAAACACCGGGGATACTTTCCCGGATGTTTTCCCCCTTCGCCGGTATTACCTATCCCTGCGTTAGATCACCTCTAGCACCGTGTATTGCCATGTTATGCTTTGATTGCTCTGTTATTTATTGTGTTCCCCTTCGTTACTTCTTTCCGGTGAGACCCGAGACCGCTGCGGTACTTCTGTGATCGACTACATCGACGACGAACCCTTCTTGCGAGCTTCGGGCAAGCCCCCTTGATCACCAGATATTGCCTATTCTTCTCTATGCTGCTTGCATTAGAGTAGTGTAGCATGTTACTGCTTTCCGTTATTCCTATCCTGATTCATATCCTGTCCTTGCTACTACTGTTGATACCTTTACCTGCAATCCTACATGCTTAGTATAGGATGCTAGTACTTCATCAGTGGCCCTACACTCTTGGCCGTCTGCCATGCTATACTACTGGGCCGTGATCACTTCGGGAGGTGATCTCGGGCATATACTATATACTTTATATTGTTACATTACTTGTGATCTTGTTAGGAGATGGAAATTTGAAGGCGGTGGTTCCATCCCGGTAGAGGTGGGCACTGGGTTCCCGACGGCCCCGATCGTTACTTGTGGCGGAGCGGCAGGCAGGTTGAGACCGCCTAGGAGAGAGGTGGGCACTGGCCTGTTCGGCGTTCAGCGGATACTTAACACGCTTAACGAGATCTTGGTATTTGATCTGAGTTGGGTCGTTGACCTTATACGCACTAACCGCCACGTGGGACAAGATATGGGCAACCGGTGTCGTGGTATCAGCCGAAGCATTTCGTGACGTCAGCGACTGAGCGGCGCGCGCCGGATTGGACTGGAACACCTGCTAGGCTAGGTCTGCTTTCGGCCGCCCACGCAACATGCAGATGTGCTAAGGCGATGGGCCCGAACCTCATGCGCGAGGTTTAGACCGCGTCTTGACCTCTGTTATGCCTAGGTGGGGCTGCGGCGTGTTGATCTTCAGCGGCGGGCATGACCTAGAAAAGTGTGTCCGCCAAATGGGATCGGCGTGTCGGGTAATGTGGTGCACCCTGCAGGAAGTTAATCTATTGAATAGCCGTGATCTTGATGCAGGGACGACTTGGAGTTGTACCTTGACCTTATGACAACTAGAACCGGATACTTAATATAACACACCTTCCAAGTGCGGATACAACCCGGTGATCGCTCTCTAACAGGCTGACGAGGAGGGATTGCGGGTAGGATTATGCTATCTTGGCTACTTGGAGGACTTGATCTACTCTCTTCTACATCTTTGCAAGACGGAGGCTGCGAGCGTAGTCTTCGACGTGATTAGTTATCCCCTCTTATTCGGCATTCGCATTCGGTCCACCGATATGGCCCTTTACACATATACCCATGCATATGTAGTGTAGCTCCTTGCTTGCAGTACTTTGGATGAGCACTCACGGTTGCCTTGTTCCCCTTTCCCCTTCCTTTACCCGATTGCTGCGACGGACGATGGAGCCAGGAGCCGACACCACTGTCGACGATTTACTCCTACTACTGGAGGTGCCTACTACTACGTGCAGCCCGGCGGCGGCGACCTGGAGTAGTTAGGAGGATCCAGGCAGGAGGCCTGCGCCTCTTTCAATCTGTATCCCAGTTTGTGCTAGCCTTCTTAAGGCAAACTTGTTTAACTTATGTCTGTACTCAGATATTGTTGCTTCCGCTGACTCGTCTATGACCGAGCACTTGTATTCGAGCCCTCGAGGCCCCTGGCTTGTATTATTATGCTTGTATGACTTACTTTATTTTTAGAGTTGTGTTGTGATATCTTCCCGTGAGTCCCTGATCTTGATCGTACACGTTTGCGTGTATGATTAGTGTACGCTTGAATCGGGGGCGTCACAAGTTGGTATCAGAGCCGACTGCCTGTAGAAATCCCCCTTCCACACTCCTTGGCCGAAGTCGAGTCTAGGCATTGCAAAAACTTTTACTAACACGGTTGTGTGTCTTACGGGCCCACGTCGCCATTGGGTGGTACTAGGATCTTTTACTTCTCGATCTGTACTCTAGGAATCTGATCTCTCTTCTATTCGGGTTAAACGGTTTTTACTAACTCTGACTCTAGGTTCTCGATAATACTTTCTCCCGGAGAGCCTCTTCAGTCGAGATGATTACTTTGTGCATCGAAGGATTCCGAAGATACCTTCCGATATTCTCCCGAGACCTTGTGCCCGTTGCTTTTGCAATTCCCTACCACTGCAATATCCCTATGGATAAATACTTACACCCGTCGTTCTTACTTTATACCCAGTCGATCTTGTTATTACAAGATACCTCGAAATTCTCTCTAATGTTCCGAGAATACTTTGTGCCTACTGCCTTGCAGTTCTTTGCTACATGAATACCCCTACGGATAATTTCTCGCACTTACCGAGTATCCACTCATCCCCAGTTGATTCATGTATGTCACCAATCCTCGAAATATCATTCGATCTTCCGAAAATCTTGAGCATCCTATTGCTCTTGAAATTCTTGATTGCTTGCATTATGGTTAATCCATTAAGTCTAGTGATCTTGTTGACATCCATTGTCATTGTCATTTTGAGTCCGTTGATTCGATTTGTTGCGAATGCTCGCAATCCTCAAATAGATCCTAGAATTCATCCTTCCGGCTCAGACGTCGTTTTAATCATGAGCTGGTTCTCGCCAATTAGATTGTCGTCGATTGTGCCCCTAAGTCTATTGAACTTATCCATCCTTGATCAGAGCATCTGCTTCCGATCCTTCGATTTGGAATCATAATTCCTTTGCATTTAAGCTTCGAATTATTCAGATGATTCCATAACCTGTTGCATTTGCATTCTTTCCTCTTCTGGTTGAGTACCGATACTCACATTAGATCCTTTGTGGACCATCAAGTCCTTTCTTGGATTTTATCTGACAACGTCCTTCATATTCAATCACGTTGGAAGTTCTTTCCCTGATACATAATGCCAATGGTAAATCATATTCTCTGAATTGGCCAACGATGCTCTGCTTTCGAGCTTGTGTTATTACTCCTGAAGTTCGTAGTATATGTTCCTAACATGCCCCGATGGGTTGAACCTATACCTTCCCAAAAACCGTATGAACCCGACAGTTTTCACAAGTTACCCTTCTGGTGTATTACCAGATAATTTTCTACCCTACAACTTCTTGCAAAATATTTAATCATTTGGGTAATTCTTTCGGTGTCATTAATTTGATCCCTTGCAGCTATGGTTCCGACCATATTGTTCTTCTTTGATCCCATTTCTCGGCCAAGTTTAAGCATTTGTCTTCTGCGGATCAATACCCCAGTCCAACCTTTACTTTGAGCTACCGTCGTGTATTACCCCCATGGTATCTCGAGGATATATCTTATGAATTTCTGATGAAGTAGTACCTTCCCTGTCATAGTGACTCCACGGGTTCTGGGTTGTCGTCAACAGAGAACATCCATAAGCGAATCGACTCCGCGCTCCGATACGATAACTCTAAGTAATTTTCGTTGCTTATGAGTTTAATAATCCTTGAAGTCATTCCTAGCCTGATTGGCTATATCCTTATCGTGCTACCTAGTTCTTTTTCCCGGAGCACAATTTTCGATGATGAGCAAATCATGCGTAGATCTTCCTCGTCATATCAATTCTCCTCGAACAGCAAACTTGATTTCAAGTTTGTGTCGTACCATGGTTCCAATAACCATTCGCTTCATCATACCTTTGACTTGATGTCATCACCGATCGATTACATCTTCATGGTATCTCTCGACAAATGTGTCGTGATCATCATCAGCATTCTGGGCTCTTCCAGGTTATCAATCAAATTCATGATGGGAAATACCATCCTTGCCCCTCGATGCTTTGTGTTAACATCGACAACATTCTTGCATTTCTGCAACACAAAACTTGTTCTAGTTTTGCGTTGTACCTTGAGTTCCTTGCTATCCGACTTATGTTATGCTCTACCTTGAAGTATTACCATCTTTTATGTCAAGAAGGTCGTGAGAATTGCTCCGCCTCTTAAAATTTATCTTGGTATAGTGATACTTCTCACCATCACCATTCTTTCTTGGTCCCAATGTTGATTCTAACCGGAATACCAACAAGTGAACGATGCTGCTTGGATTCCGCCCTTCTAGCAACCCGATTGCTTTGAAGTTAATGGTCGGCCGTTCCTTCTTAGACCATTGATTATTGAATCACCATTCCAATGTTGGCCGTGCAACCCAGCCCATATTTCGGGTGCACTTTTCAACCATTGTTAAATTGTGTATGTTTTTCCCGAGCATACCACATTATATCATTTGATCTGACAAATGTTATCTCCTTGTTCACATAAGTGTGGAAATCCATCTTTTGAAAATCTCAATGAATTGTTGCTGAGTTCATCAGCCACTCCTCGTCTTTTCCTTGGTTAAATGATGAACTCTTGTTTCGAAACTTGCTTCCATAGTTCAATTCCCGAGAATCTTACAATGTCATCTCGACAATTTGTGTTGCACCTTTCTTCTAAGGCATCCTGAGTCTGAGTTATCCTGACTCCAATTAGATCTGAATCTCGGTCAGATATGATGGTTGGAACATATTTCCAAGAGTTATAACATTGGTCTTTATGTGACCCGGTAAGGTGATGTCGTGCCTAGCACACTTGGCCCGAGACCCATTGATAGTTTTCCTTTTCAGCAGGGTTATCCATTCTTTCATGCGGAAATTGTAAGACTTATTCTATAAGTTGTTCCTGATGAATCCTTTGTGTATCCAAAATCCGACCTTTGCTTGAAAACCATGTCAATGCTATCTCGAAGCATGTCTGTGGTACGCCGATTTTTAACAGAAACATTTGAAGCCCAATGCTAAATGATTCTTGCTCAATTATCCAAACACCATTGTATGGGTAATGTCATGAAATTTCTCTCCCCTTACCTAAAGGGTTTTCTACATTATATCTTGTCACGGATATCATGTTCTGCTTGTCCTTGCGAAGGATATACCCCCTGAAATATGTGTTTACACACATTTTCCTTTCCATTGTTCTGTTTAATCTGATAATCACATTTTCCTTTCCATTGTTTGGTTTAACCTTTCTTGTGATCTATTTGATCTAAGCAGAAATATTCTCCTGCTTATGTAAACACCTCGGTGTACAATTCTGTCAGCAAGACCATGTTACTATTGTTGATGACATTCTGGTAGCCACCGATGGACGAGAACTTAGCCTATTGGTCCGCCTCGTTCAACGAGCAGGAAAATGGTTCTCTTCGTCCCTCGCCCTTGGTACCGACATTGTTGCCGACATAATCGACAGGCTAACCTCTGACATGCCTTGCTTGCATGATCACGCAAGACATCTCTGCCTTTCCTACTTTTAACCCGCATTGTGGGCCCATAACCCACAGTTCCACAGGATCGAAACCTGACTCTCCTGTACACCCCTGTTTCTAAAGTTATTCCTCACGCTTGGCTTCGTATGAAAGATCACGAGCCACCTTCCTAGTGATCTATTCTGGTATCAGGCGCAATACTTATTCCCATTGCTCTGAACCCCTTTCACCCTCTGTTTCAGGCAACGGACGGATGCCTAACCGCTTGGAGCTTCTTGTTGCCCCTCCTTACCTTGCTCTCGATAACTTTCTTGAATTTCAACTCGAGAGATGCCTCCATGCCATGTTCACTGAGATAGCCCCCAGGTACCTAACATATGTTGAGCTCCATCCTTCCCAAGTTTTCCCCCTTAGCTTTCCGTAAGTACGATGGAGATCCTGATGGAAGGATGACGTCTTCATCAGGATGACCTGAAGCAGACAAATGAAGACGTCAATGTAATGGATCGACCACTTCGAGAAGAGCAACCAAGACCGAGAAGATCCGTTAGGATTTCGTAACCAGACCTTTCCCCCTTATCCCCCCTCTTAAATCTCGGGACGAGATTTCTTGTAGTGGAGGAGAATTGTGACGCCCGGATAATTAGGCTACAGTAATCACATGTTAATGATGCCACATCACCTTTGTCATAGTAATTAATCTCGGGTTAATTCAAAACCGTTTCAAATTTAAATCCTAAATAAGTCAAACGACAAAGGTTTTCAAATATTAAAACAAAAATGTTCGGGCTATGTCAATTATTGCATCGGTAATTATGGTGAAGTAAACACATTTTTATGAAATGCCTAAATACTTTTAAATGAATTTAAACAGAAAAGAAATAATAAAAGAAAATAGAAAAATAGAAAACAAAACAAAACAAAAAAAGAATAAAAAGGTCCTCTGACACCGGCCAGGCCGGCCCACCTGGCCCAGCCGGCCGAACCAGCCCTGCCTTATCCCCACGAGGGGGGGAAACCCTAACCACCCCCGTCACCCACTCGCCCCCCACTCGCTCTCCCCCCACCCCCTCGCTCTGGATCTGGATCGGGAGGAGCCCGATCCCCTCCTCCCTCGCTCGACGCCCGTCGCCGCCAGGAGACAACGCCACCTCGCCGGACTCCCCCACCAGCCTGCTTCCTCCTCTCCGTCGGCCTGCCTCCCCATCGCCGACGTCCCCGTCAACCCCCACGAGCACCTTGCCCTGTTCCTGCTTTCCCCATGAGCTCACCTCTCCTCCTCTCTGTCTTTCCAGACACACGCACCGCGCCCGACGTGGCCCCTGCTGGCTGCGCCCGGGCCGCGCTCGGCCATCGCCGTTGGCGCATCGCCTCTTCCTCCTCCTCCCCGCATCGACCAAGCCCGCCTTTCCACACACGGGCCACACGCGCCACCTCAGCTGCCAGCGGCGGTGCCCATGAGGCCACGACGTCGCCGAGACCCCGGCTCCGCCTCCTGACACCGCCACCGACGTCGCCCACGGCGGCCGCCCGCACATCGACGCCCCTGCATTCGGGCGGCGTCCTGCGTCCATCGCCCCGGGGCTCCACTCCGGCGCCACCCCTCGCCTCGCCCGCCCGTTGTTGTGCTCCGGCACCCGGATCCCCTCTCCCCCTGCTTCGATCTGTCGCCGTTGAGGCCGTCCCCGCGCTCGGCCGCCATGGCCGGAGCTCGCTCCGCATGTGCCCGCCGTTGCCTCGATCCCCGTGCCGCTGCGCCCATGGCTGGCGCGCGCTCGCCTTGGCCTCCTGCGGCCACGCTACTGCTGCGCGCCACCCTTCACTGGCTGGCCCTGTGCCACGGCCTCGCACCGGCGCCCATCTCGTGCCTGCTCGACCCTCCTCTGGGACGAGCGCCCGCTGCGCCCAACGCCCGCTAACCGCCCCGCTAAGGCCCCCAGGGCCCTATGACAAAGGGGACCCACTCAGAACGTTTTTTTAATATAATAATAATAATAATAATAATAATAATAATTAAATTAAGTTAATTAATCCTATTTAATTAATATAATTAACCTGTTAGTCTAACTAAGCAATAATTAGTTTAACCTAACCCTAATTAACTTACGGTGTATGACATGTGGGTCCCACTAGGCCCACACGTCAGTTCGACCCAGTCAACCTCTGTTGACTGCTGACGTCATGCTGACTTCAGCAATCACTGTTCTGGATAATGTTGCATTAAAATAATTAAATAAATCCTGAAAATGATTTAAATCTTTTAAAATTAATAGAAAATAAACCGTAGCTCAGATGAAAATACCTTCTACATGAAAGTTGCTCAGAACGACGAGACGAATCCAAATACGCAGCCCGTTTGTCCGCCTCGCGTCCCTAGCATAGCAAACCTGCAACCTTCCCCCTCCTGTTCATCTGTCCGAAAACACGAAACACCGGGGGTACTTTCCCGGATGTTTTACCCCTTCGCCGGTATTACCTATCCCTGCGTTAGATCACCTCTAGCACCGCGTATTGCCATGTTATGCTTTGATTGCTCTGTTATTTATTGTGTTCCCCTCCATTACTTATTTCCGGTGGACCCCGAGACCGCTGCCGGTACCCCTGTGATCGACTACATCGACGACGAACCCTTCTTGCCGAGCTTCGTGCAAGCCCCCCCTTGCTCACGGATATCGCCTATTCTTCTCTATCTGCTTGCATTAGAGTAGTGTAGCATGTTACTGCTTTCCGTTGTTCCTATCCTGATGCATAGCCTGTCCTTGCTACTACTGTTGATACCTTTACCTGCAATCCTACATGCTTAGTATATGATGCTAGTACTTCATCAGTGGCCCTACACTCTTGTCCGTCTGCCATGCTATACTACTGGGCCGTGATCAGTTCAAGAGGTAATCTCGGGCATATACTATATACTTTATATTGTTACATTACTTGTGATCTTGTTAGGAGATGGGGGTGAAGGGCGGTGGTTCCATCCGGTAGAGGTGGGCTGGGTTCTCGACGGCCCCGATCGTTACTTGTATGAGCGACAGGCAGGTTGAGACCACCTAGGAGAGAGGTGGGCCTGGCCTGTTCGGCGTTCGCGGATACTTAACACGCTTAACAAGATCTTGGTATTTGATCTGAGTTGGGTCGTTGACCTTATACGCACTAACCGCCACGTGGGACAAGATATGGGCAACCGCGTCGTGGTATCGGCGAAGCATTTCGTGACGTCGCGAATCGAAGCGGCGCACGCCGGATTGGACTTGAGCGCTGCTAGGCTAGGTCGCTTCGGCCGCCACGCATAGCGTGCGGGTGTGCTAAGGCGATGGGCCTAGAACCCCAGGCGCATAGGCTTAGACCGGCGTCTTGACCTCTCTGTTATGCCTAGGTGGGGTTGCGACGTGTTGATCTTTCGCCGCCGGGCATGACCCAGAAAAGTGTGTCCGGCCAAATGGGATCGGCGTGTCGGGTAATGTGGTGCACCCTGCAGGAAGTTAATCTATTGAATAGTTGTGATCTTGTAACAGGGCGACTTGGAGTTGTACCTTGACCTTATGACAACTAGAACTGGATACTTAATAAAACACACCCTTCCAAGTGCCAGATACAACCCGGTGATCGCCCTCTAACAGGCGACGAGGAGGGATTTCTGGTAGGATTATGCTATGCGATGCTACTTGGAGGACTTGATCTACTCTCTTCTACATGCTGCAAGGCAGAGGTGCGAAGCATAGTCTTGACGGATTAGTTATCCCCTCTTATTACGGCATTCTGCATTCATCCACCGATATGGCCCTTTACACATATACCCATGCATATGTAGTGTAGCTCCTTGCTTGCGAGTACTTTGGATGAGTACTCACGGTTGCCTTGTTCCCCTTTTCCCTTCCTTTACCCGATTGCTGCGACAGACGATGGAGCCAGGAGCGACGCCACTTGTTGACGGCGACTCCTACTACTACTGGAGGTGCCTACTACTACGTGCAGCCCGGCGACGACCGAGGAGTAGTTAGGAGGATCCCGAGGCAGGAGCCCTGCGCCTCTTTCGATCTGTATCCCAGTTTGTGCTAGCCTTCTTAAGGCAAACTTGTTTAACTTATGTCTGTACTCAGATATTGTTGCTTCGGCTGACTCGTCTATGATCGAGCACTTGTATTCGAGCCCTCGAGGCCCCTGTCTTGTATTATGATGCTTGTATGACTTATTTTATTTTTAGAGTTGTGTTGTGATATCTTCCCGTGAGTCCCTGATCTTGATCGTACACGTTTGCGTGTATGATTAGTGTACGATTGAATCGGGGGCGTCACAGAAAGTTAGGATAGCGTAGGATATTATTCTACCTTGCCTTGTACTCCAAAATGATCATGTATATATATATATATGCCTATGAGGCTCAAGCAATACAATGACAATTCCACCAAACATCATCTCTCTCCCTTCTAACATGGTATCAGCCCAATCACGATCCAAACCCTAGCCGTCGCCGCTTCCGCACCCGCGCGCCGCCCTTGGGGCGGTCGGCCTCCATGACCGCTGCCAAGGGCCGTGCCGCCCGTACCTGGGTTCGTCCGCCGGCCGTGTTGGCGGGCTGCCCTAGAGAGTCTTTTTTCGAAGCCGTTGCTCCGGGTTTTTTCGCTCTCTAGCCGGCCGTTATTGATCGGCGTTTTTCTTTTCGGCTTTCCGATCTAATCCTGATCGGTTTGTGTCGCCTGCCGCCGCCGTCGACCCTCGTGCGCCTCTACTCTAACCCCGGCGCGACCAGCCGGCCTCTCCTCCGACCCGGCGTCCATGCGCGCCAAGGCGACTGCTACCTCTTGAGCACTGCGTTGGTTTTCCCTTGAAGAGGAAAGGGTGATGCAACAAAGTAGCGTAAGTATTTCCCTTAGTTTTTGAGAACCAAGGTATCAATCCAGTAGGAGGCTACACGCAAGTCCCTCGCACCTACACAAACAAATAAATCCTCGCAACCAACGCGATAAGGGGTTGTCAATCCCTACACGGTCACTTACGAGAGTGAGATCTGATAGATATGATAGGATAATATTTTTTGTATTTTTGTGATAAAGATGCAAAGTAAAGTAAACAAAATAAAAACGGCGCCAGAAATAGCTTGTTGTCGGGAGATTAATATGATGGAAAATAGACCCGGGGGCCATAGGTTTCACTAGTGTTTTCTTTCAGGAGCATAAGTATTTTACGGTGGGTGAAGAAATTACTGTTTAGCAATTGACAGAATTGAGCATAGTTATGAGAATATCTAGGTATGATCATGTATACAGGCATCACGTCTGAAACAAGTAGACCGACTCCTGCCTGCATCTACTACTATTACTCCACACATCGACCGCTATCCAACATGCATCTAGAGTATTAAGTTCATAAGAACAGAGTAACGCCTTAAGCAAGATGACATGATGTAGAGGGCTAGATTCATGCAATATGATAAAAACCCATCTTGTTATCCTCGATGGCAACAATACAATACGTGCCTTGCTGCCCCTACTGTCACTAGGAAAGGACACCCCAAAGCTAAGCACTTCTCCCATTGCAAGAAAGATCAATCTAGTAGGCCAATCCAAACTGATAATTCGAAGAGACTTGCAAAGATAACCAATCATACATAAAAGAATTCAGAAAAGATTCAAATATTGTTCATAGATAAACTTGATCATAAACCCACAATTCATCGGTCTCAACAAGCACACCGCAAAAAGAAGATTACATCGAATAGATCTCCACAAGAGAGGGGGAGAACATTGTATTGAGATCCAAAAAGAGAGAAGAAGCCATCTAGCTAATAACTATGGATCCGAAGGTCTAAGGTAAACTACTCACACTTCATTGGAGAGGCTATGGTGTTGATGTAGAAGCCCTCCATGATCGATGCCCCCTCCGGCGGAGCTCCGGAACAGGCCCCAAGATGGGATCTCGTGGGTACAGAAGGTTGCGGCGGTGGAATTAGGTTTTTGGCTCCGCATCTGATCGTTTGGGGGTACGTAGGTATATATAGGAGGAAGGAGCACATCGATGGAGCAACGTGGGGCCCATGAGGATGGAGGGCGCGCCTGGGGGGGGGTAGGCACGCCCCTACCTCGTGGCTTCCTGGTAGCTTTCTTGACGTAGGATCCAAGTCCTCTGGATCATGTTCGTTCCGAAAATCACGTTCCCGAAGGTTTCATTCCGTTTGGACTCCGTTTGATATTCTTTTTCTGCGAAACTCTGAAATAGGCAAAAAACAACAATTCTGGTCTGGGCCTCCGGTTAATAGGTTAGTCCCAAAAATAATATAGAAGTGAATAATAAAGCCCAATAATGTCCAAAACAGAAGATATTATAGCATGGAGCAATAAAAAAATTATAGATACGTTGGAGACGTATCAAGCATCCCCAAGCTTAATTCCTGCTCGTCCTCGAGTAGGTAAATGATAAAAATAGAACTTTTGATGTGGAATGCTACTTGGCATAATTTCAATGTAATTCTTCTTAATTGTGGTATGAATATTCAGATCCGAAAGATTCAAGATAAAAGTTCAATATTGACATAAAAATAATAATACTTCAAGCATACTAACTAAGCAATTATGTCCTCTCAAAATAACATGGCCAAAGAAAGTTCATCCCTACAAAATCATATAGTTTAGTCATGCTCCATTTTCGTCACACAAGAATGCTCCCATCATGCACAACCCCGATGACAAGCCAAGCAATTGTTTCATACTTTAGTAATCTCAAACCTTTTCAACCTTCACGCAATACATGAGCGTGAGCCATGGATATATCACTATGGGTGGAATAGAATATGATGATGGGGGTTATGTGGAGAAGACAAAAAAGGAGAAAGTCTCACATCAACGATGCTAATCAATGATCTATGGAGATGCCCATCGATTGATGTTAATGCAAGGAGTAAGGATTGCCATGCAACGGATGCACTAGAGCTATAAATATATGAAAGCTCAACAAAAGAAACTAAGTGGGTGTGCATCCAACTTGCTTGCTCACGAAGACCTAGGGCACTTGAGGAGGCCCATTGTTGGAATATACAAGCCAAGTTCTATAATGAAAAATTCCCACTAGTATATGAAAGTGACAAAACAAGAGACTCTCTATTATGAAAATCATGGTGCTACTTTGAAGCACAAGTGTGGTAAAAGGATAGTAACATTGTCCCTTCTCTCTTTTTCTCTCATTTTTTGGGCTTTCTCTTTTTTTATGGCCTTTCTCTTTTTTTTTTATTCCTCACTTGGGACAATGCTCTAGAAAAATGATGATCATCACACTTCTATTTATTTACAACTCAATGATTACAACTCGATACTAGAACAAAGTATGACTCTATATGAATGCCTCCGGCGATGTACCGGGATATGCAATGAACCAAGAGTGACATGTATGAAAGAATTATGAAAGGTGGCTTTGCCACAAATACTATGTCAACTACATGATCATGCAAAGCAATATGACAATGATGAACGTGTCATGATAAACTGAATGGTGGAAAGTTGCATGGCAATATATCTCGAAATGGCTATGGAAATGCCATAATAGGTAGGTATGGTGGCTGTTTTGAGGAAGATATAAGGAGGTTTATGTGTGAAAGAGCGTATCATATCACGGGGTTTGGATGCACCGGCGAAGTTTGCACCAACTCTCAATGTGAGAAAGAGCAATGCACGGTACCGAAGAGGCTAACAATGGTGGAAAGGTGAGAGTGCGTATAATCCATGGACTCAACATTAGTCATAAAGAACTCACATACTTATTGCAAAAATCTACAAGTCATCAAAAACCAAGCACTACGCGCATGCTCCTAGGGGTATAGATTGGTAGGAAAAGACCATCGCTCGTCCCCGACTGCCACTCATAAGGGGGACAATCAAAGAACACCTCATGTTTCAAATTTGTTACATAAAGTTTACCATACGTGCATGCTACGGGACTACAAAACTTCAACACAAGTATTTCTCAAATTCACAACTACTCAATTAGCACAACTTCGATATCACTACCTCCATGTCTCAAAACAATCATCAATCATCAAACTTCTCTTAGTATTCAACACACTCATAAGAAATTTTTTACTAATCTTGAATACCTAGCATATTAGGATAATTTAAGAAAATTACCATGCTATTTAAGACTCTCAAAGTAATCTAAGTGAAGCATGAGAGATCAATAGTTTCTATAAAACAAATCCACCACCGTGCTCTAAAAGATATAAGTGAAGTACTAGAGCAAAAACTATATAACTCAAAAGATATAAGTGAAGCACATAGATTATTCTAATAATTTCCGAATCATGTGTGTCTCTCTCAAAATATGTGTACAACAAGGATTATTGTGGTAAACTAAAAAGAAAAGACTCAAATCATACAAGACGCTCCAAGCAAAACACATATCATGTGGTGAATAAAAATATAGCTCCAAGTAAAGTTACCGATGGAAGTAGACGAAAAAGGGGATGCCTTCCGGGGCATCCCCAAGCTTTGGCTTTTAGGTGTCCTTATATTATATTGGGGTGCCATAATATTAGGCTCTTGCCACTCCTTGTTCCATAATCCATCAAATCTTTCACCCAAAACTTGAAAACTTCACAACACAAAACTCAGCAGAAAATCTCGTGAGCTCCGTTAGCGAAAGAAAACAAAATACCACTTCAAGGTACTGTAATGAACTCATTATTTATTTATATTGGTGTTAGACCTACTTTATTCCAACTTCTATATGGTTTATAAACTCTTTTACTAGCCATAGATTCATCAAAATAAGCAAACAACACACGAAAAACAGAATTTGTCAAAAGCAGAACAATCTGTAGTAATATGTAACTAACGCAAACTTCTGGAACTCCAAAAAACTCAGCCAAAATAGGAAGACCTAGAAAATTTGTTTATTGATCAGCAGAAATTGGAATCAATATTTTATCACGTTCCGGTGATTTTTAACAATTATTTTCGTGAACAGAAAGTTTGTGGAATTTTCTGCAAGATCAAAAAACTATCATCCAAGAAGATCCAATAGGTTTAACTTGGCACAAACACTAATTAAAATATTAAAACACATCTAACCAGAGGCTAGATCAAATATTTATTCCTAAATATAAGCAAAAAAAAAATTTGGGTTGCCTCCCAACAAGCGCTATCGTTTAACGCCTCTAGCTAGGCATAATAGCAAGGATAGATCTAGGTATTGCCATCTTTGGTAGGCAATCCATAAGTGGCTCTCATGATAGATTCATATGGTAATTTTATTTTCTTCCTAGGGAAGTGTTCCATGCCTTTCTTTAATGGAAATTGGAATCTAATATTCCCTTCCTTTATATCAATAATTGCACCAATCGTTCTAAGGAAAGGTCTACCAAGAATAATAGGACATGAAGGATTGCAATCTATGTCAAGAACGATAAAATCTACGGGCACATAGTTCCTATTTGCAACAATAAGAACATCATTAATTCTTTCCATAGGTTTCTTAATAGTGGAATCCGCAAGGTGCAAGTTTAAAGAGTAGTCATCAAAATCACGGAAACCTAGCAAATCGCACAAAGTTTTTGGAATCGTGGAAACACTAGCACCCAAATCCCACAAAGCATAGCATTCATGATCTTTAATCTTAATTTTAGTAGTAGGTTCCCACTCATCATAATGTTTTCTAGGGATAGAAACTTCCAACTCAAGCTTTTCTTCATAAGATTGCATCAAGGCATCAACGATATGTTTGGTAAAAGCTTTGTTTTGACTATAAGCATGAGGAGAATTTAGCACGGGTTGCAACAAGGAAATACAATCTATCAAAGAGCAATTATCATAATAAAATTCCTTGAAATCCAAAATAGTGGGTTCATTAATATCTAATGTTTTGATCTCTTCAATCCCACTTTTATCAATTTTAGCATCAAGATCTAAAAACTCTGAATTTTTGGAACGCCTTCTAGGTAAAGGTAGATCATATTCAGTCCCATCATTATCAAGATTCATATTGCAAAACAAAGATTTAATAGGGGACACATCAATAAATTTTAGATCTTCGTCTTTGTTTTCAAAGTTTTCCGGCTTAGCGGCCATCTTATTAACTAAGGTGGCCTGCTTATCCGATATTTCAGCTATTAACTTCTCAAGGTGAGCAATTTGGGATCTCAAACCATCAAATTCTTTAGACATATCATCGAGCTCTTTATTCATATAACTCATAAAGCTTTTTTGTTCCTTAAGCTCGTTTCTAAAAAAATTATTATGCTCAAATTGTAAGACCATAAAACTCCTGACATTGCCTTCGATCTCTTCCAACCTTTTAAGATGAAGATCACCAAATTTAGGTAGAGCCATCGTGGCAAGCAAGCAATCCAACACACGAGTAAACAAGAAGCAAGCGAAAGGAGGCGAACGGAAAACAGAGGGCGAATAAAACGACAAGGATGAAGTGGGGGAGAGGAAAACGAGAGGCAAATGGAAAATAATGTAATGCGGGAGATAAGGGTTTGTGATGGGTACTTGGTATGTTGAGTTTTGCATAGATCTCCCCGGCAACGGCGCCAGAAATCCTTCTTGCTACCTCTTGAGCACTGCGTTGGTTTTCCCTTAAAGAGGAAAGGGTGATGCAACAAAGTAGCGTAAGTATTTCCGTCAGTTTTTGAGAACCAAGATATCAATCCAGTAGGAAGCTACACGCAAGTCCCTCGCACCTACACAAACAAATAAATCCTCGCAACCAACGCGATAAGGGGTTGTCAATCCCTACACGGTCACTTACGAGATTGAGATCTGATAGATATGATAGGATAATATTTTTGGTATTTTTGTGATAAAGATGCAAAGTAAAGTAAACAAAATAAAAACGGCACCAGAAATAGCATGTTGTCGGGAGATTAATACGATGGAAAATAGACCCGGGGGCCATAGGTTTCACTAGTGGCTTCTCTCAAGAGCATAAGTATTTTACGGTCGGTGAACAAATTACTGTTGAGCAATTGACAGAATGAGCATAGTTATGAGAATATCTAGGTATGATCATGTATATAGGCATCATGTCCGAAACAAGTAGACCATCTCCTGCCTTCATCTACTACTATTACTCCACACATCGACCGCTATCCAGCATGCATATAGAGTATTGAGTTCATAAGAACAGAGTAACGCCTTGATACGTCTCCAACGTATCTATAATTTTTGATTGCTCCATGCTACTTTATCTACTGTTTTGGACTATATTGGGCTTTATTTTCCACTTTTATATTACTTTTGGGACTAACCTATTAACCGGAGGCCCAGCCCAGAATTGCTGTTTTTTGCCTATTTCAGTGTTTGAAGAAAGCGGAATATCAAACGGAGTCCAAGCGGAATGAAACCTTCGAGGCGTGATTTTCCAACGAGCGTGATCCGGAGACTTGGACCCTACTCCAAGAAGTGCGAGGCGGTCACGAGGTGGAGGCGCCCCCAGGCGCGCCCTACCTCGTGGGCCCCGACGCTCCACCGGCGTACTCCTTCCTCCTATATATACCACGTATCCCCAAACGATCAGAATAGGAGCCAAAAACCTAATTCCAATGCCGCAACTTCCTGTATCCACGAGATCCCATCTTGGGGCCTGTTCCGGAGCTTCGCCGGAGGGGGCATCCACCACGGAGGGCTTCTACATCAACACCATAGCCCCTCCGATGAAGTGTGAGTAGTTTACTTCAGACCTTCAGGTCCATAGCTAGTAGCTAGATGGCTTCTTCTCTCTTTTTTGATCTCAATACAATGTTCTCCCCCTCTCTCGTGGAGATCTATTCGATGTAATCTTGTTTTTGCGGTGTGTTTGTTGAGACCGATGAATTGTGGGTTTATGATCCAGCTTGTCTATGAATAATATTTGAATCTTCTCTGAATTATTTTATGTATGATTGAGTTATCTTTGCAAGTCTCTTCGAATTATCCGTTTGGTTTGGCCAACTAGATTGGTAGTTCTTACAATAGGAGAAGTGCATGGCTTTGGGTTCAATCCTGTGGTGTCCTTACCCAGTGACAGAAAGGGTTGCAAGGCACGTATTGTATTGTTGCCATCGAGGATAACAAGATGGGGTATTTATCATATTGCATGAATTTATTCCTCTACATCATGTCATCTTGCTTAAGGCGTTACTCTGTTTTTAACTTAATACTCTAGATGCATGCTGGATAGCGGTCGATGAGTGGAGTAATAGTAGTAGATGCAGTATCGTTTCGGTCTACTTGTCTCGGACGTGATGCCTATATACATGATCTACCTAGATAACCTCATAACTATGCTCAATTCTGTCAATTGCTCAACAGTAATTTGTTCACCCATGTAGAATACTTATGCTCTTGAGAGAAGCCACTAGTGAAACCTATGGCCCCCGGGTCTATTCTCATCATATCAATCTCTATCACTTTATTTACTTGCTTTGTTCTTACTTTGCTTTTACTTTTCACTTTGCATCTTTATACCAAAAATACCAAAAATATTATCTCTATCAGATCTCACTCTCGTAAGTGACCGTGAAGGGATTGACAACCCCTAATCGCGTTGGTTGCGAGTAGCTATCGTTTTGTGCAGGTACGAGGGACTTGCACGTGGCCTCCTACTGGATTGATACCTTGGTTCTCAAAAACTGAGGGAAATACTTACGCTACAGTGCTGCATCATCCTCTCCTCTTCGGGGAAAACCAACGCAAGCTCAAGACGTAGCAAGAAGGATTTCTGGCGCCGTTGCCGGGGAGGCTCACGCAAGCAAGTCAACCATACCAAGTACCCATCGCAATCCCTTTCTCTCGCATTACATTATTTGCCATTTGCCTCTCATTTTCCTCTCCCCCACTTCACCCTTGCCGTTTTATTCGCCCTTCCTCCGTTCAATCTTGTGTTACCATGTGCCTTCTTTTTGCTTGCATCTTCGCTTGCTAAAAGTTTATGAATCCTCATCCACTTGCTAATCTCTTTAAAATGCCCAATTATGATGAACCTATTGCTAGTGAATTGAGTGCACTAGATTATCTTTATGAGGTTTTGCGTGAAATTCGTGAATCTAAAAATTGTGATGAAGTACTTTATGAAGCGATTCATGATAGATCTTTGAATAAAAAGCATGATTGCAATGATTTTACTATAAATTCTATTGATTTCAATTGTGCTAAAAATATGCAAAACCCTAAGCTTGGGGATGCTAGTTTTGCTATGTCCTCTACTTGTTGCAATGATCATGATTGGGGTGATTCTTCTTATGATCTTGAAAATTTATTTAATCCCCATGATGAATATGAGATTGATAATATTGTTTGCAATAATATTGAAAGTGGGCTTGGAAGAATGTCAACTTTAGATCCCACATATATGGAGAATATTCAATCTTATGAATTTTTTGATAAAAGTGGGTTTGGAGAGGTCATGACTCTAGTTAATGTTAATCCCACTATTTTGGAAGAGTGTCAACTTTGCATGCATGTGGATCGTGTTGAAAATATTTTATGTGATAGCTATTTTGTTGAATTTGCTTACGATCCCACATGTAATTATTATGAGAGAGGAAAATATTGTTGTAGAAATTTTCATGATAATAAATTACCTCTCGTCATGTTGAGATTGCTATTGTTTCTTTCCTCTTCCTTGCATATGCTAGCTTTTCCTTGCTATGATCATTTGTTTTCCTATAAGATTCCTATGCATAGGAAGTATGTTAGACTTAAGTGTGTTTGTCACATGTTATATGATGCTCTCTTTGTGCCTCAATTCTTGTATTTCTCGTGAGCATCATTGAAATCTCATTGCCTAGCTAGGGGCGTTAAACGATAGCGCTTGTTGGGAGGCAACCCAATTTTATTCTTAGTTTTTTGTTTTTGTTTCTGTTTAGGAACAAATAATCCATGTAGCCTCTGTTTATATGTGGTTTTATCTTTTAATTAGTGTTTGTGCCAAGTTAAACCTATTAGATCTTCTTGGATGATAGTTATTTGATCTTGCTGTAATTTCCAGAAATTTTGCGCTCAGTGCCCGAATTGTTAAAAATCACCAAAACGTGATAAAATATTGATTCCAATTGCTGCTGATCAATAAACAAAAATTCCAGGTCATCTAATTTTGGTAGAATTGTTTGAGTTCCAGAAGTTTGCGTTAGTTACAGATTACTACAGACTGTTCTGTTTTTAACAGATTCTGTTTTGCGTGTGTTGTTTGCTTATTTTGATGAATCTATGGCTAGTAAAATAGTTTATAATCCATAGAGAAGTTGGAATACAGTAGGTTTAACACCAATATAAATAAAGAATTAGTTCATTACAGTACCTTGAAGTAGTCTTTTGTTTTCTTTCTCTAACGGAGCTCACGAGATTTCTGTTGAGTTTTGTGTTGTGAAGTTTTCAAGTTTTGGGTGAATTCTTTTGATGGATTACGGAACAAGGAGTGGCAAGAGCCTAAGCTTGGGGATGCCCATGGAACCCCCAAGATAATCCAAGGACACCAAAAATTCGAAGCTTGGGGATGCCCCGGAAGGCATCCCCTCTTTCATCCACTTCCATCGGTAATTTACTTGGAGCTATATTTTTATTCACCACATGATATGTGTTTTGCTTGGAGCGTCTTGTATTATTTGCGTCTTTGCTTGTTAGTTTACCACACTCATCCTTGCTGTACACACCTTTTGAGAGAGCCATACATGATTTGGAATTTGTTAGAATACTCTATGTGCTTCACTTATATCTTTTGAGCTTGATAGTTTTGCTCATAGTACTTCATTTATATCTTTTGAGCGTGATAATTTTTGCTCTAGTGCTTCACTTATATCTTTTAGAGCACGGTGGTAGATTTGTTTTAAAGAAACTATTGATCTCTCATGCTTCACTTAGATTATTTTGAGAGTCATTAATAGCATGGTAATTTGCTTAATGTTAATATACTTAGTGTTCAAGATATGTGAAACTTTCTTTTTGAGTGAATTGAATACTAAGATAAGTTTGATGCTTGATAATTGTTTTGAGATATGGAGGTAATAATATCAAAGTCGTGCTAGTTGATAATTGTGAATTTTAGAAATACTTGTGTTGAAGTTTGCAAGTCCCGTAGCATGCACGTATGGTTAAAGTTGTGTAAAAAATTTGAAACATGAAGTGTACCTGGCTTGTGCATCCTTATGAGTGGCGGTCGGGGACGAGCGATGGTCTTTTCCTACCAATCCATCCCCCTAGGAGCATGCACGTAGTACTTGATTTTTTATGGCTTCTAAATTTTTGCAATAAGTATATGAGTTCTTTTGACTAATGTTGAGTCCATGGATTATACGCACTTTTACCTTTCCGCCTTTGCTAGCCTCTTTGGTACCGTGCATTGCCCTTTCTCACCTTGAGAGTTGGTGCAAACTTCGCCGGTGCATCCAAACCCCGTGATACGATACGCTCTTTCACACATAAACCTCCTTATATCTACTCAAAACAGCCACCATACCTACCTATCATGGCATTTCCATAGCCATTCCGAGATATATTTCCATGCAACTTCCATCATCATCATTATGACATACATTACTTTTGTCATATTGCCATTGCATGATCATGTAGTTGACATCGCATTTGTGGCAAAGCCACCATGCATTATTTTCCATACATGTCACTCTTGATTCATTGCACCATCCCGGTACACCGCCGGAGGCATTCATATAGAGTCATATTTTGTTCTAAGTTTCGAGTTGTAATTGTTGAGTTGTAAGAAAAATAAAAGTGTGATGATCATCATTATTAGAGCATTGTCCCAAATGAGGAAAGGATGATGAATACTATGATTCCCCCATAAGTCGGGATGAGACTCCAGACGAAAAAAAAGAGCAAGGCCAAAAAAAGGAAGGCCAAAAAAAAATGAGAGAAAAAGAGAGAAGGGACAATGCTACTATTCTTTTACCACACTTGTGCTTCAAAGTAGCACCAAGATCTTCATGATAGAGAGTCTCTCATTTTGTCACTTTCATATACTAGTGGGAATTTTTCATTATAGAACTTGGCTTGTACATTACAATGATGGACTTCCTCAAAATGCCCTAGGTCTTCTGAGCAAGCAAGTTGGATGCACACCCACTTAGTTTCATTTGTAGAGCTTTCATATACTTATAGCTCTAGTGCATCCGTTGCATGGCAATCCCTACTCCTCATGTTGACATCAATTGATGGGCATCTCCATAGCCCGTTGATTAGCCTCGTCAATGTGAGACTTTCTTTTTTTTTGTCTTCTTCACACAATCCCATCATCATATTCCATTCCACCATAGTGCTATATCCATGGCTCGCGCTCATGTATTGCGTGAAGGTTGAAAAAGTTTGAGATTATTTGAGTATGAAACAATTGCTTGGCTTGTCATCGGGGGTATAGAAGTTGGGAACATGTTTGTGTGACGAAAATGAAGCATAGCCTAACTATATGATTTTGTTGGGATGAACTTTCTTTTGCCATGCTATTTTGAGAAGACATGATTACTTTTGATTAGTATGCTTGAAGTGTTATTATTTTTGTGTCAATATGAACTTTTGTCTTGAATCTTTCGGATCGGAATATTCATATCACAAGTAAGAAGATTTATATTGAAATTCTGCCAAAGTATCACTCCGCATCAAAAATTGTTTTTTTATCATTTACCTACTCGAGGACGAGCAGGAATTAAGCTTGGGGATGCGATCGTCTCCAACGTATCTATAATTTTGATTGCTCCATGCTACTTTATCTACTGTTTTCGACTATATTGGGCTTTATTTTCCACTTTTATATTACTTCGGTACTAACCTATTAACCGGAGGCCCAGCCCGAATTGCTGTTTTTTGCCTATTTCAGTGTTTCAAGAAGCGGAATATCAAGCGGAGTCCAAACGGAATGAAACCTTCGGGGCGTGATTTTCCAACGAGCGTGATCCAGGAGACTTGGACCCTACTCCAAGAAGTGTCGAGGCGGTCACGAGGTGGAGGGCGCGCCCTACCTCGTGGCCCCCGACGCTCCACCGACGTACTCCTTCCTCCTATATATACCTCGTATCCCCAAGCGACTGAACAGGGCCAAAACCTAATTCCACCGCCGCAACTTCCTGTATCCACGAGATCCCATCTTGGTGCCAGTTTCGGAGCTCCGCCGGAGGGGGCATCCAACACGGAGGGCTTCTACATCAACACCATAGCCCCTCCGATGAAGTGTGGGTAGTTTACCTCAGACCTTCGGGTCCATAGTTATTAGCTAGATGGCTTCTTCTCTCTTTTTGGATCTCAATACAATGTTCTCCCCCTCTCTCGTGGAGATCTATTCGATGTAATCTTCTTTTTGCGGTGTGTTTCTTGAGACCGATGAATTGTGGGTTTATGATCCAGCTTATCTATGAATAATATTTGAATCTTCTCTGAATTCTTTTATGTATGATTGAGTTATCTTTGCAAGTCTCTTCGAATTATCCGTTTGGTTTGGCCAACTAGATCGGTAGTTCTTGCAATAGGAGAAGTGCATGGCTTTGGGTTCAATCTTGCGGTGTCCTTACCCAGTGACAGAAAGGGTTGCAAGGCATGTATTGTATTGTTTCCATCGAGGATAACAAGATGGGGTATTTATCATATTGCATGAATTTATTCCTCTACATCATGTCATCTTGCTTAAGGCGTTACTCTCTTTTTAACTTAATACTCTAGATGCATGCTGGATAGCGGTCGATGAGTGGAGTAATAGTAGTAGATGCAGAATCGTTTCGGTCTACTTGTCTCGGACGTGATGCCTATATACATGATCTACCTAGGTAACCTCATAACTATGCTCAATTCTGTCAATTGCTCAACGGTAATTTGTTCACCCACCGTAGAATACTAATGCTCTTGAGAGAAGCCACTAGTGAAACCTATGGCCCCCGGGTCTATTCTCACCATATCAATCTCTATCACTTTATTTACTTGCTTTGTTCTTACTTTGCTTTTACTTTTCACCTTGCATCTTTATACCAAAAATACCAACAATATTATCTCTATCAGATCACACTCTCGTAAGTGACCGTGAAGGGTTTAACAACCCCTAATCGCGTTGGTTGCGAGTAGCTATCGTTTTGTGCAGGTACGAGGGACTTGCGCGTGGCCTCCTCTTGGATTGATACCTTGGTTCTCAAAACCGAGGAAATACTTACGCTCTTGTGCTGCATCATCCTCTCCTCTTCGGGAAAACCAGCGCAAGCTCAAGGCGTATACGCCTTAAGCAAGATGACATGATGTAGAGGATAAATTCATGCAATATGATAAAACCCCATCTTGTTATCCTCAATGGCAACAATACAATCGTGCCTTGCTGCCCCTCATCCTTTGGGAAAGGACACCGCAAGATTGAACCCAAAGCTAAGCACTTCTCCCATTGCAAAAAAGATCAATCTAGTAGGCCAAACCAAACTGATAATTCGAAGAGACTTGCAAAGATAACCAATCATACATAAAAGAATTCAGAGAAGATTCAAATATTGTTCATAGATAAACTTGATCATAAACCCACAATTCATCGGTCTCAACAAACACACTGCAAAAAGAAGATCACATCGAATAGATCTCCACAAGAGAGGGGGAGAACATTGTATTGAGAACCAAAAGGAGATAAGAAGCCATCTAGCTAATAACTATGGACCCGAAGGTCTGAGGTAAACTACCCACACTTCATCGGAGAGGCTATGGTGTTGATGTAGAAGCCCTCCTTGATCGATGCCCCCTCCGGCGGAGCTTCGGAATAGGCCCCAAGATGGGATCTCGTGGGTAAAGAAGGTTGCGGCGGTGGAATTAGGTTTTTGGCTCCGTATATGATCGTTTGGGGGTACGTAGGTATATATAGGAGGAAGGAGTACGTCGGTGGAGCAACGTGGGGCTCATGAGGGTGGAGGGATCGCCTGGGGGGGGGGTAGGCGCGCCCCTTACCTCGTGGCTTCCTGGTAGCTTTCTTGACGTAGGGTCCAAGTCTTCTGGATCATGTTCGTTTCGAAAATCACGTTCCCGAAGGTTTCATTCCGCTTGGACTCCGTTTGATATTCTTTTTCTGCGGAACTCGAAATAGGCAAAAAACAGCAATTCTGGGTTGGGCCTCCGGTTAATAGGTTAGTCCCAAAAATAATATAAAAGTGAATAATAAAGCCCAATAATGTCCAAAACAGAAGATAATATAGCATGGAGCAATAAAAAATTATAGATACGTTGGAGACGTATCAGGGGCCCGTCAAGGCAAGCCACCATCCACGCGTCGGACCGCCCGCCGCCCAGCGCCGGCCGTCACCGCCCTGCTCCGACCGGGAAACCTGCATCGCCCCGACTCGGCGGCCTCGCGCCATGCGACGGCCAATCATAGCCGTTGCTCGCGCGCCGGCCCGCCCATCGATCCACATCACCCGCCTCCGCCGCGTCTGCATGGCGGCCCGGCGGTCTCCCTCGCCGGCCTCGTCCTCAACTGCATCAGGACGGCTGCATCAGGCTCGTCGGCTGCCTCAACTCGGGCGCCGCTGGTCCATTGGTCGCTCGTGCCTCGCTGCCCGGGCTTCGACGCTGCTTTGGCTGCCCAGGTGCCGATGCTGACAAGATCGTTAGAACGACGTCCCACGCCGTCCATCATCGCCGGCCTCATCCTGGACTCCACCGCCACCTTGCCTCCACCAAGCGGCATCCCCGTCCTCGCGCACGATCGGCTTGATCACCCGCTCGCCGCCGCGATCCGCCTCACCTACGCCGCGCGAACGACCTGGCCCGTTGGTTACGTATGCCTCCGCAGGTCCCGCGAAGATCGTCCCGAGTACCGCGCGCCTCTCCATCGATCGAGCATCGGGCTGCCGGTACGTCGCCCGTCAGGCTGCAGCGCCACCGCCCCGTGGTTCTCCTCACGGCTGCATTGACTCGTGCGTCGCCGCTGCGTTGCCCCTTTGAGTCGTAGTGCCGCGATACACGGTCCCCGCCGCCGCCCCAAGGCCGTCCCCTAGGTTGCACCGACCCGCGCTCCGCCGCGCGCCCGCCGGGCTGTAGCGCCATGCCCATGATCCCCGCCGCCGCCCGAGGTTTTCCGCCGTCGCCCCGACCTGCTAGCCGCCGCTGCGTCGCCCCTTCGGGCCGTAGCGCCGCGGCCCGTGGTCCACTTCGCCGTCACCGCGCGTCGAGCTCCCCTGGTATGCGCCGCGCTGTCTCCCTTGTCTGCACCGGAACGCCACCGTCCGCGCCGGTTTTCGTCACGCTGTCAGGGTTCTTCGCGTACTTCGAGCACCGCCGCCGCACTCCTAACCTAGCCGCTGCCGCCGTCAGGCCGCCGCCGTCGCTCTTCTTTGGCCGCCGCTGCCGCTACCTCCGTAGCCGCCGCAGCCGCCCGTCCACCCCTTCGTCTCCGTCCAGCACCAGCCCATCGCCAGCTTCGCCATCATCTACCCCGACCGCTTCATCTACTCCGACAACCGCGGGCGACATTGGCCCCGCGCTGATTGGCGTCGCAACCTGTTGGGGAACATAGTAATTTCAAAAATTTTCCTACGCACACGCAAGATCATGGTGATGGCATAGCAACGAGAGGGGAGAGTATTGTCCACGTACCCTCGTAGACCGTAAGCGGAAGAGTTATGACAACGCGGTTGATGTAGTCGTACGTCTTCACGATCCAAGTACCGAACGTATGGCACCTCCGAGTTCAGCACACGTTCAGCTCGATGACGATCCCCGGGCTCCGATCCAGCAAAGCGTCGGGGATGAGTTCCGTCAGCACGACGGCGTGGTGACGATGATGATGCTCCACCGGCGCAGGGCTTCGCCTAAGCTCGGCGACGATATGACCGAGGTGGAATATGGTGGAGGGGGGCACCGCACACGGCTAAGGAACGATCCGTAGATCAACTTGTGTGTCATGGGGTGCCCCCCTGCCCCCGTATATAAAGGAGCAAGGGTGGAGGAGGCCGGCCCTAGGAGGGGGCGCGCCATGTGTGGAGTCCTACTAGGACTCCCTAGTCCTAGTAGGATTCCACCTCCTTGTTGGAGTAGGAGAAGGGAAAGAGGGGAGAGGAGAAGGAAAGGGGGGCTGCGCCCCTTGTCCAATTCGGACCAGAGGGGGGGCGCAGGGCTCCTCCCTTTTGGCCTCTCTTCTCTATTCCCGTATGGCCCAATAAGGCCCATATACTCCCCGGTGAATTCCCGTAACTCTCCGGTACTCCGAAAAATACCCGAATCACTCGGAACCTTTCCGAACTCCGAATTGTCATGCCCAATATGCGACCCTATCCAAAAGGAACTCGAAGGTCCCACTAAGGATAGACCCGCATATTGAAACGCTTTTGAAAGGTGGATATCATTACATCAACATTACATAATAGATGGGGATACAAACATAAGGCACAAATGCCACAAGAATACATCAACATCAAATACAAGAGATCAACATCCGACTACGGATGAAACATAAACAGAAACTCAAACGACATCCACCCTGCTAGCCCAGGCTGCCGACCTGGAACCTATCCCCTGATCGAAGAAGCAGAAGAAGAACTCCAAAACAAGCAACATCGCTCTGGCGTCAAGATCATCGCAACATGTACCTGCAACTGGTGGTGTAGTAATCTGTGAGCCACGAGGACTCAGCAATCCCATTACCATGGGTATCAAGACTAGCAAAGCTCAAATGGGAAAGGAAGGGGTAAAGTGGTGAGGTTGCAGCAGCGGCTAAGCATATATGGTGGCTAACATACGCAAATGAGGCGAGGAGAGAAACAAAGGCGGTCGTCAACTAGTAATGATCAAGAAGTGATCCTGAACTCCTACTTACGTCAATCATAACACGAAACCGTGTTCTCCTCTCGATCAACCCGAAAAGAGACACTCACGATTCACGCTTTACGGTTGGTGTATTTTAGTTAAGATCAACCGGGTTTTCTACAACGGACATTAACAAATTCCCATCGCCACATAACCGCAGGCACGGCTTTCGAAAGTTTAAACCCTGCAGGGTGTCCCAACAGCCCATGATAAGCTCTCGCGATCAACGAAGGATATTCCTTCTCCCGGAAGACCCGATCAGTCTCGGAATCCGGCTACAAGACATTTCGACAACAATAAAACAAGACCAGCAAAGCCGCCCGATGTGCCGACAAATCCCGATAGGAGTCGCACGTACCTCGTTCTCGTGGCAACATCGGATGAGACTAGCTACTGAGTAAAACCAACCCTTGAGTTGCCTCAAGGTGGCCCATGAGCAGCTCGGTTCGAGCCAAGACTTAGAGAAGCACCGGCCGGGGGCTAAAATAAAGATGACCCTCGTGCTCCGGAAACCCAAGGGAAAAAGGGCATAGGTGAGGCAAATGGTAAAACCAATGTTGGGCCCTGCTGGAAAAGTCTTATTCAAAGCGAACTGTCAAGGGGGTCCCATAAATCACCCGACCGCGTTAGGGACGCAAAATCCGGGAACATAATACCGATATAAGGGAAACTAGGGCGGCAAGAGTGGAACAAAACACCAGGCATAAGGGCGAGCCTTCCACCCTTTACCAAGTATATATATGCATTAATTAAATAAAATATATTGTGATATCCCAACAAGTAAACATGTTCCAACAAGGAACAACAGCTCCATGTTCCAACAAGGAACAAACTTCATCTTCACCTGCAACTAACAACGCTATAAGAGGGGCTGAGCAAAGCGGTAACATAGCCAAACAATGGTTTGCTAGGAAGGGTGTCAAAGGTTAGAGGCTGACATGGCAATTTGGGAGGCTTGAGCAGCAAGTGATAGGTAGCGCAGCATAGCGAAAGAACGAAGCAACTAGCATAGCAATGATAGTAGTGAGATCCAGGGTAGCGGTCATCTTGCCTGAAATCCCGCAAGGAAGAAGAACGAGTCCATGAAGAAGATGAGCGGATGAAGCCGAACCAAGCGTGAGCGAGCGAATCCTCACGATCATAGCAAGCAGAACTAACAAGAAAAAGCACACAACATAGTAAACACACCACACATGAACAAGGCATGATGCACAACCAAGCATGATGCATGAAAAACTACATGAAGCTACTCATGGCAAGGAATGATGCAAACAAGAGCAACACATCAAGGCAAGTTTAAATGAGGCGGAAACAACATAAGAACAATTCCGATAAGTCCTCATATGCAAATTTCGAAATTGGTCCAGATCTGAATAACCCTTATGTTCAAGTTGTTAAACAGCAAGTTAAGATGCACCACGATGATCTACACGAAATTCTAGTCAAGTTACATATAAAGTTCATTAGATTGAGACTCGGCCTAGAAGATATGAGCAAAACAAGTTAAACATGGCATTGATGCAAAATGCATACAAACATCAAGCAAACACCTCAAAACAAGGATGCAACATGATAATATGAAACTACATGCAAAATCAAGAAAGTTTCATATAGAGCACACTCAAAACGGAGCAACGGATCAACACATACACACAATACAAGTTATAGCAACAATCTGTCCAAAACAGCAAGTAGGCATATTGCAAGCATCAAAACAACATGCTACAGGACCTCAACATAATAACAAAAGGCATGGGCATGAAGTAAAGGTAAAGCACTACAAAACATGAACACTGAGCTATCTCCAGAAACAACTAGAACATGCTCAAAATGACATGGCAAGATTGCAAGTAATAACAGTTTCAGGCATTGGCAGAAATAACATCAGGTTGCAATGTTTAGAGCTATCAAACAACATGTTACAGGAACTTATCATGGCAAACAAAGGCATGGCATGACTCTACTCAAAGCATAGAACAAAAGTCCTTTACTGACCATGAGCCAAAAAGGATCAGAAAATATGATGGCACCCATGTAAACATGGCAAGTTATATTACAGATTTAAACATGGCAGGAACCACGATAAGTAGGCATGTTGGTGAGCTTGAACCACTCACCACAGAGCAATACATGGCATGGCAAGGCAACCAACAGTAAGAAGACATGGCATAGAGGCTATACATGGCAAGAACAACAACATAGCATGCAAGGATCAACTACAACAACCTTGGCAAAATTGAATAACATGTAAACAATCTGCCAGGAACATTTTATAGCAAAAGTAGAGCTCTATTGACTCAAGCTATGGCACTCCATAATTGCAAACAATGGCATGGATGGATAGATCAAGACATGTAAAACAAAACACCCTTACTAAAGTGTCTCAAAATATGCATGGATCTCTCTGTAGCATCAAGTTAACATGGCATCAAAATATCAGCAAAACAGAGCTGAAAACAGCAACATCAGGACACCTAGTTTGCATGCTTGTGCTAGTCACTACATTGATCACAAAAATACATAGCAAGCACCAATGTAAAGAAGACATGGCATATTACAAAACACATGTAGGACTCAAGTTCATAGGATGCACATATCAATCATGGCAAAAATGACAAAAGTGCATGTTCTGTTAAGAAACAGAAACTAACAACACATAGCACTCTTCTAACAGCATTTAGGGCATCAAGATGAGCTCAAATGAGAATGATGCAATGAGATGAAATGATCTACTCATCGAGGCGAACATTTTGACATATTACACGCGCAAAACGGAGCAACGATGACAGAGTTACGATGCAACGAAAATGCAACAAAATATTAGCAGTTTGGGGACTTAGCAAAAATCTCAGAGGGGGAAAAGAGGTCAACCGAGGCACGGATTACGAGGCGAGGCGGATCTCGCCGGGGCCTTCGCCGGAGATATGAGGATCGCGGAGACGGCCGAGGGGGGTCGGAGGCGGCGAGGCGGCGGCGCGCCCGGATCCGCCATGGCGCGGCCGACGGGGCCGGAGCGGCGAGGGCCGGCGGCGGGCGGATCCGGTCGGGGCGGAGCTCCAGCAGCGGCGGCCATGGAGGCGGCGGCCGGCGGGCGAGGAGGAGGAGGCGGCAGCGGAGAGCGCGTGCCGGGGCGGTGACAGGCCGGCGAGCCGGCCGGGCCGGCCGGAGCGGAAGCGGCGGCGCCAGCGGCGGCAGCGATCACCATGGCGGCGAAGTGCGGCGCCCGGCAGGCGGCGGAGGCGGGCGGGCTGCGGCGAAGGCGGCGGCGGCGGCGGCCGAACGGCCGGGCGGCCCCGCCTGGGCTCATGGGCGGCGGCAGGCGTGGGGGAGAGAGAGAGAGGCGCGATGAGGTGGCGGGCGTGAGTGGAGGAGGAGGCGGCGGCGCTGACGTGGTGTCCTCCGATTCGTCGGAGCGACGTGGCGGCGGGGGCTGGACACGTCCGGCGGCGGAACGGACACGTCCGGCTGCGGGAGGAGGAAGATGGCTAGGGTTGGACTGCGCGAAAAATCCGGGAGGGACACATATTTATAGGTAGAGGGAGCTAGGAGAGTCCAAATGAGGTGCGATTTTCGGCCACGCGATCGTGATCGAACGACCGAGAGTATGGAGAGGAGTTAGGTGGGTTTTGGGCCACTTTGGAAGGGGTGTTGGGCTGCAAGGAGAAGGAGGCTTTGCGGTTACCGGTTAACCGTTGGAGTACCAAACGACCTCCAAATGATCGAAACTTGACAGCGGTCTACGGTGCTATACCAAGGCCGCTTGAAAACCTCGGGCCATTCGAGAACGTTTGACACCCTTTACGAAAATAGGTAAAAGGGGCGTAGGGAGACATAGGAGTGCCGGATTGCAAAAGCGGACAACGGGAAAATGCTCGGATGCATGAGGCGAACACGTATGCAAAATGAAATGCACATGATGACATGATATGAAATGCAGATGATGACATGGCAAAGTGCAACACGCAAGCACATGACATGGCAACGACGGCGAATAACTGGCGGACACCTGGCGCATCGAATCCGGGGCGTTACAACACTCCTCCACTAACAGGAGATCTCGTCCCGAGATCTTAGGACCGAGACGGAAGGGAAAAAGGATGAGGTGAAGCAAGAACTCAAGATAAGAAGCAAAGAATCGAGAGCACTCGAGAATAAGAGAGGAACGACGAGAATGACTAGAATCGAAAACTCACGGAATCAAGATAGACTATGAAACCACTCGTTCTAACCGGAGTGGTTAGAATGAGAAAAGAAACGAATAAGACTGAAACGATTTAGGCAGCACACCAGTTGAACAAGGACAGAATAGAACACGAACTTCAGAGGATGGAATGATACTTGACGAAAGGAACACAAAACCTCCGGAAAGAATTGAAAGAGTGGAATGAAATGAGCTTAGAAGGAAGGGTTGAACGAAATTGTTGAGAGAATCAACAACGAAAAGAATAAGCTTGTTGTGGACTTATGGATAACATCCCAAAATTATGAGGTGATAACCGACCACAACCGGAAATGATTGGATAGCTGAGAAGAACGAAGAAATGCAAAACTCCACTTCAAAAGAAAACGGAGAATTAATTGCACTTCGAGACGTGAGAAGAAAAGATATTTTAATTCCACCAAAATATTGATGAAACTCTTGAAGAAAGAATTAAAACCTGAAGAACCACCATGAAGAACTCCGGTAACAAAAGATGATGAGATAGAATGAAGGAAGAAAGAATAAGATGAGCCTTGCGGTGACTTAGATGGAGGTTCCGACGAAATGGCCAAGGGAATTGAACTTCGGAAAAGAAAAGATGAAAACACTTGGATCTAGAATTTATTCAACAAGAACAAACTCCGAAGAAAGGGATTAAACACTTGGATGAAACAAGAATAAGATTTATTGTATGCTTATCCTTCATCAATTAAATTGATGACAAGCAATGGATTTGGCATGCAACCTATTCTCGTTGAAAAAGGATTAAGGGAAACATCGCACAAAACTTGAGAAAGTCTTCATGAACCACCGATAGGATTGGAAAGAACGAATGAATTAATATGATAACAAAGAAAAGAATCTTGAATGAACCACCGTAAGAATTCGAAAATGACTGATGAAAGAGAATGCATCACCGGGAAGAATTAGAAGAACCAATAAGCTAGAGGGGGATTTAGAGAAAAGAGATCGAAGAGATCGCGAACTGATTAACGAATGCTTGAACGCTGCACCGGAAGAATATTGAGACGAACGAAGGGGCACGGATATAGAATAATTGGAGAACGACTTTGAAAAAACTTAGAATGGAGAGATATTCCGAAAAGATGGCCTCCGGATGATCGGAACAGAAAAGCAACTCCTGAAATGCTCCGGATGGATAAAAAGAATTGCACAACTGGAAACAACTAGATAGGATAACATCGAGCTAGCACCACAATTCTTCGGGAGAACGGGCAAGATTTAAGAGAAATCTCCTTCGGTCTTCAAAAGACGACGAGAAACACCATCGAAATTACTGAGATACTCCGGGAGAATGAAATACAAAGAGGTTGAGCCAACAATGAAATGATTCGAAATCGATCTTGGAAAAGGCATCTGACTGATGAAATTCATTCTTACGTCAAACTCCGAAAAGAATTGAGAATAACTCCGGGGAAAATAGAAGAGTCAGGTAAGATCCTGGGAAAAGACCTGTGGGTTAGGGCCCACTGAAGAGATAACACCGTTGGAAAAGAATGATAAACAGATAGATGAAGCACCGGAATAACTGAAATATTTGAATGAGGTGACAACCTCGAATTAATTCGTACAGACGAATCTCCTGAGATGACTTGGGCACTCCGGAAGGATAAACTGGCGAGAGGCGAACGAGCAAGGGGAAAAACATTTCGAGGAAAATAATATGATCAACCTCAAAACTTGAATTGAGTCCACCGAAGAAAAGAAAGGGATGAAGAATGACGAACAAGACGAGAATTCACTGGTTGAAATAATTGACGGAAGATTGAAGAGGCTCCACATGAATGAAATTGATGGTCGAGAGAGAGTCAGACTCCGGAAAGAAAAGGGTGGGAGGGCGGGAAAAACAAAGGCAAACTGGAAGGGGAAACCGACGAATATCTTGAAGAGAAAACACCAGTTGAAATCATCGAGGAGAGAGAGCAAAAACTTCGCACGAGTAGGATGGATACTCAATAGCGGACTCCGGTTCCGAGAGGAAGAAGGGAGGCGGGTGGGAAAAAAAACAAGGACAACTTCGGACAAGGAAAAACAACGACGTCGGAGGAAGGCGAGATTGAACCCAAAGATGAAGATGGTCGAGTCGACTTGACGAAATGCACCGGATGAAAAGAGCTGAGAAACAACTACGGAAATCCAACAGCGTGATCCTAAAGAAAAATTTGAAGGGAAGAGGAGTAATTCAAAACACCTCGTCAAGATTTCTCACGGAGGCGACGAAGGGCAGAGGAGTAAAAGAATTCCTACTCTCCGATATAACTAGACTCAAAACAGTTTTCTTCTAGACTCAACAACGGCCAAACTACACGATCAATCAAGGGGGCTCCTAGGGTCGGTCGAGGCTCTGATACCAACTTGTCACGCCCAATATGCGACCCTATCCAAAAGGAACTCGAAGGTCCCACTAAGGATAGACCCGCATATTGAAACGCTTTTGCAAGGTGGATATCATTACATCAACATTACATAATAGATGGGGATACAAACATAAGGCACAAATGCCACAAGAATACATCAACATCAAATACAAGAGATCAACATCCGACTACGGATGAAACATAAACAGAAACTCAAACGACATCCACCCTGCTAGCCCAGGCTGCCGACCTGGAACCTATCCCCTGATCGAAGAAGCAGAAGAAGACCTCCAAAACAAGCAACATTGCTCTCGCGTCAAGATCATCGCAACCTGTACCTGCAACTGGTGGTGTAGTAATCTGTGAGCCACGAGGACTCAGCAATCCCATTACCATGGGTATCAAGACTAGCAAAGCTCAAATGGGAAAGGAAGGGGTAAAGTGGTGAGGTTGCAGCAGCGGCTAAGCATATATGGTGGCTAACATACGCAAATGAGGCGAGGAGAGAAACAAAGGCGGTCGTCAACTAGTAATGATCAAGAAGTGATCCTGAACTCCTACTTACGTCAATCATAACACGAAACCGTGTTCTCCTCTCGATCAACCCGAAAAGAGACATTCACGATTCACGCACACGGTTGGTGTATTTTAGTTAAGATCAACCGGGTTTTCTACAACCGGACATTAACAAATTCCCATCGCCACATAACTGCGGGCACGGCTTTGAAAGTTTAAACCCTGCGGGGTGTCCCAACAGCCCATGATAAGCTCTCGCGATCAACGAAGGATATTCCTTCTCCCCGGGAATACCCGATCAGTCTCGGAATCCCGGCTACAAGACACTTCGACAACAATAAAACAAGACCAGCAAAGCCGCCCGATGTGCCGACAAATCCCGATAGGAGTCGCACGTACCTCGTTCTCAGGGCAACATCGGATGAGACTAGCTACGAGTAAAACCAACCCTCGAGTTGCCTCAAGGTGGCCCTTGATAGCTCGGTTCGAGCCAACACTTAGAGAAGCACCGCCCGGGGGCTAAAATAAAGATGACCCTCGGGCTCCGAAACCCAAGGGAAAAAGGGCATAGGTGAGGCAAATGGTAAAACCAATGTTGGGCCTTCTTTGAAAAGTCTTATTCTAAGCGAACTGTCAAGGGGTCCCATAAATCACCCGACCGCGTTAGGGACGCAAAATCCGGGAACATAATACCGATATAACGGAAACTAGGGCGGCAAGAGTGGAACAAAACACCAGGCATAAGGGCGAGCCTTCCACCCTTTACCAAGTATGTAGATGCATTAATTAAATAAAATATATTGTGATATCCCAACAAGTAAACATGTTCCAACAAGGAACAACAGCTCCATGTTCCAACAAGGAACAAACTTCATCTTCACCTGCAACTAACAACGCTATAAGAGGGGCTGAGCAAAGCGGTAACATAGCCAAACAATGGTTTGCTAGGAAGGGTGTCAAAGGTTAGAGGCTGACATAGCAATTTGGGAGGCTTGAGCAGCAAGTGATAGGTAGCGCAGCATAGCGAAAGAACGAAGCAACTAGCATAGCAATGATAGTAGTGAGATCCAGGGTAGCGGTCATCTTGCCTGAAATCCCGCAAGGAAGAAGAACGAGTCCATGAAGAAGATGAACGGATGAAGCCGAACCAAGCGTGAGCGAGCGAATCCTCACGATCGCATAGCAAACAGAACTAACAAGAAAAAGCACACAACATAGTAAACACACCACACATGAACAAGGCATGATGCACAACCAAGCATGATGCATGACAAAACTACATGAAGCTACTCATGGCAAGGAATGATGCAAACAAGAGCAACACATCAAGGCAAGTTTAAATGAGGCCGGAAACAACATAAGAACAATTCCGATAAGTCCTCATATGCAAATTTCGAAATTGGTCCAGATCTGAATAACCCTTATGTTCAAGTTATTAAACAGCAAGTTAAGATGCACCACGATGATCTACACGAAATTCTAGTCAAGTTACATATAAAGTTCATTAGATTCGGAGCTACGGCCTAGAAGATATGAGCAAAACAAGTTAAACATGGCATTGATGCAAAATGCATACAAACATCAAGCAAACACCTCAAAACAAGGATGCAACATGATAATATGAAACTACATGCAAAATCAAGCAAGTTTCATATAGAGCACACTCAAAACGGAGCAACAGATCAACACATACACACAATACAAGTTATAGCAACAATCTGTCCAAAACAACAAGTAGGCATATTGCAAGCATCAAAACAACATGCTACAGGACCTCAACATAATAACAAAAGGCATGGGCATAAAGTAAAGGTAAAGCATTACAAAACATGAACACTGAGCTATCTCCAGAAACAACTAGAACATGCTCAAAATGACATGGCAAGATTGCAAGTAATAACAGTTTCAGGCATTGGCAGAAATAACATCAGGTTGCAGAAATAACAAAGGCATGGCATGACTCTACTCAAAGCATAGAACAAAAGTCCTTTACTGACCATGAGCCAAAAAGGATCAGAAAATATGATGGCACCCATTTAAACATGACAAGTTATATTACAGATTTAAACATGGCAGGAACCACGATAAGTAGGCATGTTGGTGAGCTTGAACCACTCACCACAGAGCTATACATGGCATGGCAAGGCAACCAACAGTGAGAAGACATGGCATAGAGGCTATACATGGCAAGAACAACAACATAGCATGCAAGGATCAACTACAACAACCTTGGCAAAATTGAATAACATGTAAACAATCTGCCAGGAACATTTT
Organism: Aegilops longissima; assembly: GCA_021605205.1. NCBI lineage: Eukaryota > Viridiplantae > Streptophyta > Magnoliopsida > Poales > Poaceae > Aegilops > Aegilops longissima. The sequence continues at coordinate 463,632,695 of CM038682.1, forward strand.
ATAGCAAAAGTAGAGCTCGATTAACTCAAGCTATGGCACTCCATAATTGCAAACAATGGCATGGATGGATAGAGCAAGACATGTAGAACAAAACACCCTTACTGAAGTATCTCAAAATATGCATGGATCTCTCTGTAGCATCAAGTTAACATGGCATCAAAATATCAGCAAAACAGAGCTGAAAACAGCAACATCAGGACACCTAGTTTGCATGCTTGTGCTAGTCACTACATTGATCACAAAAATACATAGCAAGCACCAATGTAAAGAAGACATGGCATATTACAAAACACATGTAGGACTCAAGTTCATAGGATGCACATATCAATCATGGCAAAAATGACAAAAGTGCATGTTCTGTTAAGAAACAGAAACTAACAACACATAGCACTCTTCTAACAGCATTTAGGGCATAAAGATGAGCTCAAATGAAAATGATGCAATGAGATGAAATGATCTACTCATCGAGACGAACATTTTGACATATTACACGCGCAAAACGGAGCAACGATGACAGAGTTACGATGCAACGAAAATGCAACAAAATATTAGCAGTTTGGGGACTTAGCAAAAATCTCAGAGGGGGAAAAGAGGTCAACCGAGGCACGGATTACGAGGCGAGGCGGATCTCGCCGGGACGCTCGCCGGAGATAGCGGGGATCGCCGGAGACGGCCGGAGGGGGGTCGGAGGAGGCGGACCCGGGCGGCGCCGGCCCGGATCCGCCATGGCGCGCCGACGGGCCGGAGAGGCGAGGGCGCGGCGGCGGGCGGATCCGGCGGGCCGAGCTCCAGCGGCGGGCGGCGGCCATGGAGGCGGCGGCCGCCGGGCGAGAGAGGAGGAGGCGGCAGCTGGAGAGGCGTGCCGAGGCGGTGACTGGCCGGGGAGCGGGCCGGGCGCCGGCGAGAGCGGCGAGGGCGGCGCGCCACCGGGCGGCGGCGATCAAGGGCAGCAGCGAAATGCCGGCGCCGGCGAGGCGGCCGGAGGAGGCGGGCTGCGGCGAAGCGCGGCAGGCGGCGGCGGCCGAACCGGCGGCGGGCCCGCCTGGCTCCGTGGGCGGGCGGCGGCGTGAGGAGAGAGAGGAGGCGCGATGAGGTGGCGGCGCGTGAGTGGAGGAGGGAGGCGGCGGCGCTGACGTGGCGTCCTCCGATTCGTCGGAGCGACGTGGCGGCGGGGGCTGGACACGTCCGGCGGCGGAACGGACACGTCCGGCTGCGGGAGGAGGAAGATGGCTAGGGTTGGACTGCGCGAAAAATCCGGGAGGGACACATATTTATAGGTAGAGGGAGCTAGGAGAGTCCAAATGAGGTGCGGTTTTCGGCCACGCGATCGTGATCGAACGACCGAGAGCATGGAGAGGAGTTAGGTGGGTTTTGGGCCACTTTGGAAGGGGTGTTGGGCTGCAAGGAGAAGGAGGCTTTTGCGGTTACCCGGTTAACCGTTGGAGTACCAAACGACCTCCAAATGATCCGAAACTTGAGAGGCGGTCTACCGGTGCTATACCAAGGCCGCTTGACAAACTTCGGGCCATTCCGAGAACGTTTGACACCCGCACACGAAAAGAGGTAAAAGGGGGCGCCGGGAGACATAGGAGTGCCATATTACAAAACGGACAACGGGGAAAATGCTCGGATGCATGAGACGAACACGTATGCAAAATGAAATGCACATGATGACATGATATGAAATGCAGATGATGACATGGCAAAGTGCAACACGCAAGCACATGACATGGCAACGACGGCGAATAACTGGCGGACACCTGGCGCATCGAATCCGGGGCGTTACACGAATATAGTCGTCCAATATATCGATCTTTACGTCTCGACCATTTCGAGACTCCTCGTCATGTCCCCGATCTCATCCGGGACTCCGAACTCCTTCGGTACATCAAAACTCATAAACTCATAATATAACTGTCATCGAAACCTTAAGCGTGCGGACCCTACGGGTTCGAGAACTATGTAGACATGACCTTGAACTATTCTTGGTCAATAACCAATAGCGGAACCTGGATGCCCATATTGGCTCCTACATATTCTACGAAGATCTTTATCGGTCAAACCGCATAACAACATACTTTGTTCCCTTTGTCATCGGTATGTTACTTGCCCGAGATTCGATCGTCGGTATCCAATACCTAGTTCAATCTCGTTACCGGCAAGTCTCTTTACTCGTTACGTAATGCATCATTCCGTAACTAACTCATTAGCTACATTGCTTGCAAGGCTTATAGTGATGTGCATTACCGAGAGGGCCAGAGATACCTCTCCGACAATCGGAGTGACAAAACCTAATCTCGAAATCGCCAACCCAACATGTACCTTTGGAGACACTGTAGTACTCCTTTATAATCACCCGATTACGTTGTGACGTTTGGTAGCACCAAAGTGTTCCTCCGTAAACGGAGTTGCATAATCTCATAGTTACAGGAACATGTATAAGTCATGAAGAAAGCAATAGCAATATATTAAACGATCAAGTGCTAGGCTAACGGAATGGGTCATGTCAATCACATCATTCTCCTAATGATGTGATCCCATTAATCAAATGACAACTCATGTCTATGGTTAGGAAACATAACCATCTTTGATTAACGAGCTAGTCAAGTAGAGGCATACTAGTGACACTCTGTTTGTCTATGTATTCACACATGTATTATGTTTCCGGTTAATACAATTCTAGCATGAATAATAAACATTTATCATGATATAAGGAAATAAATAATAACTTTATTATTGCCTCTAGGGCATATTTCCTTGATCTCCCACTTGCACTAGAGTCAATAATCTAGTTCACATCGCCATGTGATTTAACATCAATAGTTCACATCTATATGTGGTTAACACCCATAGTTCACATCGACATGTGACCAACACCCAAAGGGTTTACTAGAGTCAGTAATCTAGTTCACATCGCTATGTGATTAACACCCAAAGAGTACTAAGGTGTGATCATGTTTTGCTTGTGAGATAATTTTAGTCAGCGGTTGCATCACATTCGAGCCGTAAGTATTTTGCAAATTTCTATGTCTACAATGCTCTTGCGGAGCTACTCTAGCTAATTGCTCCCACTTTCAATATGTATCCAGATTGAGACTCAGAGTCATCTAGATCAGTGTTAAAACTTGCATCGACGTAACCCTTTACGACGAACCCTTTTTTTTACTTCCATAATCGAGAAACATATCCTTATTCCACTAAGGATAATTTTGACCGTTGTCCATTGATCTACTCCTAGATCACTATTGCACTCCCTTGTCAAACTTAGTGGTAGGATATGCAATAGTTCGGTACCTGACATGACATACTTTATAGAACCTATGGCTGATGCATAAGGAATGACTTTCATTCTCTTTCTATCTTCTGCCGTGGTCGGGTTTTGAGTCTTACTCAATCTCACACCTTGTAACACAGGCAAGAACTCTTTCTTTGACTGTTCCATTTTGAACTACTTCAAAAACTTGGCAAGGTATGTATTCATTGAAAAACTTATCAAGTGTCTTGATCTATCTCTATAGATCTTGATGCTCAATATGTAAGCAGCTTCACCGAGGTCTTTCTTTGAAAAAACTCCTTTCAAACACTCCTTTATGCTTTGCAGAATAATTCTACATTATTTCCGATCAACAATATGTCATTCACATATACTTATCAGAAAGGCTGTAGTGCTCCCACTCACTTTCTTGTATATACAGGCCTTTCCAAAAGTCTGTATAAAACCATATGCTTTGATCAACACATCAAAGCGTATATTCCAACTCCGAGATGCTTGCACCAGTCCATTGATGGATCGCTGGAGCTTTCACATTTTGTTAGCACCTTTAGGATTGACAAAATCTTCTGGTTGCATCATATACAACTCTTCTTTAAGAAAACCATTAAGGAATGCAGTTTTGACATCCATTTGCCAGATTTCATAAAATGTGGCAATTGCCTACATGATTCGGACAGACTTTTAAGCATCGATACGAGTGAGAAAATCTCATTGTATTCAACATCTTGAACTTTGTCAAAAACCTTTTTCGACAAGTCTAGCTTTGTAGATAGTAACACTACTATCAGCATCTGTCTTCCTCTTGAAGATCCATTTATTTAACATGGCTTGCTGATCATCGAGCAAGTCAATCAAAGTCCATACTTTGTTCTCATACATGGATCATATCTCAGATTTTTATGGCCTCAAGCCATTTCACGGAATCTGGGCTCATCATCGCTTCCTCATAGTTCGTAGGTTTATCATGGTCTAGTAACATGACTTCTAGAATAGGATTACCGTACCACTCTGGTGCGGATCTTACTCTGGTTGACCTACGAGGTTCGGTAGTAACTTGATCTGAAGTTTCATGGTCATCATCATTAACTTCCTCACTAATTGGTGTAGGAATCATGGAACTGATTTCGTGATGAACTACTTTCCAATAAGGAGAAGGTACAATTACCTCATCAAGTTCTACTTTCCTCCCACTCACTTCTTTCGAGAGAAACTTCTTCTCTAGAAAGGATCCATCTTAGCAACGAAAAACTTGCCTTCGGATCTGTGATAGAAGGTGTACCCAATAGTTACCTTTGGGTATTTTATGAAGATGCACTTCTCGATTTGGCTTCGAGCTTATCGGTGAAAACTTTTCACATAAGCATCACAACTCAAACTTTAAGAAACGACGACTTAGGTTTCTTTGTTAAACCATAGTTCATACGGTGTCGTCTCAGCGGATTTAGATGGTGCCCTATTAAGCGTGAATGCAGTTGTCTCTAATGCATAACCCCAAAGCGAGAGTGGTAAATCGGTAAGAGACATCATTGATCGCACCATATCTAATAAAGTACGGTTATGACGTTTGGACACACCATTACTTTGTGGTGTTCTAGGTGGCGTGAGTAGTGAAACTATTTCACATTGTTTTAGCGAAGACCAAACTCGTAACTCAAATATTCGTCTCCGTGATCAGATCGCGAAACTTTATTTTCTTGTTACGATGATTTTCCACTTCACTCTGAAATTCTTTGAACCTTTCAATTATTTCAGACTTATGTTTCATCAAGTAGATATACCCATATCTGCTCAAATCATCTTGTGAAGGTCGAAAATAACGATACTTGCCACGAGCATCAACACTCATTGGATCGCATACATCGGTATGTATTATTTCCAATAAGTCATTAGCTTGTTCAATTGTTCCGGAGAACGGAGTTTTAGTCATCTTGCCCAAAAGGCACGGTTCGCAAGCATCAAATGATTCATAACCAAGTGATTCTGAAAATCCATCTTTATGGAGTTTCTTCATGCGCTTTACACCGATATGACCCAAACGGCAGTGCCACAAATAAATTGCACTATCATTATTAACTTTGCATCTTTTGGCATCTATATTTTGAATATGTGTATCACTACGATCGAGATCCAACAAACTATTTTATTGGGTGTATGACCATCGAAGGTTTTATTCATGAAAACAGAACAACTATTATTCTTTGACTTTAAATGAATAACCGTATACGCAATAAACATGATCAAATCATATTCATGTTCAGCATAAGCGCCAAATAACATTTATTTAGGTCTAACACTAATCCCGAAGGTATAGGGAGTGTGCGATGATGATCATATCAATCTTGGAACTACTTCCAACATTCATCGTCACTTCCCCTTCATCTAGTCTCTGTTTATTCTGTAACTCCTGTTTCGAGTTACTAATCTTAGCAACCGAACAAGTATCAAATACTCAGGGGCTACTATAAACACTAATCCCGATAGTATAGGGAGTGTGCGATGATGATCATATCAATTTTGGAACTACTTCCAACACTCATCGTCACTTCCCCTTCAACTAGTCTCTGTTTATTCTGTAACTCCTGTTTCGAGTTACTAATCTTAGCAACCGAACAAGTATCAAATACTCAGGGGCTACTATAAACACTAGTAAAGCACACATCAATAACCTGTATATCAAATATACCCTTGTTTACTTTGCCATCCTTCTTATCCACCAAATATTTGGGGTATTTCCGTTTCCAGTGACCATTTCCTATGCAGTGTAAGCACTCAGTTTCAGGCTTTGGTTCAGCTTTGGGTTTCTTCGTGGGAGTGACAACTTGCTTGTCATTCTACTTGAAGTTCCCCTTTCTTTCCCTTTGCCCTTTTTTTGAAACTAGTGGTCTTGTCAATCATCAACACTTGATGCTCTTTCTTGATTTCTACCTTCGTCGATTTCAACATCACGAAGAGCTCGGGAATCGTTTTCGTCATCCCTTGCATACTATAGTTCATCACGAAGTTCTAGTAACTTAGTGATGGTGACTAGAGAATTCTGTCAATCACTATCTTATCGGAAGATTAACTCCCACTTGATTCAAGCGATTGAAGTACTCGGACAATCTGAGCACATGCTCACTAGTTGAGCGATTCTCCTCCATCTTTTAGCTATAGAACTTGTTGGAGACTTCATATCTCTCAACTCGGGTATTTGCTGAAATATTAAATTCAACTCCTGGAACATCTCATATGGTCCATGACGTTCAAAACGTCTTTGAAGTCCCGATTCTAAGACGTTTAAGCATGGTGCACTAAACTACCAAGTAGTCATCATATTGAGCTAGCCAAACGTTCATAACGTCTGCATCTTGCTCTTGCAATAGGTCTGTCACCTAGCGGTGCATCATGGACATAATTCTTCTGTGCAGCAATGAGGATAAACCTCATATCACGGATCCAATCCGCATCATTGCTACTAACATTTTTCAACATAATTGTTCTCTAGGAACATATCAAAACAAACATATAAAAGCATCGGGAAGCAACAACGCGAGCTATTGATCTACAACATAATTTGCAAAATACTACCAGGACTAAGTTCATGATAAATTAAAGTTCAATTAATCATATTACTTAAGAACTCCCACTTAGATAGACATCTCTCTAGTCATCTAAGTGATCACGTGATCCAAATCAACTAAACCATAACCGATCATCACGTGAGATGGAGTAGTTTTAAATGGTGAACATCACTATGTTGATCATATCTACTATATGATTCACGCTCGACCTTTCGGTCTCCGTGTTCGAGGCCATATCTGCATATGCTAGGCTCGTCAAGTTTAACTTTGAGTATTCTGCGTGTGCAAAACTGGCTTGCACCCGTTGTAGATGGACGTCAGCTTATCACACCCGATCATCACGTGGTGTGCGGGCACGACGAACTTTGGCAACGGTGCATACTCGGGAGAACACGTCTTGATAATTTTAGTGAGAGATCATCTTAAAATGCTACCGACAATCAAAGCAAGATAAGATGCATAAAGGATAAACATCACATGCAATCAATATAAGTGATATGATATGGCCATCATCATCTTGTGCTTGTGATCTCCATCTCCGAAGCACCGTCGTGATCACCATCGTCACCGGCGCGACACCTTGATCTCCATCGTAGCATCGTTGTCGTCTCGCCAACTATTGCTTCTACGACTATCGCTACCGCTTAGTGATAAAGTAAAGCAATTACATGGCTTTTGCATTTCATACAATAAGCGACAACCATATGGCTCCTGCCGATTGCCGATAACCGGTTACAAAACATGATCATCTCATACAATAAAATATAGCATCACGTCTTGACCATATCACATCACAACATGCCCTGCAAAAACAAGTTAGGCGTCCTCTACTTTGTTGTTGCAAGTTTTACGTGGCTGCTACGGGCTCAAGCAAGAACCGTTCTTACCTACGCATCAAACCACAGCGATAGTTTGTCAAGTTGGTGCTGTTTTAACCTTCGCGAGGACCGGGCGTAGCCACACTCGGTTCAACTAAAGTGAGAGAGCAGACACCCGCCGGTCACCTTTAAGCAGCGAGTGCTCAAGCGGTGAAACCAGTCTCGCGTAAGCGTCTGGCGTAATGTTGGTCCGGGCGCTTCATCTCACAATACCGCCGAACCAAAGTATGACATCTTTGGTAAGCAGTATGACTTGTATCGCCCACAACTCACTTGTGTTCTACTCGTGCATATAACATCAACGCATAAAACCAGGCTCGATACCACTGTTGGGGAGCGTAGTAATTTCAAAAATTTCCTACGCACACGCAAGATCATGGTGATGGCATAGCGAGAGGAGAGTATTGTCCACGTACCCTCGTGACCGTAAGCGAAGCGTTATGACAACGCGGTTGATGTAGTCGACGTCTTCACGATCCGACCGATCCAAGTACCGAGCGCACGACACCTCCGAGTTCAGCACACGTTTAGCTCGATGGCGATCCCGGGCTCCGATCCAGCAAAGCGTCGGGGATGAGTTCCGTCAGCATGACGGTGTGGTGACGATGATGATGCTCCACCGGCGCAGAGCTTCGCCTAAGCTCCGCGACGATATGACCGAGGTGGAATATGGTGGAGGGGGGCACCGCACACGGCTAAGGAACGATCCGTAGATCAACTTGTGTGTCATGGGGTGCCCCCTGCCCCGTATATAAAGGAGCAAGGGGAGGCGGCCGGCCCTAGGAGGCGCGCCATGTGTGGAGTCCTACTAGGACTCCTAGTCCTAGTAGGATTCCACCTCCTTGTTGGAGTAGGAGAAGGGGAAAGAGGGGAGAGGGAGAAGGAAAGGGGCTCGCCCTTGTCCAGTCGGACCAGAGGGGGCGCAGGCCTCCTCCCTTTTGGCCTCTCTCCTCTATTCCCGTATGGCCCAATCAGGCCCATATACTCCCCGGTGAATTCCCGTAACTCTCCGGTACTCCGGAAAATACCCGAATCACTCGGAACCTTTCCGAACTCCGAATATAGTCGTCCAATATATCGATCTTTACGTCTCGACCATTTCGAGACTCCTCGTCATGTCCCGATCTCATCCGGGACTCCGAACTCCTTCGGTACATCAAAACTCATAAACTCATAATATAAGCATCATCGAAACCTTAAGCGTGCGGACCCTACGGGTTCGAGAACTATGTAGACATGACCTAGAACTATTCTTGGTCAATAACCAATAGCGGAACCTGGATGCCCATATTGGCTCCTACATATTCTCGAAGATCTTTATCGGTCAAACCGCATAACAACATACTTTGTTCCCTTTGTCATCGGTATGTTACTTGCCCGAGATTCGATCGTCGGTATCCAATACCTAGTTCAATCTCGTTACCGGCAAGTCTCTTTACTCGTTACGTAATGCATCATTCCGTAACTAACTCATTAGCTACATTGCTTGCAAGGCTTATAGTGATGTGCATTACCGAGAGGGCCCAGAGATACCTCTCCGACAATCGGAGTGACAAAACCTAATCTCGAAATACGCCAACCCAACATGTACCTTTGGAGATACCTGTAGTACTCCTTTATAATCACCCGATTCGTTGTGACGTTTGGTAGCACCAAAGTGTTCCTCCGTAAGCAGGAGTTGCATAATCTCATAGTTACAGGAACATGTATAAGTCATGAAGAAAGCAATAGCAATATACTAAACGATCAAGTGCTAGGCTAACGGAATGGGTCATGTCAATCACATCATTCTCCTAATGATGTGATCCCGTTAATCAGATGACAACTCATGTCTATGGTTAGGAAACATAACCATCTTCGATTAACGAGCTAGTCAAGTAGAGGCATACTAGTGACACTCTGTTTGTCTATGTATTCACAGATGTATTATGTTTCCGGTTAATACAATTCTAGCATGAATAATAAACATTTATCATGATATAAGGAAATAAATAATAACTTTATTATTGCCTCTAGGGCATATTTCCTTCACAACCGTCGTCGAGTCCTTCTGTGCTGGCCTCTCCGACTTCTTCGACTTGGCGTACAGCTCGTGTAGGTCCCAGTCTACGTATGCCCGGTGCTGGCAACACCGCCACATGCCTTTGTCCACGACGTGTCCCCGGGCCTGGCAAGCCTGGTGCGGCGCTTCATCAACTTCATCTTCGTCCGTCTACGCATGCCCGGTGCTGGCAACACCGATGTGTGCCTTCGTCCACGACGTGTCCCCGGGCTTGGCAAACCCGGCGCGACGCCTCGTCAACACCGTCCTCTACTCGGCGCAGCACTACTTCGACACCACTGCGTCCATGACTAACACGGAGCCTCCTTGCGCCCGCGGCTCCACGACGACTTCCTCGACACCGGCCACCCCGACTCGACATCGACCCTGACATTCTTCGCACAGCTACCTCGACCACGGCTCCACCACACACTCTCTCGGCTACCTCGACAAACGGCACAAGGGGCTACCGCCTGCTTGAGCAACCTCGTCGGTTTCCACTCCAGCCACGCCTTTCGTTATGCGTTGACCGTTACGACTGTGGGGGGGGGGGTGTCCGTCGGCTCGCCTTCGGATTCTTCTCCAGTCTCACCGTCTGCGTCGCTACCGTTGTGACTGCGTGGGGATGTTGAGTACTGCCGATTTCCAAATCTTCATACTTATTAGAAGAGAGAGGGGGATTGGTGGAATTGTTGTTGTATTGCTTGAGCCTCATAGGCATATATATAGGAGCCGGCTTGACCTTGTCGATGACAGTCGGTAAGTCTTTGTGTACGTGCCCGACTAGCCACGGTCGTCGCCGTTGAATCCTTGCATAGATTTCAAGCACCTGACATCAAATCTCGACACATGACAAGAAACCTAACCTCATGAATGGGTACGTCTCCGCACGCTGAACAAATATCATCGGAAATCTGACATAAATCCAGGAAAATGTGAGCATCAGTGCCAAGTATAGACTTGAACCCGTCTCGCCCGTCCAAATAGAAGCAGACTTCTTTTCTTTAACACTTCAAGGTCTCGCCCGTCTCGCCCATCCCCCGTCCCTCCCCCGTGCGGTGGCGCCGCCCTGCACCGGGGAGCCCCCGCCCTCCTCCTACAGCCTCGCCCCACCTCTGCTCCCCTCCGCCGCCGTCGCCCGGGGCGTCACAGGGCAAAGCCCTTGTGGCGTGGCGGCGTCGGCGGTTTTCTCCTCGGATCCCGATCTGGTTGGGAAGCAGCGCTCCTTTTCGGCCAGATCGGCGGCGGTGGCGCAGATCGGCGGCGGCATGGAAGTGGTGCGGCAGCGGCGGGGGAGGACGGCACCGGCAACGACGGATCGGGCCTTGACTCTTGTCGGGCTAATTCGTTGTGCTCGATCTCAATCGGCATCGGCGGTGCAATCGCTCTGGACTTGATCGCAACACGAGGATAAACCGGGGCGCCAGCCCTAGGCTTGGTGGTGGTGGCCTCTTCTTCGTCGGAGTTGGTCGGCTGGCTGGCTGTGCTCGCATGGTCATGCAGTGACCGGCGGCGGCGGAACTTGGCCGGTGGCAGCGGCAATGTTCTGTCTGGATCCCGGGGCAGCGGCCCTGGAGGGTGGTGGCCGGTGAAGCTAGGTCTTACCGCGGTAGCATGGCGTGGTGCAGTCCCTGTCCAAGGCGGATCTGTGACGACGATCTGCTATGGATTGGTTCGGATCACAGATGGTGACGAGCGCGCGGGATCCTTCTCGGCGGCTCTCGCGGCTTGGCGAGGCGGGGTGGGAGCCCTCCCCTAGGCTCCAGTGGTGGCACACTCAGCGGTGGCGGTGTGCGTGGATCTGATGCATTGTTGCTGCGGTTGGTCGCCGGATCTAGGCGACTGGATCTGGGGCTTTCAAGGCGGTCGAGATGGTGCACAGGTTGTTGGTTGGATTTCTTGGGACGGATCCGGGTGAAAACTTGGTCTTCGGTTGATGGCCGGAAAGGTGATGACGATGCCCTTATCATCATTTCCTTCATGAAGGCATCATCGAGGTGAAGCTCCCAACTCCACTCAATACCTCCGGGGGAAACCCTAGATCAGCTGATCAGATGTTGGCGGCAATCATGTGTCGTAACCCCCTTGGGGGCGGCATTTTTTTTGAAGGTTGGACAGTAGGAACACGTCCTACTGCATGTATATATTAAAACCCCAGGGGGGTGAATATGTTACAAATGTACAAAGAAAGAGCTAGGGGTGGGGGAGTAACTTAAATAAGTACAAAGGATAGTCAGAGCTAACAAGCTAATCTAGCTATGGGACAGAAGCTAGGACGGCAGAGATGAGGTGTCTCTTGTCTTCAGGGAGTCTATAGGCAATGTTGGCAAAATCTTTTTTAAACCTGGCTTGCCAATTGTCAAACGAAGGGGCCACCTTCCTAAAATAGTTATTATTTCTTTCCTTCCACAAACTCCATGCGGCAACCAGGAAGATGTCCATGATCATCTTACGATGATTCCCCGTCTTAAGATATGGGGCGGCATTTTTGGAGGTGCACTCGGCTTCGCGGGACCAGCGGACGGCTTCTTTGGTGGAGCGGTGCTTCATCCATACATTGATGGCGACGGATCTTGACGGCGTGGCGCCGTGCAGATTCGGAGTTCGATGTGGGAGGATGGACTCGCGCAGGAGGACGACGTTGTATGGCGTCGTGGTGGCGTCGATGGCAGTGAGACCTGGCACAGTAGATGCAACAGTACAGCTCTGAAGATGAACTCGTGACAGGTGACTGCGGCGGCCTCATACCCGGCAGGCGTCCTGGTTGAGGAGTGCGCCGGACTGGTAGGTGCCCCATACCAAGCAGGCGTCCTGGTTGGGACCTCAGGTCTTAGATGTTTAGGTTTGGCTGCGATGTCTGTTTGATATTAGGCCCAGGCTATCAGCGCCCCTTCATCAATTGGATAGGTGTAGCGACAGTTGTTGCTTAGACGGTGGCTTCAGTCTTACTGTTGTATGACTTTGTAAGGTCTTGTGAGAATAAGTAATAAAGTGGCCGCATGCATCACCCAGATGCAGAAGCCGGGGATCATCCTCCTTTTCTAAAAAAAAAGTATAGACTTGAACCCTGGTGGCCTAGTTCAATCGCAAGGAACTTAATTTCCAAAAAAGATTGATCTGCCACTATATCCCTCGCAAATTGACAGCTTCACATAAAAGAAAATAATTAAGAGCTTCATGTTGTATGATACGTATGTTTACATGGGAGCTCCTAGTCAGCGCTTCAAGCGTTGGGTTGCTGTACCAGCGCTCACGCACACGGTCTCTTGGGCCGGCCCATTCGCATGAGAACTCGATTCGCTCGATCGCTCTACAGTAGATCGCCCGCTCGATTGGTACAACTAAAAAAATCCCTAGGACGGCAGTTCCATTGACCGTTTAGCAGTGTTGACTATAAATTTTTTGTAAAACAGCTAGCGAATAAACAGAAGTTCACAGGTTCTAAAAAAGAGCATGAATCTGAAAATTTCAGGAATATGTAAAAAAATGCAAAATTTGAAAAAATTATCAAATGTGGAAAAAGTTCATCGAATTTGAAAAAATGTCAGCGAATTTGAAAAAAACATCATCAAATTTGAAAAAAGTTCAATGATTTTGAAAGAAAGATCATCAAATTTGAAAAAAGTTCATCGAAAGTGAAAAAATCATCAAAATTGTAAAAGGTTCATCAAATTTGAAAAAAGTTCTTTGAACTTAAAAAAATCACCAAATTTGAAAAAAAAAGTCCATCAATTCTGAATAAGGCTCATCCAAATTAAAAAAAGTTCACGAATTATAAAAATAAAAAATATACAAAAAAGAAAAAGTTCACAAATTTGAAGAAACTTCATGAGATTCAAAAGAAGTTCGTGAATTTGAAAAGTACACGAATTTAAGAAAAGTTCACGATTTTTTTTAAAAAAGGAAAGAGAAAGAGACTAGGCACAAACAAGTCACGGTTTTTTAGCGCTAAAGATGTATAAAAACAAATTAGGCATAACAGGTTGCTAGTTTAGTTGGTTACTGCCTTTCGTACTGAAATTAGAGGTTTGTGGCTTGAATTCTTATCACTCACAATTTTTTTTCGATTAAAAGTAAAAAAAAGTGGGCCGGACCAGCTCGCGGGAAGGGGTGTGCGCTTTAGGGGCCCGGTAACAAAATGGGCTATAACGGACGCTTGAAGCGTCAAATAGGGATTGCCTATTTACATAACCAAGAGTATCTAAAAATCAGCTACGTCTCTTGATTAGTTCTTGGGAGAAAGCTCGATAGGACAACAATAGTCACTTACCTTGAACTGTATTTTTTTTTGCCGGGTAAATGGGAGTTTTATTCCATAGAAATAGGGTTACAATGAAGTAGCAAAAGATCCTCAATACATGGAGGTCCACGATGTAGCCATACAACAGTATTACACTCAGCTCGACTATAACCAGCCAAACGATCTGCTACCCTATTTTGTTCACGACTAACTTTTTGAAATAAACTCCCTGTCAAGCATCAAGAATTTAATCTCAGCAACTAAATGACCATACGCTAAGTGATCGAAACAATCACCCATTAGAGATGCAGTGTTGTCCATGAATCCGACTGCACAATGATTGGGCTCTCCGAGTGTTGCTTTGCCAATGCCATGCCTTGCATCAACACATGAATCTCAGCCTCTACAGCATCATTACAGTTGAATAAAACCCGGTATGCCGCGAAGATAACACTCCCATCCTGTCTCCGTAAGATCATACCCGCGGCCGTCGAACCATCGCCGGCTGAAAAAGCTCCATTCACTGAAAGAGCCACCTGATCCACGGGAGTGTTCAACTTAGGGTTTGGAAAACTGCTCAACACCCTTAACAGGTGTGACTATCTCATATATATAAGGGGTACACGGAAGTGTATAATACAGACTACAAGACTTGTACAGAGGCTGCATATTTTATACAGTCTAACAGGCAGGTGGTGTCCATGGAGGGGAAGGTGTTGACACCTTGATCACCGGCGAGGGAACAAATCTTCACAAGACATTTTCCCTTTGATAATTTCCTCAGTAGTGTATACCCTTGACAGCCGCAATGAAGTGAAGTAACTTTGCAGGAAATCAACAGAAATTCCTGGTGGAGGAGCTTCCTTGCCATGAACAAAATCTATACGTATGCTCCGGATCCGCCAAATCAACATGATTATCCTGTCCCACACTGTGTCGTTGCGTCTCCCAAGTAAATTAAGTAACCATTACTCTCCTTGCTGCCTCGTATTCCCACCGTCGCCTACGTGGCAGCTCTCCACCACCCAGCCTGAGGGTTCCTCTGACCTGCCCGCGCCGCCGTCCATGGCCTCCTTTCCGTTTGACCCGTCACCTTTCCTCCCTGCTGGTTGCAACGCCATTGATGTTGAGGGACGTCCAGCCCATCATTGTAACATCCCAAATTTTCAATTTGAAATGTTATACATTAGATCATCATGCATCGCATATTTTCTTGCATTTTGCCGATCCTAGAAATTTCACGCAACTCAAGGACCCTCGGAGAGAGTTGGAGATTTCGAAATTTTCATATTTGAGTTTCCTCGAATTATGAAAAAAGAGGATCATTTGATTTTATTTATTTCATCTTCAAATAAATTTTTCCAATATCAAAATATGAGAGGGAATAATATGACTTTCCCAGACATTAGGAAAAAAATGAAGATTTAATAAATAAATCAATTCGGGATTTTTCGGAGTTTATTTGCCTTAGGGAAAAATGCGTGATTTTCAAAAATTTGCATTTTAGGCTCGAGTAAAAGTTCGTTTTGTTCGACTCATTTTTAGGACTCGGGGAAAATTTACTTGGTAAATTTTGGAGTTCGTTTAGATTTTATTTTATTTGTTTTTCTGCACGCGATATTTAAAAAAAACATGGCGCCCCCGCTGGGCAAGGGCCCAGCCGCCCCCCAGCCAGCAGCACAGGCAGAAGCCGCCTCCGCCAAGCCGAGACCGAGGAGGACTCCTCCTCCTCCCTTGCTTGCCCCTCCCCAAGCTACCCTCCCCTTTAAATACCCAACACCCCCTCTTCTCCCCACAAACCCCCCTCTCTCCCCAAGCCACCCGCCCGCCGCCACTAGCGCGCGCCGCCGCTTAGCCGCCGCCGCCGCCGTTGCCCCTAGCCGCCGCCCCGCCGGAGCCCCACCTCGACGAGGTAGCCGCGCCGCGCCACCCTCCCCTCGGTTCGGTTTTTTTTATAAAACCCGTTCCAGTTTTCTTTTTCCGTTGTTCGTTTTTTTTAAACCCTAGATCAGTTTTATTTCCGGTTTTCTTTCCGTTGTTCGGTTTTATTTTCAAAACCCTAGATCGGTTTTATTTCCGGTTTTGTTTAACGAGCGTTCGCCGGACCGTTCGTCTTAACGAACGTGATCACCGGTTATTTCCGGTTAACGAACGTCCGTTCGTTTAACCGTTCGTCGTTTTCCTTTAATCGGATTTATTTCGCTATTTTTTCTGATCGCGATTTCAGATCCGATCTTCGTTCTAGTTTATCTTCTCGCCGCTTATCGAATCGGGTGATTCAAGCGCTGGAGTTTCGTTTCGAAACCGCCGTTCCGACTAATCAACTTAAATAAAGTTTTGCTACTGTAAAATTTGACCTAGTTTCAACTTGCTAGAACCGAGTTGTTTTTCTTCCGCCGATTGTTTTCCGTAGTTTTGTTCGATTCGTTTTCTTTTGCAACTGTGGTTCTTAAGTTGAAATTTCTGGTCGATCTTTTATCCGAGATTTACCGTGCATTAGATGAGTACTTATTGTATGCTTGTTGTTTGTCTGCGATAGATCACCCGGAGTGCGCCGCTTGTTACTTCGCATCTCTAGGTTTCGCGGATCATCAGCAAGGCAAGTAACACTTGATCATACCTTTTCTACCACCCAGTTTTTATGCATTAGATCAATCCTCAAACACTTGCATGATTAGGATCTAAATAAATTGTGGGATGGGAAGTAGATGGAGGTAGTACCTATTACCTGTTTTACTTATGAAACCTTTGGGAGTTACTTCTACGTTTGCTTATTATGCCATGCTATGCTAGTAGACGTGGATTGGGTGAGTGATATCCATGACAGATGTGAGATTGTTAAATTAATGGTTTATCTAAGGTGGCAACTTAAACACACATCTGGGTGGATTGAGGCACCTGGTTTCCATCAGGACTTGCCTGTTTTTTTTGGACCGCCACCCAGGCTCAAAGGGATCATGAGATTATTCAAACTAGTAACTTCCGTGTGCAGCCACAAGCCATTATGGGCTCTGGCATAGTTGACTAAGTCGTGCGAACTCTTATAGTGGTGGACTAGCAGATGTAGGGGATGTAGGTGTACCGGTCTACCCATCGTAAGGTGCTAGCGCTTCTGAAAAACTATGTCTCGTTCATCCGTTTCTCAAACACCCTGCAGTACGAGAAACCAAACGGAGGCGATCAAGTCTTGTGGGGAAAAGTGCGCAAACCTCTGCAGAGTGTATAAACTAATCATGATTAGTCGTGTCCCCGGTTATGGACATCTTGAGTATCTAGTACTTGAATATCATGTGAATCTCAACATGTTACTCTAATTTAATATTGTTGGGTTTGTTAAGGATTATTTTAATTGGGATTGAGGATGCTGTCAACCATTCTCAATGTTTAACAACCACCATGATAGTTAAACAAATTTATTCCTTTGCAGTAGGGAAAAACTGGCTTTATGCAAAAATTGTAACCGTAGAGCTTTCCACCAGCCACATGTGCATGTAGTACAGGCTTATCATTCATTATTCTCTATGTGTTACATTGCGGCATATTCCATGTCTTGAATTTTTGGCTGCAACTTTCATGTTGCGAGACTTTTCGAACGACAGTAAGGTGCTTTAGGTCGTGGTTCTATACTCGGTGATGATATTTGGAGTTGATGGACTCACTTATCTTCCAAGTCTTTCGCTGTTATCCTTATTAGATGGCCTTAAGCCATTTTTATTGTAATAAGTCCTCTTTTGGACAACGATGTAATGAGTGTGTGATTGCTACTCTGTTATAAATCCTTGAAATCTTGTGTGGTGTCGGCATTCTTGATCCAGGATGACATCGAGCACGAGACTTGATCCATTCGGTCGGGTCGCTACAAAGATGGTATCGAGCACACGCCGACCGAGGACACGACCACTAAGTTAAAGCCATAGATCACTACTCTCTTCACATTTTCTAACTCCTCATCTTTTCTACTCTTTTAGGATGACGGACGCAAAGATCAAGTATGCCCAACCAGATGAAGGCACACCTTTTGGATTTCACTTGAAGGAAGTCACCAAGTACCTGAACATTGGACTACCAAGCTTCACCGGGACTTTCAACGCCACTGTCTCAAGAGGAGCTGGAAGATTCAAGCTCACGTTAAGGAAGGACATTCGCCCCAATCACCAAGCCTATAGATAGTGTTTTCAGTGCACCAACACGAGTGCAGGAAAGAGCATGGCAGCTCATATCACCATGGGACGCATTGGAGAAGTTTACCAAGAAAACCTTAAGGACACCATCTACCAGATTTGCGGACGCCGAGATGAACAATGGGAGATAGTCAGCACCAAGAAGGATAGATCCATTGCAGCTTTCATCCAGAGTTAAACCAGCACATTCGACGCCGGAGAACCGGATGTGCAATGATATGATCGAATTGAAGGATGCGAAGGGAAGGATCATCGAACTTGAAGGAGAGCTGAAGTCTACACGTAAGGACTACATGGACGAGATCGTAGTTGTAGTAAGGCACAATAGCGATCTTAAGTATGAGATTGAAGAACTCAAGAAGAAATTGGCACTCAAGAATGAAGACAAGTACGTCGACTGTCCGAGCAACTACATCATCATCGACGACACCGATTCGGATCCAAGTGAACCTGACTTTGAAGACGAAGCTGGAGCAGACATCATGGAGTCTTCCACCGGTTCAAATTAATAGATGACCCCCACATATTAGTAGTATTCCCTCCATGTAACATTTTAGTTCAAGCACTTTTGCGATAGTTAGACCGTTGTAAGCCCTTTGTTTGAAATGAATGAAGTGATTTGGTGTGCATTTGCTCATATGCATTTGGGTAGTGTTTCTCCTTAGACCTCACTCTATTCTTAATTTCTCGTCTTTTCTAAACCCTTCAGATGCCTCCGAGACGCGACCCCGGGTTTGTTTTCCCGCCAGAGATCACCCAGTTGATTCAGCAGCAGAACACTTTGATCCAAACATTGGTACAGAACCAAGGCAACAACAACAACAACAACAACAACCCACCACCACCACCACCTGCGGATCACTTGACTCGTTTCCTTAGGCTGAATCCGCGGTGTATTCCATAGAGCACCGAGCCGATTGTAGCAGATGATTGGCTCCGTAAGATAGGGAGGAGTTGACCACTGCAGGATGTACTGAGATGGAGAAAAGGTGAAGTTTGCTGCACACCATCTTGAAGGACCCAGCAAAGCATGGTGGGAGAATTTTACAGCCACTTACCCTCTGAGACACGGTCACATGGGATCAGTTTCAACAAGCTCAAGACTTGCCCATGTCTCGGCAGGAGCTATGGCCATGAAGAAGCGTGAGTTTCGCAATTTACGCCAAGGAGGAAGGACTGTTGGCAAGATGTGGATGATTTTAGTAAGTTAGCACGTTATGCCCCAGATGACGTTGCTACAGATGCAGCTAAGCAGGAGAAGTTTCTGGAAGGACTGAATGATGAGTTAAGCATGCAGTTGATGGTAGCAAGTTTCAATAACTACCAGGAGTTGGTAGACCGTGCCCTCATAATTGAAGGAAAGCAGCAGCAAATTGAGAATCACAAGAGGAAGTATGGGCAGGGGAAGTATAACTCTGGAGCCCAGCAGAAGCCCCGATATACCCCTAAGCAGGGAGTTCAGTTTCAGCACACCCATGGAGGAGGTAGTTCGCACAACCATAATGGCCACAAAAATGGTAATGGGAATGGAGGAAGCAACGGCCAGAACCGGACCACACCATCAACCCCAACCAAGAAAGACCTGAGCCATGTCACCTGTTACAAGTGTTCCAAGACTGGACATTATGCAAATGAATGTCCCGAAGGCCAAGGTGGAAATGGAAGCTCTGGAAAGAAGCCAAACCCTTTCAACAGGGGACAGGTGAACCACATTGATGTGGAGGAGGTTGAAGATCAGCCCGATGCAGTAATCGGTAAGTTTTTGGTTAAGTCATTTACTGCACTAGTACTTTTCGATACCGGTGCAACGCATTCATACATATCAAGGGGATTTGTAGAAAAGTATAGCCTGCCTACTCAGATTCTTAAAACCCCTATGCTAGTAAGCTCACCAGGAGCGGAGTATATGGCCAGACAAGGATGTTTTCAAGTGCCATTAAGTATAGGAAGGCATGTGTTCCCGACGGATTTGATCATTTTGGAATCCCAAGGATTGGATGTAATTCTTGGTATGGATTGGCTATCGATGTATGGGGGAAACATCGATTGCGCAAGTAAGACGATTTTGCTCACGACACCAGAGGGAAGAAGGATTAGGTATATATCGCGACATGGACCAAATAGGAATCAAGTAAATTCCTTATCAGGAGTTGTGCAGGAAGAGGTTCCAGTGGTGAAGGATTACCCGATGTATTTCCCGAGGAATTGCCAGAATGCCACGGATAGAGACATTGAGTTTTGATTGAGCTTTTGCTGTGCATGGCCCAATATCAGGCGACCATACGGGATGCCCGCATGAGATTTGGCGGAAATCAAGAAGCGATTAAGGAGCTATTGGATAAAGGTTTTATCGCCCAAGTTCTTCGCCTTGGGGATCACCCGTACTTTTAGTAGAGAAGAAGGACGGATCGTTAAGGATGGTTGTTGACTATCGTGGTTTAAATGAAGTAACAATCAAAAATAAGTACCCACTACCAATGTTAAATGATCTGTTTGATCGTTTGCAAGGAGCTAAAGTGTTTTCCAAGATCGATTTGCGATCAGGGTACCATCAGTTGAAGATACGAGAGCAGGACATACCTAAGACAGCATTTACCACGAGATATGGACTGTATGAATATACCGTTATGTCATTTGGACTGACTAACGCGCCTGCCTATTTCATGAACCTGATGAACAAAGTGTTTATGGAGTTTTTGGATAAGTTCGTCGTGGTGTTCATAGATGATATTTTGGTTTTCTCGAAGAATGAAGAGGAACATAAGGAACATTTGCGATTGGTTCTGGAGAAACTAAGGGAACATCAGTTATATGCCAAGTTCAGCAAATGTGAGTTTTGGCTAAAGGAAGTTGGATTTCTTGGACATGTGATATCCGAAGAAGGGATAGCAATTGACCCCATGAAGGTTGAGACCGTAACCAAATGGGAAGCCCCAACGACAGTTGGAGAGATCCGGAGTTTCCTTGGACTCGCAGGATACTACCGAAGATTCATTGAGAATTTCTCAAGGATTGCAAAGCCTATGACGGAATTGCTGAAAAAGGATACCAAGTTCATATGGACTGAGGATTGTGAGGCAAGTTTTTAGGAGTTGAAGAAAAGATTGGTTACCTCACCAGTGTTAATTTTGCCAGATCAGACCAAGGATTATGAGGTGTATTGCGACGCTTCACGTCGAGGACTTGGAGCAGTGCTTATGCAGGAAGGAAGAGTTGTTTCGTATGCTTCACGATAGCTTAAGCCTCATGAGTTGAATTATGCCACACATGATTTGGAGTTAGCAGCCGTTGTGCATGCATTGAAGACATGGAGACATTTTCTCATTGGAAATCATTGTGAGGTGTACACGGATCACAAGAGTTTGAAGTACATCTTCACGCAGAAGGAATTAAATCTCAGACAGAGGAGATGGTTGGAGCTTATTAAGGATTATGATATGAGATTGCATTATCACCCCGGGAAGGCTAACGTTGTAGCAGACGCATTGAGCCGTAAGAGCCATGTCAATACACTAATGTTGGGAGGAATACCCAAGGAGTTAGCCGAGGACCTTCGAGAGCTATGTTTGGAAATAGTTCCGAGAGGCTATGTAGCAGCATTGGAGATTCAATCTACATTGATGGACAAAATCAGAGAAGCTCAAAAGGCGATAAGGAAGTTGCCTCTATAAAGGAGAAAATGAGCGAAGGAAAAGCAAAGGGATTTTGTGAGGATGAGCACGATACCCTATGGTTTGAGGACCGTGTTTATGTGCCAAATGACCGGAGATCGGGAAGTTGATTCTGCAAGAGGCACATGACTCGCCCTACTCGATTCACCCAGAAATACCAAGATGTATTTAGATTTGAAGGAAACGTTACGGTGGACCGGAATGAAGAAGGATATTGCGAGTATGTAGCAGTTTGTGATGTATGTCAAAGGGTGAAGGCGGAACATCGAAGCGGCAGGATTGTTGCAACCATTGCCGATACCGAATGGAAGTGGGATAAACTAGGCATGGATTTCATCACAGGTTTGCCAAAGACTCGTTCAGAGCTATGACTCGATTTGGGTTATAGTCAACCGCTTGACGAAGGTAGCTCATTTCATTCGATCAAGACTACCTATAGCAGTGCTAAGTTGGCAAAGATATACATGACCAGAATTGTGTGTTTGCACGAGTTCCGAGGAGTATCGTGTCGAGATAGAGGAACCCAATTTACCTCAAAGTTTTGGAATCGGTTGCACGAAACATTAGGAACCAGGCTGGAATTCAGTACAGCTTTCCACCCATAGACGGATGGACAGACTGAGAGAGTCAATCAGATTTTGGAGGATATGCTGAGAGCTTGTGCACTAGATTATGGATCTAGTTGGGATGATAACTTGCCGTATGCAGAGTTTTCTTATAACAACAGTTACCAAACCAGCTTGAAGATGGCACCTTTCGAGGCTTTGTACGGAAGGAGGTGCAGGACACCGTTATCATGGGACGAAGTTGGAGACCGTCGGTTGTTTGGACCAGATTTGATTAAGGAGTGTGAACAGAAGGTTAAATTGATTCGCGATAGCCTCAAGGTAGCCTAGTCCAGACAGAAAAGCTATGCGGATTCAAAATGCAAGGCGATAGAATATGAAGTTGGAGACAGAGTTTATCTCAGAGTATCCCCACTTCGAGGAGTTAAGCGTTTTGGAGTTAAAGGAAAATTAGCTCCACGTTTCGTTGGACCGTATAGGATCTTGCAACGCATGGGAGAAGTTGCTTATAAACTAGAATTGCCAGAAGGACTGTCAGGAGTTCATGATGTATTCCATGTTTCTCAGCTGAAGAAATGTCACGCCGAGATGGCAGAGGTACCGTTAAGAGATACAAAGGCCACTTGAAGCAATTCAGTTAAAGGATGATTTGACATATGAAGAGAAACCGGTCAAGATTCTCGATTATGCCAGCAGAGTTACTCGTAGCAAGGTTATCAAGTTTTGCAAGGTTCAGTGGAGCCACCACACCGAGGATGAAGCCACCAGGAAAGAGAAGAAGATTTGCTCAAGGACCACCTCACCTATTTTCTAGTTAACCCGAATCTCGAGGGCGAGATTCATCTTAAGGGGTAGGTTTGTAACATCCCAAATTTTCAATTTGGAATGTTATACATTAGATCATCATGCATCGCATATTTTCTTGCATTTTGCCGATCCTAGAAATTTCACGCAACTCAAGGACCCTTGGAGAGAGTTGGAGATTTCCAAATTTTCATATTTGAGTTTCCTCGAATTATGAAAAAAGAGGATCATTTGATTTTATTTATTTCATCTTCAAATAAATTTTTCCAATATCAAAATCTGAGAGGGAATAATATGACTTTCCCGGACATTAGGAAAAAAATGAAGATTTAATAAATAAATCAATTCGGGATTTTTCGGAGTTTATTTGCCCCTTAGGGAAAAATGCGTGATTTTCAAAAATTTGCATTTTAGGCTCGAGTAAAAGTTCATTTTGTTCGACTCATATTAGGAGTCGGGGAAAATTTACTTGGTAAATTTTGGAGTTCGTTTAGATTTTATTTTATTTGTTTTTCTGCACACGATATTTAAAAAAAAACATGGCGCCCTTTGGGCCAAGGGCCAGCCGCCCTCCACACACAGCCTAGCAGCTGGGCCGCCCCGGCCGAGACCGAGGAGGACTCCTCCTCCTCCCTTGCTTGCCCCTCCCCAAGCTACCCTCCCCCTTTAAATACCCAACACCCCCCTCTTCTCCCCACAAACCCCCCTCTCCTCTCCTAAGCCGCACCCGCCGCCGCCACTAGCACTGCCCATTGCCGCCCCTAGCCGCCGCCCGCCGGAGCCCCACTCGACGAGGTAGCAGCCACGCCACCCTCCCTCGGTTCGGTTTTTTTATAAAACCGTTCGGTTTCTTTTTCCGTTGTTCAGTTTTTTTTAAAACCCTAGATCGGTTTTATTTCTGGTTTTCTTTCCATTGTTCGGTTTTATTTTCGAAACCCTAGATCGGTTTTATTTTATTTCCGGTTTTGTTTAACGAGCGTTCGCCGGACCGTTCGTCTTAACAAACGTGATCACCGGTTATTTCCGGTTAACGAACGTCCGTTCGTTTAACCGTTCGTCGTTTTCTTTTAATCGGATTTATTTCGCTATTTTTTCTGATCGCGATTTCAGATCCGATCTTCGTTCTAGTTTATCTTCTCGCTCGTTTATCGGAATCAGGTGATTCAAGCGCCTGGAGTTTCTTTCGAAACCGCCGTTCCGACTAATCAACTTAAATAAAGTTTTGCTACTGTAAAATTTGACCTAGTTTCAACTTGCTAGAACCGAGTTGTTTTTCTTCCGCCGATTGTTTTCCGTAGTTTTGTTCGATTCGTTTTCTTTTGCAACCAGGGTTCTTAAGTTGAAATTTCTGGTCAGATCTTTTATCCAAGATTTACCCGTGCATTAGATGAGTACTTATTGTATGCTTGTTGTTTGTCTGCGATAGATCACCCGGAGTGCGCCGCTTGTTACTTCGAATCTCTAGGTTTCGCGGATCATCAGCAAGGCAAGTAACACTTGATCATACCTTTTCTACCACCCAGTTTTTATGCATTAGATCAATCCTCAAACACTTGCATGATTAGGATCTAAATAAATTGTGGGATGGGAAGTAGATTGAGGTAGTACCTATTACCTGTTTTACTTATGAAACCTTTGGGAGTTACTTCTACGTTTGCTTATTATGCCATGCTATGCTAGTAGACGTGGATTGGGTGAGTGATATCCATGATAGATGTGAGATTGTTAAATTAATGGTTTATCTAAGGTGGCAACTTAAACACACATCGGGTGGATTGAGGCACTGGTTTCCATCAGACTTGCCTTTTTTTTTGGGACCGCCACCTGTGCTCAAAGGGATCATGAGATTATTCAAACTAGTAACTTCCGTGTGCAGCCACAAGCCATTATGGGCTCGCATAGTTGACTAAGTCATGCGAACTCTTATAGTGGTGGACTAGCGGATGTAGGGGATGTAGGTGTACCGGTCTACCCATCGTAAGGTGCTAGCGCTTCGAAAAACTATGTCTCGTTCATCCGTTTCTCAAACACCTGCAAAGACGAGAAACCAAACGGAGGCGATCAAGTCTTGTGGGGAAAAGTCATAAACCTCTGCAGAGTGTATAAACTAATCATGATTAGCCGTGTCCCGGTTATGGACATCTTGAGTATCTAGTACTTGAATATCATGTGAATCTCAACATGTTACTCTAATTTAATATTGTTGGGTTTGTTAAGGATTATTTTAATTGGGATTGAGGATGCTGTCAACCATTCTCAATGTTTAACAACCACCATGATAGTTAAACAAATTTATTCCTTTGCAAGAGGGAAAACTGGCTTTATGCAAAAGCGAATCAGAGAGCTTTCCACCAGCCACATGTGCATGTAGTACAGGCTTATCATTCATTATTCTCTATGTGTTACATTGCCAAGATATTCCATGTGTCCGTTTCGGGCTGCAACTTTCATGTTGCGAGACTTTTAGAACGACAGTAAGGTGCTTTAGGTCGTGGTTCTATACTCGATGATGCTACTGGAGTTGATGGACTCACTTATCTTCCAAGTCTTCCGCTGTTATCGTTATTAGATGGCCTTAAGCCATTTTTATTGTAATAAGTCCTCTTTTGGACAACGATGTAATGAGTGTGTGATTGCTACTCTGTTATAAATCCTTCAAATCTTGTGTGGTGTCGACATCGATCCAGGATGACATCGGAGCACAGAGACTTGATCCATTCGGGTCGGGTCGCTACAATCATCGGGTAATCCATGGCAAGTTGGTGCCATCAAATGAAAATCTCGCCATCGTCATTGTCATCCCAATGCCGCAAGGTGAGGTCGCCTTTGCCAATGTCAGAGAGATCCTGCAAGAGTTCCTGCTCTCCAAGCGCATGGGCGTAGTTTCCATCTCTAGATGCCCTTTTGGTCAGGCTTTTGTTCGTTTGAATAGCGCTGCGGATAGGGATTTTCTTGTCAGTTCTGGGCCACATCAGTATGATGACATCCACTTTGTCTTCCAAAAGCACGATCAGGGTATGAACTGGAAGAATTTCTCCCTTAACAGAGATGTTTGGTTACTGTTAGTGGGTTTCCCGACTGATCTCAGATCTTTCCATGAGCTTTTCAACGCCACTGCAAGTTTTGGTCAGCTTCAAGTCTGGGACCGTGTAAAGTCCAGTGATGCTGCAGTTGCCGTCAAAGTTAAGATTGCTGCACTTAGGGATGTACCAGCTAGCATCCTTGTCTCTGGTGCCAACAGTGAAAATGGACAGTGTTGGACCTGCCCAGTGGTGATATTTCAAGACATCCCTCTACAGGTCCACCCCCAGATGAGGACCCAGTTCCAGATGATGGTAATCCTCACCCCAGGCCACAAGAGGAGTTTCATCATCCCAACCAGAATAACCTAGTGGTGGGACCTGTGGCTTTTCACCTCATCAGCAAGGAAATGCTCAGGAGAATAATGAGGTTTTGGAAATGCAGCAGGAAGAGAAAGGGTGGGGGCACTGGGCTATGCCTCACCAGCAGATTGATGCTGAATTACATGCAGGGGAATTTTTGGAGCTCAATGATCTACTAGGTCCTTTGAATATGGATTTTCCTCACCAAGATGACCAAGATAACAGTGGTTTAACTCTATCACTTGGGCTACAACCATCTGATGATGCCTCTGCAAATTCTCTGTGTGTGAGGGGGGGGGGTCTTGACCTTGAAGATTTAAATGAGTTGATTGCTCCACTGGTGCTGCCTGCTCCCCAGCCTGCTATAGTTGCACAACAAGAAGAATAGTTAGCTATCCTGGACCTCAATGTGCCAGTTATTGCTCCATTGGAAGACCTGATCCCTCCCCAACCTGAAAACCAGCAAGCTGTTAATGATGATATAGTTTTACCTGATCCAGTTGCAGTTACAAATGCTATTCTATTGCAAGAGCCTCCTGTTGCATTTGCCCCCACTGATTTGTTGCAGCAACCTGCCCAGCCAGTTGTGATGGAAGTTGTTGACCATAACTCTGTTGCACCTGAGATATTGCAAGATTTGCCTACTCTAGTTCTGCAAGACACCAACTCTGAGACCCTGGCACCAGTTGTTGCCCATCAGGTCAATTCTGCTACAAGTATGTGTGCTCAAGAACCTGTGCTCAACCCAGCTACTTCTGAAGGTAGTAGTATGGATGCTCCACCTAGTTTTCCCTTGCCCATTTTCAGATCCAATGTTATTGCAAACTTCATGTTGCACCCAGAACAAGCTGATCCTCTCTCAAAACTGAAGCATAACTCGTTTTTCTCAGGAGATGATACTGAGGTGCTTTCCAAGGAAGGTCTTGAGTTTTACAATAAGTACTTTGCTCCAACTGATGAGATCATGGCATCTATCAAGGTATCCGCTAAATGGTTGAATTTCATCAATCTGGATCTTTCAAGTCCTGATAACTTCGAGTGGAAAAGTCTCTGTTGAGTTCTCAATTGTGGACATATTTAATTGAAGGATCAACCTGCAAAAACTGTTTTCCTTTTGTTCTACCTGCAACCTGCCCCTCTGACCTAAATTATGGTTGTCAACAGGTGGCTTCAGAGCAGCTAGGGGTATCTGCCTCGGGCATCTCCACCCCAGATGCTGCTGCAAGTGAGAACGCACATCACGTGGTTGCTCCTGCTACCATTTCTGTAGCCCATGCTCATCGTAAGAGGAAAGAAAAAGCTCCAGTGGTTGAAACTGAGGTAAGAAGGAGTTGTAAACTGCAGCAACTTAACAAAGGTTTTAAGAAACAGATTTGTAAAGACATAAATTGTCTCTCATGCACTGCTAGCCCACCAATTATTGCTCCTAAAGTCATTAAAAATCTCTCTATATCCTTTTGCAAGGCCTCTGCCAAGGATTGCACAGATGAGATGCTGCATTAGCCTAAGAAGAAGAAGGATGGAAAGGCAGTGGACAAGGGAGCCCACAAGAAAGATGCCAGCCCCAGGAAGGAGACTGGGCCCAAGAACTAGATTGCTGTCATCTAGTTTCTACTCCCTCCTTTCCGGTTTATAGGGCTTAATTTGAAAATATCTTCAACCAAGGCTCATGATGAATGGTGGAATTATTTTCGTAGTTTGCAAAAGTACTTAATTAATACTCTTGTTTTTTCTCAAAAAATTGTGTAAACCGATGCATTAATTACACCACATGCATGCATGACCACTTAATGACCAAGAACTTCTACATGCATTGGTGAGTTTTTTCTTCATCCTTGCATGCAGTGATTTAATACACCTTGAAATCTGAACATGTGATGGTAAGTAGTAGAATTGAGACTTATGAAACGGAAAAACAAACTTTTTGAGATGAGCCCTATAAACCGATAAGGAGGGAGTAGTACCTTCAGTGTGTTTCTGTCAGAACTATGTACTTTTGCATGAACTCTGTCTTGTTACCAGACTAGTCAGCTGTAATTCTGTTTCTTAGCACTTTGATGGTGACTCTTTATGACCTATGGATGGTGTTGATCATTTCATGTATGTCCCGTGGATATCTCTGCATGTGCCATGATCATCCTGAAATTTCTCAGCTTTATGATCTCAATCAGTTAAGATGGGGAAACTTGATATGTCCTCTTTCCCTGCAAATGCACCTGCAACTCCAGTTTATGTTTTATGCATCCCATGAATAGAGACTGGAATATTCTCAACTGGAATATCAAAGGAATTAATAACACTGAGGGAGTCCTGGATTAGGGGGTCCTCGGACAGCCAGACTATATACTTTGGCCGGACTGTTAGACTATGAAGATACAAGATTGAAGGCTTCCTCCCGTGTCCGGGTGGGACTCTCCTTTGCGTGGAAGGCAAGCTTGGCAATTCGGATATGTAGATCTCCTCCCTTGTAACCGACTCTGGATAACCCTAGCCCTCTCCGGTGTCTATATAAACCAGAGGGTTTAGTCCGTAGGACAAGAACAATCATAATCATAGGCTAGCTTCTAGGGTTTAGTCTCTACGATCTCGTGGTAGATCAACTCTTGTAATACTCATATCATCAAGATCAATCAAGCAGGAAGTAGGGTATTACCTCCATCGAGAGGGCCGAACACAGGTAAACATTGTGTCCCCCGCCTCCTATTACCATCCGCCTTAGACGCACAGTTCGGGACCCCCTACCCGAGATCCGCCGGTTTTGACACCGACATTGGTGCTTTCATTGAGAGTTCCACTGTGCCGTCACGATAAAGGCTTGATGGCTCCTTCGATCATCGACAACGATGCGATCCAGGGTGAGGTTTTTCTCCCTGGACAGATCTTCGTATTCGTCGGCTTCATACTGCGGGCCAACTCGTTTGGCCATCTGGAGCAGATCGAGAGCTACGCCCCTGACCATCAGGTCAGGTTTGGAAGCTTGAACTATACTGCCGACATCCGCAGAGACTTGATCTTCGACGGATTCGAGCCCATGTCAGGTGCGCCGCACCACGACGAGCATGACTTAGCTCTGCCGCCGGACGATGTTCGGGAGATCACACCTGTGGCTACTCCAACCCTCAATCCGGAGCAGATCATGCCGTCCGAGGACGGGTGGATAGACCCCGCCACGGAGGCCGCGCACTCAGCGGCGATAGAGCCGAATACTGACTTCACCTCCTATGAGACCTGTATTGCCGGACCCTTGGATTCGTCCCCGGACACGGGCTCCGAACCGCCTGCGTCCGCGCCTATCGAATCTGATTGGGCACCGATTATGGAGTTTACCTCCGGGGACATCTTTCAGCACTCGCCCTTGGGCGACGTGCTAAATTCATTGAGGTCTCTCTCCTTGTCAGGAGACCCTTGGCCGAACTATGTCCGGCTTGAGTGGGAAGCGGACGACGAAGAAATTCATTCCCCACCCACCACCCACTTAATAGCCACTGTCGATGACTTAACCGACATGCTAGATTTCGACTCTGAAGACATCAACGGTATGGACGACGATGCAGGAGAGAAACAGGAACCACCATCCACAGGGCGCTGGACAACCACTTCATCACACGATATATACATGGTGGATACACCCAAAGAAAACAACAACGAAGAACGGCAAGAAGCAGCGAAGGATAGTCCCCTCGAGAAGCAACCAAAGAAACGACGTAGGCGCGCTCCAAATCCCGCCTTAGCAAAAACAGCGATAACAACGCAAGAAAGAATAATACCCCGGTCGACTACAAAGGAAACGATGACCACATGGACCCAGCGATGGAGCAGGATGAGCCAGCGGACGGCGAACATAGTACAGAACCGCTGTCCGATCACGGCGACGCCGAGGGTAAAGCTCATCAACCTGTCTCCGGAGAGGAGAACAGTCCGGACGATGATGCACACATCATCCCGGAAAGGGACTTGGAACAAGAGAACCTCCATAGAAGGCTTATTGCCACCGCGAGGAGCCTGAATAAGCAGAAGCAAAGGCTTAAGGCCGCGCAGAATACGCTCAACAGCAGATGGGATAAAGTGCTTGACACTGAAGAAAAGTACAGCGGCGGTCACCACACAAAGAGCTATCCAAAGCGCAAGCTGCTGCCTTAATTCTACGACGAGGCTTTAGAGCCCATTCAGCCGAAAAATAAAACGGCCGATCAGCCGGATCGACCACCCCGTGGCTGCGATAGGGCGGCTAACGATGTCGCACACAAGTCAGCACACGATTTACGTGAAGAACTGCTCAAAAAGCCGGTTTGTCCAGGTCCATCTACGGATCTAGGAAGCGCGCTCCGGCACAGAATCATGGCCGCCCAAACGAGTATACTGACCGAATAACAGCTCGGAATCAAAAACAAATGCTACAATCGTCCGAAGAATTCCATGACACATCCAAATACAGGGGTGCCGCGCACCCCTATGCTTCACCGATGAGGTGCTGGACCACGAATTTCCAGAGGGATTTAAACCCGTAAACATAGAGGCATATGACGGAACGATAGACCCTGGGGTCTGGATTGAGGACTTTATCCTTCACATCCACGTGGCTCGCGGAGATGATCTCCACGCCATCAAATACCTGCCCCTCAAGTTGAAAGGACCAGCTCGGCACTGGCTGAAAAGCCTCCCCGAAAACTCAATTGGAAGCTGGGAGGAGATTGAGGACGCTTTTAGGGACAATTTTCAAGGGACCTATGTCCGACCTCCGTACGCAGACGATTTAAGTCACATAATTCAACAGCCCGGAGAGTCAGCCCGAAAGCTTTGGAACAAATTTCTCACGAAGAAGAATCAAATCGTCGACTGCCCGGATGCCGAAGCCTTAGCGGCTTTCAAACACAGTGTCCGGGACGAATGGCTCGCCAGACACCTCGGCCAAGAAAAACCGAGGACAATGACAGCCCTAACAAGCCTTATGACCCGCTTTTGCGCGGTCGAAGATAGCTGGCTGGCCCGTAGCGGAACCAGCAACCCAGGCACATCCGAAGTCAGGGATGGCAACGGGAAACCGCGACGCAATAAAAGCAAGTGTCGAAACAACAAAGACAGCCCAGAAAACACGGCGGTAAACGCCGAATTCAGGGGCTCTCGACCCGGTCAACGAAAAAGCCATTTAAAGGCAGCAGAGATGGACTGTCCAGCCTAAACAAGATTCTAGACAGATTATGTCAGATTCATGGCTCCTTCGACAAGCCCGCAAATCACACCAACAGAGAATGCTGGGTTTTCAAGCAGGCCGGCAAGCTAAACACCGAACACAAGGGGAGGGAGACACCAAGCGAAGACGAGGATGAGCCTCGCCAGCCGAACACTGGGGGACAGAAAAAATTCCCACCAGAGGTCAAAACAGTGAACATGATTTACGCAACTCACATACCGAAGAGGAGGCGCCAGCGCGCACCCTGAGGCGTATACGCCGTGGAGAACGTCACCCCCAAGTTCAACCCTTGGTCGGCCCGCCCGATCACTTTTGATCGCAGGGATCACCCGACTAGTAAGTGGCATGGAGGATCGACTGCCTTGGTGCTAGACCCAATAATTGACGGATACCACCTTACCCGAGTCCTTATGGACGGCGGCAGTAGTCTTAATCTAATATATTAGGACACCGTCCGAAAAATGGGGATAGAACCGACAAGAATAAGCCAAAGCAATACTACCTTTAAAGGAGTAATACCAGGCCCAGAGGCCCACTGCACGGGCTCTCTAGTTTTAGAGGTTGTATTCGTTTCTCCCGACAACTTCCAA
This sequence comes from Aegilops longissima, assembly GCA_021605205.1. Taxonomy (NCBI): domain Eukaryota; kingdom Viridiplantae; phylum Streptophyta; class Magnoliopsida; order Poales; family Poaceae; genus Aegilops; species Aegilops longissima. Next base: position 463,665,074 of record CM038682.1, read on the forward strand.
AGCGAAGAATTAACCTTCGACATCGCTCCATTCCGAAGCGGCTATCATGCACTACTCGGAAGAACGGCCTTCGCTCGTTTCAACGCAGTACCACATTACGCTTATCTCAAGCTCAAGATGCCCGGTCCATGTGGCATCATCATAGTTAGTGGAAACACAGAGCATTCCTCACGTACGGAGAAATATGTGGCGGTTCTAGCAGCCAATCACTGAACGGCCTCTCCAACTAGAAGAAATGATCGGTCGTCAAGACCACGGACACGGTTCGACGAGTCCGGCGCACCACTAGCTGTAACAGTTCAGATAAACCTGAGATTGGGTCGATAGATATACCCCCCATAGGTGGTGCTAGGGGCTTCCCGCACGTAAAAAGGGCTACAGTTCGGCCTGACCCTATTTAGATTGCATTTTAATGGTTCATTAAGAATAACCAATTTTTCGCACGAAGACTTTCACCTGGGTTTTTTATCATTTACAGATGATCATCGTGCTACACCCTTCCAGGATATGGCACAACGGAGATACAGGCGCAGACGTGCAGCAGGGCCCCGCTTAAAGGTTTCTTTTTAGATTAAGACCTTGTGCAAACCTTTTTTACTGTCTCTTGTTGCTTCACACCCTCCGGATACTCAATACAACCGAGAGGGATGCTGGCGTTATTGGCATTTCGTCACGTCAGATTAATGCACGTACCTGGAAATTCAGGGCTCATTATCGAGGGCATTACTCAGCCCAGTATATGTTGTAAAGTCCGAATACCTTAGGGAGTGTTCGACGTCGCGAGTTTGGCCTTATATGCATCAGCTCCGAATCATGTCTTTGGTAAATAGTTGGGTTTGCCCGGCTCCCGTGTTTTTCTACCTTACGTTCTGCTCTATCGGCTAAGGTGGCACCAGGAGAACTACTGTGATTGTACCCTGGTTCATCTGGATGAGCACCTCAGTAGAGAAAGCCGAAAACTGACCGTCATGATAAAGCGCGAGACTGGTCAACCACTCGATGACTCAACGGAGTCTTCGCGATTCCTCCGCATTAATGAAGGACCGGTTTCCCGGTCATGTATGTACGCGCACCGTATTCGGATGAGCGCGGAAGTACCAGGGGCTATATAGTAGCCCCACCGTCAAACTCCTATGGCTAAGTGAAAGTGTTAAAGCTATATAGTCTGATTTCCTTGTTCGCCGTGCTATCACCTCCTTAATGGACCAAGGCGTTGGGTCAAGTGTGAATACGCGCTTTTCTGAACACCCCCGCATTATATGCGTGGGGGCTGAAGCCGATGACTGCAAACTTTCAGGTTATATACATACATAAACGGCCGCACAGGAGGCATCATAATACTTTCAGGCAAAAGTATAAACACAGATTTTATACTCCAAATAGCATTGTTTTTACAGTTGGGATACATGTCGCTCGAACATGATACTCTTCTAGCACCGAGCCTTTATTAAACGAGCGCCTTCTAGGACTTCTTCAAAATAGTGCTCGGCCGAGACCTGGCCTACGGCCGGAGCCCGGGTTGCAATAGCGGTGGCCTCCAGCTCTGCCCAGTATGTCTTAACACGGGCAAGAGCCATCCGCGCACCCTCTATGCACGCCGACCTCTTTACAGCGTCGATATGCAGCATAGCACCAAGGAATTGTTGAACTAAACCAAAATAACTATCCGGCCTTGGTCCCTTCAGCCAAAGATGATCCACGACAGACCTCATGGCAAGTCCGGACAGCCTATGGAGCTCGGCCCACTCGGCCATTTGTTCATTTAGCAACAGCGGATGCGTTGGAGTACTGAACTGCGACTAGAACAACCTTTCCACTTCATGATCTTTCTGATCTTTGAAAAACTCAGTCACATCAGCAGCACTCATTGCCAAGTCCAAGAACGCGTCTGCAGACTCCATAATTGATCCAGAGGGGCATACTTCGGATCTCCGAACTTTGTCCACAACAAAAAGGGCTTCCCAGCCGTGATATCTCCGGCTTGACGGAGCTCCTGCTTCGCCTTTCTGATTTTAGAGTGGGTTTCCTTGGCTGATTCCATGGCTTTCTTCAGGTCAGCCGCTTTCGCTTGGTTTTCCTTTTCAAGAAGCTCATATCGGCCGGCGAAATCTTTCAGCTCAACAGCCATCTTGGCTATTTTATCTTCGCTCTGGCGATGAGCAACCTGTTCGGCCCTTAACTCTTCGGCCGCCTTTAGGGCGGCCGCATCACTTCTCCTGGCTCGTTCCTTGGCTCAGGCAAGTTCCGCCCGAAGGGTCTCCATGGCGGCAGCTCCATCTGCAGTCATAGCATATTATAGATACTAGCATCACGCTCCTCTTAATATTTGTTGACCACCCGAAAATACATACCCTGTGCCTCGTCAAGCCGCTTGTTCACAAGCGCGATGTCGGCATCTGCCACGTCTGCTGCCGCCTCGATTCGGCAAACTCAGCGATCCGGCCAGCCACCGGACCCTCAGCCGCCTGCACATGTAAGCAGCGCGATCATTACCTGGGACTATTATCCTCTGTTTGCCGCCTCTGGACAGCAATCAGAGTCTCAGGGGCTACTATCTGTACAGATCACACCTAGCGTGCGCGGTACCATCAAAAATTTATATTACTTTGCGTACCTCAAAACATCTTAGCAGGCTCGTAAAAGCCTCATGCAACCCACTTTTGGCGGATGAAACCTTCTCAACCACCATACCCACTAAAGTACGATGCTCCTCTGAGATAGCCGCTTGCTCCAAAAGGCCCATCAGTACGTCCAGTTGTGCACCAGACGATCCCAGACTCTTTTTGTTACTCTCCTTAGGAGCCGAATACTCCGAACTTCGGGTGGCCAAAGGTTACCTTCTAGCCTTGGCGGATTAGGAGAAATCCTCCGTGGACACCTCAGGGTCCTTCGCCCAGGAGGCGGGGAGACAGGGGGGGCGTTTTGCTCTCCATCATCTCCCGAAGAAGATCCCTCGAAGACGAACTCTGTCGAGAAGGGCTACGATCCGGACTGCAAGACATACGTCTTGGTTATTATCCTCGGAGATAAAGCAGGATATATTTATCAAAAGTACTTTTGTTCACTTACAGCTCGGTGGAGGGTTGACCCCCTTGCGGGCACTGTGCGGTAAGGACGCCCTCCAGGGCAGGGCCTCCTGGCGAAGGTTTCTTCACACGTTTGGAAACCCTCGTTTCCAAGTCTTTAGAGGCGGTCCTTTTCCTTCCTTGGGGAGAGGGGATTCTAGATTCTTCTCCCCGATTATCCTCCTTCGCGGAGACACTAATTCCCCCGGTTTGGATGAGTAATGCATGAGGCCCGCTTTCGGCTTCTTTATTCCTCCCTTTATCTTCCCCTGATGGCACTTGATAAGGTGCGTGCTCAAGCATCCTAGCTAGTACAGGATCCGGTGAGCCTTCGGGAAGGGGGGCCGAACACCTGATCATCTTCGCCTTTCTTATCCAGTCCTGGCCAAGAGCGATTTTTTCATAATGATGTTGTGACAAATAAAAAGATAGCATGTTCGGCCGCAGAATTACTTACGTGGGTATCTGGACGGTTGCAGTTGAGACCCGCATCCTCGGTGGTGTCCGCACACTTTATTCGTGATCCGAAGAACAATCCATACATCTCTTTGAGCGTCACGCCGAAGAATTGCTGGATAGTTCACAGTCCTTCCGGGTTCAACTCCCACATACAGAGAGATCGACGTTGGCATGGCAGGACCCGACGAACTAGCATAACCTGCATTACCTTGACAAGACTGACATCTCTCTTGAGGAGATCTCGGATGCGACTTTGCAATGTTGGCACGTCATTAACTGGCCCCCAGTCCAGCCCCTTGTTGACCCATGACGCTAGTTGTGGCGGGGCCCAGCGGAAGGCGGGGCAGCTACCCACCGTGCCGGGAGCTGTGATGTAAAACCACTCCTGCTGCCATAAGTTGGACACCTCCGGGAAGGAACCCTTTGGCCATGGAGCATCGGCGCCTTTGCTTATTATGGCACCTCCGCACTCTGTGTGTCGCCCATCGATCATCTTCGGCTTCACATTGAAGGTCTTGAGCCATAAGCCGAAGTGTGGGCTGATGCGAAGGAAGGCCTCACACATGATGATAAACGACGAGATGTGAAGGATGGAATCTGGAGCTAGATCGTGGAAATCGAGCCCGTAATATAACATAAGCCCTCTAACAAAGGGATCAAGACTGAAGCCTAGCCCTTGGTGGAAGTGGGAAACAAATACGACCCTCTCGTTGGGTTGGGAGTGGGGATGACCTGCCCTTGAGCAGGCAGCCTGTGCGAGATTTCGGCGGTCAGATATCTGGCTTCTCTTAGCTTCTTAATGTCCTCCTCTGTGACAGAGGAGGCCATCCACCAGCCTTGAAGGTTGGATCCGGACATGGTTGAAGGTCCGAAGCACTTAGCCTGAGCCTTGGGTGTTGGAACTCGAGGTGGGGGAAGGGAAGGATCGAGAGCGAGAAGAAAAGGACAGGCCTTGGCAGCTTTATAATGAGGGCGAATATCAAGCATCCTCCGCGTGGCTGTTTGGAACTTGCCTAAAATCAAGGAGTCATACTAACAAGCATGTTTGGGTTACCCCCACCCGTATTGATGAGAATCCCGTGATAAGGGGAACACGATCTCTGCTTCGACAAGACGTGCCAATAAAACCTCCTCGCAGCATGTGCAGTGGCAGGCAGGGAGAAACGGTTCGTAATGACCGGGCTGCGGCAGGACGTGACGTTACGAAAAGTTGTCAGCAGATTAGATTAGTGGAATAATATACTCTCTACGATGGTGTGTGGAATTTGTTTTGCAGAGCCGGACACGATCCTTGTGTTCAAAATCTTCTATGGAGTATTCGGAGGAGGAACCCGCCTTGCAATGCCGAAGACAATCTGCGCGCCGGACTCATCATCATTGAAGCCTGGTTGAGGGGACTCTTGAGGAGTCTGGATTAGGGGGTCCTTGGACAGCCGGACTATATACTTTGGCCGGACTGTTGTACTATGAAGATACAATATTGAAGACTTCGTCCCGTGTCCGGGTGGGACTCTCCTTTGCATTGAAGGCAGGCTTGGCAATTCGGATATGTAGATATCCTCCCTTGTAACCGACTCTGGATAACCCTAGCCCTCTCCATTGTCTATATAAACCGGAGGGTTTAGTCCGTAGGACAAGAACAATCATAATCATAGGCTAGCTTCTAGGGTTTAGCCTCTACGATCTCGTGGTAGATCAACTCTTGTAATACTCATATCATCAAGATCAATCAAGTAGGAAGTAGGGTATTACCTCCATCGAGAGGGCCCGAACCTGGGTAAACATTGTGTCCCACGCCTCCTGTTACATCCGCCTTAGACGCACAGTTCGGGACCCCCTACCCGAGATCCGCCAGTTTTGACACCGACAGACACAAAGAAGTGGCTTGCTTTGAGAAATAAAATTTCTGAAGCAAATGCAGATATTATTTATCTACAAGAAACTAAGGAAGAACACTTTGATAGCATATACATCAAAAACGTTTGCTCAAGAAGAATAAACAAGTTTGATTATTTACCTTCAGTAGGGGCTTCTAGGGGCTTGCTCACTGCCTGGAATGACACTCTGTTCGAGGGAGAAACTCTTTTCTCTCAGACAACTACTCACTTTCCATCAGATTGAGATCAAAACTTTCATGTGACTCTTGGATTTTAACAAACATCTATGGTCCTTGCCAGGGGGAGGAGATACATTTATTTCTTGAGTGGTTTAAAGATATTCAAATGCCTGATGACACAAAGTGGATCATTATGGGGGACTTTAACTATATAAGATATCCTCAAAACAGAAACAGAGAGGGAGGTAATTTTGTATATATGTTGAAGTTTAATGAGGCTATCAGCTCCTTGGCTCTTGTGGAAATCCCACTAAAAGGAAGATCATTCACTTGGAGTAACATGCAGGTGGCCCCTTTGCTGGAGAAATTAGATTAGGTTTTTACTTCTGAGGCCGAGACAACACATTTCCCCAACACTATGGTTCTCCCCCTAGCTAAACCTGTTTCAGATCATACACCATGTATGGTTAAATTGGCACTCATATTCCTAAAGAAAAAATCTTCAGATTTGAGAACTTCTGGTTGCAAATCCCAGGTTTCAAAGACATTGTTACAACAAATTTGGAGCATGATCTTCCCATCACAGATAGTGCCAAGAGAATCACTGCCAAATTCAAGAGGTTAAGAAAATGTTTGAAGCAGTGGGCCAAATCTATATCACATCTTTCCAACTCCATTGAACATACAAATGCTGTGATTTTGCTATTGGACAGTATTGAAGAGTTCAGGACACTTTCAGATCTTGAATGGAATGGTAGGGATTTTCTGAAGGAACACCTGTTACAGCTAATTAACTTGCAAAATATCTATTGGCAGCAAAGAGCAACCATAAGATGGGTCAAATTTGGGGAAGTGAATTCAAAGTACTTCCAGGTAAAAACCACTCTCAAATACAGAGTTAATCATATTGACAGTTTAAAAGATGATTCTGGCAATGTTCACAGAGATCATAACTCTAAAGCAAACATACTTCTCAAAGCTTTCAAAGAGAGACTTAGTACCTCTGTTCCAACTTTCAATATGTTGAATTTGGAAGGTTTGATTGAGAGATACTCCAACTTATCTAGACTAGAAGAACCTTTTTCCAAAGAAGAAATTGATGTTGTGATTAAGGAACTTCCATCTGATAAAGCACCTGGACCTAATGGGTTTAACACTGATTTTGTGAAATTCTGCTGGGACATTATTGCACCTGAATTCTATGTTCTCATTGAGGATTTTTTTTCATGGCAAGATCAACTTACAAAGCATCAATTCCTCTTTTATCACTCTCATTCCCAAGATTGATGCTCCAGCAACAGCAAATGACTTCAGGCCAATCTCATTGCTCAACTGCTATTAAAATCATAACCAAGTTGCCGGCCAACAGATTGCAAATAGTTATCCTCAAGCTGGTCCATAAAAATCAGTATGGTTTTATCAAAAATAGATCTATCCAGGACTACTTGGCTTGGGCTTATGAGTACATCAATCTCTGTAATTCTTCAGACAAGGAGATCATTGTATTGAAATTGGACTTTCAAAAAGCTTTTGATCTCATTGAGCATCAAACAATCAAGCAAATTCTTATTGCCCGAGGTTTTGGACCCAAACGGCTAATGTGGATGGATATGATTTTCACCTCTTGTTACTCCTCTGTCCTTCTTAATGGTGTCCTAGGGAAACAATTCTTATGCAAAAGAGGAGTTAGGCAAGGTGATCCCTTGTCTCCTTTGCTTTTTGTTCTGGCAGCTGACCTGCTACAGTCAATTATGAATGAAGCTATGCTAAACAACCTTGTCCAAAGACCTTTGGAGCACCACCCCTGTCCTGATTTCCCAGTTATACAATATGCAGATGATACTGTCCTTATAATGCCAGTATGGTCAGTTCAATTGGAGCAACTAAAGAACCTTCCATTGCACTTCTCTCTATATACAGGGTTAAGGATCAATTATGAGAAGTCTGCGATTGTTCCAATCAATACTTCCCCTGCCAGAATGGAAATCTTGGCCACCTCTTTGGGATGTTCCATTGGTGCCTTCCCTTTCACATACTCACACTGGTCAAGCCTAGAATGGAAGATTTTGCACCTGTCATCAAAAGAATTGATAGAAGGTTATCTAGTTGTTCAACTATGCTTTCATATGGAGACAAACTCACATTGATTAAGTCTGTCTTCACAAGCCTGCCTACCTTCTTTATGAGTCCACTTATGTTACCTTCTGGAATTGTGGAGCAGATCAACAAATTTCTGAGGCATTGCTTTTGGAGAAAATATGGTATGGAAGACAGAGGTACAGCTTTGATTTCCTGGGACAAGGTATGTTTACGAAAGGATCAAGGTGGGTTAGGAATTCTTGACATTGCTACTCACAACAAAAGCCTTCTCATGAAACATCTGCATAAATTTCTCCATCACCATGATCTACCGGGTAAATTTGATTTGGGATTCCTACTACCCCCAAGGGACTATCACCTCTAGATCAGTGGGTTCCTTCTGGTGGAGAAGCATTGTCAAATTGTTACCTCAATATAAGAGCTACACAAAGGGAGTAATTGGACAAGCCAGCAATATATTGTTTTGGGAAGATAACTGGGGCCTTGGCTCTATGCAGCAGAAGTACCCAGAACTGTACTCTTTCTCCAGCAACAACACCTTAACAATGCAAGAATACCTGCAGAATGCCAACACATTGGACTTCTTTCACACACCACTATCTACACAAGCATATCAACAATTTCTGGAGCTACAGAATAGCATAGAGAACATTCAGAGGACTGATAGTATTGATAGATGGGTATATCCCTGGGGACATGATTACTCTTCAATTAAGATGTACAAGATCCTGATACAAGGAGATTTGGCTCCACCTCTCTTTCAATTTTTTTTGGAAAAGTGCTGCCATGATACAAGATCTTCTTCTGGTTACTTATGCATGACAGCGCAAATACAAGAAATCTCCTTCACAGAAAATCCTTTCATCTGCCTTCATATAATTGTGCTCTATGCAGCTCAGGCACTGAAGAAACAGCAATGCACCTGTTCTGGGACCGTAATTTTGCAGCTAGCTGTTGGAACTCCATTCTGAGTAACAGACACAGGGGCATCTCTATTTATGATGAGATTATTATGCTATTGTCACAAGCCTTACCAACCCCAATTGCCATGGAAATCATTATTATGGGTTGCTGGAATATTTGGATGCAGAGAAATGGAAAGATTTTCAACTCCAAGCCTTTCTCTCTTCAATCATGGAAGTGTATGCTGAGAAAGGACCTTTTGTTGCTCAAGTACAGAATCAAGGATAAATATGAAGCTCTTTTCTGAAGTTGGATTGACCAAAATCTAGATTGCACCTGATTTATCGTGATAGGTTTTGCTAGAGCAGAAATTGGATAGTTGTCCCCTCTTCCCTTTGTTTTTTATTTTACTTACACTTGTACATAAACTCCTTTTATTTATATAATACCGTAGAACGATTGCTCTAAGGGTTTTCGGTTCAAAAAAAAATTAAGTAACCATTCTCGGCCTGTATCAACCATTAGCTCACGGCCAGGCAGCGGAGTTTGCGCATAAGATCCCAAATGGTTGCAGCATGACTGCATGTAACAAGAGCATGGAACGAGCTCTTCACCTCCACGCCACACATCAGATAATTGATGTGCGTTGGTAGATGCCTGTAGATTTTACGCTGGTTCGTTGCCAATGCCCCGGATACTGTTTTTCACGCCATAATTTTCATTCTTTGTGGCACTGATGAATTCCAAATACGTCGCGAAATAGAGCGGTCGCCCTCAGGACAGTAGCTCGACGCACCTCCCGCGAATATTTCGTCATGCTCAGCTGTTGCTAGTTTGTACGCGCTCTTTACAGTAAAAGGGCCATTCCTCTCAGTCTCACGGAACCATGCCAAAGAAGTCCTCTGTTCTGCAGAGATGTTCTAATTTTTACAATCTCCACTATATCCATATGCCAAAAGTATTCCTGTATCTATCGCCGTAGTCGTCGGCGAGTTTTTCTCCTAAATTTTTTCAGTAGTCAAAATGTAAAGATTAAATAAGCAAAGATAAAGAAATACCTAGACCAGATTTTGCATGTTCACGGTGGGAAGGGTAGGAATCCACGAGAAAAGGTCCAAGCGAGAGAAAGACGCGTCCATCCATCAGTCCCTTTCAGCCAGCAACATATTCCCAACACTAAAACCATTATTCATATTTCAGAACATCGCTGCCCGTGCTACCCAGAGAGAGAAAGAGAAATCAAGACAGCGATCGAGTTGATGTGAAGGCACCTCCATCTCGTGTCATCTCGCCGTGAGCTGCGAAACATGAAGATTCCGCGTGCTTATATCGTGATAAATCGTAACGGGAAAGATGAGTTTGTTGGAAGAAACTCGGACCCAACGTGCTTTGTTTCTTTATGCTCTGATTGCGACGTCGATTACCAGTAATCGTTCGTTGTTTAATGAAGACGTCCTGGGAAAGGGATAGATAGCCTAGGGCTAACAAAAGAGCAGATGACCGGCGATTCAGGCGGAGCCATCGACATGGACGTCCTCCCACCCGACATCACCCCCACACGACTCTCTCTCTCTCTCTTCGAAGGCAACTCTTTAAACAGACGTTAGTTTTATTCGGATTTTATCAAGCTTGTCCGTTTGATGCAGAAAAACGAACAACCTTATCCGTTTTATACACCCAACTGGCCGCTCCATCCCAACTTGTCCACCGGCGCCTGTGCCATCGCTGCCCGCGCCCTGGGTGCCCTGGCGTGACCCGTGCAGCGGCACCAACTGCATCTCGCAGCTGCGGCGACGTGCGCCTGCCGAACTTCGCGCCCGCCTCGCTGCTCACGCTCGCCGTGCTGCACCAGCCAGCGTCTGCGACCTGCGCCCTCCCGCCTAGACGCGAACTTGCACCGCCGGTGCGTGCCTCGCTTCGCCCTCGCTCCCCCGCCCCGCGCCTCATGTAAATAGAGAGGCTAGAAGCGTATACCGTAGGCAGGGACGCGTACGTGTTTAATATAGATAAGATGTACATGAGTCGGTTTGTAGCAGAGAAGAGATCGATCCTAACAGCCTAACACGGTTTACAGGAAGAGATAAACACACGCACGCGTCCTATACCTTCTACGGTTTATATAACACCGTATACAATGTTTAACACTCCCCCTTAATCACAACTATCCAAGTTGAGATTGCGTCTAAAAGCATCTAACTGCCACACTGAAAGCGGTTTAGTAAATCCATCTGCTACTTGATCACCAGTTGGTATAAACCGAATATTGAGAAGCTTATTGGCTATCCTTTCACGAACAAAGTGATAGTCAATTTTAATATACTTTGTCCTAGCATGAAACAAAGGATTAGCAGATAAATAAGTGGCACCAAGATTGTCACACCATAGCGAGGCTGCCTTTGGGTGATGAACACCCAACTCAGTTAACAAGTTTTGGACCCAAATAACTTCAGCTGTAGCATTAGCTAAGGCCTTGTACTCAGCTTCTGTGCTTGATCGAGATACAATAGGTTGCTTACGAGCACTCCAAGAAATCAAATTACCACCAAGAAAAATTGCAAGGCCACCTGTAGAACGTCTGTCATCAGGACAACCTGCCCAATCTGCATCTGAAAAAGCACTGACCAACATGGAGTCTGATCTAGCAAGTTTGAGTCCATAATCCTTTGTTGCTTGAAGATACCGAAGGATTCTTTTGACTGTTGTCCAATGTGAACTAGTGGGAGCATGGAGGAATTGACAAACTTTATTGACTGGAAAAGAAATATCTGGTCTAGTCAAAGTCAAGTATTGTAATGCTCCTACGACACTCCTGTACCTAGTAGAGTCTGATGCACCAAGTACCTCGCCATCATGGAGTGATAATTGTTCAGAGGTGGACAAGGGTGTAGGAGATGATTTGCAACCATTCATACCCACTCTCTGAAGAATGTCCTGCACATATTTTTCTTGAGACAAAACAATCCCATTTTCTACATGTTTTACCTCAATGCCGAGAAAGAAATGTAGATTGCCCAAATCCTTGAGTGCAAAATCCATACGCAAATCCTTGAGGAGAGCTTCAACTGCTTTGGTGGATGAACTCGTAACAATTATATCATCAACATAGATAAGCATAAAAATGGTTGTTCCATAACGATGATAAAAGAACAAAGAGGTGTCTGCTTTAGAAGGAACAAAACCAAGAGACTGCAGTTTGGATGATAACCTATAGTACCAAGCTCTGGGCGCCTGTTTCAGTCCATACAATGCTTTGTCAAGTTTGCAAATTTTCTGAGGTGAGCCCAAAATTTCATACCCAGGTGGTTGCCTCATGAAAACCTCCTCTTCCAGAACACCATGCAGAAATGCGTTCTTCACATCTAGCTGACGCATGCACCTGTTTCTAGAGACTGCAACTGAAAGAATTATCCTAATAGTAACAGCTTTTACCACTGGACTGAACGTATCCTCATAATCAATTCCATACCTCTGTTTGAAACCTTTGACCACTAGACGTGCCTTGTACATGTCAATGGTACCATCTGATTTCCTTTTTACCTTATAAACCCATTTGCAGTCAATTATATTGCTCCCCTTGATAGGTGGAACAAGATGCCAGGTTTTGTTATCCATCAAAGCATTGTACTCCTCATCCATTGCCTTCTTCCACTTCGGATCAACGAGTGCTTCTCTCAAGTTTTCTGGTTCACCTGTGGCACAAAAAGAACCCCAACGAATACAACCATCTTTATATTCTTTAGGCTTGAAAATACCACTGTGTGACCTGTGAAGGAAATATGCCCTAGAGGCAATAATAAAGTTATTATTTATTTCCTTATATCATGATAAATGTTTATTATTCATGCTAGAATTGTATTAACCGGAAACATAATACATGTGTGAATACATAAACCTACAGAGTGTCACTAGTATGCCTCTACTTGACTAGCTCGTTAATCAAAGATGGTTATGTTTCTTAACCATGAACAAGGAGTTGTTATTTGATTAACGGGATCACATCATTGGTTGAATGATCTGATTGACATGACCCATTCCATTAGCATAGCTTTTGATCGTATAGTTTGTTGCTAGTGCTTTTCTTCATGACTTATACATGTTCCTATGACTATGAGATTATGCAACTCCGTCTACCCGAGGAACACTTTGGTGCTACCAAACGTCACAACGAATCGGGTGATTATAAAGGTACATTACAGGTGTCTCTCGAAGGTACATGTTGGGTTGGCATATTTCGAGATTAGGATTTGTCACTCCGATTGTCGGAGAGGTATCTCTGGGCCCTCTCGGTAATGCTCATCACCTAAGCCTTGCAAGCATTGTAACTAATGAGTTAGTTATGAGATGATGTATTACGGAACGAGTAAAGAGACTTGCGTAACGAGATTGAACTAGGTATTGGATACCGACGATCGAATCTCGGGCAAGTAACATACCGATGACAAAGGAACAACGTATGTTGTTATGCGGTCGACCGATAAAGATCTTCGTAGAATATGTAGGAACCAATATGGACATCCAGGTCCCGCTATTGGTTATTGACCGAGAGGTGTCTCGGTCATGTCTACATAGTTCTCGAACCCGTAGGGTCCGCACGCTTAACGCTTCGATGGCGGTTACTATGAGTTTTATGATGTTGATGTACGAAGGTTGTTGAGTCCCGGATGAGATCACGGACATGACGAGGAGTCTCGAAATGGTCGAGACATAAAGATTGATATATTGAAGCCTATGTTTGGACTCGGAATCACTCCGGGTGAAATTGGGAATTTCTTTGAGTGCAGGGGGTTACGGAACCCCGGGAGTCAATGGGCCTTGATGGGCCTTAGGGGAAAAGAAAGGGGCCATATGCTGGCGCAGCCTTCCCCTTCCCTAGTCCTATTAGGATTAGGAGAGGGGTGGCGCCTCTCTCCCTCTCCCTTGGTCAAACCCTAGTTGGACTAGGATTGGGGGAATCCTACTCCGGTGGGAGTAGGACTCCCAGCGCAGCCATAGGTGGCCGCCAGCCCTCCCTTCCCTCCTTTATATACTGAGGAGGGCACCCCATGACACACAAGTTGATCATTGAGATCGTTCCTTAGCCGTGTGCGGTGCCCCTTCCACCAAACTACACCTCGAATATACCGTTGCGGAGCTTAAGCGAAGCCCCGCGCCGGTGGAACATCAACATCGCCACCACGCCGTCGTCTTGTGAAACTCTCCCTCAACACTCGGCTGGATCGGAGTTCGAGGACGCCATCGAGCTGAACGTGTGCAGAACTCGGAGGTGCCGTCGTTCGGTACTTGGATCGGTTGGATCGGGAAGAAGTACGACTACTTCCTCTACGTTGCGTCAACGCTTCCGTTCTGGTCTCACGAGGGTGCGAGACAACACTCTCATCTCGTTGCTATGCATCACCATGGTCTTGCGTGATCGTAGGAAAATTTTTGAAATTACTACGTTCCCCAACGGTGGCATCCGAGCCTGGTTTTATGCGTTGATGTCATATGCACGAGTAGAACACAAGTGAGTTGTGGGCGATACAAGTCATACTACCTACCAGCATGCCATACTTTGGTTCAGCGGTATTGTGAGATGAAGCGGCCGGACCGACATTACGCAGACGCTTACGCGAGACTGGTTTCACCGCTGTGAGCACTCGTTGCTTAAAGGTGACCGCGGGTGTCTGCTCTCTCACTTTAGTTGAACCGAGTGTAGCTACGCCCGTCCTTGAGAAGGTTAAACGGAGTCTATTTGACGAAGTATCGTTGTGGTTATGATGCGAGGTAAGAACGGTTCTTGCTCAGCCCGTAGCAGCCACGTAAAACTTGCAACAACAAAGTAGAGGACGTCTAACTTGTTTTTGCAGGGCATGTTGTGATGTGATATGGTCAAGACGTGATGCTATATTTTATTGTATGAGATGATCATGTTTTGTAACCGAGTTATCGGCAATGGCAGGAGCCATATGGTTGTCGCTTATTGTATGAGATGCAACGCCATGTAATTGCTTTACTTTATCACTAAGGAGTAGCGATAGTCGAGAAGCAATAGTTGGCAAGACGACAACGATGCTACGATGGAGATCAAGGTGTCGCGCGGTGGCGATGGTGATCATGGCGGTGCTTGGAGATGGAGATCACAAGCACAAGATGATGATGGCCATATCATATCACTTATATTGATTGCATGTGATGTTAATCCTTTATGCATCTTATTTTGCTTTGATTGACGGTAGCATTATAAGATGATCCCTTACTAAATTATCAAGAAGTGTTCTCCCGAGTATGCACCGTTGCGAAAGTTCTTCGTCTTTGAGACACCACGTGATGATCGGGTGTGATAGGCTCTACGTTCAAATACAACGGTGCAAAACAGTTGCACACGCAGAATACTCAGTTATACTTGACGAGCTATGCATATAAGATATGACCTCGGAACACGGAGACCGAAGGTCGGCGTGAATCATATAGTAGATATGATCAACATATTGATGTTCACCATTGAAACTACTCCATCACACGTGATGATCGGTCATGGTGTAGTTGATATGGATCACGCAATCACTTAGAGAATTGGAGGATATTTTTCTAAGTGGGAGTTCTTAAGTAATATGATTAATTGAACTTAAATTTATCATGAACTTAGTACCGATAGTATCTTGCTTGTCTATGATGTGTAGATAGATGGCTCGTCTTTGTTGTTCCGTTGAATTTTAATGCGTTCCTTGAGAAAGCAAAGTTGAAAGATGATGGCAGCAATTACACGGACTGGGTCCGTAATTTGAGGATTATCCTTATTGCTGCACGGAAGAATTACGCCTGGAAGCACCGTTAGGTGCCGGCCTGGTGCAAGGGCTGCGCCGAAGTTGTGAACGTCTGGCAAAGCAAAGTCGATGACTACTCTATAGTTCAGTGTGCCATGCTTTACGGCTTAGAACCGGGACTTCAACGTCGTTTTGAACACCATGGAGCATATGAGATGTTCCAGGAGTTGAAGTTAATATTCAAGCGAATGCCCGGATTGAGAGATATGAAGTCTCCAATAAGTTCTATAGCTGTAAGATGGAGGAGAATGGTTCGTCGGTGAGCATATACTCGTAATGTCGGATATAACAATCACTTGATTCAACTGGGAGTTAATCTTCCGGATGATTGCGTCATTGATGAATTCTCCAATCATCGCCACCAAGCTACAAGAGCTTCGTGATGAACTATAATATGCAAGGGATGACCAAAACTATGCCCGAGCTCTTCGCGATCTTTGAAAGCATGGAGGTAGAAATCAAAAGGAGCATCAAGTGTTGATGGTTAACAAAACCACTAGTTTCAAGAAAAGGGCAAAGGAAAGAAAAGGAAACTTCAAAAGAGCGGCAAGCAAGTTGCTGATCAAGAGAAGAAACCCAAGTCTGGTCCTAAGCACAAACCGAGTGCTTCTATTGCAAGCAGGCTGGTCCTTCGAAGCGGAACTGCCCCAAGTATTTGGCGGATAAGAAGGATGGCAAGGTTAACAAAGGTATATGTGATATACTTGTTATTGATGTGTACCTTACTAATACTCGCAGAGCACTGGTATTTGATCTTGGTTTCATTGCTAATATTTGCAACTCAAGCAGGGCTACGGATTGCGAAGATTGGCTAAGGACGAGGTGACGATGCGCGTGGGAAATGGTTCCAAAGTCGATGTGATCGCGATCGGCACGCTACCTCTACATCTACCTTCGGATTAGTATTAGACCTAAATAATTGTTATTTAGTACCATCGTTGAGCATGAACATTATATCTGGATCTTGTTTGATGCGAGACGGTTATTCATTTAAATCGAGAATAATGGTTGTTCTATTTATATGAATAATATCTTTTATGGTCATGCACCATTGAAGAATGGTTTGTTTTACTTAATCTTGATAGTAGTGATACACATATTCATAATGTTGAAACCAAAAGATGCAGAGTTGATAATGATGGTGCAACTTATTTGTGGCACTCGCCGTTTAGGTCATATTGGTGTAAAACGCATGAAGAAACTCCATCTTGATGGACTTTTGGAGTCACTTGATTATGAATCATTTGGCACTTGCGAACCGTGCCTTATGGGCAAGATGACTAAAACACCGTTCTCCGGAACTATGGAGAGAGCAACAGATTTATTGGAAATCATACATACTGATGTATGTGGTCCAATGAATGTTGAGGCTCGTGGCGGATATCGTTATTTTCTCACCTTCACAGATGATTTGAGCAGATATGGGTATATCTACTTAATGAAACACAAGTCTGAAACATTTGAAAAGTTCAAAGAATTTCAGAGTGAAGTGGAAAATCATCGTAACAAGAAAATAAAGTTTCTACGATCCGATCGTGGAGGAGAATATTTGAGTTACGAGTTTGGCCTACATTTGAAACAATGTGGAATAGTTTCGCAACTTACGCCACCTGGAACACCACAACGTAATGGTGTGTCCGAACGTCGTAATCGTACTTTATTAGATATGGTGCGATCTATGATGTCTCTTACTGATTTACCGCTATCGTTTTGGGGTTATGCTTTAGAGACGGCTACATTCACTTTAAATAGGGCACCATCTAAATCCGTTGAGACGACGCCTTATGAACTGTGGTTTGGCAAGAAACCAAAGTTGTCGTTTTTGAAAGTTTGGGGCTGCGATGCTTATGTGAAAAAGCTTCAACCTGATAAGCTCGAACCCAAATCGAGAAATGTGTCTTCATAGGATACCCAAAGGAGACAGTTGGGTACACCTTCTATCACAGATCCGAAGGCAAGATTTTGTTGCTAAATTCGGAAACTTTTGGAGAAAGAGTTTCTCACGAAAGAAGTGAGTGGGAGGAAAGTAGAACTTGATGAGATAATCTGTATCTACTCCCTTATTGAGAAGTAGTACATCACGAAAACAGTTTCGTGACACCTACACCAAATAGGAGGAAGCTAATGATGATGATCATGAAACTTCAGATCAAGTTTCTACAGAACTTCAGAGATCAACCAGAGCAAGATCCGCACTGGTGTGGTACGGTAATCCTATTTTGGAAGTCATGTTCTTTGGAACATGATGAACCTCGAACTATGAAGAAGCGATGGTGGGCCCAGATTCCACAAAATGGCTTGAGGCCATGAAATCTGAGATGGGATCCATGTATGAGAACAAAGTGTGGACTTTGGTTGACTTGCCCGATGATCGGCAAGCAATTGAGAATAAATGGATCTTCAAGAAGAAGACCGACGCTGATGGTAATGTTATCGTCTATAAAGCTCGACTTGTTGCAAAAGGTTTTCGACAAGTTCAAGGGATTGACTACGATGAGACCTTCTCACCCGAAGCGATGCTTAAGTCCGTCCGAATCATGTTAGCAATTGCCGATTTTATGATTATGAAATTTGGCAAATGGATGTTAAAACTGCATTCTGAATGGATTTACGGAAGAAGAGTTGTATATGATGCAACCAGAAGGTTTTGTCGATCCAAAGGAGCTAACAAAGTGTGCAAGCTCCAGCGATCCATTTATGGACTGGTGCAAGCCTCTCGGAGTTGGAATAAACGTTTTGATAGTGTGATCAAAGCATTTGGTTTTATATGAGACTTTGGAGAAGCCTCAGATTTACAAGAAAGTGAGTGGAGCTCAGTAGCATTTCGATATTATATGTAGATGACATATTATTGATCGGAAATGATATAGAATTTCTGGATAGCATAAAGGGATACTTGAATAAAAGTTTTTCGATGAAAGACCTCGGTGAAGCTGCTTACATATTGGGCATTAAGATCTATAGAGATAGATCAAGACGCTTAATAGGACTTTCACAAAGCACATACCTTGATAAAGTTTTGAAAAGTTCAAATGGATCGTGCAAAGAAAGGGTTCTTGCCGGTATTACAAGGTGTGAAGTTGAGTAAGACTCAATGCCCGACCACCGCAGAAGATAGAGAGAAAATGAAAGATGTTCCTATGCTTCAGCCATAGGCTCTATCATGTATGCAATGCTGTGTACCAGACTGATGTGTGCCTTGCTATAAGTTTAGCAGGCGGTACCAAAGTAATCCAGAGTGGATCATCGGACAGCGGTCAAGAACATCCTTAAGTACTTGAGAAGAACTAAGGATATGTTTCTCATTTATGGCGGTGACAAAGAGCTCGTCAGAACAGTTACGCCGACGCAAGCTTTGACACCGATCCGGACGATTCTAAATCGCAAACCGGATCGTGATTTACATTAAACGGTGGAGCTGTCGGTTGGTGCAGTTCCAAACAAAGCGTCGCTATCGGGATCTACATGTGAAGTTGAGTACATAGCTGCTTCGGAAGCAGCTAATGAAGGAGTCGGATGAAGGAGTTCATAACCGATCTAGGTGTTGTACCTAGTGTATCGGGTCCAATGAAAATCTTTTGTGACAATATGGTGCAATTGCCTTGGCAAAGGAATCCAGATTTCACAAGAGAACCAAGCACATCAAAAGACGCTTCAACTCCATCCGGATTTGGTCCGTGGGAGACATAGAGATATGCAAGATACATACGGATCTGAATGTTGCGCACCGCTGACTAAGCCTCTTCCACGAGCAAAACATGATCAGCACCAAGACTCCATGGGTGTTAGAATCATTCTTGTGTAATCTAGATTATTGACTCTAGTGCAAGTGGGAGATCAAGGAAATATGCCCTAGAGGCAATAATAAAGTTATTATTTATTTCCTTATATCATGATAAATGTTTATTATTCATGCTAGAATTGTATTAACCGGAAACATAATACATGTGTGAATACATAAACCTACAGAGTGTCACTAGTATGCCTCTACTTGACTAGCTCGTTAATCAAAGATGGTTATGTTTCCTAACCATGAACAAGGAGTTGTTATTTGATTAACGGGATCACATCATTGGTTGAATGATCTGATTGACATGACCCATTCCATTAGCATAGCACTTTTGATCGTATAGTTTGTTGCTAGTGCTTTTCTTCATGACTTATACATGTTCCTATGACTATGAGATTATGCAACTCCCGCTCACCCGAGGAACACTTTGGGTGCTACCAAACGTCACAACGTAATCGGGTGATTATAAAGGTACATTACAGGTGTCTCCGAAGGTACATGTTGGGTTGGCATATTTCGAGATTAGGATTTGTCACTCCGATTGTCGGAGAGGTATCTCTGGGCCCTCTCGGTAATGCTCATCACCTAAGCCTTGCAAGCATTGTAACTAATGAGTTAGTTATGAGATGATGTATTACGGAACGAGTAAAGAGACTTGCCGTAACGAGATTGAACTAGGTATTGGATACCGACGATCGAATCTCGGGCAAGTAACATACCGATGACAAAGGAACAACGATGTTGTTATGCGGTCCGACCGATAAAGATCTTCGTAGAATATGTAGGAACCAATATGGACATCCAGGTCCCGCTATTGGTTATTGACCGAGAGGTGTCTCGGTCATGTCTACATAGTTCTCGAACCCGTAGGGTCCGCACGCTTAACGCTTCGATGGCAGTTATTATGAGTTTTATGATGTTGATGTACGAAGGTTGTTCGAGTCCGGATGAGATCACGGACATGACGAGGAGTCTCGAAATGGTCGAGACATAAAGATTGATATATTGAAGCCTATGTTTGATTCCGAATCACTCCGGGTGAAATTGGGAATTTTATCGAGTACCGGGGTTACGGAACCCCCGGGAGTCAATGGGCCTTGATGGGCCTTAGGGGAAAGAAAAGGGGCCATATGCTGGCGCAGCCTTCCCCTTCCCTAGTCCTATTAGGATTAGGAGAAGGGGTGGCCTCTCTCCCTCTCCCTTGGTCAAACCCTAGTTGGACTAGGATTGGGGGAATCCTACTCCCGGTGGGAGTAGGACTCCAGCGCAGCCATAGGTGGCCGGCCAGCCCCTCCCTTCCCTCCTTATATACAGGGCAGAGGGCACCCCATGACACACAAGTTGATCATTGAGATCGTTCCTTAGCCGTGTGCGGTGCCCCTTCCACCAAACTACACCTCGAATATACCGCTATGGAGCTTAGGCGAAGCCTGCGCCGTGGAACATCAACATCGTCACCACGCCGTCGTCTCGACGAAACTCTCCTCAACACTCGGCTGGATCGGAGTTCGAGGGACGCCATCGAGCTGAACGTGTGCAGAACTCGGAGGTGCCGACGCTCGGTACTTGGATCGGTTGGATCGGGAAGAAGTACGACTACTTCCTCTACGCTTGCGTCAACGCTTCGTTGCTGGTCTCACGAGTGCGTGAGACAACACTCTCATCTCGTTGCTATGCATCACCATGGTCTTGCGTGATCGTAGGAAAATTTTTGAAATTACTACGTTCCCCAACAACCTGGTATAAGCACGAACTAGGGGTGGTGGAGCTAGGCGGGCAAGCTGCTGTTGAAGACAATTTTCTGTAGAAGATACACCATAAGTAGTAGGACTAGCAGAGCCAAAAGAATCATGCACAGAAAAATCAGCACCAGCAAATTGCATCGAATCAGATGTTGCCACTTGGCGAGAGGAATCAGATGACAGAGGAGAGTCGCTCCCCTCCAGGAAACGAGGCGCGCCACCCGCTGGCGACAAATCATTGGGCGTGCTAGCCGAAACGCTGGGGGCGGGCGTGCCATCACGGTCGCTGAGACGCCCAACCGCAGGCTGGAGCCGCCCGGGGAACCGCGCGCCTGGCCCGCCTGCATGTGGCTCACCACGTTGGACCGCGCGATTGGTGCACGCGCGCCTGGCGCTGGCGCCGATCCCGCCGCAGATTCTGCTGCAGCCGGAGCTCTCGATCCCGAGGCGGCTCCTGACCCGCTCAAAGCAGCTCCGGGATCAGCGTGAGCGGGATCTTCTGTGGATGCAGCCCCCTCCTCCGATTCCTGCATAAAATAATGTGAATTGTCTCATGTTTCTTCGCCTTTGGCTGCTGTTTCCTGCACACTGTCATCAGAAATTTGATCAAAGGTATTATGAGATATGGACATGTGATCAGTACGGTCTTCTACTCCAAAGTGGGATGAAGGAAGGAGATGTGACGGAAGGAGAATTATTTCTTTGCGAAGTTGAGCCCCGGCATTGGGATGAAGAGTGGCAAAAGGAAATACATGTTCATCAAAGACCACGTCACGGGAAATATAAACTCGGCCAGAGGCAATATCGAGACACTTATAACCTTGATGAAGGCTACTATAACCCAAAAATACACACTGTTTGGAACGGTATTCCAATTTATGTTTGTTGAAGGGGCGTAAGTTTGGCCAGACGGCACAACCAAAAATGCGAAGAAAAGTGTAGTTGGGTTTTGTGCCAAAAAGTTGTTCAAGAGGGGATTGGTTTTTGATAACTCGACTCGGAGTTCTATTGATGAGATAGACCGCAGTAAAGAACGCCTCGTCCCAAAATTTTAGAGGCATGGATGCATGAGCAAGGAGTGAAAGGCCGACTTCGACAATGTGTCTATGCTTACACTCTGCGGAACCGTTTTGCTGGTGAGCATGGGGGCATGAAACATGATGAATGATCCCAATACGCTCAAAAAACGAGTTGAGCTTTTGGTATTCACCACCCCAATCTGTTTGCATGGCAATAATTTTGCGATCAAAGAGGCGTTCAACATGTTGTTGAAAAAGATGAAATTTCTGAAATACATCAGACTTATGCTTAAGCAAATAGATCCATGTAAATTTGCTGAAATCATCAATAAAGCTAACATAAAATTTCTGTCTTCCTACAGAGATAGGCCCAGGGCCCCACACATCCGAAAAACCGAGCTCTAAAGGAGCTTTGGACTCACTAGTTGAACAGGGTATGGTAACTGATGGCTTTTCGCCATTTGAAAAGCATCACAAACGAAGACATGATCTTTTTTATTTGACACTGGAAGACTAAAGTTGCGAAGAATTTGTTGGACCACCGGAAAAGCAGGATGCCCCAAGCGCTTGTGTCATCGAGAAGTAGAGGGTTTTATTGCACCAAGCACTCGACGCTTAGGAGCAGCATGCCGACCTTTGACAGGAAATAATCCCCGCCTACTCTTGCCTTGAAGAAGGACCCTCCTTGTTGCCAGATCCTTGATAGAAAATAATTGTGGATAAAGTTCAAGGTAAGCATGATTATCTTCCATGAGTTGATAAGCAGAAAGAAGACTTAAAGAAGCACTTGGAACATGGAGGATATTATTTAATTTAAGAGAGCCTTGAGGAGTAGCAAGAACCGTATGACCGACATGTGCAATATCCATACCTTGACCACTTGCCGTGTGAATCTGCTCCGTGCCGGTGTAGCGATCGCGAACAACCAGTGTTTCAAGGTAACCGGTTAGATGATCGGTGGCGCCGGTGTCAAAATACCAATTGGTATCAACACCGTAGGAGTTTGAGGCAGCGTTTGCAGACCGATCACCGCCTCGTCCTCCTCCTCCTTGGCCTCCTTAGCGCTGAAAGTTATTGTTGTAGTTGCGGTCATACCTTTTCTTGCACCGCCATGCTTCATGTCCCTCGAGTTTGCAGATTTGACACTTGATCGTGTCTCCCCCACCTTCGCGAGCACCGGGATTGTTGCTGGAGTTGTTGTAGGAGCGGGAGCCACCACCCCCAGGGTTGTTGGAGTTGCCACGAGAGCCACTGCCCCCGCTGAGCCTCCACCAGATCCGCGGCCAAAGCCACCGCGGTTGCCTCCCTTGGAGGCGAGGTTGGCGCTGGCACCACTGTAGGCTTTCTGGGCCTCGATGTGGGTCTCCGCTGTAAGAAGTAGAGAAAAGAGCTCATTGAGGCCGATCCCCTGGTCGACACGCATGTTGATGGCGGAGACGAAGGGGTTGTAGTCGGTGTCAAGGCCGTCCAGGATGTGCGAGGCGACTTCATATTCATCAAGAGGCTTGCCAGCGGCGGCCATCTCATCGGCCAGACCCTTCATCTTGTTGAAGTAGGCGGCAGCGGACAGGTCACCCTTTTTGGTGTGACCGATCTGGGAACGAAGCTGATTGACCTTCGCCCGAGACTGAGAGGAATAGCTCTGCAAAATTGCTCCCCAAACACCTTCTGCGGTAACATAATTATTTACCTATAGAATTACCTCACGAGACAGAGTTGCAAGGAGGAACGTCAAGACCTGCTGATCCTGGGTGACCCAGATCGCATGCTCTGGGTTGGGCACCTCCTCGATGACTTTCTTGCCGGCAACATCCTTCTCCATGGACAGAACCTTGGCTGGTTCCTTGACGCTGCCGTCGAGGTAGCCGGTCATGCCGGCTGCCCTTATATGCAGCAGAACCTGAGCCTTCCAAACCAGGAAATTATCCCTAGTTAGCTTCTCCGTGACGGTGTGGCCGAGGGAAGCAAGGGAAGGAAGAACCATGGCGGACGATATGGAAGACATAGATGCGATGGGAAGAGTTTGCTCTGTATACCATGTAAATAGAGAGGCTAGAAGCGTATACCGTAGGCAGGGATGCGTATGTATTTAATATAGACAAGATGTACATGAGTCGGTTAGGCAGTAGAATTGATCTCCAAGAAACTAACAGAGAAGAGATCGATCCTAACAGCTTAACACACACACGCGTCCTATACCTTCTACGGTTTGTACAACACCGTATACAATGTTTAACACCTCGCTATCCCTGCGCCTTCCCTGCCGCGGCCTGCCGCGCCCGCTCGCTCGCCCATGCACGCTCACGTCTACCTGCGCTCGCCGTAGCCAGCTCGTTTGCTCACTCACCAGGGCCGCCAAGGACGAGTGCCGGCGGGGACTGCAGCTGCTGCTGCTCCTGCGAGGTGCGCGAGCAGGGAGAGGCTGGGCAGCGCCATTGATTGCAGCATCGTGGTTGGGTTGGTGAGGAAGAGAGAGAGAGAGAGAGAGAGAGAGAGAGGTGGGAGGTGGGTGATACGTGGGTCAGCCTCGGACCAGCGCGGACGCGGAGGGTGCAGAAAACGTCCGCTTGTGTCCGTTTCAGACGCAAAGCCGGACCGATTTTGCGCCCAGGATAGGGCGAGCCGGACCATAAACGGATGCATTTTACGGATGGGGTCGCGCGTTGGGCCATCTCGTCTGCCCGTTTACCCCCGAACGGACAGACCAAAACGATTTGGGATCCTGCATTGGAGTAGCGCTCACCGCGCGCATCATTCAAACAACCAGAATCCTCAAATTACATTTGGAAACATCCAGCACAACTGCCCCAAACATGTGCACAAACCACATCGTAAGACATAATATTACATTGAAGCCCTTCTACGTCCTTGTGTCAATGGGATATCGTCTTCAATGTCGGCCGCTCCTCCGTCGTGCACTCTTTCTTCTTTTGTACTGTCGTCCTTGAAGGAGTATTGCGTGCATATGCCACCGCCATCGTAGGTGACTATCACATGTGTGCCCACCCGACGTATGCGATCTAGGAACCGGTTCCAACACATCGGCCAGGAACCGCAAGCCAAAATCTTAACCGCCGCACGAAACGGAGGAAGGAGAACACCACAGATGGAGTCGATAACGAGGAAGAAGAAGCTGCCCATTAGGTCGGGGCTTCCCTCGCCCGCCATTTTTTCGCGGTAATGGCAACTAAATTTTTGAATGAATATTCACTAAATTATGTTACCTCGGGCCATCTGGTTATCCTTATCCCTTGAGGGATAGCCAGAAAACAAGATGCCCCATAAGAACAAGTGAGTAATGGAAACGATGGGAACTGAAGCAGGGCTAAATACATTTTCAAAGGGTCCAGATTCACGACTAGTATTTCTGATACTTAATAGTATAGAAACACAAACTTTGCTTCAGATATGTAATCCTTGTTATATGTGTATTATGAGGGTCAAGCCATAATTTATACATGCGTAATACCACCCATTGTTCCGTCGACCCTAGGACGGTAAGACCATGCACCCCCTAGCCACCTATATAAAGGAGAGGCCAGGGTGCTCCCTGAAGGAAATATGCCCTAGAGGCAATAATAAAGTTATTATTTATTTCCTTATTTCATGATAAAAGTTTATTATTCATGCTAGAATTGTATTAACCGGAAACATAATACATGTGTGAATACATAGACAAACATAGTGTCACTAGTGTGCCTCTACTTGACTAGCTCGTTGAATCAAAGATGGTTAAGTTTCCTAGCCATAGACATGAGTTGTCATTTGATTAACGGGATCACATCATTAGGAGAATGATGTGATTGACATGACCCATTCATTAGCCTAGCACTTGATCGCTTAGTATATTGCTATTGCTTTCTTCATGACCTATACATGTTCCTGTAACTATGAGATTATGCAACTCCTGCCACGGAGGAACACTTTGGTACTACCAAACGTCACAACGAATCGGGTGATTATAAAGGAGTACTACAGGTGTCTCCAAAGGTACTTGTTGGGTTGGCGTATTTGAGATTAGGTTTTGTCACTCCGATTGTCTGGAGAGGTATCTCTGGCCTTCTCGGTAATACACATCACATAAGCCTTGCAAGCATTACAACTAATGAGTTAGTTGTGAGATGATGTATTACGGAACGAGTAAAGAGACTTACCGAAGAATCTAGATTGAACTAGGTATTGGATACCGACGATCGAATCTCGGGTAAGTAACATACCGATGACAAAAGGAACGACGATGTCGTTATGCGGTTTGACCGATAAAGATCTTCGTAGAATATGTAGGAGCCAATATGGGCATCCAGGTTCCGCTATTGGTTATTGACCAAGAATAGTTCAGGTCATGTCTACATAGTTCTCGAACCCGTAGGGTCCGCACGCTTAAGGTTTCGATGATGCTTATATTATGAGTTTATGAGTTTTGATGTACCGAAGGAGTTCGAGTCCGGATGAGATCGGGGACATGACGAGGAGTCTCGAAATGGTCGAGACGTAAAGATTCATATATTGGATGATATGTTTAGGCTAAGGGTCAAGCCCATGAGGCTTTAGGTCGGTGCAAAAGGAGTTTTATGAGGCGGGGCCAAACGCCGGAGACCTCGGCGTCGGCCTGGGCCGACGCCGAGGCCCATGGCGTCTGGGCGACGCCAAGGATTGTGGCGTTTGGTCCCGGAGTCCGAGTGGGACTCTTGCCTTTCGGGCAAAACCGACTTTGAGGAGGTTTTTGCTCCAAGTTTCGACCGGGGCTCAACATATAAATAGAGGCAGGGCTAGCACCAAAGAGACAACAATTGATCCTTGGATCTCTTAGCCGTGTGCGGTGCCCCTTCCACCATATTCCACCTCGGTCATATCTTCGCAGAGTTTAGGCGAAGCCTCGCGCCGTAGAGCATCATCATCGTCACCACGCCGTCGTCGTGGAACTCATCCCGACACTTTCTTTGGATCGAGTCCGGGATCGCCATCGAGCTGAACGTGTGCAGAACTTCGGAGGTGCCGACGTTCGGTGCTTGGATCGGTCGGATCGTGAAGACGCACGACTACATCAACCGCGTTGTTATAACGCTTCGCTTTCGGTCTACGAGGGTACGTGGACAGACACTCTCCCCTCTCGTTGCTATGCCATCACCATGGTCTTGTGTGTGCGTAGGAATTTTTTTGAAATTACTACGTTCCCCAACACTCCCTAGAAACACATGATTGTGTAAGGTTTACCCCCCTCTCTCTTCCTCGTTCTCTTCTTGGAAACTGTTCCTCTGTCGAAAGGCTGCTCGACCTCCACCCTAGTTCTCCAACATAGCTAACTGCTGGACTGGTGCTCTCTACAGAGGCATTATACATAATGAGCTTGATCTACGGATAATTTTGATGGACTAATTCTCACTGCTGGGAGGTATAACCTAGTTGTGGAAATATGTATCAACACGCCTCACAAAGTCTCCTCTCTATCACATTTATATTGGTAAGCAATCTAATCTAGATCCAATCGCACTTGCATCTTCATAGTGACGATGGGATGATTAGTAGGCGCATTTTGTTTTCTAGTACGTTTCCAAACAGAAAGAACGTGCCCCTTGCCCCAGCTATTGAGAAGGCAAGTTCTTCATCTACGAAGCTTTCCACTCCGCCTCCTTTGAAGAAGTCAACACTTATGCCTCCTTGTCGAAGAAAAGTAAGGCTCCAGAGAGTGAAGCTAAAAATAGAAGGCTTCAGAACCTGTTGAGAAGCCAACAAAGAAGAAGCAAAGTGACAATGCCACTATAAATGAGCCAAACTTTTTTCCGCCATTGGCCTCCATGCCACCGCTTGTGTCGACTGTTTGGGGCAAAATATGAAGAAAACCCCGAGATTCCTCCTATGAAAAGATGGATGAAGAAATTTTCACCTCTGATGACACTGCTCTTATGTTATCATCGCCTCACCCTACAGAAACTGAAGAAGTTGCAGGTAAAGAAAGCGAGCATGTGGATATTAGAGATGCCCAAAAATCAAGAATTCATGGTGACTAATAGGCTCAAGAACATTCAAATTCTCCTCTCCACACCACACCTCATGTGAAATCTTCGGAACCGCCCTTTGACATTGTGCCTATTCACCTTGAATCAGATAAGCCTCAATCTCCATTGCAAAGGATTTGCAAGTCCTAGTTCTCCCCTGCATCTCCATCGGTTAGTATTCTTCAAGAAGCCGACCCCGCCACTACAGAAGAATATGAAAGAGCAATTGTATCAATTGCTGAAGAAAATGTTGCTGATGTAGATGAAGAAAACGATTGTAGTGCCATAGCATATTTTTTGCTTAGATGGCAGTGCATGATACTCTTATGCCACTCTCACTACGGGAGGTCCAATACTGGGTGATAGATCAAGTGGTGACTTGATTTTTTGGATAAGCTCAGTGTGAAGGTTCGATCCATCCGAAAGTGCATGTTCACATCGTAGCTCATATGCATACGAGGTGAGCGGTGAAATCCCCAAAAAAGTAAAACAAAATAATTTTGTCTGAATCTTTTTATACCAAAGATGGTCGTGTGCTGTATCCACATGCACATTTCTGCGAAGAAATGACATCTGTGGTGATATGGACAAAACAACCAGTCCCCCAAAATCGGTTTCAAAAAAAAAACAGTCCCCCAAAATGATTTTAAAATGACATTTTCAAAACTTCTTTCCGGAGCATCACAAATGAGTTTCTTCATGAAAATTTGTATGTACATAGAACACTTGATCAAATTTATTACTCCCTCCTATCCATATTAATACTATAAAGTTGTATTAAGTGTGCGTCTATTAATATGGATCCGAGGGAATACCTTTGTTCTTAGCTCGGGAGCCAAAATCCATGTCCTGGTCCATCAACAATTTTCCGATAAAAGGTCTCCCTGCAGTGATTTTAACTACAGCAGTAAAATATGGTTAAAGAATAACAAAGCATCGAAAGCAGCTTATTTTGGAAAAAGGAATAAATATACACAATGCTTTTATACTACTACTAAAAATGCTTCCTACAAAAGAAAACAAAACTGTATACAACATGATGTGTGGGCTGGGCCGGCCACTCCAACGGCTAGAGAGGGAGCGGTGTCCAGGTGATGCCAACGGAGGGCAGAAACTTTTTGACACCATCTATACTAACAGCTGGATACCATACCACGCTCTCTCAACCACAGCTTCCCTCTCCCTGCAGCGACAGCAAAGAAGCGTACAGCTCCAGGCTTTAAAAAGACCCCTCCTTTCGCAGCACCCCACGCAGCAACTCACTCCCCGACATATCGCGCCCCCCTTCTCCACGACACGCTTCCCAGTCTCCACGCCCTCTGGCCTTGCCGACACGAAACAATCCACACGAGATAAATCGCGAGAGACTGCGGCGCTGGGCACGAGACGGGCCGGGCGAGTGGTGGTTGGTCCCCACGAAGGACGTCGTCGTTCTCGGCCCACGTTCCTCGGCCCCACCCAGGGCGAGCGGACGGTTCTGCCCCTGCGCTCCTTGCAGTTCGTTGGCCCAGGGGCAGTCCCGTCACTCCGCGGGTGTGTACGTCCGGCCCTGTCACGTCGTGCTCTCTCTCCTCCTGCTGCCTATACTCTGCTCTGCTCTGCGCAAGAGAGAGAGAAAGAGAGTGTGACAGCGACCGATGGAGAGAGATGGGTGGGAAGAAAAAGGAGGAGAGAGAAAGGGATGGGGATGGAGTGCAGCGTCACAAGTGATTCGGTTCACTGCTCCCGCGGCAGGTCCGTGCCCTCGTACGCGGCACGCTGCTAAGCTATGGGTACACCAGGTTCGTGCCTAACTCTTTGCCGCTACACGTTGGACCTCCCGCGGTGGAGGTGTCATGCCTATTTCGATGCAATGCAATTATGAAAAGTGCTTAGGTAAGGTGCTAATATAAAAAGGCTTAGCTTCTAAGAGCAATTATTAATAATATAGTCAGCACCTGGAGCCGGCCGCTGGCTGTATAATACTGACATGACATCAAGATCTAGCAATATTATTCACTCCTATGGCTCTTACGATTAGTGAACATTTTCCACTTTCTTTCCTTTTTTGCTAAACTCATCTTACCTAGGAGCATGTGTAGAGAGATTGACTATTGCATAAGAGTTCACTTCCTCTTTTTGACTGCCTCTCTTCTTCCAATAGGCAAAAATGCCATGTAAATAGGCTTGTAACCCATTATTGCAATTTTTGTAATCTTTCTTTGTTTAATTGTTTAGTGGTCGAACTTTTCGTGCATAATTGTTTTGTCTTAGTTCGCATGTTTGGCATCATTTCTCTCTGGGTAATCATAGTGCTCTCTCTTCTGT
This sequence comes from Aegilops longissima, assembly GCA_021605205.1. Classification (NCBI taxonomy): domain Eukaryota; kingdom Viridiplantae; phylum Streptophyta; class Magnoliopsida; order Poales; family Poaceae; genus Aegilops; species Aegilops longissima. The sequence goes on from CM038682.1 coordinate 463,695,314, forward strand.
TTAATTGTTTTGCCATGTCATTTTTAGCCTATATGGTATTCTTACCATATGTACACACTAGAACAACTAGAAAGAGCCTAAGAGTGCCATGCATTATCATCTAAGTAGAAATGTGATGTAGCACTGTATAGTAATTAATAATATGAGAGAGCGTTATAACACATATTAGGGAAACTTTCCATGCATAATTGTCTAAACTTTCCTTTGTTTAATTGTTTAGCCGTCAAACTTTTCATGCACAATTCTTCTGTCCAAGTTCGCATGTTTGGCATCATTTTTTTCTAGGTCATTATAGTGCCCTCTCTCTCTCTCTCTCCTGTTTAATTGTTTTGCCATGTTATTTTTTGCCTATACGGTATTCTTACCACATGTACACCTTGGAACAACTAGAAAGAGCCTAAGAGTACCATGCATTGTCATCTAAGTAGAAATGTGACGTAACACTGTAATTAATAATATGAGAGAGTGTTCTAACATATTTTAGGGCATCTCCAATACTTTGTTGGTTAGCTTGTTGGTAAAATTAGCAATGTCATCCACCACCAACTCATTTTACGCTACTCCAATATATACATGTAGTGTGGCCAATGGGCGGTGAGAACATTTATAAGGTTTCTATCTCATTTACTTTGGACCTTATGATGGAGAACGTTGCATGGAGAAAAATGCTACAGAACACCCAAGATTTATTCTATGGAGATGCTAGCAACGAAAGGGAATGTGTCTACATACACTTGTAGACCGAAAGCGTTAACGATCTAATAATCATGGTTGGTATAGTCGTACTCACGTCGTCATCCAATCCGATCCAAGCACCGCACGAGCGACACCTCTTAGATGTGCACACATATGGCTCGGTGACGTCTCCTCCTTCTTGATCTAGCAAGCGAGGGAGAAGAGGTAGATAGATTTGAACCAACATGACAGCGTGGTGGTGGTGGCAGGGAAACTCCGACAGAGCTTCGCCAAGCGCAACCGGACGAGGAGATTGGAGAGGCGGCGGCTAGCAATGGATGGGCCGCCCCTCTCCTGCGCCTCCCTCTCTTTATATAGGCTAGGGGGCAGGGAAGGGTGGCCAAAACCCTCCTAGGGCCGGCCACAAGGGAGAATCCCTTTAAATTTAGAGATTAGATCTTATCTTTAAATTTAAATGACATGGGCCTTGGGGGTTGGTGCGGCCAGCCCGTGTGGGTTGTTGCCCCACCCTGGGTCGTTGGGCCCCACGGTGGAACCCCCGCAACCTTCTTGAACCTTCTCGGTACTCTACCGAAAATACCCAAACTTTTTCGGAACCCTGAAAAACACTTTCCATATATAAATCTTTACCTCTGGACCATTCCGGCGCTCCTCGTGATGTCGCGGATCCCATCCGGGACTCCGAACTACCTTCGGACTTACCACTACGAGTATCCCAATACTACCCTAGCGTTACCAAACGTTAAGTATGTGACCCTTCGGTCAAATTAATAGCAGGATCTAGATGCCCATATTGACTCGCACATATTCAACGAAGGTCTTTATCGGTTTAAACCACGATGTCAAGGATTCAGTTAATCCCGTATACAACTCCCTTTGTCCGGCGATATGTTACCTGCTCAAGATTCGATTGTCGGTATCGCCATACCTAGTTCAATATCGTTACCGGCAAGTCTCTTTACTCGTTTCATAATACAAGATTCCCGTGACTAAGCACATTAATCACATGCTTGCAAGCTATTCATGATGTTGTATGACCAAGAGGGCCCAGAGATATCTCTCCGCCATAAGGAGTGACAAATCTCAGTCTCGATCCATGCAACCCAACAAACACTTTCTGAGATACATGTAGATCACCTTTATGATCACGCAGTTATGAAGTGACGTTTGATACCCACAAAGTATTCTTCCGGTATTAAGGAGTGGCACGATCTCATGCTCTAAGGAACAAATACTTGACATGAAGAAAGTTGTACCAATTAAACTAACTGACACGATCAGATGCTAAGTTACGGTTGGTTCTGTCCATAACATCATTCTCCTAATGATGTGATCCATTATTAAATGACAACTCATGTCTATGGTTAGAAAACCTTTTAATCAACGAGCTAGTCTAGTAGAGGCTTACTAGGGACACAGTGTCTGTTTATGTATCCACACATGCATTTTAGTTTCCAGTCAATACAATTCTAACATGGATAATAAACATTTATCATGAACAAGGAAATATGATAATAAAAAAAATATTATTGCCTCTAGGGCATATTTCTAACAGTCTCCCACTTGCACTAGAGTCAACAATCTAGTATACATCGTAATGAATCTAACACCCATAGAGTCTTGGTGCTGATCTTGTTTTGCTCGTGGAAGGGGTTTAGTGAACGGGTCCGCAACATTCATATCCATATGTACTTTACAAATCTCTATGTCTCCCTCCCTGATGTAATCACTGATGGAGTTGAAGCGGCGTTTGATATGCTTAGTTTTCTTGTGAAACCTTGGCTCCTTGGCAATGGAAATGGTGCCAGTGTTGTCAAAATATATAGTCATGCGATCTGATGCACCAGGAACCACACCTAGATCGGACAGGAACTCCTTCATCCGGACTCCTTCCCGCGCCGCTTTCGAAGGAGCTATATATTCCGCTTCACATGTAGATGCTGCTACCACGCTCTGCTTGGAGCTGCTCCAACTGACTGCTCCACCATTCAAAACAAATACGTATACAGTTTGAGACTTTGAGTCACCCGGATCAGTGTCAAAGCTAGCATCGACATAACCCTTTACCATGAGCTCCTTATCACCTCCATAAACGAGAAACATTTCCTCTTTAGGTACTTAAGGAAAGTTTTGACCATGGTCTAGTGTTCCATTCCTAGATCACTCTGGTACCTACCAGCCATACTTATGGCAAGGCACACATCAGGTCTAGTGCACAACATGGCACATGATAGAGCCTATGTCTGAGGCATAGGGGACGACTCTCATCCTTTCTCTATCTTTTGCCATGGCTGGACATTGAGTCTTACTCAACTTCATACATTGCAACATGGGCAAGAACCCCTTCTTGGACGGGTCCATTTTGAATTTCTTCAAAACTTTGTCAAGGTATGTACTTTCTGAAAGTTCTATCAGGCGTCTTGATCTATCTATAAAGATCTTGCTGCTTCACCGAGGTCTTTCATTGGAAAGTTCTTTTTCAAATAACCCTTTACGCTTTCCAAAAGTTCTATTTCATTTCCAATCAATAATATGTCATCCACATACAATATTAGAAATGCTACAGAGCTCCCACGCACTTTCTTGTAAATACAAGCTTCTCCATAAACTTGTATAAATCCAAAAGCTTTGATCACCCCATCAAAGTGTAGATTCCAACTCCAAGATGCTTGCACCAGTCCATAGATGGATCGCTGGAGCTTGACAACTTCAGGTTTCAACATATACAATTCTTCCTTAAGGAAACCATTAAGGAACACGATTTTGATGTCCATCTGCCTGATTTCACAATCAGAAAGTGCAACAATTGCTAACATAATCTTAACAGATTTCAGCATCGCTACGGGTGAGAAAGTCTCATCATAATCAACCCCTTGAACTTGTGGAAAACCCTTTGCGACAAGTTGAGCTTTATAGATGGTGACATTACCATCACCGCCCCTCTTGTTCTTAAAGATCTATTTATTCTCAATGGCCTTTCAGTCATCAGGTAAGTCCACCAAAGTCCACACTTGGTTTTCATACATGGATCCTATCTCGGATTTCATGGCCTCTAGGCATTTGTCAAAATCTGGGCTCATCATCGCTTCCTCATAGTTCGTTGGTTCACCGTTATCTAACAACATGACTTCCAAGATAGGATTACCATACCATTCAGGGGCGGTGTGTGTCCTGGACGACCTACGAAGTTCAGTATTAGCTTGATTCTAAGTTTCATGATCATCGTCATTAGCTTCCTATGTAGTTGGTGTAGGCATCACAGGAACATCTTTTTGTGCTACTTTAATCTCCAATTCTACAAAAGGTTTAGTAACCATCAAGCTCTACCTTCCTCCCACTCACTTCTTTCGAGAGAAACTCCTTCTCTAGAAAGGATCCATTCTTGGTAACAAAGATCTTGCCCTTGGATCCGTGATAGAAGGTATACCCAATTGTCTCTTTAGGGTATCCTATGAAGGCGCACTTCTCTGCTTTGGGTTTGAGCTTATCAGACTGTAGACGTTTGGCATAAGCATCACATCCTCAAACTTTAAGAAATGAAAGCTTAGGTTTCTTGACAAACCATAATTCATACGGTGTCATCTCAACGGATTTAAATGGTGCACTATTTAAAGTGAATGCGGTTGTCTCTAATGCATAAACCTAAAACTATAGTGGCAAATCGGTAAGAGACATCATAGAACGTACCATATCCAATAAAATGCGATTACGACTTTCGGATACACCATTACGCTGTGGTGTTCCAGGTGGAATGAGTTGTGAAACAATTCCACATTGTCTTGAATGCATACCAAACTCATAACTCGAATATTCACCTCCATGATCAGATTGTAGAAATTTTATTTTCTTGTTACGACGATTCTCTACTTCACTCTGAAACTCCTTGAACATTTCAAATGTTTCAAACTTGTATTCATTAAGTAAGTATACCCATATCTACTCAAATCATCTGTGAAGGTTAGGAAATAATGATATCAACTACGTGCTTCAACACTCATTGGACCGCATATATCGGTATGTATTATTTCCAACAAGTCACTCACCCGCTCCATTATACCAGAAAACGGGGTTTTAGTCATCTTGCCCATGAGGAATGGTTCACATGTATTAAATGATTCAAAGTCAAGTGATTCCAAAAGTCCATTAGTATGGAATTTCTTCATGTGCTTTACACCAATATGACCTAAGCGGCAGTGCCACAAGTATATGGTACTATCAACATTCACTTTGCATCTTTTGGCATCAATTTTACGAGCATGTGTATCACTACGACCGAGATTCAAGAAGAATAAACCATTCACATTGGACACATGACCATAAAAGATATTATTCATATAAATATAACAATCACTATTCTCGTATTTAATAACCATCTCGCAATAAACAACATCCAGGTATATGTTCACGCTCAACGCGGGCACCAAATAACAATTATTGAGGTCTAAAACTAATACCAAAGGTATACGTAGAGGGAGCGTGCTGACGATGATCACATCAACCTTGGAGATTTCCAACACGCATCGTCACCTCGTCCTTAGCTAGCCTTCTTCATTTATTCCGCAGCTCCTATTTCAAGTTACAAATATTAGCAACTGAACCACTATCAAATACCTAGGCGCTACTACATGCACTAGTAAGGTATACATCAATAACATGTATATCAAATATACCTTTGTTGACGTTGCCGCCTTCTTATCTGCCAAGTACTTAGGGTAGTTCCGCTTCCAGTGGCCATTCCCCCTGCAGTAGAAACACTCACTCTTAGGTTTGGGTCCAGCCTTGGGTTTCTTCACGGGAGTGGCAACCAGTCTTCTTGAAGTTCACTTTGTTTCCCTTACCCTTCTTGAAACTGGTGGTCTTTTTAACCATCAACACTTGATGTTCTTTCTTGATTTCTACTTCTGCGGTTTTAACCATCGCAAAAAGCTCAGGGAGTGTCTTCTCCATCCCTTGCATATTTTAGTTCATCACAAAGCCCTTGTAGCTTGGTGGCAGTGACTGAAGAACCTTATCAATTACTACTTCATCAGGAATAGAAACCCCCAACTGATTGAGGCGATTGGCATACCCAGGGATTTTGAGTGCATGCTTGCTAACTAAGCTGTCCTCCTCCATCTTACAGCTAAAGAACCTGTCTGAGGCTTCATACCTCTCCACACAGGCGTGAGCCTAAAATATCATTTACAACTCTTGCATCATCTCATATGCCCTGTGGTGCTCAAAATGCTTTTGGAGCCCTGGTTCTAAGCCATAAAACACGGCGCACTAAACTATCGAGTAGTCATCACACCTCGTTTGCCAGCTATTCATAGCATCCACACTCGAGGGAGCGGGTGGCACACTGATACGTCTCCAACGTATCTATAATTTTTTATTGTTCCATGCTATTATATTATCCATTTTGAATGTTTTATATGCACTATTATGCTATTTTAATCATTTTTGGGACTAACCTATTAACCTAGTGCCCAGTGTCAGTTGCTATATTTTCCTTGTTTTTCTCTTTTACAGAAAATCAGTACCAAACGGAGTCCAAACAGAATAAAACTTTTGACGGTTTTTCTTGGACCAGAAGATAACCACAAAGCTTCGGGAGGAGGCCAGAGGAGCAACGAGAGGGCCACAAGCCCTAGAGGCGTGCCCCTAGGGGGGCGCCCCCAGGCTTGTGGGCCCCTCGGGACTCCCCTAACCCTAATCTCAGCTCCATAAATACCCAAATATTCCCCGTATACCAGAGGGCACACAAAAAAATACTTTTCCACCGCCACAAGCTTCTGTCCTCGTGTGATCCCATCTTGGGGCCTGTTCCAGTACTCTGCCGGAGGGGGATTCGATCACAGAGGGCTTCTACATCAACCTTGATGCCCTACCAATGATGTGTGAGTAGTTTACCACAGACCTACGGGTCCATAACTAGTAGCTAGATGGCTTCTTCTCTATCTTTGCTCTTCAATACAATGTTCTCCTCGATGTTCTTGGAGGTTTATTCAATGTAATCTTCTTTTGAGGTGTGTTTGTTGAGATCCGATGAATTGTGAGTTTATGATTAGATTATATATGAATATTATTTGAGTCTTCTCTGAACTCTTTTATGCATGATTAAGATAGCTTTGTATTTCTCTCCGATCTATTGATTTGGTTTGGCCAACTAGATTGATTTTTCTTGCAATGGGAGAGGTGCTTTGTGATGGGTTAAATCTTGCGGTGTCCTTACCCAGTGACAGAAGGGGTAGCGAGGAAAGTATTTGTATTATTGCCATTAAGGATTAAAAGATGTTTTTTTACCATATTTATTTGATCTATCCCTCTACATCATGTCATCTTGCTTAAGGCGCTAGATGCATGTTGGATAGCGGTTGATTTGTGGAGTAATAGTAGTAGATGCAGAATCGTTTCGGTCTACTTGTCACGGACATGATGCCTATATTCATGACCATTGCCTTAGATATCGTCATGATTATTCGCTTTTCTATCAATTGTTCAACAGTAATTTGTTCACCCACCGTATGCGCTCTCTCAAGAGAGAAGCCTCTAGTGAAAACTATGGCCCCCAGGTCTACTTTTACCATATTATTTTCAGATCTATAAATCCAAAAACCCAAAAATACATTGCTGTAATTTATTTACCTTTACTTTATTTTGCACTTTTATTTATCTTTTATACCTATCTCTATCAGATCTCATCCTTTCAAGTAACCATGAAGGGATTGACAACCCCTTTATCGCGTTGGGTGCAAGTATTTGTTTGTTTGTGTAGGTGCTATCATTGGAGACTTATGTGTTCCTCCTACTGGATTGATACCTTGGTTCTTAACTGAGGGAAATACTTATCTCTACTTTGCTACATCACCCTTTCCTCTTCAAGTGAAAAACCAACGCAAGCTCAAGAAGTAGCAGGAAGAATTTATGGCGCCGTTGTCGGGGAGGTTCTACATCAAGCCTACCAAGTACCTATCAGAAACTCTCATGTCCTACATTACATTATTTGCCATTTGCCTCTTGTTTTCCTCTTCCCCACTTCTAAAACATTTTCAGAAAAAACACAAAATATATTTTCCTTCTTTCCGTTTTCCTTTATGTCTTACTTGGTTTGTTTGCTTGGTATAATTGTGTGTTTATTACAAATCAGAAGCAAAAAAAAGGGGGGTTTATGGATCCTCATCCACTTGCTAATCTTTTTAAAAGATCCAACTATGATGAACCAATTGCCAGTGAGTTGAGTGCACTAGATTATCTTTATGAAGATTTGCTTGAAATTTATGAATCTGGAAATTGTGATGGAGTGCTAAAGGAAGAAACTTATGAAGTGATTCACAATAGCTCCTTGAATGAAAAGCATGATTGCAATGGTGTTACTATAAATTATGTTAATTTTAGTTGTGCTAATAATATGCAAAACCCCAAGCTTGGGGATGCTAAATTTGATATGTCCACTGCTTATTGCAATGATCATGATTGGGGTGATTCTTCTTATGATCTTGAAAATTTATTTAATCCTCATGATGAATATGATATTGAAAGAATTCCAACTTTAGGTAATAATGATCCCACTACTTTGGAGAATGATCAATCTTATGAAATTTTTGATAAAAGTGGGTTTGGAGAGGTCATGACTTTATTTGATGATAATCCCACTATTTTGGAAGAGTGTCAACTTTGTATGCATGAGGATCATGAAGAGAAACTTTTATATGATAGCCATATTGTTGACTTTGATTATGATCCTACATGTAATTATTATGAGAGAGGAAAATATGGATGTAGAAATTTTCATGTTACTAAATTACCTCCCGTTATATTGAGATTGCTATTGTTTCTTTCTTCTTCCTTGCATATGCTAGTTTTTGCTTGTCTTAATAAATATTTCCCTATAAAATGCCTATGCATAGGAAGTATGTTATAATTTAACTTGTTTTTCACATGCTATATGATGCCCTCTTTGTGCTTCATTTTTCCGTCTTTCATGTGAGCATCATTAAAATTATCAACGCCTAGCTAAGAGGCTTTAAAGAAAAGCGCTTGTTGGGAGACAACCAAATATTTTTATTTTCTGTTTTTATGAGTATACGCAATTAAACTTCTGTTATGATTGTTTTTTTAGTGTTTTAATTTGTTTTTGTGCCAAGTAAGACCTTTGGGATGATTTGGGTGATAGTTGATTTGATTCTGTGAAAAATCAGAAACTTTTTCATCCAGTAGCAGAATTGTTAAAAATCACTGGAGCGACAAAAAATTCTGAATTGTTTCCACTTCATTAATATACACATTGCCTCTGTTGTCCTATTTCTTCAGAATTTGTGGAGTTACATAAGTTTGGCTAAAGTCCATATTACTACAGACTGTTCTATTTTTGACAGATTCTGTTTCCATTGTGTTGTTTGCTTATTTTGATGAATCTATGGGTAGTATCAGGGGGTATGAACCATGGAGAAGTTAGAATACAGTAGATATAACACCAATATAACATTGGAATGAGTTTACAACAATACCTAAAAGTGGTTATTCGCTTTGTTTCACTAACGGATCTCACGAGCTTTCTGTTGAGTTTTGTGTTGTGAAGTTTTCAAGTTTTGGGTGAAATTTCGATGGACTATGGAATAAGGAGTGGCAAGAGCCTAAGCTTGGGGATGCCCAAGGCACCCCAAGCTAATATTCAATGACAACCAAGCATCTAAGTTTGGGGATGCCCCGGATGGCATCCCCTCTTTTATGTACGATCCATTGGTAAAATTACTTAAGGCTATATTTTTATTCACCACAGGATATGTGTTTTGCTTAGAGCGTCTTGTATTATATGAGCCTTTGCTTTTTAGTTTGCCACAATCATCCTTGTTGTACACACCTTTTGAGAGGGACACACATTAATCGTGAATTTATTAGAATACTCTATGTGCTTCACTTATATCTTTTGAGCTAGGTAGTTGCTCTAGTGCTTCACTTATATCTTTTTAGAGCACGACGTGGTTTTATTTTGAAGAAATTGATGAACTCTCATGCTTCGCTTATATTATTTTGAGAGTCTTATAAATAGTATGGCAATTTTCTTAGGTTATGGAGTTAGTCCTAATATGATGGGTATTCAAGAGGGATATAATAAAAACTTTCATGAAGATCACTGAATTTATGAGAAGTTTGATTCCTTGCATTTGTTTTAAGATATAAAGATGATTATATTAGAGTCATGCTAGAGAGTAATTATGGATTAGTAAGAATATTTGTGTTAAGGTTTGTGATTCCCGAAGCATGCATGTATGGTCTCTAGTTATGCGATGAAGTTGGAGCATGATTCATCTTTGATTATCTTCCTTATGAGTGGCGGACGGGGAGGAGAGATGGTATTTTCCTACCAATCTACCCCCCTAGGAGCATGCGTGTTAGTACTTTGTTTCGAGGGCTAATAAACTTTTGCAATAAGTATGTGAGTTCTTTATGACTAATGTTGAGTCCATGGATTATACGCACTCTCACCCTTCCAACATTGCTAGCATCTCTAGTACCGCGCAACTTTTGCCGGTGCATTAAACCCACCATATACCTTCCTCAAAACAGCCACCATACCTATCTAGTATGGCATTTCCATAGCCATTCCGAGATATATTTCCATGCAACTTCCACCGTTCTATTTTATGACATGCACCATCATTGTCATATCGTTCTCATATGCATGAGGCATTCATATAGAGTCATATCTTTGTTCTAGTATCGAGTTGTAATTCTTGAGTTGTAAGTAAATAAATGTGTGATGATCATCATTGTTAGAGCATTGTCCCATGTGAGGAAAGGATGATGGAGGCTATGATTCCCTCACAAGTCAGGATGAGACTCTGGACTTAGAAAAATAAAAAGAGGCCAAAGAGCCCAAAAGAAAAAGAGAGGTCAAAGAGCCCAAAAAGGAAAAAAATATGAGAAAAAAAGAGAGAAGGGACAATGTTACTATCCTTTTCCACACTTATGCTTCAAAGTAGCACCATGTTCTTCATGATAGAGAGTCTCCTATTTTATCACTTTCATATACTAGTGGGAATTTTCATTATAGAACTTGGCTCGTATATTTCAATGATGGGCTTCCTCAAATTGCCCTAGGTCTTCGTGAGCAAGCACGTTGGATGCACACCCACTTATTTTTCTTTTGAGCTTTCATACACTTATAGCTCTAGTGCATCCGTTGCATGGCAATCCCTACTCACTCACATTGATACCGATTGATGGGCATCTCCATAGCCCATTAATTTTCCTCGTCGATGTGAGACTTTCTCCTTTTATGTCTTCTCCTCACAACCTCCATCATCATATTCTATTCCTCCTATAGTGCTATATCCATGGCTCACGCTCATGTATTGCGTGAGAGTTTTTAAGAACATCAAAAGTATGAAACAATTTCTTGGCTTGTCATCGCAGTTGTGCATGATAAATACTTTGTGTGATGAAGATAGAGCATGACAAGATTATATGATTTTGTAGGGATAACTTTCTTTAGCCATGATATTTTGAGAAGGCATGATTGCTTTATTAGTATGCTTGAAGTATTATTGTTTTTATGTCAATATTAATGTAACAGCCTGGTTTTTGGCCCTTTTCTTTTTTCCTTTGATTTATTTGGTTTTTGCTCTGTTTTTCTTTTTGGAGTGGTTCTGTGGCCTTGCAACCTGGGAGATGATCATCATTTCCTCTCCCAAGTGGTACATCATTCTCAAAACTTTCCCAAGATCATGTCATTTCCATTCTAGCCCAACCCAAAAATTCTTTTCCAGGGAATATTCCTTTTTAGGAATAACCCTGTTTGCCCTAGGTTGTGAAGCAACCAATATTTCTGTTACTCCCAAAATTCCCAAATAATTCTCATAATTTCTTTGGGTCATATGTTGCTCAAATATGCCCAAACTTTCCTGTCCTAGCCCAATAATAATACCCCAATAATTATTCTCCATTTCTGTCCAGAGTGCCTTTCTGTGAAGGAAGTGCCACCTATCCTTTCTTGATTGCTCCCAAACTTTTTGGGCATGATATCTCGTCCAAATCATTGCCTCATGCCAAAATTCAACTTTATTTGCCTAGCCAATCTCCCTCAGCAATTTTTCAAAGTTTCTGTCAAACAAAAGCCATTGTGAAGGAAGTACTAGCTAGGGTTATCCAAATGAGTTGAAATTTGCACACTTCTTCATGTGCTCATATTATAACACTCCTCCAATTTTCAGCTTCATCCAATCATCTATGTGAGCACAACTCCAAATCTTTGCTTTTGTCAATATTTTCAGATTGTGAAGCAAGTATATTTTATATTGTTTCATTTTGGCTGAAAATTTACCAGAGCATTCTCATGACCATAAAACCTCTCTCCACAAAATTTGAGATCATTTCCTTTAGCCATTTGATCACCAAAATTATTCCAAGCTTCTGGACAGAGAGGATGTTTGTGAAGCAAGTACCATTTTGGCATGTACAATTGGTATGAAATTTTTACAGCATCTTCATATGTCCAAATGACCCTGCCTTGCCAAATTTCAGCCCAAGTTGCTTCTCTATGTGAGTGCATCATCCAAATCCCTTTCCTGAACCAAATATGCACTTACAAAGCAACTATATTAATTATTGGTGTTGGGGAACGTTGCAGAAAATTAAATTTTTTCCTACGGTTTCACCAAGATCCATCTATGAGTTCATCTAAGCAACAAGTCATGGGAGAGAGATTGCATCTACATACCACTTGTAGATCGCGTGCGGAAGCGTTCACTAGAACGTGGATGATGGAGTCGTACTCGCCGTGATCCAAATCACCGATGACCGAGTGCCGAACGGACGGCACCTCCTCGTTCAACACACGTATGGAGCGGATGACGTCTCCTCCTTCTTGATCCAGCAAGGGGAAAGGAGAGGTTGAAGAAGATGGCTCCAACAGCAGCACAACGGCGTGGTGGTGGTGGAGCAGCAGTATTCCGGCAGGGCTTCGCCAAGCTCGTGACGGAGGAGGAAGAGGTGTAGCAGGGGGAGGGAGGCGCCAGAACTTCAGGGTGCGGCTGCCCCCTCCCCCCTCCCTTTATATAGGCCCCCAGGGGGGGCGCCGGCCCTTGGAGATCCAATCTCCCAAGGGGGGCGGCGGCCAAGGGGGTGGAGTGCCCCCCAAGGCAAGTGGGGCGCCCCCCCACCCTAGGGTTTCAACCCTAGGCGCAGGGGGTGGGCCAAGGGGGGCGCACCAGCCCACTATGGGCTGGTTCCCCTCCCCACTTCAGCCCATGGGGCCCTCCGGGATGGGTGGGCCCACCGGTGGACCCGGGACCCTTCGGTGGTCCCAGACAATCACGGTGATCCCAAACTTTCCGATGGTCAAACAATACTTCCTATATATAATTCTTTACCTCTGGACCATTCCGAACTCCTCGTGACGTCGGGATCTCATCCGAGACTCAACAACATTCGGTTTACTGCATACTCATATTCATACAACCCTAGCGTCACCGAACCTTAAGTGTGTAGACCCTACGGGTTCGGGAGACACGTAGACATGACCGAGACGGCTCTTGGGCAATAACCAACAGCGGGATCTGGATACCCATGTTGGCTCCCACATGCTCCTCGATGATCTCATCGGATGAACCATGATGTCGAGGATCCAAACAACCCCGTATACAATTCCCTTTGTCTATCGGTATGTTACTTGCCCGAGATTCGATCATCGGTATCCCAATACCTCGTTCAATATCGTTACCAGCAAGTCACTTTACTCGTACCGTAATGCATGATCCCGTGACCAGACACTTGGTCACTTTGAGCTCATTATGATGATGCACTACCGAGTGGGCCCAGTGATACCTCTCCGTAACACGGAGTGACAAATCCCGATCTCGATCCGTGTCAACCCAACAGACACTTTCGAGATACCGTAGTGCACCTTTATAGTCACCCGACACGTTGTGACGTTTGGTACACCCAAAGCACTCTTACGGTATCCGAGAGTTACACGATCTCATGGTCTAAGGAAGAGATACTTGACATTGGAAAAAGCTCTAGCAAAACGAACTACACGATCTTGTGCTATGCTTAGGATTGGGTCTTGTCCATCACATCATTCTCCTAATGATGTGATCCCGTTATCAACGACATCCAATGTCCATAGTCAGGAAACCATGACTATCTATTGATCAACGAGCTAGTTAACTAGAGGCTCACTAGGGACATATTGTGGTCTATGTATTCACACGTGTATTACGATTTCCGGATAATACAATTATAGCATGAATAAAAGACAATTATCATGAACAAGGAAATATAATAATAATCCTTTTATTATTGCCTCTAGGGCATATTTCCAACAGTCTCCCACTTGCACTAGAGTCAATAATCTAGTTACATTGTGATGAACCTAACACCCATAGAGTTCTGGTGTTGATCATGTTTTGCTCGCGGAAGAGGTTTAGTCAACGGATCTGCGACATTCAGATCCGTATGCACTTTGCAAATTTCTATGTCTCCATCTTGAACATTTTCACGGATGGAGTTGAAGCGACGCTTGATGTGCTCGGTCTTCTTGTGAAACCTGGGCTCCTTGGCAAGTGCAATAGCTCCAGTGTTGTCACAGAAGAGTTTGATCGGCCCCGACGCATTGGGTATGACTCCTAGGTCGGTGATGAACTCCTTCACCCATATTGCTTCATGTGCTGCCTCCGAGGCTGCCATGTACTCCGCTTCACATGTAGATCCCGCCACGATGCTCGCTTGCAGCTGCACCAGCCATCGCTCCACCATTCAACATATACACGATCCGGTTTGTGACTTAGAGTCATCCAGATCTGTGTCGAAGCTTAGCGCCGACGTAACCCTTTATGACGAGCTCTTCGTCACCTCCATAAACGAGAAACATGTCCTTTGTCCTTTTCAGGTACTTCAAGATATTCTTGACCGCTGTCCAGTGTTCCTTGCCGGGATTACTCTGGTACCTTCCTACCAAACTTACCACAAGGTTTACATCAGGTCTGGTACACAGCATGGCATACATAATAGATCCTATGGCCGAGGCATAGGGGATGATGCTCATCTCTTCTTTATCTTTTGCCGTGGTCGGGCATTGAGCCGAGCTCAATCTCACACCTTGCAATCACAGCAAGAACCCTTTCTTGGACTGATCCATTTTGAACTTCTTCAAAATCTTATCAAGGTATGTGCTTTGTGAAAGACCTATGAGGCGCCTCGATCTATCTCTATAGATCTTGATGCCTAATATATAAGCAGCTTCTCCAAGGTCCTTCATTGAAAAACTTTTATTCAAGTAGGCCTTAATGTTGTCCAAGAGTTCTATATCATTTCCCATCAAAAGTATGTCATCTACATATAATATGAGAAATGCTACTGAGCTCCCACTCACTTTCTTGTAAACGCAGGCTTCTCCATAAGTCTCAAGATAAACCCAAACGCTTTGATCATCTCATCAAAGCGAATGTTCCAACTCCGAGATGCTTGCACCAGCCCATAAATGGATCGTTGGAGCTTGCATACTTTGTTAGCATTCTTAGGATCGACAAAACCTTCCGGCTGCATCATATACAGCTCTTCCTTAAGATAACCGTTAAGGAATGCTGTTTTGACGTCCATCTGCCATATCTCATAATCATAGTATGCGGCAATTGCTAACATGATTCGAACGGACTTAAGCTTCGCTACGGGAGAGAAAGTCTCATCGTAGTCAATCCCTTGAACTTGCCGATAACCCTTAGCGACAAGTCGAGCTTTATAGATGGTGACATTACCATCCGCGTCCGTCTTCTTCTTAAAGATCCATTTGTTTTCTATCGCTCGCCGATCATCGGGCAAGTCTGTCAAAGTCCATACTTTGTTTTCATACATGGATCCTATCTCGGATTGCATGGCTTCAAGCCATTTGTTGGAATCCAGGCCCGCCATCGCTTCTTCATAGTTCAAAGGTTCACTGTTGTCTAACAACATGATTTCCGTGACAGGGTTGCCATACCACTCGGTGTGGAACGTGTCCTTGTGGACCCTGAAGTTCAAGAGCAACTTGATTCGAAGTACCTTGATCATCATCATTAATTTCCTCTCCAGTAGGGGTAGGCACCACAGGAACATTTTCCTGAGCTTCACTACTTTCCGGTTCAAGAGGTAGTACTTCATCGAGTTCTACTTTCCTCCCACTTACTCCTTTCGAGAGAAACTCCTTTTCCAGAAAGGATCCGTTCTTGGCAACAAAGATCTTGCCTTCGGATCTAAGGTAGAAGGTATACCCAATGGTTTCCTTAGGGTATCCTATGAAGACGCATTTTTCCGACTTGGGTTCGAGCTTTCCAGGTTGAAGTTTCTTGACATAAGCATCGCATCCCCAAACTTTTAGAAACGACAGCTTAGGTTTCTTCCCAAACCATAATTCATACGGTGTCGTCTCAACGGATTTAGACGGTGCCCTATTTAAAGTGAATGTAGCTGTCTCTAGAGCGTATCCCCAAAATGATAGCGGTAAATCGATAAGAGACATCATAGATCGCACCATATCCAATAGAGTGCGACACGACGCTCGACACACCGTTACTGTTGAGGTGTTCCAGGCGGCGTGAGTTGTGAAACAATTCCACATTTCCTTAAGTGTGTACCAAATTCGTGACTTAAATATTCTCCTCCATGATCCGATCATAAGAATTTTATCTTTTGGTCACGTTGATTCTCTACCTCATTCTGAAATTCCTTGAACTTTTCAAAGGTCTCAGACTTGTGTTTCATTAAGTAGACATACCCATATCTACTCAAGTCATCAGTGAGAGTGAGAACATAACGATATCCTCGCGAGCCTCAACGCTCATTGGACCGCACACATCGGTATGTATGATTTCCAATAAGTTGGTTGCTCGCTCCATTGTCCCGGAGAATGGAGTCTTGGTCATTTCGCCCATGAGGCATGGTTCGCATGTGTCAAATGATTCATAATCGAGAGACTCTAAAAGTCCATCAGAATGGAGCTTCTTCATGCGCTTGACACCAATGTGACCAAGGCAGCAGTGCCACAAGTATGTGGGACTATCGTTACCAACTTTACATCTTTTGGTATTCACACTATGAATATGTGTAATATTACGTTCGAGATTCATTAAGAATAAATCATTGACCATCGGAGCATGACCATAAAACATATCTCTCATATAAATAGAACAACCATTATTCTCGGATTTAAATGAGTAGCCATCTCGCATTAAACGAGATCCCGATACAATGTTCATGCTCAAACTTGGCACTAAATAACAATTATTGAGGTTTAAAACTAATCCCGAGGTAAATGTAGAGGTAGCGTGCGACGGCGATCACATCGACCTTGGAACCATTCCCGACGCGCATTGTCACCTCGCCCTTCGCCATCTCCGTTTATTCCGCAGCTCTGCTGTGAGTTACAAATATGAGCAACGGCACCGTATCAAATACCACGGAGTTACTACGAGTATTGGTAAGGTACACATCAATTACATGTATATCAAATATACCTTTAGTGTTGCCGGCCTTCTTGTCCGCTAAGTATTTGGGGCAGTTCCGCTTCAAATGGCCCTTCCTTTGCAATAAAAGCACTCTGTCTCGTGCTTGGGTCCATTCTTTGACTTCTTCCGGCAACTTGCTTACCGGGCGGCACATCCTTGCCGTCCTTCTTGAAGTTCTTCTTACCCTTGCCCTTTTGAACTTAGTGGTTTTATTGACCATCAACACTTGATGTTCTTTCTTGATTTCAACCTCTGCTGACTTCAGATTGAGAATACTTCGGAATGGTCTTCACCATCCCCTGCATATTGTAGTTCATCACAAAGCTCTTGTAGCTTGGTGGGAGCGATCAAGGATTCTGTCAATGACCGCCTCATCCGGGAGGTTTATGTCCACTGGGACAAAGCGGTTGTGCAACCCGGACATTTTGAGTATGTGCTCACCGACAGAACTGTTTTCCTCCATCTTACAACTATAGAACTTGTCGGAGACTTCATATCTCTCGACCCGGGCATGAGCTTGGAAAACCATTTTCAGCTCCTCGAACATCTCATATGCTCCGTGTTGCTCAAAACGCTTTTGGAGCCCCGGTTCTAAGCTGTAAAGCATGCCGCCTTGAACGAGGGAGTAATCATCAAGACGAGACTGCCAAGCATTCATAATGTCTTGGTTCTTCGATGGGTGCATCACCTAGCGGTGCTTCTAGGACATATTGTTTCTTGGCTGCTATGAGGATGATCTCGTGTTCCGGACCCAGTCCGAATAGTTGCTGCCATCATCTTTCAGCTTGGTTTTCTAGAACGCGTTGAAGTTCATGTTGACATGAGTGTTGGCCATTTGATCTACAAGACATATTTTGCAAAAGTTTTAGACTAAGTTCATGATAATTAAGTTCATCTAATCAAATTATTTAATGAACTCCCACTCAGATTTGACATCCCTCTAGTCATCTAAGTGTTACATGATCCGAGTCGACTAGGCCGTGTCCGATCATCACGTGAGACAGACTAGTCATCATCGGTGAACATCTCCATGTTGATCGTATCTTCCATACGACTCATGTTCGACCTTTCGGTCTCTTGTGTTCCGAGGCCATGTCTGTACATGCTAGGCTCGTCAAGTTAACCCTAAGTGTTTATGCATGTGTAAAACTGTCTTACACCCGTTGTATGTGAACGTAAGGATCTATCACACCCGATCATCACGTGGTGCTTCGAAACGACGAACTTTAGCAACGGTGCACAGTTAGGGGGAACACTTTCTTGAAATTATCATAAGGGATCATCTTATTTACTACCGTCGTTCTAAGTAAACAAGATGCATAAAACATAATAAACATCACATGCAATTATATAAAGTAGTGACATGATATGGCCAATATCATATAGCTCCTTTGATCTCCATCTTCGGGGCTCCATGATCATCCTGTCACCGGCATGACACCATGATCTCCATCATCATGATCTCCATCATCGTGTCTTCATGAAGTTGTCACGCCAACGACTACTTCTACTTCTATGGCTAACACGTTTAGCAATAAAGTAAAGTAATTTACATGGCGTTCTTCAATGACACGCAGGTCATACAAAAATAAAGACAACTCCTATGGCTCCTGCAGGTTGTCATACTCATCGACATGCAAGTCGTGATTCCTATTACAAGAACATGATCTCATACATCACATATATCATTCATCATTCATCACAACTTTGGCCATATCATATAACAAAACACTTGCTGCAAAAACAAGTTAGACGTCCTCTAATTGTTGTTGCAAGTTTTACGTGGCTGCAATAGGGTTCTAGCAAGAACGTTTTCTTACCTACGTGAAAGCCACAACGTGATTTGTAAACTTCTATTTACCCTTCATAAGGACCCTTTTCATCGAATTCGCTCCAACTAAAGTGGGAGAGACAGACACCCGCCAGCCACCTTATGCAACTAGTGCATGTCACCGGTGGAACCGGTCTCACGAAGCGCACGTGTAAGGTTGGTCCGGCCGCTTCATCCCGAATACCGCTGAAGCAAGATAAGACTAGTAGCGGCAAGTAAGTTGACAAGATCTACGCCCACAACAAAATTGTGTTCTACTCGTGCAATAGAGAACTACGATAGACCTAGCTCATGATGCCCTTTGTTGGGGAACGTTGCAGAAAATTAAAAATTTTCCTACGGTTTCACCAAGATCCATCTATGAGTTCATCTAAACAACGAGTCATGGAGAGAGATTGCATCTACATACCACTTGTAGATCGCGCGGAAGCGTTCACTAGAACGTGGATGATGGAGTCGCACTCGTCGTGATCCAAATCACGGATGATCGAGTGCCGAACGGACGGCACCTCCGCGTTCAACACACGTGACGGAGCGGATGACGTCTCCTCCTTCTTGATCCAGCAAGGGAAAGGAGAGGTTGAAGAAGATGGCTCCAACAGCAGACAACGGCGTGGTGGTGGTGGAGCAGCAGATTCGGCAGGCTTCGCCAAGCTCGTGACGGAGGAGGAAGAGGTGTAGCAGGGGAGGAGGCGCAGAACTTCAGGTGCGGCTGCCCCCCCTCCCTTATATAGGCCCCGGGGCGCCGCCCTGGAGATCCAATCTCCCAAGGGGCGGCCGCCAAGGGGTGGAGTGCCCCAAGGCAGTGGGCGCCCCACCACCCTAGGGTTTCAACCCTAGGCGCAGGAGGTGGGCCAGAGGCGCACCAGCCCACTATGGGCTGGTTCCTCCCACTTCAGCCCATGGGGCCCTCTGGAATGGGTGGGCCCACCCGGTGGACCCCCGGGACCCTTCCGGTGGTCCCGATACAATACCGGGTGACCCCGAAACTTTCCCGATGGCCGAAGAAATACTGCCTATATATAATTCTTTACCTCCGGACCATTCCGGAACTCCTCGTGACGTCCGGGATCTCATCCGGGACTCCGAACAACATTCTGTTTACTGCATACTCATATTCATACAACCCTAGCGTCACCGAACCTTAAGTGTGTAGACCCTACGGGTTCGGGAGACACGTAGACATGACTGAGACGGCTCTCGGGCAATAACCAACAGCGGGATATGGATACCCATGTTGGCTCCCACATGCTCCTCGATGATCTCATCGGGTGAACCACGATGTCGATGATTCAAACAACCCCGTATACAATTCCCTTTGTCTATCGGTATGTTACTTGCCCGAGATTCGATCGTCGGTATCCCAATACCTCGTTCAATCTCGTTACCAGAAAGTCACTTTACTCGTACCGTAATGCATGATCCCGTGACCAAACACTTGGTCACTTTGAGCTCATTATAATGATGCACTACCGAGTGGGCCCAGTGATACCTCTCCGTAACACGGAGTGACAAATCCCAGTCTCGATCCGTGTCAACCCAACAGACACTTTCGGAGATACCTGTAGTGCACCTTTATAGTCACCCAGTTACGTTGTGACGTTTGGTACACCCAAAGCACTCTTACGGTAGCCGGGAGTTACATGATCTCATGGTCTAAGGAAGAGATACTTGACATTGGAAAAAGCTCTAGCAAAACGAACTACACGATCTTGTGCTATGCTTAGGATTGGGTCTTGTCCATCACATCATTCTCCTAATGATGTGATCCCGTTATCAACGACATCCAATGTCCATAGTCAGGAAACCATGACTATCTATTGATCAACGAGCTAGTCAACTAGAGGCTCACTAGGGACATATTGTGGTCTATGTATTCACACGTGTATTACGATTTCCGGATAATACAGTTATAGCATGAATAAAAGACAATTATCATGAACAAGGAAATATAATAATAATCCTTTTATTATTGCCTCTAGGGCATATTTCCAACAATTGGTCCATTTCTCCTCAAACTCCCCAGGATATTAGTCCTTCCTTAGTTAATCACCCCAGACAACATCTTTGGCTCCAATCAATTCCCTGTTGATCACCAGTGCGCGGCCAAGTTTGCTACATCATACTTCAGAGCTTAGTTCCAACCCAACCACAGCACCTCAGATCAAGTCATAGACTCATAAGTTCTCCTCCCTAGAAGGACTAGCCACCAGAAAAGGTTTGCAATCCCCTCGTGACCTCCCTGTGCATTGTCTCGTGGTGACCGCGCAGCTGGCATGCCATTTCACGCGCTCTATGCGCAGTGGCGCTTCCAGGACGCCATTTGTGCTTCGGCACCTCCTCCTCTCATCGTCTTCGCGCGCGTGAGCATGTCCAACGTCTTCCTCTCATCGTCGCCGTTCCCCTGGACCCCTCTCCCTCTCCGACAGCTTACTCACCGGCGCTAGCCGCCGTGCGCCCACGGGAGCACGGTGCCGACTGAGTTGTAATGGCGTTCATCTCTTCCTCCCCGTGCTCCTTGGCATCATCTACCTCCGAGCTCGAGTGCGTGCACATGCGTCCGTGGCTCCGTCCACGCATCCGCGGCGACGCCAACTCGACCTCCTCCCCCTCCGCCTATTTAAGCAGCTCCGGACTGCGCCCGCTTCACCATCGACCTTGCCTCGCTCCTCTAGCCCTCCCCGACCCCTCGGATCATCGCCAGAGCTCCTCCTTGCCCTCCATTGCCACCATGGCCGCCGCCTCTATCCGCTCGAATCCGAGCAAGACCGAGCCCCTCCTCTCCTTCTATCACCACCTAGAGCCTCCACCACCACCCTAGTCCTTTGCCCGAAGCTCTCCAGTGACGCGGCTTGAAGCTACGCATGTATTTCCCCAAACAGGAAGGGATGATGCAGCACATCGGCGGTAGGTATTTCCCTCAGTTATGAGACTAAGGTTATAGAACTAGTAGGAGAACCAAGCAACACAACGTAAACAACACCTCCACACAAATAACAAATACTCGCAACCCGACGTGTAAAAGGGGTTGTCAATCCTTTCGGGTAGCGGCGCCTCAAGATAGGCAAACGAACGTGAATAAATTGTAGTAGATTGATAGATCGAGTGCCAAATAAAATAAAATAGGAATAAATTGCAGCAAGATATTTTTGTATTTTTGGTTTAATAGAACTGAAAATAAAAGCAAAGGAAAAGCAGACCGCAAAGCCAAATATATGAGAAAGACACCCGGGGGCCGTAGGTTTCACTAGTGGCTTCTCTCGAGAATAATATAAAACAGTGGGTAAACAAATTACTGTTGGGCAATTGATAGAACTTAAAATAATCATGACGATATCCTGGCAATGATCATTATATAGGCATCACGTCCAAGATTAGTAGACCGACTCCTGCCTGCATCTACTACTATTACTCCACACATCGACCGCTATCCAGCATGCATCTAGTGTATTAAGTTCATGGAGAAACGGAGTAATGAAATAAGAACGATGACATGATGTAGACAAGATCTATTTATGTATAAATAGAACCCATCATTTTATCCTTAGTAGCAACGATACATACGTGTCGGTTCCCCTTTTGTCACTAGGATCAAGCACCGTAAGATCGAACCCACTACAAAGCACCTCTTCCCATTGCAAGATAAATAGATCAAGTTGGCCAAACAAAAGCCAAATATCGGAGAAGAAATACGGGGCTATAAGCAATCATGCATATAAGAGATCAAAGAAACTCAAATAACTTTCATGGATATAAAAAGATATCTGATCATAAACTCAAAGTTCATCCGATCCTAACAAACACACCGCAAAAAGAGTTACATCATATGGATCTCCAAGAGACCATTGTATTGATAATCAAGAGAGAGAGAGAGAGAGAGAGAGAGAGAGAGAGAGAGAGGAAGCCATCTAGCTACTAACTACGGACCCGAAGGTCTACAAAGAACTACTTACGCATCATCGGAGAGGCACCAATGGAAGTGGTGAACCCCTCCGTGATGGTATCTAGATTGGATCTGGTGGTTATGGACTCTGCGGCGGCTGGAATTGATTTCTGTCGAATCCCCTAGGGTTTCTGGAATATTGGGGTATTTATAGAGCAAAGAGTCGGTTCAGGGGGCACCCGAGGTGGGCACAACCCACCAGGGCGCGCCTGAGCCTCCTGGCGCGCCCTAGTGGGTTGTGCTCCCTTCTGAGCACCCCCAGGTGCTTCTTCGGCCCACTAGATGCCTTCTGGTCCAAAAAGAATCTCCAAAAAGTTTTGCTACGTTTGGACTCCATTTGGTACTGATTTCCTGCGATGTAAAAAACATGCAGAAAACAACAATTGGCACTTGGAACTATGTCAATAGGTTAGTACAAAAAAATGATATAAAATGACTACAAAATGATTATAAAACATCCAAGATTGATAATATAACAGCATGGAACAATAAAAAATTATAGATACGTTGGAGACGTATTAGTATCCCCAAGCTTAATTCCTACTCGTCCTCGAGTAGGTAAATGATAAAAACAGATTTTTTGATGTGGAATGCTGCCTAACATGTCATCTCATATTATTTTCTTTATAGCATGGACATTTGGACTTTTATATTATTCAAAGCAATAGTCTAGTTTTGACATGATAACTTAAATACTCAAGCATACCAACAAGCAACCATGTCTTTCAAAATATCAACGCTAAAATAAGTTATCCCTAGCCCATCATGCTCAATCATTGATCCATTCATGAAACACACTCGCATATTAACTACACCCAATACTCAAGTACGATCATAGTGCCTCCTAGTTGGTGCTTTTATAAGAGAAGATGGAGACTCAAATTCAAAATAAAAATTGCATAAAGTAAAAGAAAGGCCCTTCGCGGAGGGAAGTAGGGATTTGTAGAGGTGCCAGAGCTCAAAGCAAAAATTGAGAGATAAAAACATTTTGGGAGGTGTGCCTTTCCCACCAACGAAAACGACTTAGAGTTCCCAACACTTTCCATTCTAGATATATCATAGGCGGTTCCCAAACATTAAATAAATTTTATTCCTTTTTCCACCATACTTTCACTTTCCATGGCTAACCGTATCCACAGGTGCCCTCCATACCAACACTTTCCAAGGAATTTATTATTCGACAACATAAAGTAAATTCATTTTTCATTTCGGGACTGGGCATCCCTAATACCCTTTCCTTACTCTCGTGCAATGAAAAGTGAATAAACACTCATCGTGAGAATAAGATATCTAGCATGGAAAATATTAGCCACCCCTGACCGCTCCGCGAGCGGTACGAACACACAAAAGAGAAGTTTATTTTGGAAATTAGAGATGGCACATACAAATTTTCTTAGAACGGCAAAAGAATACCGCATATAGGTAGATATAGTGGACTCATGTGGCAAAACTGGTATAAAGGTTTTTGGACGCACAAGTAGTGATTATACTTAGTACTTAGTGCAAAATGAAGGCTAGCAAAAGATTGAGAAGCGACCAACCAAGAAATGAATAATCTCATAAGCGAGCATTAAGCATAATTAACACCGAATAATGCACCACAAGAAGGATATAATTTCATTGCATGACTATCGACTTTCGTGCTTGCATAGGGAATCACAAACCTTAACACCAATATTCTTACTAAAGCATAATTACTCATCAACATGACTCACATATCACATCATCATATCTCAAAACTATTATAAGGAATCAAGTTTATTTTGTCCAATGATCTTCATGAAATTTTTATTATATCCTTCTTGGATACCTATCACTTTGGAAATAATTTTCATGTGTTGCTTTTGATAATCTCAAAGAAATATAAGTGAATATCATGAGCATAATATTTCTTTCTCTCAAATTAATTTAAGTGAAGCAAGAGAGAATTTATTAAAAAAATTACTAACTCTCAGATAAGTCTAAGTGAAGCAAGAGAGCATTTCTTCAAAAATACTAAAGCACACTGTGCTCAAAAAGATATAAGTGAAGCACTAGAGCAAATCCATAGCTCATAAAAAATTTAAGTGAAGCATAGAGAGCAATTCTAACAAGTCATGGCATAATTTTGGCTCTCTCAAATAGGTGTGTCCAGCAAGGAATCAAGACTTAGAACACAAAATAAAACAAGCAAAGACTCATATCATACAAGACGCTCCAAGCAAAACACATAGTATGTGACGAATAAAAATATAGCTTCGAGTAGAAGAAAGAGGGGATGCCACCTGGGGCATCCCCAAGCTTAGTTGCTTGCTATCTTTGGATAGTAGCTTGGGATGCTGGGGCATCCCCAAGCTTGGTCTCTTCTTACTCCTCATTCCTTCATCCATCGTAAGATAACCCAAAACTTGAAAACTTCAATCACACAAAACTCCAACAAAACCTTTGTGAGATCCGTTAGTATAAGAAAATAGATCACTACTATAAGTACTGTTGAAACCTATTCATATTTTATTCTTGCATTATATCTACTGTATTCCAACTTTTCTATGGCAAAAACTCATCAAAGAAAACCATAGAATCATCAAAATAAGCACACAACACAAAGAAAACAGAATCTGTCAAAAACAGAACAGTCTGTAGAAATCTGGATATTTCGAATACTTCTGAAGCTCCAAAAATCTTTATAAATTAGGAAAACCTGAGAAATTTGTACATTAATCTTCTGGAAAAAGAATTGGTATTTTATCACCCTCTGGTTAAAAATGAGAATTCTTTTCGTGAGCGCGAAAATTTCTGTTTTTTCAGCAAGATCAAACAACTATCACCAAAGAAGATCCTAAGGTTCTACTTGGCACAAACACTAATTAAAACACAAAAAAACAATCATAACAGCATCATAATTTTACAAACACTCAAGAACAGAAAGAAAAATAAAAAATAAATTTCATTTATTGGGTTGCCTCCCAACAAGCGCTATAGTTTTACGCCCTTAGCTAGGCATAAAGCAAGGATCTAAGTTTTGTCATCTATAGTTTTGGCTACTTTGGTAATGGTTTTCTCAAACCCGGGAGGATCTTTACACTTCCCTAAATTCTCAGGAAAAGAAACCATCTTTAGATCCAAAATATCCAATTGCTTGTTGCAAAGAGTAAACAAAGTATTCATGCGACTGATGCTATCATTGAGATGATTGAGGGGTTCGTTATATTTTTGTAATTCAACCATGTGTTTATGCAAATCACCAAGTTTGTCCAACATTTGAACTCCCTGGGTAAAAGAGAACCCCTTCTTTTGAGGTGGAACACCCAAAATTCCTTCTAAGATTTCATAGGCAGCATTGGCATCATGCTCAATAAAATTCCCTTTAGCGGTAAAATCTAGGAGTTGTCTATGATGCAAAGCTAATCCTATGTAAAAATTACGAAGCAAGATCTTAGCGTCCCCCTTTAAATTGCAAATACGATAAGATTCCATAAGCCTATACCAAGCATCTTTCAATTTTTCTCCTTGTCTTTGCTTGAAGTAAAGCACTTCAAATCTGGTGAAAAAGGAGGGGTAGACAAGCTAGCCATTATGACTAGAAAGCAAGAACACGGATAGCTCTGACGAGAATACAACAAACGAAAAAGAGGGCGAATAAAAGACATTCTTTTGTGAAGTGGGGGAGAGGAAAATGAGAGGCAAATGGCAAATAATGTAAATTGTGAGGAGATGAGATTTGTGATTAGGAACCTGGTATATGTTTGAAGATCCTCCCCGACAACGGCGCCAGAAATTCCTTTTGATGCGGCTTGAAGCTACGTCGGTATTTCCCCAAAGAGGAAGGGATGATGCAGCACAACGGCGGTAGGTATTTCCCTCAGTTGTGAGACCAAGGTTATCGAACCAGTAGAAGAACCAAGCAACACAACGTAAACAACCCCTGCACACAAATAACAAATACTCGCAACCCGACGTGTAAAAGGGGTTGTCAATCCCTTTCGGGTAGTGGCGTCCCAAGATAGGCGAACGGACGTGAATAAATTGTAGTAGATTGATAGATCGAACGCCAAATAAAATTAAATAGGAATAAATTGCAGCAAGGTATTTTTGTATTTTTGGTTTAATAGAATAAAAATAAAAGCAAAGGAAAAGTAGATCACATATGCAAATATATGAGAAAGAGACCCGGGTGCCGTAGGTTTCACTAGTGGCTTCTCTCGAGAATAATAGCAAATAGTGGGTAAACAAATTACTGTTGGGCAATTGATAGAACTTCAAATAATCATGATGATATCCAGGCAATGATCATTATATAGGCATCACGTCCAAGATTAGTAGACCGACTCCTTCCTGCATCTACTACTATTACTCCACACATTGACCGCTATCCAGCATGCATCTAGTGTATTAAGTTCACGGAGAAATGGAGTAATGCAATAAGAACGATGACATGATGTAGACAAGATCTATTTATCTAGAAATAGACCCCGTCATTTTATCCTTAGTAGCAACGATACATGCGTGTCGGTTCCCCTTCTGTCACTGGGATCAAGCTCCGTAAGATCGAACCCACTACAAAGCACCTCTTCCCATTGCAAGATAAATAGATCAAGTTGGCCAAACAAAAGCCAAATATCGGAGAAGAAATACGAGGCTATAAGCAATCATGCATATAAGAGATCAAAGAAACTCAAATAACTTTCACGGATATAAAAAGATAGATCTGATCATAAACTCAAAGTTCATCCAATCCCAACAAACACACCGCAAAAAGGGTTACATCATATGGATCTCCAAGAGACCATTGTATTGATAATCAAAAGAGAGAGAGAGAGGAATCCATCTAGCTACTAACTATGGACCCGAAGGTCTACAAAGAACTACTCATGCATCATCGAAGAGGCACCAATGGAAGTGGTGAACCCCTCCGTGATGGTATCTAGATTGGATCTGGTGGTTGTGGACTCTGCGGCGGCTGGAATTGATTTTTGTCGAACCCCCTAGGGTTTCTGGAATATTGGGGTATTTATAGAGCAAAGAGTCGGTTCAGGGGGCAACCGAGGTGGGCACAACCCAACAGGGCGCGCCTGGGCCTCATGGCGCGCCCTGGTGGGTTGTGCTCCCCTCGGAGCACCCCCCCACCCCAGGCGCTTCTTCGGCCCACCGGATGTCTTCTGGTCCAAAAAAAATTCTCCAAAAAGTTTCGCCACGTTTGGACTCCGTTTGGTATTGATTTCCTGCGATGTAAAAAACATGCAAAAAACAACTGGCACTTGGCACTATGTCAATAGGTTAGTACCAAAAAATAATATAAAATGACTATAGAATGATAATAAAACATCCAAGATTGATAATATAACAACATGGAACAATAAAAATTTATAGATACGTTGGAGATGTATCATCCGCCTCCTCTCCAAGGCCATGGCGTGCTACCTCTTGAGCACTGCGTTGGATTTCCCCGAAGAGGAGAGGATGATGCAGCAAAGTAGCGTAAGTATTTCCCTCAGTTTTTGAGAACCAAGGTATCAATCCAGTAGGAGGCCACACACAAGTCCCTCGTACCTGCACAAAACGATAGCTACTCGCAACCAACGCGATTAGGGGTTGTCAATCCCTTCACGGTCACTTACGAGAGTGAGATCTGATAGAGATGATAAATAATATTTTGGTATTTTTGGTATATAGATGCAAAGTGAAAAGTAAAAGGCAAAGTAAAAACAAAGCAAGTATAAAAGTGATGGAGATTGATATGATGAGAATAGACCCGGGGGCCATAGGTTTCACTAGTGGCTTCTCTCAAGAGCATAAGTATTCTACGGTGGGTGAACAAATTACTGTTGAGCAATTGACAGAATTGAGCATAGTTATGAGTATATCTAGGTATGATCATGTATATAGGCATCACGTCCGAGACAAGTAGACCGAAACGATTCTGCGTCTACTACTATTACTCCACTCATCGACCGCTATCCAGCATGCATCTAGAGTATTAAGTTAAAAAATAGAGTAAGGCCTTAAGCAATATGACATGATGTAGAGGAATAATTCATGCAATATGATAAATACCCCATCTTGTTATCCTCGATGGCAACAATACAATACGTGCCTTGCAACCCTTTCTGTCACTGGGTAAGGACACCGCAAGATTGAACCCAAAGCTAAACACTTCTCCCATTGCAAGAACTACCAATCTAGTTGGCCAAACCAAACGAATAATTCGAAGAGACTTGCAAAGATAACCAATCATACATAAAAGAATTCAGAAAAGATTCAAATATTATTCATAGATAAGCTGGATCATAAACCCACAATTCATCGGTCTCAACAAACACACCGCAAAAAGAAGATTACATCGAATAGATCTCCACGAGAGAGGGGAGAACATTGTATTGAGATCCAAAAGAGAGAAGAAGCCATCTAGCTACTAGCTATGGACCCAAGGTCTCAAGTAAACTACTCACACTTCATCGGAGGGGCTATGGTGATGATGTAGAAGCCCTCCGTGGTGGATGCCCCTCCCGTGAGCTCCGAACAGGCCCCAAGATGGGATCTCGTGGATACAGGAAGTTGCGGCGGTGGAATTAGGTTTTTGGCTCCTGTTCTGATCGTTTGGGGGTACGTAGGTATATATAGGAGGAAGGAGTACGTCGGTGGAGTGACAGGGGGCCCACGAGGCAGGGGGGCGCGCCCTGGGGGGGCACCCTCATGACCACCTCTTTCGTTCCTTGGAGTAGGGTCCAAGTCCCCTGGATCACGTTCGGTGAGAAAATCACGTTTCCGAAGGTTTCATTCCGTTTGGACTCCGTTTGGTATTCTGTTTCTTCGAAACACTGAAATAGGCAAAAAAACAGCAATTCTTGGCTGGTCCTCCGGTTAATAGGTTAGTCCCAAAAATAATATAAAAGTGGAAAATAAAGCCCAATATAGTCCAAAACAGTAGATAAAGTAGCATGGAGCAATCAAAAATTATAGATACGTTGGAGACGTATCAGGCATCCCCAAGCTTAATTCCTGCTCGTCCTCGAGTAGGTAAATGATAAAAAGATAATTTTTGATGCGGAGTGATACTTTGGCATAATTCCAATGTAAATCTTCTTAATTGTGGTATGAATATTCAAATCCGAAAGATTCAAGAAAAAAGTTCATATTGACATAAAAATAATAATACTTCAAGCATACTAATCAAAGCAATCATGTCTTCTCAAAATAGCATGGCAAAAGAAAGTTCATCCCTACAAAATCATATAGTTAAGCTACGCTTCATTTTCATCACACAAAGATGTTCCCAACTTCTATACCCCCGATGACAAGCCAAGCAATTGTTTCATACTTAAATAATCTCAAACTTTTTCAACCTTCACGCAATACATGAGCGTGAGCCATGGATATAGCACTATGGGTGGAATAGAATATGATGATGGGGATTGTGTGGAGAAGACAAAAAAAGGAGAAAGTCTCACATTGACGAGGATAATCAACGGGCTATGGAGATGCCTATCAATTGATGTCAACAAGAGGAGTAGGGATTTCCATGCAACGGATGCACTAGAGCTATGAATGCTTAACAAAAGAAAACTAGTGGGTGTGCATCCAACTTGCTTGCTCATGAAGACCTAGGGCATTTGAGGAAGCCCATCGTAGGAATATACAGGCCAAGTTCTATAATGAAAAATTCCCACTAATATAAAAATACAACTTATGAGACTCACTATATGAAAAACATGGTGCTACTTTGAAGCACAATATATGAGACTCTCTACATGAAGAACAAGGTGCTACTTTGAAGCACAAGTGTGGAAAAAGAGATAGTAGCATTGCCCTTTTTATTTATTTTCCTTTTTTTGGTCCTTTCTTCTTTTTATTTTTGGCCTTTCTCTTTTTTTTGATTGGGCAATGCTCTAATAATGATGATCATCACACTTCTATTGATTACAACATAAGGATTACAACTCGAAACTAGAACAAGATATGACTCTATATGAATGCCTCCGCGGTGTACTGGGATGCTGCAATGAATCAAGAGTGACATGTATGAAAAATAATGCATGGTGGCTTTGCCACAAATACGATGTCAACTACATGATCATGCAATGGCAATATGACAAAAGTAAGGTATGTCATGATGATGATGAACGGAACGGTGGAAAGTTGCATGGCAATATATCTCGGAATGGCTATGGAAATGCCATAATAGGTAGGTATGGTGGCTGTTTTGAGGAAGATATAAGGAGGTTTATGTGTGAAAGAGCATATCATATCACGGGGTTTGGATGCACCGCTAAGTTTGCACCAACTCTCAAGGTGAGAAAGGGCAATGCACGGCATCAAGAGGCTAGCAAAGGCGGAAAGGTAAAAGTGCGATAATCCATGGAGTCAACATTAGTCAAAAGAACTCATATACTTATTGCAAAAATTTAGAAGTCATCAAAATCAAGTACTACGCGCATGCTCCTAGGGGATAGATTGGTAGGAAAAGACCATCGCCGTCCCCGACCGCCACTCATAAGGATGCACAAGCCAGGTACACTTCATGTTTCAAATTTGTTACACAACTTTAACCATACGTGCATGCTACGGGACTTGCAAACTTCAACACAAGAATTTCTCAAATTCACAACTACTCAACTAGCATGACTTTGATATAATCACCTCCATATCTCAAAACAATTATCAAGCATCAAACTTATCTTAGTATTCAACGCACTCAAAAGAAAGTTTCACATATCTTGAATACCAAGTATATTAATATTAAGCAAATTACCATGATATTAATGACTCTCAAAATAATCTAAGTGAAGCATGAGATATCAATAGTTTCTTTAAAACAAATCCACCACCGTGCTCTAAAAGATCTAAGTGAAGCACTAGAGCAAAAATTATCACGCTCAAAAGATATAAGTGAAGCACTATGAGCAAAACTATCAAGCTCAAAAGATATAAGTGAAGCACATAGAGTATTGTAGCAAATTCCAATTTATGTATGGCTCTCTCAAAAGGTGTGTACAGCAAGGATGATTGTGGTAAACTAACAAGCAAAGACAGAAATGATACAAGACGCTCCAAGCAAAACACATATCATGTGGTGAATAAAAATATGGCTCCAAGTAAATTACCGATGGAAGTAGACGAAAGAGGGGATTCCTTCCGGGGCATCCCCAGCTTTGACTTTTTGGTGTCCTTGGATTATCTTGGGGGTGCCATGGGCATCCCCAAGCTTAGGCTCTTGCCACTCCTTGTTCCATAATTCATCAAAAGAATTCACCCAAAACTTGAAAACTTCACAACACAAAACTCAATAGAAATCTCGTGAGCTCCGTTAGAGAAAGAAAACAAAAGACTACTTTAAGGTACTGTAATAAACTCATTATTTATTTATATTTGTGTTAAACCTACTGTATTCCAACTTCTCTATGGATTATAAACTATTTTACTAGCCATAGATTCATCAAAATAAGCAAACAACAGACGCAAAACAGAATCTGTCAAAAAGAGAACAGTCTGTAGTAATCTGTAACTAACGAAAACTTCTGGAACTCCAAAACATCTACCAAAATTATAAGACCTATAAAATTTGTTTATTGATCAGCATCAATTGGAATCAGTATTTTATCACGTTCTGGTGATTTTTAATAATTCGGGCACTGAGCGCAAAGTTTCTGGAAATTACAGCAAGATCAAATAACTATTATCCAAGAAGATCCAATAGGTCTAGCTTGGAACAAACACTAATTAAAACATAAAACCACATCTAAACAGAGGCTAGATGGATTATTTACTCCTAAACATGAGCAAAAACAAAAGAACTAAAAATAAAATTGGGTTGCCTCCCAACAAGCGCTATCGTTTAACGCCCCTAGCTAGGCATAAAAGCGATGATAGATCTAGGTATTGCCATCTTTGGTAGGCAATTTTTCAATGAGGCATCTACCTTCCTTAGAATTTTCTTTATTTCTAGTAATTATCAAAATTTTAGGCAAAAGATCGAAAAATTCATTCATAGCAAACTGTTCCTTAATGATGGCAAAAAGGTTGGGATGAACACTTATAGATTTAAAATCCGCAGTTTCCTTACTAGATGATTCATCCTTATTCTTAGGAACATAAATAAACTTAGTATTTTTAGTAGACGAACTTGGAGTGTTTTTTACGGAAGAAAAAACGGATCCCAAGTTGGTAATGATACCCTCAAGTTTATCGATTCTAGTGGAATCTAAATTTATTTTCTCATTAACTATGGGTTCCTTTTCTTTAATATTTTTCAAAGTCATTCCTACCTTAGATCCATATTGGGAATTTGATTGTGGATCTTTTTATCAAGATTTTCAATTGATTCAATGGTAGCAACTTTATTCTCAATAATCTCAAGTCTTTGCATAGCATGCTCCAAAGTTAACATAGTTCCATTAACCAAAAGAGGTGGTGAGCCAAATAAATCTATTAAAGCACTATAAGAATCAAAAGTATGGCTACCCAAGAAATTCCCTCCGGTAATGGTATCAAGGATATATCTATACCAAGGATTAGCACCTACGTAAAAATTACGAAGAAGAACTGAAGTAGATTGCTTCCTGGTAGATCTATTTTGAGCATTGCAAATTCTATACCAAGCGTCTTTTAGATTCTCTCCCTCCCTTTGCTTAAAATTTAGAACTTCATTCTCGGGAGATAACGGAGAAGATATGAGACTAGTTATGACGACAAGCAAGCAAACTAACACACGAGCAAACAAGCGGACGAGGAAAAGGCAACAGGAAAAAGAGGAGGAGATTGGGAAAGATAGGGCGAATAAAACGGCAAGGGTGAAGTGGGGGAGAAGAAAACGAGAGGCAAATGGCAAATAATGTAATGTGAGAGATAGGGATTGTGATGGGTACTTGGTATGTTGACTTCTTGCTACCTCTTGAGCACTGCGTTGGATTTCCCCGAAGAGGAGAGGATGATGCAGCAAAGTAGCGTAAGTATTTCCCTCAGTTTTTGAGAACCAAGGTATCAATCCAATAGGAGGCCACGCACAAGTCCCTCGTACCTGCACAAAACGATAGCTACTCGCAACCAACGCGATTAGGGGTTGTCAATCCCTTCACGGTCACTTACGAGAGTGAGATCTGATAGAGATGATAAATAATATTTTTGGTATTTTTGGTATATAGATGCAAAGTGAAAAGTAAAAGTCAAAGTAAAAACAAAGCAAGTATAAAAGTGATGGAGATTGATATGATGAGAATAGACCCCAGGGCCATAGGTTTCACTAGTGGCTTCTCTCAAGAGCATAAGTATTCTACGGTGGGTGAACAAATTCTGTTGAGCAATTGATGAATTGAGCATAGTTATGAGTATATCTAGGTATGATCATGTATATAGGCATCACGTCCGAGACAAGTAGACCAAACGATTATGCGTCTACTACTATTACTCCACTCATCGACCGCTATCCAAAGATGCATCTAGAGTATTAAGTTAAAAAAGAGTAACGCCTTAAGCAATATGACATGATGTAGAGGAATAAATTAATGCAATATGATAAATACCCCATCTTGTTATCCTCGATGGCAACAATACAATACGTGCCTTGCAACCCTTTACATCCTTTGGTAAGGACACCGCAAGATTGAACCCAAAGCTAAACACTTCTCCCATTGCAAGAACTACCAATCTAGTTGGCCAAACCAAACGGATAATTCAAGAGACTTGCAAAGATAACCAATCATACATAAAAGAATTCAGAGAAGATTCAAATATTATTCATAGATAAGCTGGATCATAAACCCACAATTCATCGGTCTCAACAAACACACCGCAAAAAGAAGATTACATCGAATAGATCTCCACGAGAGAGGGGAGAACATTGTATTGAGATCCAAAAGAGAGAAGAAGCCATCTAGCTACTAGCTATGGACCCAAGGTCTGAAGTAAACTACTCACACTTCATCGGAGGGGCTATGGTGATGATGTAGAAGCCCTCCGTGGTGGATGCCCCCCCGTGAGCTCCTAACAGGCCCCAAGATGGGATCTCGTGGATACAGGAAGTTGCGGTGGTGGAATTAGGTTTTGGCCCTGCTCGATCGTTGAAGTGCGAGGTATATATAGGAGGAAGGAGTATGTCGGTGGAGCGACAGAGGGCCCACGAGGCAGGGGCGCGCCCTAGGGGGGGCGTCCCCCACCCTCGTGACCGCCTCTTTCTTTCCTTGGAGTAGGGTCCAAGTCCCCTGGACCACGTTCGGTGAGAAAATCACGTTTCCGAAGGTTTCATTCCGTTTGGACTCCGTTTGATATTCTGTTTCTTTGAAACACCGAAATAGGCAAAAAACAGCAATTCTGGGCTGGGCCTCCGGTTAGTCCCAAAAATAATATAAAAGTGGAAAATAAAGCCCAATATAGTCCAAAACAGTAGATAAAGTAGCATGGAGCAATCAAAAATTATAGATACGTTGGAGACGTATCATGGCGTCGTGCTCGGAGTTGCCCTTGCCCACCGTCCGCTCCTGCCGAGGTCATGCCCGCTCTAGAGCATCTTAGCAAGCGCGAGGGGGTCGAGCAGGAGCGGCTGGTCGTCCCAAGTCCGCCGGTGTGCCACGCGTCGTCGGAGGTCGCCTGTGGCGCCGGGACGAGCACCGGCGTCGAGCTCCTCCTTTTCTCGGTCACGCCCTGTCGAGGAGAAGAAGAAGGAGCAAGGAGGAGAGAGAAGTCAGCTGTGGAACCCACGTGTCAGCGAGACCAAGGCCCGGCCTCGCCACTGCTGACGTGGATAAGTGGACACGTCTTTTGTGGTTTATGTTTTCTGTAGTCGAAAGCGCATTTCCCTGCGGTTTATAACCAAAGTATGTTTTCTCTGTAGAAAAGCGTATTTCCCAAAAGGCGCTTTCTCTTTCCAACCGCGAAAATCTTATATTGTGATCGTTCATCGGTTAAGAGTAGAAAAGAATAAGTTTTTATTTGTTTTCTGCCTAACGAACGAATGGTCAAATCATTTTGATCCTAACTCCAAATGAGGTGATTCCAAAGCCCACTTCTTCGTCTCGACGAGCCCGTTCTGTTGGTCCCATTTTCACCATCTGTTGACATTTTGAAAATGACCATTATGCCCTTGCCCTTAATCATCCCCCTCCGGAAGTGAACAGTTTCCGACGATTCTTTCTGCAAGCTTCTCGCACTTGCTCCCGGTGAATTATTCCACCCCAGGCAAGCCACACACTCCATTTGCATGATTGCAATGTAGTGACATGGGTTAAATTATTTGAACTTGTTTAAAATATTGTTTTAGCTACTTGTGATTTGTTCATGGCATTTCTCGGAGTATTGTTTCATCTTGCTATTGCCTTGATATTGTTTAGAGTTCTAGGTTTAATATTTTGCATCTTATGTGGATGACATGTTGCCTTTGGATTCTTAGTGGCTATTATGATTATTTTCATGTTGGTATCTGATAGTATATTTCGGAGTATTACTTTGGATGTCATGTTGCCTTTGGATTATTAGTGGCTAGTATTATTTTCATCATGAAGATAGTTGATATTATGTTTTGGGAGTATGATTTCAGAGATGATGCTTGCATGTGGATCTTAGCTGGATAGCTAGTTCTTGCTATTGGAGTAGTAGCATTATCGTTCTTGGATTCATCATGATAGTAGTGCTATCCTCAGAGTAGTTTGATATGACGATATTATGCTTTGGATTATTTGTTGGATATTGCTATGACTTGGATTACAGGTTGATAGATGATATCGGAGTATCGGTTATGACTGCTCTATTTTTGGGGATAAATTCCGTCATTAAGTTGGTCAGGTGCCACCGAACTGGGATTTTCCAGTGCAACCACATTTGCCTTTTATGGGAAGGCCCTGATGCGATCTATTGTCATGCCTCTCGCCGGTGCCTCCAACGAGGGAAGGTTATGGGCGCGCGGTACCCTGGCCCGGTAAGCAGACATAACCTTGTGTGCCCGTAGTTGGATAGGGCCCTTTTTGTCCCTGTTTGGGACCATTTTTGTTTTTCCACGATGGTGGCCGTTGATGCCTTTGGTAGGCATGGGGCCACCCATGACTTAGCCCAAAAGGGGAGTTGGTCGGAGTGGTCGGGAGAGTGTCATGGCGATAGGTTAGTTTTGTCAGAACACCGTTGGTCCACACGAATGGGAGTGTGAGGCCATGGGTTCTGTGGTGTGGGTAAAGTGTGCTACCTCTGCAGAGAGTGTGTTTAATCTATTGATAGCCGCGTCCTTAGTCATGGGCATAAGTTCGTACTAGGTCACACCGTTCGATCAACACTCACATGACGGAATGACTTATAGGTGAAGTATATGTTGATATATTGTGAGTAGTATAGTTTGGCAGGATGTTGATGATGATGTTGAGATGATCTTGAGGTTGATCATTCAGTTTGTGATGTGGTCACGAGGTGATCATGTGGACGTCTTGATCACGAGGTGATCAGGTGGATCATGAGGTGATCGAGATGGTATATTGCTTGGCCGGATAGCCAAGAGTGAGATGGTTATTGATATCTAAGATGTTGGTTTATCAGTATTGTAGTAGTTTCATACCAGGATTAGTAGTTGTTTTCTTATCATAATAATTGTTAATTAATTAACCTGTTTAATGCTATGTTCTTGTCTTGCCTTGATGCTTTTGGTTGTTGTGGGCTTGCAAGTACATTCAATGTACTGGGCTGACGTGTCATGCCAGATTGCAGGTGATGCCATGATTGATTGATTGTTTGTCGTGGTTTCCGTTCGTGCGAGCTAGATCGTGTACCAGCCAGAGTCCCTGCGGAGTGGAGTTCACCACCTTCGTCGTTGTTCCGCTGCTAGATGTATTCCACTGCTACGAGTTGTTCCGCTGCTAGCATAGAGCAAGTGTAGTATCGCAGGCATAGTGTCGCCATGCTGATGTGATTCTTTGTAACATCATACCCATGTATTCATCATCCTTTGTAATAAGAGCTGATTTTTTCTATGTCAAGCAGTGACGTATTCCAGAAGACTTCATCTCGATCTCTGGGTTGGAATACGGGGCATTCCGGTTCCTCTGAGCCGGGGTGCCACAGTCTTGGTATCAGAGCAGGTCTGGCTATAGGACGCCCTAGTCAGCGCGAGCGGTAGAAAACGGTAGTATAGAGTCTGTCTTGTTTGTTGCATACCATGCATATAGCCTTATTATTTGTTGCTAATGGTTTATTTGGTGAGTGTGGCTGGCATCGGTTCGGATCCACTACAGCTCCGCCACTACATTTCTTCCAGTTTCTTTTCTTTCTCATTCTTCGGCGTTTGGTGTCATTTCTGTCCCAGCAGAATGATGCCAAGTGATCTCGACACTGTTTTCAGAAATAGTGCTCAGGTATCGCGCCAATATCCTTCTTTCAGCCTCGCCTATCGTCTCAGTGGTAGACATGCTTCTATCTCGGATCGTCCCTTTTTCCTTGTTGTGTTGGCAACCCTTAATGATCTTAGTCATCATAAAATGGGCAATGCCAGCTGACTCTGTTTTCCTTGCTATCGTATTCCTTGGATGAGTACGGATCCTTTCCGTCCGCTTGATAATAATGTGGTCACGACATTTGTGTCCAGCTACATAGTTATGGAGTGTGTCCTCACCTCTGAGCTAGTCCAGGTTGCTACCTGGCTAAGCCAGCACTTGGTGTAACGATGTTTACACCAATCCTTCCACACCGTGATTTGTCCTCGTGCACACCGTCACAGCATGTTAGATCGTAATCCCGGTGTTCCCGCGAGATTTGTGTGCTTAAGTAGGCATGCATATGCTGTGAATAGCAGTAATATGTGACTTTGTTTGTGTGCGAGTTGATTGTTTTGTGTTCTCTTGTTTAGTTGAATTGTTTCTTTTGCTTCTTTCTTTTGGGCCTTCGGTGTTACCTTATTTCCCCTTATGGAAGTTGCTCCTCAACCGACACCATACTCGAAAAAGCTATAAGGATTTCAAATATTTGGAAGAAGCTCAGCTAAACACATCCGGTTCACATCAGTCCTCACACAGTAATGATCCAGCCAGCAGAAAGACAAGTCAGTTGCAAGCCCAACGGAATATTTTCAGTCAAAGGTATGGATCAGATGCAAAGTTTTGGCTCAGCAATGAATGATGCTTGAAATATGTTATGCTCTGAAAGAAAGTCAGAATGTGCTATGATCAAGGAAGACAGCCAACTAAATTTTCTCATGCAAGTAATCAGCCGCAGAATATTATGGGTGTGTGTATGGTTTTCATTCTGCATATCTCAATATGAAGTTTTGAATATGAGAAACTCGGTCTTCTTCCCCACGCTATCGGAAGAAACATATGATGCAAGGCTCCTCAAATTTTCCCAGTACAATATATGAACAGATTCCGGTCCTAGATACTCAGATTCCATAGCAGAACATCTAAGGAAAAGCTTCTGGCATAAAGAAATGAATCTTTCTCAGTAAGCAATTAGAGGAGAAGCTTCTCAAATACGGAACCCAGGCTTCCCGAGCACGCTACCCAGGAAAAAGCTTCGAGCAGAAGCTAACGGGTCTTCCTCATCAAGCTACTCGGATGGCTTCTCTCGTAAGCTACTCAGTCCGCGTCAGTACCACACTATTGCACCGTCCTTAGAGATTGTATGATGAGTTGGCAGTATATGACAGTGCAGTTCAAGGATCAGATTTGCAATAATTTTATCAGAAGTACAATTCAGTCAAGACATGTGACTACCTCCAGAATCGAGTGTCCGGTGGCATATTCCTCTTACATATGGTGAGCATGCATCCCTGGTCATATCAGTCACTCATACGAGATACGGCAATGATCAAGCAGATATACCTAAGGAAGGTACGGATCCAACAACCTCATGAGCCATGCAAATGAAGATAAGCAGAGATACACATCTTATGTAATACAAGGATTGGCAAGATCTGGAGATGACATCACAGAATCAACAGTCTTGACAGTGGCCACCAAGGCCAATATTCCCACATCGACAAGGAGATCTCATCAACTCTAGTCACCCTCTTGTATGGTTGGCCTCAACAATGAGCTCTGTACAGCTACAAGCCCCAATCATATGTCATATATGTGCGGACCCAGGTCGGAAAACAAGCGCAAGGAATCATGCCAAAATATTGCACTAATCACATTCATGGTCATACGAAGAATCAAGGACCTGTGTGACCAAGTTATTTTAGCAAGGTATCCTGACAAAGGAAATCATAACCGTCAAAGGATGAGACTGACAGCAATGGTATGATGAATTATGCATGACCATCAGGGTCCGGATACCCAAGTCAGTTGGAGGCCATAATTCCATATGGATCCACAAAAGACATACCCTCAGAGACCTACTCTATTCTACAAGGATTTCATATCCCGCTGACCCGCTTAAAATGGTTAGTGTGGGATATCCAAGTCTGTTCTGTCAGGTCCAAGATTCCTTTGCAACATCAGCAGGATGACCTCAGCGGCAGTGTTACATCATCTCATAGCCTCGTTACCACAGATGGGTATACCGACAACATGAGAAAGTCAAAAGTCGAACAATCAACTCAAACCAGGTATACTTACTAGTGGAACCAAGTACCCGGACAGCCTGTCATGAAAAAGTATTTTCTCGCCAGCACTCCTCTCAGGACAGCCCCAAGATGTTAATATTTGAGGTATGACACAGCTATAAGTCCATACCCTTGCATATTGCTCACGACAGAAGGCAGTCAAATCTTTGGTACATATCTCATGGTCAAGCCCAAGAAACAAATCAAGATAAATAATCAGTACCATCTGTGAGCAGTCAGATCCCGTAAGGAGAATGGCCATGATTCTCAGCATTTATTGAAACCGGAGGACATGCATTTGTTTGAGCAAACCCCATGGCAGAAGTAAAAAGGTTTTCATGACAAAAGGAAAATTTATGCTCAGATCAATTGGATATCACCGTAGATATGAGAGAACCAATGTCAGCAAGAGGAATTGGTATATAAGCAAAAATCTGACAGAATTTGGGAAAGGTGAAGCAAACCACCCCAGAGCAAGGTAAGTTGATCATCTGAAATTCTCGGGGGAACAATAAATAAAGGAAACGGATACCTGAGTTGGAAACGGTTGCTACGTCTTGAGCTTGCATTGGTTTTCCCCGAAGAGGAGAGGATGATGCAGCACGAGAGTGTAAGTATTTCCTCGGTTTTGAGAACCAAGGTATCAATCCAAGAGGAGGCCACGCACAAGTCCCTCGTGACCGCACAAAACGATAGCTACTCGCAACCAACGCGATTAGGGGTTGTCAATCCTTCACGGTCACTTACTTAGAGTGAGATCGATAGAGATAATATTTTGGTATTTTTGGTATAAAGATGCAAAGTGAAAAGTAAAAAGCAAAGTAAAAACAAAGCAAGTATAAAAGTGATGGAGATTGATATGATGAGAATAGACCGGGGCCATAGGTTTCACTAGTGGCTTCTCTCAAGAGCATAAGTATTCTACGGTGGGTGAACAAATTACTGTTGAGCAATTGATGAATTGAGCATAGTTATGAGTATATCTAGGTATGATCATGTATATAGGCATCACGTCCGTGACAAGTAGACCAAACGATTCTGCATCTACTACTATTACTCCACTCATCGATCGCTATCCAAAGATGCATCTAGAGTATTAAGTTAAAAACAGAGTAACGCCTTAAGCAAGATGACATGATGTAGAGGAATAAATTCATGCAATATGATAAATACCCCATCTTGTTATCCTCGATGGCAACAATACAATACGTGCCTTGCAACCCTTACATCCTTTGGGTAAGGACACCGCAAGATTGAACCCGAAGCCATGCACTTCTCCCATTGCAAGAACTACCAATCTAGTTGGCCAAACCAAACGGATAATTCAAAGAGACTTGCAAAGATAACTCAATCATACATAAAATAATTCAGAGAAGATTCAAATATTATTCATAGATAAGCTGGATCACAAACCCACAATTCATCGGTCTCAACAAACACACCGCAAAAAGAAGATTACATCGAATAGATCTCCACGAGAGAGGGGGAGAACATTGTATTGAGATCCAAAAGGAGAGAAGAAGCCATCTAGCTACTAGCTATGGACCCGAAGGTCTGAAGTAAACTACTCACACTTCATCGGAGAGGCTATGGTGTTGATGTAGAAGCCCTCCGTGGTGGATGCCCCCTCCGACGGAGCTCTGGAACAGGCCCCAA
Organism: Aegilops longissima; assembly: GCA_021605205.1. Lineage (NCBI taxonomy): Eukaryota > Viridiplantae > Streptophyta > Magnoliopsida > Poales > Poaceae > Aegilops > Aegilops longissima. Next base: position 463,737,388 of record CM038682.1, read on the forward strand.
GATGGGATCTCGCGGATACAGGAAGTTGCGGCGGTGGAATTAGGTTTTCGGCTCCTGTTCTGATCGTTTGGGGGTACGTAGGTATATATAGGAGGAAGGAGTACGTCGATGGAGCATCAGGGGGCCCACGAGGCAGGGAGGCGTGCCTCAGGGGCGCCCCACCCTTGTGACCGCGTCCGATGTTCCTTGGCGTAGGGTCCAAGTCTCCTGGATCACGTTCGGTGAGAAAATCACGTTTCCGAAGGTTACATTCCGCTTGGACTCGTTTTATATTCATTTCTTCAAACATCAAAAAGGAAAAAAACAGCAATTCTGGGCTGGGCCTCCGGTTAATAGGTTAGTCCCAAAAATAATATAAAAGTGGAAAGTAAAGCCCATTATAGTCCAAAACAATAGATAAAGTAGCATGGAGCAATCAAAAATTATAGATACGTTGGAGACGTATCAGGCATCCCCAAGCTTAATTCCTCCTCGTCCTCAAGTAGGTAAATGATAAAAAGAGAATTTTCGATGCGGAGTGATACTTTGGCATAATTTCAATGTAAATCTTCTTAATCATGGTATGAATATTCAGAACCTAAAGATTCAAGACAAAAGTTCATATTGACATAAAAATAATTATACTTCAAGCATACTAACTAAGCAATTATGTCTTCTCAAAATAACATGGCCAAAGAAGGTTATCCCTGCAAAATCATATAGTCTGGCTATGCTCCATCTTCCCCACCTAAACTATTTAAATCATGCACAACCCCGATGACAAGCCAAGCAATTGTTTCATACTTTAACATTTCAAAACTTTTTCAATCTTCATGCAATACATGAGCGTGAGCCATGGATATAGCACTATAGGTGGAATAGAATGGTGGTTGTGGAGAAGACAAAAAAGAGGGAAGATAGTCTCACATCAACTAGGCGTATCAACGGGCTATGGAGATGCCCATCAATAGATATCAATGTGAGTGAGTAGGGATTGCCATGCAACGGATGCACTAGAGCTATAAGTATATGAAAGCTCAACAAAAGAAATTAAGTGGGTGTGCATCCAACTCGCTTGCTCACGAAGACCTAGGGCATTTGAGGAAGCCCATCATTGGAATATACAAGCCAAGTTCTATAATGAAAAATTCCCACTAGTATATGAAAGTGACAAAATGAGAGACTCTCTATCATGAAGATCATGGTGCTACTTTGAAGCACAAGTGTGGTAAAAGGATAGTAACATTGTCCCTTCTCTCTTTTTCTCTCATTTTTTATTTGGGCCCCCCCTTTTTTTTATGGCCTCTTTTTTTTCGTCCGGAGTCTCATCCCGACTTGTGGGGGAATCATAGTCTCCATCATCCTTTCCTCACTTGGGACAATGCTCTAATAATGATGATCATCACACTTTAATTTTTCTTACAACTCAACAATTACAACTCGATACTTAGAAAAAAATATGACTCTATATGAATGCCTCCGGCGGTGTACCTGGGATATGCAATGAAACATGAGTGACATGTATGAAAGAATTATGAACGGTGGCTTTGCCACAAATACGATGTCAACTACATGATCATGCTAGCAATATGACAATGATGGAGCGTGTCATAATAAATGGAACGGTGGAAAGTTGTATGGCAATATATCTCGGAATGGCTATGGAAATGCCATGATAGGTAGGTATGGTGGCTGTTTTTAGGAAGGTATATGGTGGGTGTATGATAGCGTCGAAAGGTGCGCGGTATTAGAGAGGCTAGCAATGTTGGAAGGATGGGAAAAAGTGCGTATAATTCATGGACTCAATATTAGTCATAAAGAACTCATATACTTATTGCAAAAATCTAGAAGTTATCAAAGCAAAGTATTACGCGCATGCTCCTAGGGGGATAGATTGGTAGGAAAAGACCATCGCTCGTCCCCGACCGCCACTCATAAGGAAGACAATCAATAAATAAATCATGCTCCGAGTTCATCACATAACGGTTCACCATACGTGCATGCTACGGGAATCACAAACTTCAACACAAGTATTCTTTAAATTCACAACTACTCAACTATCATGACTCTAATATCACCATCTTCATATCTCAAAACAATTATCAAGCATCAAACTTATCTTAGTATTCAACACACTCAAACGAAAGTTTCACATATCTTGAATACCAAGTATATTAATATTAAGAAAATTACCATGCTATTAACGACTCTCAAAATAATCTAAGTGAAGCATGAGAGATCAATAGTTTCTTTAAAACAAATCCACCACCGTGCTCTAAAAGATCTAAGTGAAGCACTAGAGCAAAAATTATCACGCTCAAAAAGATGTAAGCGAAGCACTATGAGCAAAACTATCAAGCTCAAAAGATATAAGTGAAGCACATAGAGTATTCTATCAAATTCCAATTCATGTATGGCTCTATCAAAAGGTGTGTACAGCAAGGATGATTGTGGTAAACTAACAAGCAAAGATGCAAATAATACAAGACGCTCCAAGCAAAACACATATCATGTGGTGAATAAAAATATAGCTCCAAGTAAATTACCGATGGAAGTGGTCGAAAGAGGGGATGCCTTCCGGGGCATCCCCAAGATTTGACTTTTTGGTGTCCTTGGATTATCTTGGGGGTGCCATGGGCATCCGCAAGCTTAGGCTCTTGCCACTCCTTGTTCCATAATCCATCAAAAGAATTCACCCAAAACTTGAAAACTTCACAACACAAAACTCAATAGAAATCTCGTGAGCTCCGTTAGAGAAAGAAAACAAAAGGCTACTTTAAGGTACTTTAATGAACTCATTCTTTATTTATATTGGTGTTAAACCTACTGTATTCCAACTTCTCTATGGATCATAAACTATTTTACTAGCCACAGATTCATCAAAATAAGCAAACAACACACGCAAAACAGAATCTGTCAAAAACAGAAAAGTCTGTAGTAATCTGTAACTAACGCAAACTTATGGAACTCAAAAACTTCTACCAAAATTAGACGACCTGGAAAATTTGTTTATTGATCAGAAGCAATTGGAATCAATATTTTATCACGTTCTGGTGATTTTTAACAATTCGTTCACTGAGCGCAAAGTTTCTGGAAATTACAGCAAGATCAAATAACTATCATCCAAGAAGATCCAATAGGTCTAGCTTGGTACAAACACTAATTAAAACATAAAACCACATCTAAACAGAGGCTATTTGGATTATTTATTACTAAATAGCAAGGATAAATATTGGGTTGTCTCCCAACAAGCGCTTTTCTTTAAAGCCTTTTTAGCTAGGCATTGAGATTTTAATGATGCTCACATAAAAGACAAGAATTGAAGCACAAAGAGAGCATCATAAAACATGTGACAACCACATCTAATTCTAACATACTTCCTATGCATAGGCATCTTATAGGCAAACGAATCAAGGCAAGCAAAAACTAGCATATGCAAGGAAGCGGAAAGAGACAATAGTAATCTCAACATAGCGAGAGGTAATTTAGTAGCATGAAAGTTTCTACAACCATATTTTCCTCTCTCATAATAATTACATGTAGGATCATCGGCAAATTCAACAAAATAGCTATCACAAATTATATTCTCAACACGATCCACATGCATGCAAAGTTGATACTTTTCCAAAATAGTGGGATTATCATTAACTAAAGTCATGACCTTTCCAAACCCACTTTATCAAAAACTTCATAAGATTGAATACTCTCCAAATATGTGGGATCTAAAGTTGACACTCTTCCGAACCCACTTTAATATTATTGCAAACAATATTATCAATCTCATATTCATCATGGGGTTTAAATAAATTTTCAAGATCATAAGAAGAATCACCCCAATCATGATCATTGCAACAAGTAGTATACATAGCAAAACTAGCATCCCCAAGCTTAGGGTTTTGCATCTTATTAGCACAATTGACATCAAAAGAATTTATAATAAAATCATTGCAATCATGCTTTTTATTCAAAGATCTATCGTGAGTCACTTCACGTATTTCAGGCAAAACCTTATAAAGATAATCTAGTGCATCCAAATCACTAGGAATTGGTTCATCATAATTGGATCTCTTAAAAAGATTGGCAAGCGGATGAGGATCCATAGATATTGGCTTATTTTTTTAGGAATAAATACTCAACTATTTCAACCAAACGAGCAAACGAGCAAAGTAAGACATCAAGGCAAATGAAAAGAGAGGGCGAATAAAACGACAAGGGTAAAGTGGGGGAGAGGAAAATGAGAGGCAAATTGCAAATAATGTAATGCGAGAGATAAGGGATTGTGATGGGTACTTGGTATGTTGACTTTTGCATAGACTCCCCGGCAACGGCGCCAGAAAAAGGTCTTGATAACCCACAAGTATAGGGGATCACAACAATTTTCGAGGGTAGAGTATTCAACCCAAATTTATTGATTCGACACAAGGGGAGCCAAAGAATATTCTCAAGTATTAGCAGCTGAGTTGTCAATTCAACCACACCTGGAAACTTAGTATCTGCAGCAAAGTGTTTAGTAGCAAACTAATATGATAGTGGTGGTAACGGTAACAAAAGTAAAGACAACAAAAGTAATGTTTTTGGTATTTTGTAGTGATTGTAACAGTAGCAACAGAAAAGTAAATAAGCGTAAACCAGTATATGGAAAGCTCGTAGGCACCGGATCAGTGATGGATAATTATGCCGGATGTGGTTCGTCATGTAACAGTCATAACATAGGGTGACACAGAACTAGCTCCAGTTCATCAATGTAATGTAGGCATGTATTCTGTAAATGGTCATACGTGCTTATGGAAAAGAACTTGCATGACATCTTTTGTCCTACCCTCCCGTGGCAGCGGGGTCCTACTGGAAACTAAGGGATATTAAGGCCTCCTTTTAATAGAGAACCGGAACAAAGCATTAGCACATAGTGAATACATGAACTCCTCAAACTATGGTCATCACCGGGAGTGGTCCCAATTATTGTCACTTCGGGGTTGCCGTATCATAACACATAGTAGGTGACTATAGACTTGCAAGATAGGATCAAGAACACACATATATTCATGAAAACATAATAGGTTCAGATCTGAAATCATGGCACTCGGGCCCTAGTGACAAGCATTAAGCATAGCAAAGTCATAGCAACATCAATCTCAGAACATAGTGGATACTAGGGATCAAACCCTAACAAAACTAACTCGATTACATGATAAATCTCATCCAAACCATCACCGTCCAGCAAGCCTATGATGGAATTACTCACGCACGGCGGTGAGCATCATGAAATTGGTGATGGAGGATGGTTGATGATGAGGACGACAACGAATCCCCCTCTCCGGAGCCCCGAACGGACTCCAGATCAGCCCTCCCGAGAGAGATTAGGGCTTGGCGGCGGCTCCGTATCGTAAAACGCGATGAAACTTTCTCTCTGTTTTTTTTCTCCCCGAAAGCCAATAAATAGAGTTGGAGTTGGCGTCGGAGGGTGTCCAGGGGGCCCATGAGGTAGGGGGGCGCGCCCCCACCCTCGTGGACAGGGTGTGGGGCCCCTGGTCTTCATCTTTGGAGAGGATTTTTTATTTTTTATAAGACATCCCGTGGAGTTTCAGGTCATTCCGAGAACTTTTGTTTTCTGCACATAAAACAACATCATGGCAATTCTGCTGAAAACAACGTCAGTCTGGGTTAGTTCCATTCAAATCATACAAGTTAGAGTCCAAAACAAGGGCAAAAGTGTTTGGAAAAGTAGATACGACGGAGACGTATCAACTCCCCCAAGCTTAAACCCTTGCTTGTCCTCAAGCAATTCAGTTGACAAACTGAAAGAGAAAAAGAAAAACTTTTACAAACTTTGTTTGCTCTTGTTGTTGTACCTATGTCAAGCCAGCATTCAGGTTTTCAGCAAAGATCATAACTAACCACATTTGCAATAACTCCTAGGTCTCATGTTTACTCATATCAATAGCATAATCAGCTAGCAAGCCATAATAATAAATCTCGGATGACAACACTTTCTCAAAACAATCATAATATGATATAACAAGATGGTATCTCGCTAGCCCTTTTTGAGACCGCAAAACATAAATGCAGAGCACCTTCAAAGATCAAGGACTGACTAGACATTGTAATTCATGGTAAAAGAGATCCAATCATAGTCATACCCGATATAAATTAACAATAATGAATGCAAATGACAGCTATGCTCTCCAGCTAGTGCTTTTAATAAGAGGGTGATGACTCAACATAAAAGTAAATAGATAGGCCCTTCGCAGAGGGAAGCAGGGATTTGTAGAGGTGCGAGAGCTCGGTTTTGAAATAGAGATAAATTATATTTTGAGCGGCATACTTTAATTTTCAACATAACAACTAAGAGATGACGATATCTTCCATGCTAAACAAATTATAGGCGGTTCCCAAACAGAATGGTAAAGTTTATACTCCCCCTCCTCCACAAGCATCAATCCATGGCTCGCTCGAAACAACGAGTGCCTCCAACATTCAACGGGTCCCAGGGGGAGTTTTGTTTGCAATTATTTTGATTTAGTTTGCATAAAGCATGAGACTGGGCATCCCAGTGACCAACTATTTTCTCGTGAGTGGAGAGCGGAGTCCACTCCTCTTGAGAATAACCCACCTAACACGGAAGATAAGGGCAGCACTAGTTGATATATGAGCTATTGTAGCATGCAAAACAGATGGCACATACAAATTTACTTGGAACGGCAGGTAGATACCGCATATAGGAAGGTATGGTGGACTCATATGGAATAACTTTGGGGTTTAAGGGATTGGATGCACAAGCAGTATTCTCGCTTAGTACAAGTGAAGGCTATCAAAAGACTGGGAAGCGACCAACTAGAGAGCGACAACAGTCATGAACATGCATTAAAATTAATAAACATTGACTACAAGCATGAGTAGGATATAATCCACCATGAACATAAATATCGTGAAGGCTATGTTGATTTGTTTCAACTACATGCGTGAACATGTGCCAAGTCAAGTCACTTAAATCATTCAAAGGAGGATACCACCCCATCATACCACATCATAATCATCTCAATAGCATGTTGGCACGCAAGGTAAACCACTATAACTCATAGCTAATCAAGCATGGCACAAGCAACTATGATCTCTAATTGTCATTGCAAACATGTTTATTCACAATAAGCTGAATCAAGAACGATGGACTCATCATATTTACAAAAACAAAAGAGGTCGAGTTCATACCAGTTTTTCCATCTCAGTCAGTCCATCATATATCATCATAATTGCCTTTCACTTGCACGACCGAACGATGTGAATAATAATAAGAGTGCACGTGCATTGGACTAAGCTGGAATCTGCGAGCATTCAATAAACAGGAGAAGACAAGGCAATATGGGCTCTTGGTTAAATCAACAATGATGCATTTAAGAGCCACTTCAACAATTTAATCATGGTCTTCTCCTACTGACCCCCAAAGAAAATAAAGGAAATAAAAACTATTTACACGGGAAAGCTCCCAACAAGCAAAAGAAGAACAGGAAATATTTTTGGGGTTTCTTTTAATTTACTACTACTACAGCAGGAAAAATAAACTACTACTAATTTTTTTGGTTTTTCTAAGGTTTATTAAACACATAAGAAGAAAGAAGGAAAAATGAAATAAACTAGCATGGATATTACAGTGAAAGAGTATGAGCACCGACAACTAGCAATGAGTGTGTGTGAACATAAATGTAATGTTGGTGAGAAATACGTACTCCCCCAAGCTTAGGCTTTTGGCCTAAGTTGGTCTATTGCCAGGGATAGCCTGGCTGATACCCATAGGTGTAGCTGGGTCGTCTTGTGATGCACTGCTATCGCCTCTGAGCTGCAGCGTGGCGCCGAGCCGCCTCCGCTCTCCTCTCGTACTCATCGCCTCCTCTCTCGGTAATAATATATCTTCCTCTCGTCGAAAATCAAAGAAGGCAGGAGCAGGAAGAGTAACATCGACAACATGCCGTTTGTTAAAGATTAGTCGATACTGGAGAGGTGGTTCAGTCCTCTCAACAAACTGGTGAGAAACCATAGAATCAAAATCTAAATAAGTAGGGAGTAACTCCATATCGCCCTCATGAATGTCTATCTCCAGAAAATTAGCTAAGAGGGTTGCATAAATTCCTCCAAAGAAATCTCCGTTATGTCTATTATGATGCAACCTACGAGCTACAATGGCTCCCATATGATAAGATTGGTCCCCTAACACAACACTTACGAGAATCTTTGAGATCGGGGCACACATGTGACATGCTTCATCCTTAGCATTTATGCATCTACCTATGAAGAGAGCAAAATAATGTATAGCAGGAAAGTGAATGCTCCCTATAGTGGCTTGCGTTATATCCTAGATTCCCCATAGTTATTCTAGCAAGAAAGTCTCTATATTCAGATTTAGGGGATCCCGACACTACCCCAAGATGGAAGTTTGCAAGCAAAAGTGAAATCCTCTAAGTCCATGGTATAAGATTTGTCATAAAGGTCAAACATGACTGAAGGAGAATTACGCGAAGATGAAAACTCAAACCTCCCCACAAATGAACTTGTGAGGTCACGATAATGGGGGCATTTGTCAGCTTCAAAGTCCTCAAGACCGGCAGTACGCAAATATGCGTTAAATTCTTCTTTAATTCCCGCTTGATCCATAAAAATTTTCGAAGGCCATTCACAGGGCCTCACAAGAGCGTCTCTTGGTGGTTCCTTGTCAGCATCACGCATTGCAAGCCTGGGACCTTGCTTCCTTGAAGAACCACCTTGGAACATCTTCCTAAACATATTGTTTTCTCTAAAAAATAATTCTAAATTTTTTAATAACTTCAAACAATAGTGAACCAACTTCAATAAAATTGATAGCAACTACTCCTACAAGTGCCTAGAGCATATATCAAGCATTAGAACTACTTGGAACCATATAAATTTGACATGCAAGCTCAAGAACATGGTCACCTATGCAGCACAAATTTGCAAAGAATAAAGCACTAGAACAAAAACTAATTGGACCAATGGAGGAGTCACATACCAAGGAACAATCTCCCCAAGCAGTTTTGCGAGAGGTGCTTTGAGCAAGGAGATCGAAAATCACAGCAAAAGTGGCTGGAACACGAGCTTGAGTTGGTTTTTCGGGTTTGTGTGAGACAAAGGAAGAAGATGGGTGCAGGGATAAGTGGAGGAGGGCCACCGTGGGCCCATGAGGCAGGGGGGCGAGCCCTCCACCCTCGTGGCCAGGTGGAAGCTCCCCCCGCGGTAATTTTTGCACTAAAAATCCTCAAATATTCCCGAAAAAATCATATTAAATTGGCATGGCATTCTGAGGACTTTTATTTTCGGGATATTTTTTTATTGCACGGATAAATCAGGAAACAGAAAGAAAAATACTATTTTACTTTATTTCTACTAAAGAACAGAAAATATAAAGAGGGTACAGAAGGTTGTGCTTCTAGTTTCATCCATCTCATGCTCATCAAAAGGAATCCACTAACAAGGTTGAAAGGATCGATATGGTTGACTAGAGGGGGGGGGGGGTGAATAGGCAACTAACAATTTTTAAGCTTTTCTTAGCCAAATTAAACTTTGCAATAATACAGGTTGTCTAGATGTGCAACTAGGTGAACAACCTATATGATGCAACAACACTAGCACACGAGCAAGCAAGGATAAGAACACAAATAAGCTAGAACAAGTAAAGGGATGAGATAACCAAGAGTGGAGCCGGTGGAGACGAGGATGTGTTACCAAGTTCCTTCCTTTTGGGGAAATCGTCTCCGTTAGGCGGTGTGGAGGCACAATGCTCCCCAAGAAGCCACTAGGGCCACCGTATTCTCCTCACGCCCTCACACAATGCGAGATGCCGTGATTCCACTATTGGTGCCCTTGAAGGCGGCGAAGAACCTTTACAAGCAAGGTTGGGGCGAACTCCACAACAACCGGAGGCTCCCAACAACAACAACAAACCCACGAAGCTTCACCACAATGGAGTATGGCTTCGAGGTGACCTCAACCGTCTAGGGTGCTCAACACCCAAGAGTAACAAGATCCGCAAGGGATAGGTGGGGGGAATCAAATATCTCTTGGTGGAAGTGTAGATCTAGGCCTTCTCAACCAATCCCGAGCAAATCAACAAGTTTGATTGGCTAGGGAGAGAGATCGGGCGAAAATGGAGCTTTGAGCAGCAATGGAGCTTGGGGGAAAAGAGGTAGGTCAACAAGGAAGAAGATGACCCCTTTATATAGTAGGGTAACACATCCAACCGTTACCCCACTAAACAGCCCAGACAGAGCGGTACTACCGCTAAGGAAGGCGGTACTACCGCTAAGAGCGGTACTACCGCTCCATACCTAGCGGTACTACCGCTCTACCACAGAGCGGCACTAGCAGGAGCAGAGCGGTACTACGGCTTGGAGCGGTACTACCGCTACTACTGCCGCTCCTAGTGCCGCAAAACCCGACACGAGAAAACACCGTCTCGAATCGAGGCGGTAGTAGGCGCGGTACTACTGAGGTAGTAGTCGAAGCCCGCGAGCAGTACTACCGCTCATCGGAGCGGTACTATCGCTGGGGCGGTACTACCGCTCGCTGAGCGGTACTACCGCTAGGGCTTCGCGGTACTATCATTGTAGGTCGTGGTACTACCACGGCACAGGCAATGGCGAAACGGAAGAGAGAGGGCAGCTCCAAAGATGCAAAGGGAAGACGACGGGTGTGATAAGGATGTGTACGTGATGATTCCACCCTAGCCTTACCAACGCGGATCCCCTCTTAATAGTACGGTGACTCCTACGAAACTAGTCCACCAACAACGAACCGCAGGAGCTACACCGTCTTGAATAAAAACACCAAGGGGAGGAAATCGTCTCGTGCCAATGGATGATCTTCTGAAAGAACTTAACGCACACGATTAGTCCGCAAAAGCATTGTCATCAATCACCAAAACCACTAGGGAATAAATATGCCCTTACAATCTCCCCTTTTGGTGGATTGATGACAATCTGGATTGCAAAAACATGATATATAGAAAGCATACAAACCGACGGTCCTAACATGTAGTTGGGCTCCCCTCGATGTGTGCTATTTAAATAAGTGCTTTGGACTGCACAACACACATACTGGATCAAGGCTCCCCTACATTTTAGAGACCAAAATCTAAGCATGAAGCATGAGAGCAGCATAGAAGATATAACAAGACAGGCATGCAACTCATGAGCTAGATAGACATAGATAATGATCTTTGAAGGGAAGGGTAGCATATGTCTCACACCATATGACTCAAATTGCGAAACTTAGGTCTCACGGACAAACCAACCAAAGCAAGCCAACTAAAACATGAATAAGACAAGACACACGAACGAAAGAGACACACTCGCAAATCCCTAAGCTCTCTCCCCCTTTGGCATCGAGACACCAAAAGGAGAGGGAGCGCTGCTACGGCCCCATGTGAGAGCAAGCGAGGAACACACGCATCGAGCCCAGCAGAATCATCGGCACCACCGTCATCGACCGAAGTGCTCGGTCTCGAGAATCGGTCCATGGGCGGTCTTCTGAATCCTCCTCCTCCTCGAGAAGCTGGTCCTCGAGATCTGACGGGTAGCGCCTAACCGACGATGAGCTCCTTGTGACGACCTCGGGCCTTCTTCTCGCCACGTGAGCCATGTAATCGACCGTGAGACTCCATGCGAAGAGCTTCTTGACCTTGGCCTTGAGCTTGGGCCCAAGATGGCTCTGTCCCAGAGGGCACGAAGTCATCATCTTCATCCTCGACCTCGGTCTCCTCTTGATCTCCATAGCAGCAGCAGATGACGGAACACCAGTCTTAGGGGCTTGAGTGCCCCAGTTCTCCTTCTTCCTCGGACGCTTGACATCGTGAGAGACCAAATCGCCAAGCTCGGTGCCTCCTTGGGATAGACATGCTCCGTGCCTTCTCAATGAGCAGCATAATGAACGGAGCATAAATTGGGCATTTGCGCTCGGAGATGGCGAAACTAGCTCAGACCACATAACATGAGAGATATCTAAGGTCTCTCGGTGCTCTGCCCTTCTCCCACGATGGAAGATAAGCATGTCCACAAGATAAGAGTGAACCTGGTCCAGATTCCCGATCGAGGGAAAAGAGTCTCTCTGAAGATACGATGAAGTATATCCAGATAGGCGGGTAGCTCATAGGTCTCCTTCTTTGTGTCGGGGTTGATCTTTAGAGTGCAGAGGGCCACGAGCTTGCTTGTGAGTGGCGATGGCTCAAGGTGGGGCGAAAGCCGACAGCAGACTCAAGTCCAAGGTCTTCCACCCCAATCAACTGCATGAAAGCTTTCCACTTGGTGACAAACAACTTGCCATTTGTCATCCGGTCGAGTCCTGTCCTCATCGGTTCCAAGGTGAACCGTGGCATAGAATCGGGCCACAAGATCGACATTGAAGTCCTTGTTGAATTGCATGATCCGGAGAATGTTCAGCTGAGTGCACATCTCAAGAGCTTCACCAAAGTAGTCAGGATCACTCTTCATATGCTCAATGTCGATGGAGTGCACTTTGACATAGAGATTCTTCTTGGCCTTGAGAACATCAAAATAGATAGCAAACTGAAACTTGTTCGAGCAGACGGTTGACCAAAGTGGGATCTTGGGCGACCTCATACGGGTTCTTGACGGCGCCTTGCCCAGAACTCCTTGGGTGGCATTTCTGGCAGAGTTTTCCCCGGCTTTGGCCTGACCGCAGTCTTCTTCTGCATTTGGGGAGGAGGTGGAGCACTCGAAGATCCTCCGGCAGGCTCAGTGGTGCGGTAGCGCTTGGACGTAGCACGACCGGGGTTGACACGACGAGCTTGAGGCTCAGGAACCTCATCACCTGGAACCACACACACAAAACACGCAAACAACCAGACGAAACAAGGATAAGCCACAAGAACGAACAAAGAGGATCACAAAGAGGTAGGAGTAAGATGGATTTTGGTAGAGGGCGGTAGTACCGTGACCCTGAAGCGGTAGTACCGCTCTAAGCGGTAGTACCGCTCCGGGGAGCGGTAGTACCGCTCAGCGGCAAGATACCGCTCGGAGAGCGGTAGTACTGTCGAGGCGGGGAAACAGCCGTTTCCTACTACCGTGGTCAGATCCGTACTTCCGCCCTACCAAATTCAAAAATACTCCAACCAAACACTAATCCAAACAGCCTAGAAGCCTTCTCCATCCTACTCAAGCCTAGATTTGGCCAAAATCTAAGGATGCAACCGCTAATGCCCCTAAGAAGCTAGATTGAAAACCTAGATAAAAGAACAAGAGAACGGGGGCAATACCGGCATCCATGGCAAGAGGACGGGGTGGGGATCGACTCCACCGAAGGGAATGGAGAAAGACGGTCCGAGAGGAGATCCGCGGAGCCCTCCATGGCGCCTTGTTCTTTCGGAGAGAGACAGAGAGAGGGCGAGTGAATGGGTATGGGGGAGAAGAAACTCCCCCTGCCCCCGAAATAACCCCCGCCCACGCCTCCCAGCGGTAGTACCGCACTGAAGAGCGGTAGTACCGCTTGGAGCGGTAGTACCGCTTACCAGCAGCGGTAGTACCGCCAGGAGCGGTAGTACCGCTTACCAGCAGCGGTAGTACCGCCAGCAACCAAAAGAGATGACTTCTAGGCAGACAAGATGAAGAAAAATACACCGAAGGAACAGAAAGTCGATGACAAGATAGAGACCATCAAAAACAAAACACACGAACCATGAACCGGAACCCACTCCTTCAAAGCAAACAACACAAAAGGGAGCAAGCTCAGGCCTCTCTCGAGAGAGGGCGGTGGCCGGAGCCACCTATGTTTGAGTCAATTGGTATGGCACCGCGAAGAATTATCCTTGGGTCCATGACCAAAACTCCTCTTTGAAGCACAAGCGCCATCAACAATGGCTAAAGTGAAAGAGTTGATCGTTTTATGCATAAAGGGGGGAGGGAGAGTTCATTAATAGAACAACACTCCCCCTATGTCCATGCCTACACCTAAACTAGACATTACATTAAGTGTGGTGGGAGTTGCACGGTTCAAGCCACATTGCTCAAATCAATGATATTTAGCTCATGCCTTAACTCATGAAATCTTGCTTCATCCAAGGGCTTCGTGAAGATATCTGCAAGGTTATCGTGAGTGTTGACATACTTGAGCTCGATCTCTCCTCGCCTAATGTGATCCCGGATGAAATGGTACGAATCTCAATGTGCTTCGTCTTGAAGTGTTGCACGGGTTGAGAGAAATCTTGATGGCACTTTCATTATCACACCAAAGAGGCACTTTGTCACAATTGACACCGTACTCCTTTAAAGTTTGCCTCATCCATAAGAGTTGAGCACAACAACTACCCGCCACATACTCCGCCTCGGTGGACGAGAGAGACACACAACTCGCTTTTGGAAGACCAACTTACCAAAGAGCAACCAAGAAATTGGCACCCTCGGAAGTGGACTTCCTATCCACTTTGTCTCCCGTCCAATCGAACTGTAAATCCTTCAAGCTTGAAGTTTGCTCCTCTTGGGTACCATAAGCCAAAGTTTGGGGTATGAGCCAAATATCGAAGATTCGCTGATCGCCACATAGTGACTTTCCTTGGTGCGGCTTGAAACCGTGCACACATACCCACACTCAACATGATATCCGGTCTAGATGCACAAAGGTAAAGCAGAGATCCAATCATGGAGCAATATACCTTTTGATCCACCGCTTTACCATTGGGATCAATGTCAAGTTGGCACTTAGTAGGCATTGGTGTAGTAGCCGGCTTGACATCACTTAGCTTGAATCTTTTAAGCATGTCTTGAGTGTATTTGGCTTGGTTGATGAAGGTTCCTTCTCTTCTTTGTTTGATGTCGAAACCAAGGAAGAACTTCAACTCTCCCATCGAAGACATCTTGAACTTGGAGGTCATGAGGCGGCAAATTCCTCATTGAAAGCTTTGTTAGGAGAACCAAAGATAATATCATCAACATATAATTGGCATACAAACAACTCCCCATTGACCTTCTTAGTAAAAAGAGTGGGATCGATTTGCCCCACTTCAAAGCCACGATCTTGTAGCAACTCGGTAAGGTGGTCATACCACGCACGTGGGGCTTGTTTAAGGCCATAGAGTGCCTTATCGAGTTGATACACATGATCCGGAAAGTAGGGGTCCTCGAACCCGGGGGGTTGCTTGACATAGACCAACTCATTAATGGGACCATTAAGAAAAGCACTTTTCACATCCATTTGTTGCAACTTAAAGTTGTGATGGGAAGCATAAGCAATCAACAAACGAATGGATTCAAGGCGAGCAACGGAGCAAAGGTTTCACCGTAGTCGATACCCTCGACTTGGGAGTAGCCTTGTGCTACCAATCTTGCCTTATTGCGAATGATGTTTCCATGAGCATCTTGCTTGTTCTTGAAAATCCACTTGGTCCCAATGACGTTGTGGTTCTCCGATGGCCTTGGCACCAATCTCCACACCTTGTTGTACTCAAAGTTGTTGAGTTCTTCATGCATAGCATTGAGCCAATCCGAGTCTTCAAGCGCCTCATAGACCTTTTGTGGTTCAACACAAGAGACAAACGCGTGATGTTCACAATAGTTTGCCAATTGTCTACGAGTGCTTACCCTTTTCTTAGGCTTCCAACCACATTCTCCATGAGATGGCCTTTGGTTGTGAGTTTGGAAGCAATCTTGGCGGCACGACGCTCTAATTCCTCCTCGGAGGTGAGATGAGGAGGGGTCACTTGATCATCTTGAGCGCCGTCTTGAGCATGAACTTCATCTTGAGCATGCTCGGGGGAGAGAACTTGACCTTGGGCATCATTTGAGGTGATATCATCGTCTTGAGCACGATCTTGCCCTTGGTCTTGTTCTAGAGGTTGAGGGCCTTCACTTTGTTCTTGAGCGTGTGGGCCTTGGGTTGGTGATGGCTCCACTTGAGTGGAGCATTGTCCTTCTCCTTGACCACAAGGGGTTCCTCAATGGGTAGGATGTAGCCAACTCCCATTCTTCTTATGGCTTGAGGAGGAATTTCATCACCTACATCACAAGTGCCACTTTGCTCCACTTGGGAGCCGTTATTCTCATCAAACTCCACGTTACACGTCTCCTCAATAAGTCCCGTGGATTTATCGAGGACACGGTAAGCATGAGAGTTTGTAGCATAACCAACAAATATGCCCTCATGAGCTCTAGCTTCAAATTTAGACAAACGAACACCTTTCTTGAGAATGAAACACTTACACCCGAACACCCGGAAGTACTTAAGGTTGGGCTTGTTGCCGGTGAGTATCTCATAAGGAGTCTTGTTCAAGCCTTTGCGGAGATAAAGCCGATTCGATGCATGACAAGCGGTGTTGATGGCTTCGGCCCAAAAGTTGTATGGAGACTTGAACTCCGCCATCATGGTCCTCACCGCATCCATCAACGTCCGGTTCTTTCTCTCGGCCACACCATTTTGTTGAGGGGTATATGGTGCAGAATATTGATGCTTGATTCCCTCATCACTAAGAAACTCATCCAAGGTGTAGTTCTTGAACTCGGTGCCGTTGTCACTTCTTATAGTCAAGATCTTTGCATTATGTTGACGTTGAGCTTCATTTGCAAAATCGATGACGGTTTGTTGGGTCTCACTCTTCCTCTTGAAGAAATATACCCAAGTGTATCTTGAATAGTCATCCACGATCACCAAGCAATACTTTCTTCCTCCAAGACTATCAAATGATGGTGGCCCAAAGAGATCCATGTGAAGGAGCTCCAAGGGTCTCTTTGAGTATATGATAGTTGTGGGAGGGTGAGCCTTCTCATGAAGCTTTCCTTCAATACAAGCATTGCAAGCACGGTCTTTGGCAAAGCTAACATTTGTTAGTCCACGAACATGGTCCCCCTTGAGAAGACTTTGCAAAGATCTCATATTGACATGGGCTAAACGGCGATGCCAAAGCCATCCCACGTCAACTTTAGCCATTAGGCATGTCGCGGTCTTAGTGGGTCGCTCCAAAAGTTAATCACATAGAGACCGTTTTGCAGGCCCAACAAAGGCTACTTTAAGAGTCTTGCTCCACAAGAGGGCCACGGTATCAATGTCAAAGAAAGTAGCAAAACCCATGACTGCAAGTTGACGAGCGGAAAGCAAATTGTATGCAAGGGACTCAACAAGCATGACTTTCTCGATCGTAAGATCATGAGAAATGACAACCTTGCCGAGACCCAATACCTTAGAATGTGATGCATCACCCCACTCGACATCGGTGGGCATAGATGGAATCTCTTGCGTCCACCACCATGTCCTTGCTTCGGTCATATGATTTGTTGCTCCACTATCAAGCAACCATGATCCCCACCGAAGCAAACCCTACAAGAGATCAATGCTTGGTTTTAGGTACCATTTGGTAATGGGTCCTTTGATGTTAGTAACGAGGGTCTTAGGAACCCAAATAGACCATTCAATGTACTCATAAGAAGAACCAACAAATTTAGCATAAACATGCCCATCACTAGCACGGCACAACACATAAGAGGGGTTAAAGTTGCGGCTATGTTCGTGGGAATGATGTTGTCCTTCTTGACATTGCCACCCTTGGCATGGTTCTTCTTCTTCTTGGAAGCACCCTCTCCTCCTTCACAAAAGTTTGCTTGAGAGGGGAGGTTGCTTGGTCTTGTCATTCTTCTTCTTGCTCTTGGGCTTGGGCGAACCCAATCCCTCCTTGGTTACAACTTCCTTTTGATTACTCAAAAGGTCGTTAAGGTTCTTCTCACCTTGAATGCATGAGACAAGGCCCTTTTCAAGTTGCTCCTTCAACTTAGCATTCTCCTCAACAAGATGCACATGCTCACAACAAGGGTTAGTAGCATTTGCATTATCAATCAATATCATATGAGGAAAGGTGGCTTTCTCCTTGGTTAGCTTTACTTGAAGTTGATCATGAGACTCTTTGAGACTAGCATGAGCACCCTTCAAGACTTTGTGAGCCTTGTCGAGAGTGTCAAAGTCCTCATTGAGTCTAGCAAGA
Organism: Aegilops longissima; assembly: GCA_021605205.1. NCBI lineage: Eukaryota > Viridiplantae > Streptophyta > Magnoliopsida > Poales > Poaceae > Aegilops > Aegilops longissima. The sequence goes on from CM038682.1 coordinate 463,755,347, forward strand.
TCAACTCCGAGCTTTGCCTTCTCGGAACTAAGCACACGAGACACAACAAGAGTATGATCAAGGTCTTTCTTTAATTTAGCGTGATCATCGTTGTGTGACTCCTCAAGAGCCAAACGAAGGCCACGCTCTTCCTCAAGAGCATTGGAAAGATCTGAAATCTCATCGGCATAGTCACGACTATGCCCTTCCATCTTAGAGATGGTTTCTTCATGAGTCTCGATCACGACATTGGCTTCACCAAGTTGTTCCAAGAGAGCAACGAAGTGCATCTTGGATTTGCCCTTGAGTTTACTCATAAAGATCTCAAATTCATTTTCCTCTACATTAGTCCCCTCATGTTCATCAATGCAATCCGTTAAAGAGGAATGATGGATGATGGTAGTTTTGATGTTGGGGGTTACCTTGTTGGTGGCTTTAGCCATGAGGCACTTGGCGGTGATGTTTTCATTGGGTGAACCGAAAAGAGACACCCGAGGAGTCATTGCAATGGACACGGAGGCCATGGCAACCGGTTCACCATCCTCATCATCATCATCATCCTCATTGTACTCTTCTTGAACCACCAAGGCTTTGTGAGGAGACTTCTTTGGAAAGTTGCTCTTGTTGGGGAAAGACTTGACCTTGTCCTTACGGATGAGCTTGCCACCATTGTCTTCCCTCTTCTCATATGGGCATTCCGCAACAAAGTGACTCACATTGCCACAATTGAAACACGTCCTCACACGTTGCTTGCCCTTAGAGCCACTTGAATTGCTCTTGTTGAAGTTGGGTCTTGAGTTCTTCTTGCTCCAAAATTGTCTTGAAGCAAGGGCCATGTGTTCATGATAATCATACTTAGTATCTTGAGGTTGCTCTCTTCTTCTTCCTCCTCTCCATCTTCTTCAACACAAATCTTGGCCTTTAAAGGCGAGGTTGGGTTTCTTAGCTCTTTGAGGCGAAGCACCGCATTGTCGGCGGTCTTGTCCAATATGCTCATAGCCACAAACTCGTCCAACACATCACTTGAGGACAAGGTGTGGAAGTCCGGTCGTTGACGGATAACGGAGGACATGGCTTTGTGGTATGGCATCATCGCCTTGAGAAATTTGCGCTTGATCCAGTTGTCATCAGTGTCCTTACTTCCATGATCCCGGAGGAGGCGGCAAGCTTGGTTACTCTCCGATAGAGCTCACGAGGTTCTTCTTCTTCCTTCATTGCAAACTCATCGGCTTCGTCTTGGACCACTTCATAATTGGAACGTTGAATGCTTGCGCTTCCTCGATACATGGACACCACCTTGAGCCAAGCATCTTTGGCACGGATGTAAGGCCGAAGATGAGGGAGGTCTTCGGGAAGGATTGCTTCTTGGATGATGAAGAGAGCGTTCTCATTGAATTGATGGTCCACGACCTCTCTTGGAGAAAAGTTGCTCGGATCATGCGGATAGAAACCTTCTTCAATGATTCTCCAAAGGTTAGTGTTCACATGATTTAAATGGCGCTTAAAACGATAAACCCAAGAATCAAAATCCTCCTTTTATCAACCTTAGGTGGTGGACCGGCATGATTCAAATGAGTGGAAGGAATCGGCCCACCATAAGCGGGAGGTTGCACATGGGCAAAGATGCGGTGCCATTCTTACCACTAGGCGAGGGGCTTTCTCATTCGTAGCTTCCCCTTATCGGAGTTAGCATCCGCTCCGTGTTGGTGGGATCACCCACTTTCACGGGTGCGGTGGAAAGTTTAAGCCCTTCTAGGAAATCCTTAAACATGTCCTTGACCTCGCTCGTCATGGAGGTTTTCAATGTGTCCAACGCCACATTGAATTCCTCACGAGAGATCGAGGTACTCCCATCTCCCGTAGATGATGTCGGATTCGCACCGGAGTGCTCCCCCACATCATCTACGACGTCAACCATACTCTTCGGACGGTAAAGTCCTTAAAAAGAGACGAGGCTCTGATACCAATTGAAAGGATCGATATGGTTGACTAGAGGGGGGGGGGGTGAATAGGCAACTAAAATTTTTTAAGCTTTTCTTAGCCAAATTAAACTTTGCAATAATACAGGTTGTCTAGATGTGCAACTAGGTGAACAACCTATATGATGCAACAACACTAGCACACGAGCAAGCAAGGATAAGAACACAAATAAGCTAGCACAAGTAAAGGGATGAGATAACCAAGAGTGGAGCCGGTGGAGACGAGGATGTGTTACGAAGTTCCTTCCTTTTGAGGGAAATGCGTCTCCGTTAGGCGGTGTGGAGGCACAATGCTCCCAAGAAGCCACTAGGGCCACCGTATTCTCCTCACGCCCTCACACAATGCGAGATGCCGTGATTCCACTATTGGTGCCCTTGAAGGCGCGACCGAACCTTTACAAGCAAGGTTGGGGCGAACTCCACAACAACCGGAGGCTCCCAACAACAACAACACCACGAAGCTTCACCACAATGGAGTATGGCTTGAGGTGACCTCAACCGTCTAGGGTGCTCAACACCCAAGAGTAACAAGATCCGCAAGGATAGGTGGGGAATCAAATATCTCTTGGTGGAAGTGTAGATCTAGGCCTTCTCAACCAATCCCGAGCAAATCAACAAGTTTGATTGGCTAGGGAGAGAGATCGGGCGAAAATGGAGCTTTGAGAAGCAATGGAGCTTGGGGGAAAAGAGGTAGGTCAACAAGGAAGAAGATGACCCCTTTATATAGTAGGGTAACACATCCAACCGTTACCCCACTAAACAGCCCCGCACAGAGCGGTACTACCGCTAAGAGCGGTACTACCGCTCCATACCTAGCGGTACTACCGCTCTACCACAGAGCGGCACTACCGCGGGAGCAGAGCGGTACTACGGCTTGGAGCGGTACTACCGCTACTACTGCCGCTCTTAGTGCCGCAAAACCCGACACGAGAAAACACCGTCTCGAATCGAGGCGGTAGTAGGCGCGGTACTACTGAGGTAGTAGTCGAAGCCCGCGAGCGGTACTACCGCTCATCGGAGCGGTACTACCGCTGGGAGCGGTACTACCGCTCTGCTGAGCGGTACTACCGCTTATGGGCTTCGGCGGTACTATCACTGTAGGTCGTGATACTACCGCCGCATGCAATGAAACCGAAGCGGAAGAGAGAGGGCAGCTCCAAAGATGCAAAGGGAAGGCGACGGTGTGATAAGGATGTGTGCGTGATGATTCCACCTAGCCTTACCAACGCGGATCCCTCTTAATAGTACGGTGACTCCTACGAAACTAGTCCACCAACAACGAACCGCAGGAGCTACACCGTCTTGAATAAAAACACCAAGGGGAGGAAATCGTCTCGTGCCAATGGATGATCTTCTGAAAGAACTTAATGCACACGATTAGTCCGCAAAAGCATTGTCATCAATCACCAAAACCACTAGGGAATAAATATGCCCTTACAAAGGTTGATCAAGTCTTGTTAACAAACTCACTCCGACTGACATGGAACCGGAGAAATTTTGAATAACACTGTTACCTCAACGGGGATATGGACATCCCCAATAATAAGTATATCATATTTCTTCTTAACAGTAGGGAGAGGAAATTCAAAACCTCCAAATATAACTGATGGAATTTTTCCAATAGAGTTGATACTATGAACTTGAGGTTGTTTCCTCGGAAAGTGTACCGTATGCTCATTACCATTAACATGAAAAGTGATATTGCCTTTGTTGCAATCAATAACAGTCCCCGCAGTATTAAGGAAAGGTCTTCCAAGAATAATAGACATACTATCATCCTCGGGAATATCAAGAATAACAAAGTCCGTTAAAATAGTAACGTTTGCAACCACAACAGGCACATCCTCACAAATGCCGACAGGTATAGCAGTTGATTTATCAGCCATTTGCAAAGATATTTCAGTAGGTGTCAACTTATTCAAGTCAAGTCTACGATATAGAGAGAGAGGCATAACACTAACACCGGCTCCAAGATCACATAAAGCAGTTTTAACATAATTTCTCTTAATGGAGCATGGTATAGTAGGTACTCCTTGATCTCGAAGTTTCTTTGGTATTCCACCCTTAAAAGTATAATTAGCAAGCTTGGTGGAAATTTCAGCTTCCCGTATCTTTCTTTTATTTGTAACAATATCTTTCATATATTTAGCATAAGGATTCATTTTGAGCATATCTGTCAATCGCATACGCAAAAAGATGGGTCTAATCATTTCAGCAAAGCGCTCAAAATCCTCATCATCCTTTTTCTTGGATGGTTTCGGAGGAAAAGGCATGGGTTTCTGATCCCATGGTTCCCTTTCTTTACCATGTTTCCTAGCAACAAAGTCTCTCTTATCATAATGTTGATTCTTTGATTGTGGGTTATCAAGATCAACAGCAGGTTCAACTTCTACATCATTATTATTACTAGGTTGAGCATCATCATGAACATCATCATTAACATTTTCACTAGGTTCATGTTCATTACCAGATTGTGTTTCAGCATCAGACATAGAGATATCATTTGGATTCTCAGGTGGTTCAGCAACAGGTTCACTAGAAGTTTGCACAGTTCTATCATTTTTCTTTTTCTTCCTTTTAGAAGAACTAGGTACATCAATATTATTTCTCTGAGAATCTTGCTCGATTCTCTTAGGGTGGCCTTCAGGATACAAAGGTTCCTGAGTCATTCTACCTGTTCTAGTAGCCACTCTAACAGCATAATCATTCTTCTTACTATTCATTTCATCAAGCACTTCTTTCTAAGCTTTAAGTACTTGCTCTACTTGAGTGGTAACCATAGAAGCATGTTTGCTAATAAGTTTAAGTTCACCTCTAATATTAGCCATATAATCACTCAAGCGTTTAATCATAAAGGTATTCTGTTTTAATTGTCTACCAAAATAAGCATTAAAGTCATCTTGCTTAAACATAAAGTTATCAAACTCATCCAAGCACTGACTAGCAATTTTAGTAGGAGGTACTTCAGCTTTATCATATCTATAGAGAGAATTTACCTTTACTACCTGTGTCGGGATATCGGGATCAGGAGGTTCTTCGGTGAATAAAGAATTGAGATCATACACTTCTTCAATAGGCGGTAGATTAAGACCATGTATTTCTTCAATGGGAGGTAAATTCTTAACATCTTCAGCTTTAATACCTTTTTCTTTCATAGATTTCTTTGCCTCTTGCATATCTTCGGGACTGAGAAATAGAACACCTCTCTTCTTTAGAGTTGGTTTAGGAATAGGCTCAGTAATTGGCTCTGGAGCTGGCTCGGGAATTGGCTCAGGAGGTGCCCAATTATTTTCATTTGTCAACATATTATTCAATAGAATTTCAGCTTCATCCAGTGTTCTTTCCCTGAAAAGAGAACCAGCACAACTATCCAGGTAATCTCTGGAAGCATCGGTTAGTCCATTATAAAAGATATCAAGTATTTCAGGTTTCTTAAGAGGATGATCAGGAAAAGCATTAAGTAACTTGAGAAGCCTCCCCCAAGCTTGTGGGAGACTCTCTTCTTCAATTTGCACAAAATTATATATATCCCTCAAAGCAGCTTGTTTCTTATGAGCAGGGAAATATGTAGCAGAGAAGTAATAAATCATATCCTGGGGACTACGCACACAACCAGGATCAAGAGAATTAAACCATATCTTAGCATCACCCTTTAATGAGAACGGAAATATTTTGAGTATATAAAAGTAGCGCGATCTCTCATCATTAGTAAACAGGGCAGCTATATCATTTAACTTAGTAAGATGTGCCACAACAGTTTCAGATTCATAGCCATAAAAAGGATCAGATTCAACCAAAGTAATTATATCAGGATCAACCGAGAATTCATAATCCTTATCAGGAACACAGATAGGTGAAGTAGCGAAAGCAGGGTCAGGTCTCATCCTATCTCTAAGAGATTCTTTACTCCATTTAACTAGCAGCCTCTTAAGTTCGTTTCTATCCTGGCAAGCAAAAATAGCTGCAGAAGATTCCGCATCAAAAAGATAACCCTCAGGAATAGCAGGCATATTTTCATCATCACTTTCATCATTGTATTCAGTTTCAATATTTTCTCTTTCTCTAGACCTAGAAATTTGTTCATCTAGAAATTCACCAAGGGGCACAGTAGTATCAAGCATAGAAGTAGTTTCATCATAATTATCATGCATAGGAGAAGTGGCATCATCAATAACATGCGACATATCGGAACGAATAGCAGAAGCAGGTTTAGGTGTCGCTAGCTTACTCATAACAGAAGGTGAATCAAGTGTAGAGCTAGATGGCAGTTCCTTACCTCCCCTCGTAGTTGAGGGATAAATTGTTGTCTTAGCATCTTTCAAGTTCTTCATAGTGTCCAGCAGATATAAATCCCAAGTGACTCAAAGAATAGAGCTATGTTCCCCGGCAACGGCGCCAGAAATCCTTCTTGCTACGTCTTGAGCTTGCGTTGGTTTTCCCCGAAGAGGAGAGGATGATGCAGCACAGTAGCATAAGTATTTCCCTCAGTTTTTGAGAACCAAGGTATCAATCCAGTAGGAGGCCACGCACAAGTCCCTCGTACCTGCACAAAACGATAGCTACTCGCAGCCAACGCGATTAGGGGTTGTCAATCCCTTCACGGTGACTTACGAGAGTGAGATCTGATAGAGATAATATTTTTGGTATTTTTGGTATAAAGATGCAAAGTGAAAACTAAAAAAGCAAAGTAAAAACAAAGCAAGTATAAAAGTGATGGAGATTGATATGATGAGAATAGACCCGGGGGCCATAAGTTTCACTAGTGGCTTCTCTCAAGAGCATAAGTATTCTACGGTGGGTGAACACATTACTGTTGAGCAATTGACAGAATTGAGCATAGTTATGAGTATATCTAGGTATGATCATGTATATAAGCATCACGTGCGTGACAAGTAGACCGAAACGATTCTGCATCTACTACTATTACTCCACTCATCGACCGCTATCCAGCATGCATCTAGAGTATTAAGTTAAAAACAGAGTAACGCCTTAAGCAAGATGACATGATGTAGAGGAATAAATTCATGCAATATGATAAATACCCCATCTTGTTATCCTCGATGGCAACAATACAATACGTGCCTTGCAACCCCTTACATCCTTTGGGTAAGGACACCGCAAGATTGAACCCAAAGCTAAGCACTTCTCCCATTGCAAGAACTACCAATCTAGTTGGCCAAACCAAACGGATAATTTGAAGAGACTTGCAAAGATAACTCAATCGTACATAAAAGAATTCAGAGAAGATTCAAATATTATTCATAGATAAGCTGGATCATAAACCCACAATTCATCGGTCTCAACAAACACACCGCAAAAAGATTACATCGCATAGATCTCCACGAGAGAGGGGGAGAACATTGTATTGAGATCCAAAAAGAGAGAAGAAGCCATCTAGCTACTAGCTATGGACCCGAAGGTCTGAAGTAAACTACTCACACTTCATCGGAGAGGCTATGGTGTTGATGTAGAAGCCCTCCATGGTGGATCCCCCTTCGGCGGAGCTCCGGAACAGGCCCCAAGATGGGATCTCGTGGATACAGGAAGTTGCGGCGGTGGAATTAGGTTTTTGGCTCCCGTTCTGATCGTTTGGGGGTACATAGGTATATATAGGAGGAAGGAGTATGTCGGTGGAGCATCAGGGGGCCCACGAGGCAGGGGGGCGCCCTGGGGGGGGGGCACCCTCGTGACCGCCTCCGATGTTCCTTGGCGTAGGGTCCAAGTCTCCTGGATCACGTTCGGTGAGAAAATCACGTTTCCGAAGGTTTCATTCCGTTTGGACTCTGTTTGATATTATGTTTCTTCGTAACACTCAAAAAGGCAAAAAACAACAATTCTGGGCTGGGCCTCCGGTTAATAGGTTAGTCCCAAAATAATATAAAAGTGGAAAATAAAGCCCATTATAGCCCAAAACAATAGATAAAGTAGCATGGAGCAATAAAAAAATTATAGATACGTTGGAGACGTATCAACGGTGTCCTCAAGTCATACTTGTTCCGAGAGCAACCAAATCTCGAGGACGAGATTTCTTGAAGGGGGGAAGGTTTGTAATAGCCTAGTTTTTGGCCCTTTTCGTTTTCCTTTGATTTTTTTGGTTTTTTGCTCTGTTTTTCTTTTTGGAGTGGTTTTGTGGCCTTGCAACCTGGGAGATCATCATCATTTCCTCTACCAAGTGGTTCATCATTCTCAAAACTTTCCCAAGATCATGTCATTTCCATTCTAGCCCGACCCAAAAATTCTTTTTTAGGGAATATTCCTTTTTTTCTATTAAAGGAATAACCCGGTTTGCCCTAGGTTGTGAAGCAACCTATATTTTTGTCACTCCCAAAATTCCCAAATAATTCACATAATTTCTTTGGGTCATATGTTGCTCAAATATGCCCAAACTTTCCTGTCCTAGCCCAATAATAATTCCCCAATAATTATTATCCATTTCTATCCAGAGTGCCTTTCTGTGAAGGAAGTGCCAACTATGCTTTCTTGATTGATCCCAAACTTTTTGGGCATGATATCTCATCCAAATCATTGCCGCATGCCAAAATTCAACTTTATTTGCCTAGCCAATCTCCCTCGGCAATTTTTCAAAGTTTCTGTCAAACAGAAGCCATTGTGAAGGAAGTACTAGCTAGGGTTATCCAAATGAGTTGAAATTTTGCAGACTTCTTCATGTGCTCATATTATAACACTCCTCCAGTTTCCAACTTCATCCAATCATCTATGTGAGCACAACTCCAAATCTTTGCTTTTGTCAATATTTTCAGATTGTGAAGCAAGTATATCTTATATTGCTTCATTTTGGCTGAAAATTTACGAGAGCATTCTCATGACCATAAAACCTCTCTCCACAAAATTTGAGATCATTCCTTTAGCCATTTGATCAACAAAATTATTCCAAGCTTCTGGATAGAGGGGATGTTTGTGAAGCAAGTACCATTTTGCATGTATAATTGGTATGAAATTTTTACAGCATCTTCATATGTCCAAATAACGCTGCCTTGCCAAATTTTAGCCCAAGTTGCTTCTCTATGTGAGTGCTTTATCCAAATCCCTTTCTTGGACCAAATATGCACTTACAAAGCGACTATATTAATTATTGGTCCATTTTTCCTCAAACTCCCCAGGATATTAGTCCTTCCTTAGTTAATCTCCCCAGACAACATCTTTGGCTCCAATCAATTCCATGTTGATCACCAGTGCGCAGCCAAGTTTGCTACAACAAACTTCAGAGCTTAGTTCCAACCCAACCATAACACTTCAGATCAAGCCATATACTCATAAATGCTCCACCCTGGAAGGACTAGCCACCAGACAAGGTTTGCAATCCCCCTCGTGACCTCCCTGTGAATTGTCTCGTGGTGACCGTGCAGCTGGCCTGCCATTTCACGCGCTCTGTGCGCAGTGGCGCATCCAAGACGTCGTTTGTGCTTCGGCACCTCCTCCTCTCGTCGTCTTCGAGCGCGTGAGCATGTCCAGCATCTTCCTCTCATCGTCGTCGTTCCCCTGGACCCCTCTCCTTCTCCGGCAGCTTCCGCACCGACGCTAGCCGCCGTGCGCCCACGGGAGCACAGTGCCGACAGAGCTTTAATGGCGTTCGTCTCTTCCTCCCCGTGCTCCATGGTGTCGTCTACCTCCCCGTGATCCTCCCTTGTTCCTCCCCGTCGTCTACCTCCGAGCTCGAGCGCATGCACACGCGTCCATGGCTCCGGCCACGCGTCCGCGACGACGCCAGCTCGGCCTCCTCCCCCTCCGCCTATTTAAGCAGCTCTGGGCTGTGCCTCGCTTCACCATCGACCTCACCTCGCTCCTCTATCCCTCCCCGACCCCTCAGATCATCGCTGAAGCTCCTCCTTGCCCTCCATTGCCACCATGGCCGCCGCCTCTGTCCGCTTGAATCCGAGCAAGCCCGAGCCCCTCCTCTCCTTCTATCACCACCTAGAGCCTGCACCACCACCCTAGTCCTTTCCCCGAAGCTCTCCGCCTCCTCTCCAAGGCTGTGGCGCCGTGCCCGAAGTTGCCCGTCCACCGCTGCCGGGGTCATGCCCGCTCTGGTGCATCTCAGCAAGTGCGAGGGGGGTCGAGCAGGAGCGGCTGGTCGTCCCGAGTCCGCCGGTGTGCCGCGCGTTGCTGGAGGTGGCCTGTGGCACCGGGACGAGCGCCGGCTTCGAGCCCCTCTTCTGCTCGGTCGCGCCTCATCGAGGAGAAGAACAAGCAGCAAGGAGGAGAGAGAAGTCAGTGGTGGGACCCACGTGTCAGCGAGACCAAGGCCGCCCCGCCACTGCTGACGTGGATAAGTGGACACGTCTTTTGTGGTTTACGTTTTCTGTAGTCAAAAGCGTATTTCCCTGCGGTTTATAACCAAAGTACGTTTTCTCTGCAGAAAAGCATGTTCCCAAAAGGCGCTTTCTCTTTCCAGCCGCCGGCAGAAAACCTTATATTGTGAACGTCCATTGGTTAAGAGCAGAAATGAATAAGTTTTTTATTTGTTTTCTGCCTAATGAACGAACGGTCATATCTTTTTGATCCTAACTCCAAATGAGGTGATTCCAAAGCCTACTTATTCGTCTCGACGAGTCCATTCTGTTGGTATCATTTTCACCATGTGTTGACATTCTGAAAATGACCATTATGCCCTTGCCCTTAATCACCCCCTCCGGGAGAGAACAGTTTCCGGTGATTCTTTTGCAAGGTTCTAAGACTTTCTCCCGGTGAATCCTGCTACCTCTTGAGCACTGCGTTGGATTTCCTTGAAGAGGAAAGGATGATGCGAGAGATACGGGATTGTGATGGGTACTTGGTATGTTGACTTTTGCGTAGACTCCCCGGCAACGGCGCCATAAATTCTTCTTGCTACCTCTTGAGCACTGCGTTGGATTTCCATGAAGAGGAAAGGATGATGCAGCAAAGTAGTGTAAGTATTTCCCTCAGTTTTTGAGAACCAAGGTATCAATCTAGTAGGAGGCTACATGTGAGTCCCTCGTACCTAAGCAAAACAAATAGCTCCTCGCAACCAACGCGAATAGGGGTTGTCAATCCCTTCACGGTCACTTACGAGAGTGAGATCTGATAGATATGATAGATAATATTTTTGGTATTTTTGCAAAGTAAAAAAAATCAAAGTAAAAAGTAAAGGAATAATAAAGTGATGGAAGATTAATATAATGAGAATAGACCCGGGGGCCATAGGTTTCACTAGTGGCTTCTCTCAAGGGCTTAAGTATTTTACGGTGGGTGAACGAATTACCGTTGAGCAATTGACAGAATTGAGCATAGTTATGAGAGTATCTAGGAATAATCATGTATATAGGCATCACGTCCGAGACAAGTAGACCGACTCCTGCCTGCATCTACTACTATTACTCCACTCATCGACCGCTATCCAGCATGCATCTAGAGTATTAAGTTAATGAAAACAGAGTAACGCCTTAAGCAAGATGACATGATGTAGAGGGATAAATTCATGCAATATGATAAAAACCCATCTTGTTATCCTCGATGGCAACAATACAATACGTGCCTTGCTGCCCCCTCATCCTTTGGGAAAGGACACCACAAGATTTAACCCAAAGCTAAGCACTTCTCCCATTGCAAGAAAGACCAATCTAGTAGGCCAAACCAAACGATAATTCGAAGAGACTTGCAAAGATAACCAATCGTACATAAAAGAATTCAGAGAAGATTCAAATATTGTTCATAGATAATCTTGATCATAAACCCACAATTCATAGGTCTCAACAAACACACCGCAAAAAGAAGATTACATCGAATAGATCTCCACGAGAGAGGGGGAGAACATTGTATTGAGATCCAAAAAGAGAGAAGAAGCCATCTAGCTACTAACTATGGACCCGAAGGTCTGAAATAAACTACTCACACTTCATCGGAGGGGCTATGGTGATGATGTAGAAACCCTCCGTGGTGATTTCCCCTTCCCACGGAGCTCCGGAACAGGCCCCAAGATGGGATCTCATGGGTACAGAAGGTTGCGGTGTTGGAATTAGGTTTTTGGCTCCGTATCTGATCGTTTGGGGGTACGTAGGTATATATAGGAGGAAGAAGTACGTCGATGGAGCAAGGTGGGGCCCACGAGGGTGGGGGCGCGCCCTATGGGGGTAGGCGCGCCCCCCTACCTCGTGCCCACCTCTTGGCTTTCTTGACGTAGGGTCCAAGTCTCCTGGATCATATTCGGTGAGAAAATCACGTTCCCGAAGGTTTCATTCCGTTTGGACCCCGTTTGATATTTCGTTTCTTCGAAACACTGAAATAGGCAAAAAACAACAATTCTGGGCTGGGCCTCCAGTTAATAGGTTAGTCCCAAAAATAATATAAAAGTGGAAAATAAAGCCCAATATAGTCCAAAATAGTAGACAATATAGCATGGAGCAATCAAAAATTATAGATACGTTGGAGACGTATCAGGCATCCCCAAGCTTAATTCCTGCTCGTTCTCGAGTAGGTAAATGATAAAAAAGAATTTTTGATGCGGAGTGCTACTTGGCATAATTTCAATGTAATTCTTCTTAGTTGTGGTATGAATATTCAGATCCGAAAGATTAAAGACAAAAGTTTAATATTGACATAAAAATAATAATACTTCAAGCATACTAACAAAGCAATTATGTGTTCTCAAAATAACATGGCCAAAGAAAGTTATCCCTACAAAATCATATAGTCTGGCTATGCTCTATCTTCACCACACAAAATATTTAAATCATGCACAACCCCGATGACAAGCCAAGCAATTGTTTCATACTTTTGACATTTTCAAAACTTTTTCAATCTTCACGCAATACATGAGCGTGAGCCATGGATATAGCACTATATGTGGAATAGAATGGTGGTTGTGGAGAAGACAAAAAGGGAGAAGATAGTCTCACATCAACTAGGCGTATCAACGGGCTATGGAGATGCCCATCAGTAGATATCAATGTGAGTGAGTAGGGATTGCCATGCAACGGATGCACTAGAGCTATAAGTATATGAAAGCTCAACAAAAGAAACTAAGTGGGTGTGCATCCAACTCGCTTGCTCATGAAGACCTAGGGCATTTTGAGGAAGCCCATCATTGGAATATACAAGCCAAGTTCTACAATGAAAAATTCCCACTAGTATATGAAAGTGACAAAATGAGAGACTCTCTATCATGAAGATCATGGTGCTACTTTGAAGCACAAGTGTGGTAAAAGGATAGTAACATTGTCCCTTCTCTCTTTTTATCTCATTTTTTTATTTGGGCCCCCTTTTTTTATGGCCTCTTTTTTTTCGTCCGGAGTCTCATCCCGACTTGTGGGGGAATCATAGTCTCCATCAACCTTTCCTCACTTGGGACAAGGCTCTAATAATGATGATCATCACACTTTAATTTTTCTTACAACTCAACAATTACAACTCGATACTTAGAACAAAATATGACTCTATATGAATGCCTCCGGCGGTGTACCGGGATATGCAATGAAACATGAGTGACATGTATGAAAGAATTATGAACGGTGGCTTTGCCACAAATACGATGTCCACTACATGATCATGCTAGCAATATGACAATGATGGAGCGTGTCATAATAAATGGAATGGTGGAAAGTTGCATGGCAATATATCTCGGAATGGCTATGGAAATGCCATGATAGGTAGGTATGGTGGCTGTTTTTAGGAAGGTATATGGTGGGTGTATGATACCGGCGAAAGGTGCGCGGTATTAGAGAGGCTAGCAATGTTGGAAGGATGGGAAAAAGTGCGTATAATCCATGGACTCAGCATTAGTCATAAAGAACTCATATACTTATTGCAAAAATCTAGAAGTTATCAAAGCAAAGTATTACACGCATGCCCCTAGGGGGATAGATTGGTAGGAAAAGACCATTGCTCGTCCCCGACCGCCACTCATAAGGAAGACAATCAATAAATAAATCATGCTCCGACTTCATCACATAACGGTTCACCATACGTGCATGCTACGGGAATCACAAACTTCAACACAAGTATTCTTTAAATTCACAACTACTCAACTAGCATGACTCTAATATCACCATCTTCATATCTCAAAACAATTCTCAAGCATCAAACTTTTCTTAGTATTCAACGCACTCAAAAGAAAGTTTTACAAATCTTGAATACCAAGCATATTAAGATTATTAAGCAAATTACCATGCTATTTAAGACTCTCAAAATAATCTAAGTGAAGCATGAGAGATCAATAGTTTCTATAAAACAAATCCACCACCGTGCTCTAAAAGATATAAGTGAAGCACTAGAGCAAAACTATATAGCTCAAATGGTATAAGTGAAGCACATATTGTATTCTAACAAATTCCAAATCATGTATGGCTCTCTCAAAAGGTGTGTACAGCAAGGATGATTGCGTCAAACTAAAAAGCTAAGACTCAAATCATACAAGACGCTCCAAGCAAAACACATATCATGTGGTGAATAAAAATATAGCTCCAAGTAAAGTTACCGATGGAAGTAGACGAAAGAGGGGATGCCTTCCTGGGCATCCCCAAGCTTTGAAATTTTGGTGTCCTTAGATTATCTTGGGGGTGCCATGGGCATCCCCAAGCTTAGGCTCTTGCCACTCTTTGTTCCATAATCCATCAAAAGATTTCACCCAAAACTTGAAAACCTCACAAAACAAAACTCAACAGAAATCTCGTGAGCTCCGTTAGCGAAAGAAAACAAAAGACCACTTCAAGGTAATGTAATGAACTCATTCTTTATTTATATTGATGTTAAACCTACTGTATTCCAACTTCTCTATGGTATATAAACTATTTTACTAGCCATAGATTCATCAAAATAAGCAAACAACACACGAAAAATAGAATCTGTCAAAAACAGAACAGTTTGTAGTAATCTGTAATTGACGCAAACTTCTGGAACTCCAAAATATCTTCCAAAATAGGAAGAATCAGGCAATTTGTTTATTGATCAGAAGCAATTGGAATCACTATTGTATCACGTTCTGGTGATTTTTAACAATTGTTTTCGTGAACCGAAAGTTTCTGGAAATTACAGCAAGATCAAATAACTATCATCCAAGAAGATCATATAGGTTTAACTTGGCACAAACACTAATTAAAACATAAAACCACATCTAAACAGAAGGTAGATGGATTATTTATTCCTAAACAGAAGCAAAAAGCAAAAAAATAAAAATAAAATTGGGTTGCCTCCCAACAAGCGCTATCGTTTAACGCCCTTAGCTAGGAATAATATCAAGGATAGATCTAGGTATTGCCATCTTCGGTAGGCAGTCCATAAATGGCTCTCATGATAGATTCATATGGTAATTTTACTTTCTTCCTAGGGAAGTGTTCCATGCCTTTCTTTAATGGAAATTGGAATCTAATATTCCCTTCCTTCATATTTATAATTGCACCAATTGTTGTAAGGAAAGGTCTACCAAGAATAATAGGACATGAAGGATTGCAATCTATATCAAGAACAATAAAATCTACAAGCACATAATTCCTATTTGCAACAATAAGAACATCATTAATTCTTCCCATAGGTTTCTTAATAGTGGAATCCGCAAGGTGCAAGTTTAGAGAGCAATCATCAAAATCGCGAAAATCTAACAAATCACACCAAGTTTTGGGAATAGTGGAAACACTAGCACCCAAATCACATAAAGCATGGAATTCATGATCCTTAATCTTAATTTTAATAGTTGGTTCCCACTCATCATAAAGTTTTCTAGGGATAGAAACTTCCAACTCAAGTTTTTCTTCATAAGATTGCATCAAGGCATCAACGATATGTTTAGTAAACGCTTTATTTTGACTATAACCATGAGGAGAATTTAGCATGGATTGCAACAAGGAAATACAATCAATTAAAGAGCAACTTTCATAATTAAATTCCTTGAAATCCAATATATTGGGTTTAGCAACATCTAGGGTTTTGATTTCTTCAATCCCAATTTCATCAATTTTAGCATCAAGATCTAAAAACTCTGAATTCTTGGAACGCCTTCTAGGTAAAGGTGGATCATAATCAGTCTCATCATTATCAAGATTCATATTGCAAAACAAAGATTTAATTGGGGACACATCAATAACTTTTAGATCTTCATCTTTATTTTCATGGAAATTGGAAGAACATACTTTAATAAAGGCATCTTTTGTAGCACGCATCCTAGCGGTTCTTTCCTTGCACTCGTCAATGGAAATTCTCATGGCTTTGAGAGACTCATTGATATCATGCTTAGGAGGAATAGATCTAAGCTTTAAATAATCAACATCAAGAGAAATTCTATCAACATTCCTAGCCAATTCATCAACTTTAAGCAATTTCTCTTCAAGCAAAGCATTAAAATTCTTTTGTGAATTCATAAACTCTTTAACACTAGTCTAAAATTCAGAGGGCATCTTATTAAAATTTCCATAAGATTTGTTTTAGGAATTTCCATAATTATTAGAAGGATTACTAGGATAAGGCCTAGGATTAAAATTCCCTCTATACGCGTTGTTACCAAAATTATTCCTACCAACAAAATTCACATCCATAGATTCATTATTATTCTCAATCAAAGTAGACAAAGGCATATCATTAGGATCAGAAGAAACACTCTTAGTAGCAAATAATTTCATAAGTTCATCCATCTTTCCACTCAAAACATTAATTTCTTCTATCGCATGCACTTTTTTATTAGTAGATCTTTAAGTGTGCCATTGAGAATAATTAACCATAATATTATCTGGGAGTTTAGTAGCATCTCCTAAAGTGATTTTCATAAAAGTGCCTCCCGCGGCCGAATCTAAAAGATTTCTAAGCAAAATTCAATCCTGCATAATTTTTTTGTATAATCATCCACAAATTCAAACCATGAGTAGGGCAATTATGTATCATTAATTTCATTATCTCCCAAGCTTGTGCAACATGTTCATGATCAAGTTGCTTAAAATTCATAATATCGTTTCTAAGAGAGATGATCTTAGCGGGAGGAAAATACTTAGAGATAAAAGCATCTTTGCACTTGTTCCAAGAATCAATACTATTTTTAGGCAAAGACGAAAACCAACCTTTAGCACGATCTCTAAGCGAAAAAGGAAATAGCTTCAACTTAACAATATCATTATATCAACATCTTTCTTCTTTTGCATATCACATAAATCAACGAAGCTATTTAGATGAGTAGCGGCATCTTTACTAGGAAGGCCGGTGAATTGATCTTTCATAACATGATTCAACAAAGCAGTATTGATTTCACAAGATTCAGTATTGGTAAGAGGAGCAATCGGAGTGCTAAGGAAATCATTATTGTTGGTATTGGTAAAGTAACACAATTTGGTATTATCTTGAGCTATCGTGACAAGCAAGCAATCCAACACACGAGCAAACAAAAAGCAAGCGAGAAAAAGGCAAACGGAAAAGAGAGGGCGAATAAAACGGCAAGGGTGAAGTGGGGGAGAGGAAAACGAGAGGCAAATGGCAAAAAAATTAATGCGAGAGACAAGGGATTGTGATGGGTACTTGGTATGTTGACTTTTGCGTAGACTCCCCGGCAACGGCGCTAGAAATTCTTCTTGCTACCTCTTGAGCACTGCGTTGGATTTCCTTGAAGAGGAAAGGATGATGCAGCAAAGTAGCGTAAGTATTTCCCTCAGTTTTTGGGAACCAAGGTATCAATCCAATAGGAGGCTACCCGGAGTCCCTCGTACCTACACAAAACAAATAGCTCCTCGCAACCAACGCGAATAGGGGTTGTCAATCCCTTCACGGTCACTTACGAGAGTGAGATCTGATAGATATGATAGATAATATTTTTGGTATTTTTGCAAAGTAAAATAAAAAGCAAAGTAAAAAGTAAAGGAATAATAAAGTGATGGAAGATTAATATGATGAGAATAGACCCGGGGGCCATAGGTTTCACTAGTGGCTTCTCTCAAGAGCTTAAGTATTTTACGGTGGGTGAACGAATTACTATTGAGCAATTGACAGAATTGAGTATAGTTATGAGAGTATCTAGGTATGATCATGCATATAGGCATCACGTCCGAGACAAGTAGACCGACTCCTGCCTGCATCTACTACTATTACTCCACTTATCGACCGCTATCCAGCATGCATCTAGAGTATTAAGTTAATGAAAACAGAGTATCGCTTAAGCAAGATGACATGATGTAGAGGATAAATTCATGCAATATGATAAAACCCCATCTTGTTATCCTCGATGGCAATAATACAATACGTGCCTTGCTGCCCCTCATCCTTTGGGAAAGGACACCGCAAGATTGAACCCAAAGCTAAGCACTTCTCCCATTGCAAGAAAGACCAATCGAGTAGGCCAAACCAAACTGATAATTCAAAGAGACTTGCAAAGATAACCAATCATACATAAAAGAATTCAGAGAAGATTCAAACTATTGTTCATAGATAATCTTGATCATAAACCCACAATTCATCGGTCACAACAAACACACCGCAAAAAGAAGATTACATCGAATAGATCTCCACCAGAGAGGGGGAGAACTTTGTATTGAGATCCAAAAAGAGAGAAGAAGCCATCTAGATACTAACAATGGACCCGAAGGTCTGAAGTAAACTACTCACACTTCATCAGAGGGGCTATGGTGATGATGTAGAAGCCCTCCATGGTGGATTCCCCTTCCGGCGGAGCTCCGGAATAGGCCCCAAGATGGGATCTCGTGGGTACAGAAGGTTGCGGTGGTGGAATTAGGTTTTTGGCTCCGTGATTCGATCTTTTGGGGTGCGAGGTATATATAGGAGGAAGCGATGCGTCGGTGGAGCAAGGTGGGGCCCACGAGGGTGGGGCGCGCCCTAGGGGGTGGCGCCCCCACCTCGTGCCCACCTCCTGGCTTTCTTGACGTAGGGTCCAAGTCTCCTGGATCATATTCGGTGAGAAAATCACGTTCCCCGAAGGTTTCATTCCGTTTGGACTCCGTTTGATATTCCGTTTCTTCGAAACACTGAAATAGGCAAAAAACAGCAATTCTGGGTTGGGCCTCCGGTTAATAGGTTAGTCCCAAAAATAATATAAAAGTGGAAAATAAAGCCCAATATAGTCCAAAACAATAGATAATATAGCATGGAGCAATAAAAAATTATAGATACGTTGGAGACGTATCAGGCATCCACAAGCTTAATTCCTGCTCGTCCTCGAGTAGGTAAATGATAAAAAAGAATTTTAGATGCGGAGTGCTACTTGGCATTTCAATGTAATTCTTCTTAATTGTGGTATGAATATTCAGATTCGAAAGATTCAAGAAAAAAGTTTAATATTGACATAAAAACAATAATACTTCAAGCATACCAACAAAGCATTTACGTCTTCTCAAAATAACATGGCCAAAGAAAGTTATCCCTACAAAATCATATAGTCTGGCTATGCTCTATCTTCACCACACAAAGTATTTAAATCATGCACAACCCCGATGACAAGCCAAGCAATTGTTTCATACTTTTGACATTTTCAAAACTTTTTCAATCTTCACGCAATACATGAGTGTGAGTCATGGATATAGCACTATATGTGGAATAGAATGGTGGTTGTGGAGAAGACAAAAAGGGAGAAGATAGTCTCACATCAACTAGGCGTATCAACGGGCTATGGAGATGCCCATCAATAGATATCAATGTGAGTGAGTAGGGATTGCCATGCAACGGATGCACTAGAGCTATAAGTATATGAAAGCTCAACAAAAGAAACTAAGTGGATGTGCATCCAACTCGCTTGCTCACGAAGACCTAGGGCATTTTGAGGAAGCCCATCATTGGAATATACAAGCCAAGTTCTACAATGAAAAATTCCCACTAGTATATGAAAGTGACAAAATGAGAGACTCTCTATCATGAAGATCATGGTGCTACTTTGAAGCACAAGTGTGGTAAAAGGATAGTAACATTGTCCCTTCTCTCTTTTTCTCTCATTTTTTTATTTGGGCCTTTTCTCTTTTTTAGGGCCTCTTTTCTTTTCTATTTTTTCGTCCGGAGTCTCATCCCGACTTGTGGGGGAATCATAGTCTCCATCATCCTTTCCTCACTTGGGACAATGCTCTAAAAATGATGATCATCACACTTTTATTTTTCTTACAACTCAACAATTACAACTCGATACTTAGAACAAAATATGACTCTATATGAATGCCTCCTCCGGTGTGTCGGATATGCAATGAATCAAGAGTGACATGTATGAAAGAATTATGAACGTTGGCTTTGCCACAAATACGATGACAACTACATGATCATGCTAGCAATATGACAATGATGGAGCGTGTCATAATAAACGGAACGGTGGAAAGTTGCATGGAAATATATCTCGGAATGGTTATGGAAATGCCATGATAGGTAGGTATGGTGGCTGTTTTGAGGAAGGTATATGGTGGGTGTATGATACCGGCAAAAGGTGCGCGGTATTAGAGAGGCTAGCAATGGTGGAAGGATGGGAAAAAGTGCGTATAATCCATGGACTCAACATTAGTCATAAAGAACTCATATACTTATTGCAAAAATCTAGAAGTTATCAAAGCAAAGTATTACACGCATGCCCCTAGGGGGATAGATTGGTAGGAAAAGACCATTGCTCGTCCCCGACCGCCACTCATAAGGAAGACAATCAATAAATAAATCATGCTCCGACTTCATCACATAACGGTTCACCATACGTGCATGCTATGGGAATCACAAACTTTAACACAAGTATTTCTCAAATTCACAACTACTCAACTAGCATGACTCTAATATCACCATCTTCATATCTCAAAACAATTATCAAGCATCAAACATTTCTTAGTATTCAACGCACTCAGAAGAAAGTTTTACAAATCTTGAATACCAAGCATATTAAGATTATTAAATAAATTACCATGCTATTTAAGACTCTCATAATAATTTAAGTGAAGCATGAGAGATCAATAGTTTCTATAAAACAAATCCACCACCGTGCTCTAAAAGATATAAGTGAAACACTAGAGCAAAATTATATAGCTCAAAAGATATAAGTGAAGCACATAGAGTATTCTAACAAATTCCAAATCATGTATGGCTCTCTCAAAAGGTGTGTACAGCAAGTATGATTGTGTCTAACTAAAAAGCAAAGACTCAAATCATACAAGACGCTCCAAGAGAAACACATATCATGTGGTGGATAAAAATATAGCTCCAAGTAAAGTTACCGATGGAAGTAGACGAAAGAGGGGATGCCTTCCGGGGCATCCCCAAGCTTTGAATTTTTGGTGTCCTTAGATTATCTTGGGGGTTCCATGGGCATCCCCAAGCTTAGGCTCTTTCCACTCCTTGTTCCATAATCCATCAAAAGATTTCACCCAAAACTTGAAAACTTCACAACACAAAACTCAACAGAAATCTTGTGAGCTCCGTTAGCGAAAGAAAACAAAAGACCACTTCAAAGTACTGTAATGAACTCATTCTTTATTTATATTGGTGTTAAACCTACTATATTCCAACTTCTCTATGGTTTTAAACTATTTTACTAGCCATAGATTCATCAAAATAAGCAAACAACACACGAAAAACAGAATCTGTTAAAAACAGAATAGTGTGTAGTAATCGGTAACTAACGCAAACTTATGGAACTCCAAAAACTCAGAAAAAATAGGAAGACCTAGGAAATTTTTTTAGTGATCATCAGCAATTGGAATCACTATTTTATCACGTTCTGGTGATTTTTAAAAATTGTTTTCGTGAACCAGAAGTTTCTGGAAATTACAGCAAGATCAAATAACTATCATCCAAGAAGATCATATAGGTTTAACTTGGCACAAACACTAATCAAAACATAAAACCACATCTAAAAAGAAGGTAGATGTATTATTTATTACTAAACAGAAGCAAAAAGCAAAAAACTAAAAATAAAATTGGGTTGCCTCCCAACAAGCGCTATCGTTTAACGCCCTTAGCTAGGCATAATAGCAAGGATAGATCTAGGTATTGCCATCTTTGGTAGGCAATCCATAAGTGTATCTCATGATAGATTCATATGGTAATTTTATTTTCTTCCTAGGGAAGTGTCCCATGCCTTTCTTTAATGGAAATTGGAATCTAATATTCCCTTCCTTCATATCAATAATTGCATCAATCGTTCTAAGGAAAGGTCTACCAAGAATAATAGGACATGAAGGATTGCAATCTATATCAAGAACGATAAAATCTACGGGCACATTATTCCTATTTTCAACAATAATAACATCATTAATTATTCCCATAGGTTTCTTAATATTGGAATCCGCAAGGTGCAAGTTTAGAGAGCAATCATCAAAATCGCGGAAATCTAGCAAATCACAGAAAGTTTTGGGAATAGTGGAAACACTAGCACCCAAATCACATAAATCATGGAAATCATGATCCTTAATCTTAATTTTAATATTTGGTTCCCACTCATCATAAAGTTTTCTAGGGATAGAAACTTCCAACTCAAGTATTTCTTCATAAGATTGCATCAAGGCATCAACGATATGTTTAGTAAACGCTTTATTTTGACTATAAGCATGAGGAGAATTTAGCACGGATTGCAACAAGGAAATACAATCAATTAAAGAGCAACTTTCATAATTAAATTCCTTGAAATCCAATATAGCGGGTTTAGCAACATCTAGGGTTTTGATTTCTTCAATCCCACTTTTATCAATTTTAGCATCAAGATCTAAAAACTCCGAATTCTTGGAACGCCTTCTAGGTAAAGGTGGATCATATTCAGTCTCATCATTATCAAGATTCATATTGCAAAACAAAGATTTAATAGGGGACACATCAATAACTTTTAGATCTTCATCTTTATTTTCGTGGAAATTGGAAGAACACGCTTTAATAAAGGTATCTTTTGTAGCACGCATCCTAGCTGTTCTTTCCTTGCACTCGTCAATGGACATTCTCATGGCTTTGAGAGACTCATTGATATCATGCTTAGGAGGAATAGATCTAAGCTTTAAAGAATCAACATCAAGAGAAATTCTATCAACGTTCCTAGCCAATTCATCAACTTTAAGCAATTTCTATTCAAGCAAAGCATTATAATTCTTTTGTGAATTCATAAACTCTTTAACACTAGTCTCAAATTTAGAGGGCATATTATTAAAATTTTCATAAGAGTTGTTGTAGGAATCTCCATAATTATTAGAAGGATTACTAGGATAAGGCCTAGGATTAAAATTCCCTCTATACGCGTTGTTACCAAAATTATTCCTACCAACAAAATTCACATCCATAGATTCATTATTATTCTCAATCAAAGTAGACAAAGGCATATCATTAGGATCAGAAGAAACACTCTTAGTAGCAAATAATTTCATAAGTTCATCCATCTTTCCACTCAAAACATTAATTTCTTCTATCGCATGCACTTTTTATTAGTAGATCTTTAAGTGTGCCATTGAGAATAATTAACCATAATATTATCTAGGAGTTTAGTAGCATCTCCTAAAGTGATTTCCATAAAAGTGCCTCCCGCGGCCGAATCTAAAAGATTTCTAGAAGCAAAATTCAATCCGGCATAAAAGTTTTGTATAATCATCCACAATTTCCAACCATGAGTAGGGCAATTACGCATCATTAATTTCGTTCTCTCCCAAGCTTGTGAAACATGTTCATGATCAAGTTGCTTAAAATGCATAATATCGTTTCTAAGAGAGATGATCTTAGCGGGAGGAAAATACTTAGAGATAAAAGCATCTTCGCACTTGTTCCAAGAATCAATACTATTTTTAGGCAAAGACAAAAACCAAGCTTTAGCACGATCTCTAAGCGAAAAAGGAAATAGCTTCAACTTAACAATATCATTATCAACATCTTTCTTCTTTTGCATATCACATAAATCAACGAAGCTATTTAGATGAGTAGCGGCACCTTTACTAGGAAGGTCGGCAAATTGATCTGTCATAACAAGATTCAACAAAGAAGTATTGATTTCACAAGATTCGGTATTGGTAAGAGGAGCAATCGGAGTGCTAAGGAAATCATTATTGTTGGTATTGGTAAAGTCACACAATTTGGTATTATCTTGAGAAACCGTGACAAGCAAGCAATCCAACATACGAGCAAACAAAAAGCAAGAGAAAAAAGGCAAACGGAAAAGAGAGGGCGAATAAAACGGCAAGGGTGAAGTGGGGGAGAGGAAAACGAGAGGCAAATGGCAAATAATGTAATGCGAGAGATAAGGGATTGTGATGGGTACTTGGTATGTTGACTTTTACGTAGACTCCCCGGCAACGGCGCCAGAAATACTTCTTGCTACCTCTTGAGCACTGCGTTGGATTTCCTTGAAAGGGAAAGGATGATGCAGCAAAGTAGCATAAGTATTTCCCTCAGTTTTTGAGAACCAAGGTATCAATCTAGTAGGAGGCTACGCGCGAGTCCCTCGTACCTACAGAAAACAAATAGCTCCTCGCAACCAACGCAAATAGGGGTTGTCAATCCCTTCACGGTCACTTACGAGAGTGAGATCTGATAGATATGATAGATAATATTTTTGGTATTTTTGCAAAGTAAAATATAAAGCAAATTAAAAAGTAAAGGAATAATAAAGTGATGGAAGATTAATATGATGAGAATAGACCCAGGGGTCATAGGTTTCACTAGTGGCTTCTCTCAAGAGCTTAAGTATTTTACGGTGGGTGAACGAATTACTGTTGAGCAATTGATAGAATTGAGCATAGTTATGCGAGTATCTAGGTATGATCATGTATATAGGCATCACGTCCGAGACAAGTAGACCGACTCCTGCCTGCATCTACTACTATTATTCCACTCATCGACCGCTATCCAGCATGCATCTAGAGTATTAAGTTAATGAAAACAGAGTAACGCCTTAAGCAAGATGACATGATGTAGAGGGATAAATTCATGCAATATGATAAAAACCCCATCTTGTTATCCTCGATGGCAACAATACAATACGTGCCTTGCTGCCCCTACTGTCATTGGGAAAGGACACCGCAAGATTGAACCCAAAGCTAAGCACTTCTCCCATTGCAAGAAAGACCAATCTAGTAGGCCAAACCAAACTGATAATTCAAAGAGACTTGCAAAGATAACCAATCATACATAAAAGAATTCAGAGAAGATTCAAACTATTGTTCATAGATAATCTTGATCATAAACCCACAATTCATCGGTCTCAACAAACACACCGCAAAAAGAAGATTACATCGAATAGATCTCCACGAGAGAGGGGGAGAACATTGTATTGAGATCCAAAAAGAGAGAAGAAGCCATCTAGCTACTAACTATGGACCCGAAGGTCTGAAGTAAACTACTCACACTTGATCGGAGGGGCTATGGTGATGATGTAGAAGCCCTCCGTGGTGGATTCCCCTTCCGGCGGAGCTCCGGAACAGGCCCCAAGATGGGATCTCGTGGGTACAGAAGGTTGCGGTGGTGGAATTAGGTTTTTAGCTCCGTATCTGATCGTTTGGGGGTACGTAGGTATATATAGGAGGAAGAAGTACGTCGGTGGAGCAAGGTGGGGCCCACGAAGGTGGGGGCACGCCCTAGGGGGGTAGGCGTGCCCTCCTACCTCATGCCCACCTCCTGGATTTCTTGACGTAGGGTCCAAGTCTCCAGGATCATATTCGGTGAGAAAACCACGTTCACGAAGGTTTCATTCTGTTTGGACTCCGTTTGATATTCCGTTTCTTCGAAACACTGAAATAGGCAAAAAACAACAATTCTGGGCTGGGCCTCCGGTTAATAGGTTAGTCCCAAAAATAATATAAAAGTGGAAAATAAAGCCCAATATAGTCCAAAACAGTAGATAATATAGCATGGAGCAATCAAAAATTATAGATACGTTGGAGACGTAATAAATCCTTCCACCCCAGGCAAGTCACACACTCCATTTGCATGATTGCAATGCAGTGGCATGGGTTAAATTATTTGAAGTTGTTTAAAATATTGTTTTAGCTACTTGTGATTTGTTCATGGCATTTCTCGGAGTATAGTTTCATCTTGCTATTGCCTTGATATTGTTTGGAGTTCTAGGTTTACTATTTTGCATCTTATGTGGATGACATGTTGCCTTTGGATTCTTAGTGGCTATTATGATTATTTTCATGTTGGTTTCTGATAGTATATTTCGGAGTAATACTTTGGATATCATGTTGCCTTTGGATCATTAGTGGCTAGTATTATTTTCGTCATGAAGATAGTTGATATTATGTTTTGGGAGTATGATTTTAGAGATGATGCTTGCATGTGGATCTTAGTTGGATAGCTAGTTCTTGCTATTGGAGTAGTAGCATTATCGTTCTTGGATTCATCATGATAGTAGTGCTATCCTCAGAGTAGTTTGAAATGACGATATTATGCTTTGGATTATTTGTTGGATATTGCTATGACTTGGATTACAGGTTGATAGATGATATCGGAGTATCGGTTATGACTGTTATATTTTTGGGGATAAATTCCGTCATTAAGTTGGTCAGGTGCCACCGAACCGGGCTTTTCCAGTGCAACCACATTTGCCTTTTATGGGAAGGCCCTAATGCGATCTATTGTCATGCCTCTCACTGGTGCCTCCAACGAGGGAAGGTTATGGGCCTGTGGTACCCTGGCTCGGTAAGCAGACATAACCTTGTGTACCCTTAGTTGGATAGGGCCCTTTTTGTCCCCGTTTGGGACCATTTTTGTTTTGCCACAACGGTGGCCGTTGATGCCTTTGGTAGGCACGGGGCCACCCATGACTTAGACCAAAAGGGGAGTTGGTCGGAGTGGTCGGGAGAGTGTCATGGCGATAGGTTAGTTTTGTCAGAACGTCGTTGGTCCACACGAATGGGAGTGTCAGGCCATGGGTTCTGTGGTGTGGGTAAAGTGCGCTACCTCTGCAGAGAGTGTGTTTAATCTATTGATAGCCGCGTCCTCAGTCATGGGCATAAGTTCGTACTAGGTCACACCGTTCGATCAACACTCACATGACAGAATGACTTATAGGTGAAGCATATATTGATATATTGTGAGCAGTATAGTTTGGCAGTATGTTGATGATGATGTTGAGATGATCTTGAGGATGATCATTCAGTTTGTGATGTGGTCACGAGGTGATCATGTGGATGTTTTGATCACGAGGTTATCAGGTGGATCATGAGGTGATCGAGATGGTATATTGCTTGGCTGGATAGACAAGAGTGAGATGGTTATTGAGATCTGAGATGTTGGTTTATCAGTATTGTAGTAGTTTCATATCAGGATTAGTAGTTGCTTTCTTATCATAGTAGTTGTTAATTAATTAACCTGTTTAATGCTATGTTGTTGTCTTGCCTTGATGCTTTTGGTTGTTGTAACATCCCAAATTTTCAATTTGGAATGTTATACGTTAGATCATCATTGCATATCATATTTTATTGCATTTTGGCCTGATCCAGAAATTCTACACAACTCAAGGACCCATGGAGAGAGTTGGGGATTTCGTTATTTCCATATTTGAGTCTTCTCAAATT